>CM060253.1:26828755-27428755 GCA_030684275.1 Acipenser oxyrinchus oxyrinchus | reverse complement strand
GTCGTTGGATTTGCATCCAATGCAAAACTATCAAATTCAGAAAAAAAGATCTCTCAACCTCTCAATACTTGTATGAACCCCATTCATTATGTCACTGTAATTAGTGCAAGTGTAATTCATGGGTTAATGTGATCAGCACTTGAAACAAAATATGAAATTCCGGGTTCTCCCAAGTATTTTATCTCTCGACCTGAATTCAACTTCAGGTGCCATTCAATTACCAAACTCGATTACCCTCTCCTTTCGATTTTTATATGTACTTTAAATGACTGTGCAAGTGTTTGTGCTATTTCAAGTTCAAGTCCATATATTCATTATAAGTCCTAGCCTTGTCTAAAAATGTAAACCTAACACTTGAGCCAGAAACAAACATGAACAGCGTCAGGGTGATTAGCCTCAGTGATTACCACTAGGGGTAATTATTTTCCAAATAATTACTTTTAAGATGAAAAAGCTGACCTTCCTTCTTTACAATTGAATTTACAATCAATGGCAGTTAACTTCCGCATTAAGTGTTTTCTTCTCATCATGAGCGCTGACATCTTTGCTGTCGTACCAAGGCTGTAAACGGGCAATGAAAATATGTTGCAAAACTGGCAACTGCAACTGATTCATTACGTAAATGTGACATTTCCTTAACCCTAACTGAATAGCTAACTCTGTGGAAACTGGGGTATGTTTTTCTTTGTCGAGTTTAATCAGAGATTACATCTTGCCTACGACTACAGTCCCACAATTCACTGCAGAGGTGATGCATTTTAAGGAAAGTGAAATGCACCAGAGGTGTTCTGTTACTGTGTGGGTATCCGCTGATTGACAATAGAGACACAGAGGTCGACGTTGAAACGCTGCTAAGGTGTCCAGGTTTTATTTACAAAATTGTAGTCAGGTGCAGTGGTAGGTGGCCGCCACTAGGGTACCAACAATGATAGTCCTAGTGCGGAAGAAAATATACAAAAATGTACATGAAAATAAATACAAAAAGTAAAAACTAAACAGTGTGGGTAAAACAGCTAAAAACAAAAGTTTACCATCCAGTGACTCAACGCAACTCCCACTAAAAGGGAGGTCCCGCTCCAGGAACCTTCTCCCTAACACACTGTAAATCAGGGGTGTCAATCTCAGTTCCTGGAGGGCCGCTGTGTCTTCTGGCTTTCGTTCCATCCAAGCTCTCAATTACTTAATTGGTCTAATTATTTGATTTAATTGGACACATTTAACACTCCTTTCAAGGACTCAATGTTTTTTTTTATAGGTAGTGTACCTTGAATCAAGTGCTTTTTTGGATCAATTAACCCTTTGCGGTCCATTTATTCAGAGCCTGTCAGCTGCGTCAGGTCCAATTTATTTTCACACGCGCTGTTTTATTTTACACGCACTGTTTTAAAAGTGTTTTTTTCACAGTAAAACAAGTTTAAAAGGCACTGATATCAACAAGACACTCAGTACTGCATCTTCAGCCCCGCCCCACCCCTTGTTCGCTGTATTTATCACATACCTCTTCATAGTCGTGCATACTGATAAATCATCTCTTGATCACTCGTTTTATCACCAAACTCCTCAATAATGTGATCCAAGTCATTATTTTATTACTGTAACATCTCAAAAAGCTCTGCAAATGTCTGTGCTATTCTTTGAGCGGTGGATGCGGAAGCAGCTATCTTGTTTGTTTATGTCCGTGTTATCTCTGTGGTGCAGGGGCTATGTGTATTGCTCAGATCCACCCCCTATCGGTCTCACCCGGCCATTGAAAGTTTTTCTCTGCTTTTTTCCAGAGAAAAAACAACTAGAGACCTGTGCTTGACATCTTTTTGATGATGTCGGACAAGGTCCGACATGGGACCGGAAAGGGAAAATTGTAATGATAGACCTGGTCCCACTATAGGACTGCATAGGGTTAAGTTAATTGAGCGCTTAAGTTGGAATGAAAACCAGAAGAGCCTGCTGCCTTTGAGGACTGGAGTTTGACACCTCTGCTATAAATAAACTCGGGTGGGACTAAAATCACCTGAACCAAGGGTGGGCAATTCCAGTCCTGGAGGACCGGTGTCTCTCCGGGTTTTTGTTCTAACTGTACCCTAAATTACTTAATTGCACCAACCAATTAAGTGCTTATTAGAAGCTTAATTGGTCAGTTGGAACAAACACCAGGAGGGACACTGGCCCTCCAGGACTGGAATTGCCCGCCCCTGACCTAAACTGATCCCTATGCTGAGCACTCAGATCCCGGTTAACACACCACAGTGATCACGAGTGGCTGCTTTGTTTGCTCACCCTGGTTTGTACGTGCAGTCGTGAGGATTCCAAGCCCATTCACTTCCAGCTTGCTGACAAAGAACAACAACACAGAGAACAGAAGACTGGTTTTGGAGACCCTATTTTAAAGGCATCTGGCCAGGGTTAATTGATAAACAATCAACACCTGGCCACATGCTGCACATGAAGTTCTAGCAATTAGTTCAATCTTGGATACATGTAGCTGCTTGACTTTAGACTTTTGAGCTTTTGTATATATTACACAATAAATATCAGGGATGCCATATGCATAACAAATTAATTTGAGGGACAGCCTATTTATATATTAGTCTGCTACATATTGTTTCCAATTTATTGTCCAACCTCATATTTCCCACCAGAGCAGCAGTTTCTTGTTGTATTTAGCTCAGGAGCTTAATCCTTCAGCAGGCTTTCTAGTCAAATGGTAAACTTTCGATTTTAAAAGCTTTTGATGGCTGCTCCTGTTTATTTAACTGATCAGCAATATCAGCTCGGCCAAAGCAAGCGATTGTTGGGATTTTCACTTAAATTTTGTTTTCTGCAGCCTTATTTTCTTCTGACTTGGACGCACGTAAAACGGAGTATGAACTTTGATTCCAGTATCCATTATGAAGACAGAAAATAGGAATGTGTTTTTTAGAGGGACTCACGTTCATGTTTCTCAAAATTGTTGTTCTGCTTCAGTAAGCCCTTGTTCCAGAGCCAGGTTTGCACCATTTATTTATTTTATAAATGTCTAAAGCCCTTGTTCCAGAGCCAGGTTTGCACCATTTATTTATTTTATAAATGTCTGGTTATTGTTTCAAAAATGGTACTAGCCCATGAACTGACGCTCTTGGTTTTGGAACATTCGCAATTTTCCAAATGATGTGTAACCATGGCCCAGTGTGTTTTGGGTACTATACAATACTGAGTGTTCAGCAGTCTGTGGTGGCTTGGGCATGGAGGTTATTACACGGATGGTCAAGCACAGAGGAGTCCTGCGAGAGTGTTCTCAGTGTGCTGGAGCTCTGGAGCTCCCAGGCTCCCAGGTCACTGCTGTGCCCAGTCCTGGGGCTGCAAGGGCAGGGAGGTCAGAGCACTGGCTCTCTTAACATAGGGTGGGGCTGAGTAATTAATTTTATGAAGGAGTTTCCTGAAATTCCTCTGCATTTAGTTCCAGTGTGGGGATTGGGAGATGGATGGGGTAATAAGAGCCTAGTAGACGTGAAATTGTGCATCTCAGCATCCTTAACCACCAGTGCTTGGAAAACAGGCGTTTTTATTAATATTCTTTCAAAATTAAAACAAATATTCAAGTATTTCATTTTGAATTAACTGGTTTCCTCATTTATGTATTCCGATCCTTTTTGTTTTTTCCTGTGTTATTTTTTTGATAGTCATTTGTGAATTGTTCTATGAATGAATGTGAACATTGTCATTTCTGGCATCAAATACATTTCAAGGAGTTTTTGTTCAATTATTTATTTGAATATTTGCCCCAGTTTTATCCACTGTGTTCCTCTCTAGTCTGAAAGCTGCTTCTCTACTTTTTTTTTCTATGATTTTAAAATTAATTTTGATATTCATGACACCCAAAGAAGCAAACAACAGTTTTGTGCTTGGTTTATTTTAGTCCTAAAAACAGATTTTGAAAAAATAACCCTTGAAGCCTCTGTCATCAGTGTGATCTTCAAAACAAAGTGTGCATTTTCCTTCACGGTTTGTGAGATGAAAGCATGTCTGGTGAGATTGGTCAGCCCTCCACAACAGGTTGTATTGGAGACGGTGATGTTAAAGCTAGAGTTTTGTCCCTGTAGAAGTGTGCTCTGAAGAGGCAGTGACTGGGCCGTGCCGTGCCATGCTCCCTCGCTGGTACTTCGACCTGGCCAGCGGTCAGTGTGTCCAGTTCATCTACGGTGGCTGTGGCGGCAACCGCAACAACTTCGAGACGCAGGAGTACTGTTTCTCGGTGTGCGGCAGCGTGCGTAAGTGAACATGCACAACCCTCCTCGACCTGCACAGGGGCGCTCTCTCGCCTGTTCTCACTCCTGCACTCTGCCCTCTCACTAACCCTGGCTAACCTTGTTTTGTTCCTTAGCCTTCTCTACACTGCTGCCTCTCCGTACCTTTCTGGCTGTCTCTGTCTTGCCATCTGGCTGTGTTATTAAATGTTGGTGCTGATAAAGTTCAGATAACCCACAAGGGTTTGGCAAAACTGAGACATACAAATACATAGATGACAGGGAAGAAAAAGCTGTTCATACATTCTCTTGTATCCAGAACAAGAAGTTACAACTTTTAATCCCACAGTAGTACAACACAATTGAAGTTACAATAAATATAAGCTAATATTGCCTGCAGGCACCTGTTTTAGTTTGGTCAAACTCTTGTGTGCATTTTGGGAAGCGCCTCACCAAACTGCAGTATGGAAGCCACTTCTCTCTGTGTGTGGGGTGTGCTCATGGGGACTTTAACCCGGTGTTGTTTGATCTTCTCTAACTACAGTATTTCATTTTACAGTTTCTCTTGTCTGATGATCTAATACTTTGTTTTTCAGAACATTAATACTTTGGGGGATGTGGGGTGGAAATTCACTATCTTTTTTCACAAATGTACTGTGGTGTGTGTTTAAAAAATGTTTTTTGCCACATTTGCAGTCTGGAGCAATAATAATAATAATAATAATAATAATAATAATAATAATAATAATAATAATGTGCACAGTTCTTGGAAACAAAAGTTTTTCAAAAATTCTGAAACTGACAATAAACAATTCTAAATGCAAATCATTTTTAAATAAATTTAATTATTTTATATGTTGAGTTTTTTCTTGATGAACACTGAGTGATCTACATGTTCTGGTTCCCAAAAAATCCACTGGATTTTAAACCAGCCGCAGTTGACTGAGCAGATTGATTTCTGTGTGAACATAAATTACCGGCATGCAGACGCCCCCATGAGGTGAGGAGAGGCTGATTGGCACTACCATTAAACACCAGCAGAAGATTTAAGGGAGGAAGAGGGGGAGGGAGGGGAAAAGACAAGCGAGAGAAAGAGAAAATACGAACTAGGCAGAGAGATTTATTGACTTGTGAAGCCTGTCTGCCTGCCCTGCGACTCCAGAGTAATAAAGCTTGTATAATCAGGAGTAATGGTGCCGCATCAGCACTAAACACAGGCCTGCGTCAGTGTGCTGAAATATTAGAGGTGGTGTACCTCCCCTCACTCAGCCTGCCTGCCAGTCTGCCTGCTCTCTCCATCACACGCTGCTCCTTTTGAGGGTCCTTTTTTAATTTGTTAATAAATTGCCCTCAAACAGTGTCCTCAAGGACCACTTGTTGATTTTGGGATGAGGGACTGGGAAGCAATGTGGCTTAATGGTTAGAGCTGAAGGTCTGGGGAGGAGGCAGTTTTGCCTATAAATCAGCCGTGTGGTTGATGCTGTGGGACCGGAATGTAGTGAGGTTTAGTGGTTAGGGTTGAGGTACTGGGAAGGCCCAATAGTGACTGGAGAGTTTCAGATGCCACTGTTTGTTCCCTGCAGTTAAGTTTGCATTTTGTCTGTCCCTTCTCTATGTGCAGTTCCAACTACAGCTGCCAGCACCCCTGATGCAGTGGACAAGTATCTGGAGACTCCTGGTGATGAGAACGAACACGCTCACTTCCAGAAGGCCAAGGAGAGCCTGGAGGCCAAGCACCGCGAGAGGATGTCTCAGGTAGGGCTGCCCGTCAGTGTCCTGCCCTTGGCAGGGGGCTTTAGAACAGACTTAATCCATTATAATCGTACAGTGATTTGGAAGACATTTTATTGGAAACAATATATAGTTTGACAAGAAACCATTGATTTTAGAATTCCTTGAAAAAAATGGCTATGGAAATGAATTTTAAATAACATGTTGTTAAAATATCAAACCACAAACCACCTCAGTATTCCTGTAGAACTTGATTCAAGAATATGCTCTCAGGAGCATATTATTGTACTTTTGACACCACTGGTTGAACTCTGAGGGCCTGTATATTGAGTGACAAGCACCACTTTGTGCAACATCTGATTTTCCAATCCATCTCTCCCATTCTAGTGCTAACCAGGCCCAACCTTACTTAACCCCATATGAGTTCAGGCTCCAGTGTGACGCAGGCTTGCACACACTGCTGAGGTGTGACTATGATGAGCTAAGGGAGATTCAGACAGTGCTAAACTGCCTCTGTGCACATTCCAGTTGAGTCACCTGATTGTGTGCATTTCAAGGAGCCGTCTGCGTTCTTATCAGAAGCAGGTCTGAGAAAGCTCCAGGACCCGCAATGCTGGCTGTGTCGGTGACTGAGTGTGACCTCCATGTGTGATGAACTGCAGTGGTAATGTTCACGACTGAAGCCTGCAGCCACAGAAGAAAGGAATCTGATCTGATCACACACTGAGCAGGACTGTGCATGAGCTCCCAGGAACATTAGGTGCTGTGATGGGCAGCCATAGTGGTCTCACTTTCTATTAACCCTTTCATCCATTTGACGTAGCTGCACGTAACAATAACCTCCTGCTTCTACAGTAGCCTGTTTCGTGCAGATTGATTGGTTTTGTTTATAAAGAGACCTATCATAAACAGGCAGCTCCTGGTGCTGAGGGGCACACTGGATGATTCTGAATTATTGTCTTTTCTATTAGTGTTGTCCCAGTAGCCTCCAAAAACTCCCAATACAGGACTGGTTGCCCCCCCTCCACCGCTCATTTCTCTCCTAACTCAATAGAAGAGTCTTCCCAATCCTAAACTCCATACATGTGGACAGAACCCTCTAAGGTGGCAATGAAACCCACTCAACAATACGCTTCTTGGAAGTCCTTGCTTACTGGAAAAGCTGTTTTATTCAGAGTTGAAGATGTAAGAGGTTATCCCTCTCTTTGTCCAGGTCATGAGAGAATGGGAGGAGGCAGAGAGACAGGCCAAGAACATGCCACGAGTTGACAAGAAGGCTGTCATCCAGGTGAGTGCCAAGCAGGCTGCTGTTTAAAATTAGGAATGAAATATGCCAGTAACATTCTGAACCCCAGTGGCCATAAAATGACTATAACTATTCATCTTGGAGAAGGTGAGATTAAAGTAACACATTATACAATTAGGAGTTTATGTTGACTCAGAAATGTCTTCATCTAGACAATGTGGGGAATCTATAAAAAAGGCCAACAAGATGCTCGGATATATTGTGAAAAGTTTTTAATTTAAATCAAGGGAAGTAATGTTAAAACTTTACAATGCATTAGTAAGACCTCACCTAGAATATTGTGTTCAGTTCTGGTCACCTTGTTACAAAAAGGATATTGCTGCTCTAGAAAGAGTGCAAAGAAGAGCAACCAGAATTATCCTGGGTTTAACCCTTTGCGGTCCTTTGTCGGACTGGGTCCGACATTGCAATTATTCCCGTCAGGTTCTTTGTCGGACCCTGTCCGACATCATTTTAAAACGCAAAAAACGCAAAAAGTCGGTTTTTCAACGGAAAAGCCAGAAAACCATTCAATGGCCGAGTGGGAGCGAAAGGAGCGAGACAAGCCGATAAAAAAAAAAAAAAAGGCGTATCTCATGAATAGTCATAGTACCCCATTGGCATCAGATGGGGCGGTATGGAAACAACCTGGGAGTACAGTATCAGCGCACAGAGACTATCACGGACATTTGCAGAGCTTTTTGAGATGTTATAGCAATAAAATAATGACTTGGATTGCATTATTGAGGAGTTTGGTGATAAAGCGAGTCATCAGGAGACGATTGATCGGTATGTACGACTATTATTATTATTATTTTTTATTTGGTAGCATATGTGAAAGCGATAGCAAACGAAAGGGTGGGCGGGGCTGGAGATCCCTAGTGAGTGCTTTGCTGATATGCAGGGCCATTTAAACCCGTTTGACTGTGAAAAAATACTTTTAAACAGCGTCTAAAATTAACTGCGCGTGAAAAATTAATTAGACCTGGCGAGCCTGACGCAGAATTAATAAATGGACCGCAAAGGGTTAAAAGGCATGTCGTATGCATACAGGCTAAAAGAACTGAATCTATTCAGTCTTGAACAAAGAAGATTACGCGGCAATCTGATTCAAACATTCAAAATCCTAAAAGGTGTAGACAATGTCGACCCAGGGGACTTTTTTGACCTGAAAAAAGAAACAAGGACCAGGGGTCACAAATGGAGATTAGATAAAGGGGCATTCAGAACAGAAAATAGGAGGCACTTTTTCACACAGAGAATTGTGAGGGTCTGGAACCAACTTCCCAGTAATGTTGTTGAAGCTGACACCCTGGGATCCTTCAAGAAGCTGCTTGATGAGATTCTGGGATCAATACGCTACTAACAACCAAACGAGCAAGATGGGCTGAATGGCCTCCTCTCGTTTGTAAACTTTCTTATGTTCTTATGATATAGATCAAAATATAATTTATTATTTAACACTACTATATATATATATATATATGATTTCAGTGTTAACAGGTACCATTTCCACAGGAACTCACATCAGTTCTTGACTGCTGGTAATTAGACAAGTTCACCTCTTCGACCCTGACCTTTAGCGATGTGCAGTTCAGGAGAACAGAAGCCATTACTGTATTGATTAGTGATTATATTAATGTAATTAAATAGTACATTGAATAAGAATGAACACTAATTCTCTGTTTCACAACTTGTGCTGCCACTGGATACACTCCTGCACCCAATAAATATACAAAGACTGCCAAACATCTCTTCCCCCTATGTCTCTCTCTCTCTCTCACTCTCTCTCTCTCCCTCTCTACTGTTTCCGCACTTTCTCTCACTCTTTTCTCTCGTGTTTTCACTTCTCTCTTCCTCTCTCTCTCTGGCAGCACTTCCAGGAGAAGGTAGAGTCTCTGGAGCAGGAGGCAGCGAGCGAGCGGCAGCAGCTGGTTGAGACTCACATGGCGCGCGTGGAGGCCATGCTGAACGACCGCAGGCGCATCGCCCTCGAGAACTACCTCACTGCGCTGCAGGCCGATCCCCCAAAGGTACATGCCGCTGATATCTTGCTTAGAGAAAAGTTTTGACTAGTGCCTTTATCAGAGTCAATACTAATTTTACCTGAGAATGTACGAATGACTATCTTAAACTATAGATGACTCGGTAGAAGGCATTCACCCTTGAGCTTCACCAGTGTCCCAGCCTGTGCTTTATAAGACATTATAAACACATTAAATGCCATTATAAATCACATGGTGCTCGTTTGTAGAACTGCAAAGATGTGAATCCCAGTATCCTGAAATATATGGCTTGTTTACCCCCAGTCATAAGCTATAACAGGTAGTATATTGAGCTTTGTCAATATCATCACAGAGCGTTCCCTTTCAAGTACAAAATGTAACCATTACCTAATGGGTGCTTACCTCCTAAAGACCCCGAAACCTGAATATTATATACCAAAGCTGCTCTGCCATGTCCGCCCCCAAGGGTTTAAAAGGACTGCTCTTGCAGATCTCTGCGCCATTTTTCCTCTCAAGATCTGACCTGACGGGAACCTGGTATCAGTACAATATTATTAATTACACGTATATTGTGCGTAAAAGCAGCCTTGTGCCCTGTGTGAAGCCAGCAGCTTGAGTTGCTCCTTCCCAGGGATCAAGCAACATACAGTAAGTCGGCTAACTTGTGCTCTCCTCACAGGCTGCTTAGCTCTGGCTGGAGTTAAATTAAAATTGTCACTTTAAGTTACGAGATGTTTATTTTCTGAACTGTAATTGTGTTGTTACTGTTTTCTGTGGAGAAATATTATTCTCTTTTTGTATTTTCTGTGTTTATTTTTTTTTACAGAAATACACACACAGCTGTGCTGGATTGAAATTGCTTGCAATCTCATTCCACAGTATCTCACTGGTGTTTTGGTGACTGCTTTGCATCACCATTACGAGGGCTGTTAATACCTCTAACAAGCCGGCTTCCCTCAGTCTCGTGTGGGTACTGACTGTCTTGTACTGGCTTGCACGGTAACTGCAAACTGGTGGACCTGTACCGGTACTGAGGTCACCGACCCGGTACTGTACCAAACCAGGACTGAAGTTACAGCACCGATACCACACCGACTTGGTGCTAAAGTCACCAAACCGTTACCCAACTGACCCGTTTCTGACCCGGTACTGAGGAAGCACCTGTACATTGTTTACTGTACACTGCATCACTACTTGCATCATGACTGGGTTTTATCCCTGTGACACAAGCAAGGCTAATCTGCCTGTTGAAGACAAGCATGGCAGATGCACTTCCTGCCCGGGGCCACAGCATGCCAAGGAGGCACTGACTAACCAAAGTTTCTGTGACTTTTGTGCATCTTTCTCCAAGTGCATGCTGGAGAAACATCTCTCCTGCGGCTCTACAGAGTGCTCTGCTTCCCTTACACCTGCACAGCGCTCTTCCACGTCACCCTCTAGTAGAGAGGTGGCTGCGTCCTCACCCCATGGCTCTGTGCCAAGGGAGATCGGACGATAAACTCGAGTAAGGAAGAAGAGTCGCCGACCAAGTGATTGGCGGACTCTGGGTAGCGGTTTCCCACCATGGAACGGTTCTCGCAGAGTTATTATGCAATAATAAATTATGCAAAGAGCCAGCTCACGCCTTCTCAGACAGCCTCCTATCTAGGAGTGTGCTTGGACTCCAAGTCCATGCTGTCTACTCTGTTGGACGGCAGAGTGCAGAAAATCGCAGCATGTTTAGAGCTATTTCAGCTCAACAGAGCGCTCATGGTAGTGATGTTCCAGAAACTTCTGGGCCTGATGGCAGTAGCTTCCCAGACCCTTCCATTGGGTCTCCTGTGCATGCCCCCTCTGCAGGCCTGGTTCAACAGCAGGGTTTTCCAGCCTGCATGAACCATTTACCTGGCCTTGCAGCATTTTTTGCAGGTTCGAGGGAGATATGTGTTTGTCTTTCAGTGGTAATTTTTTAAAGGAGCTTGCGGCCTATGAAATATTTTTGTACTCGTTGGAGTCTTAATGTGGTGCTTGATCACTCGTGAAGCCTACATTTGAGCTGAGCTTGCAATCACCTCTGCAAAGCGGGTGAGTGAGATGCAGGCATTTTCAATTGCGAAAGCCTTTAATTTTTGCAGAAGCGAGGACAAAGGTTATACTC
This sequence comes from Acipenser oxyrinchus oxyrinchus, assembly GCA_030684275.1. NCBI lineage: Eukaryota > Metazoa > Chordata > Actinopteri > Acipenseriformes > Acipenseridae > Acipenser > Acipenser oxyrinchus. The sequence goes on along the minus strand of CM060253.1, from coordinate 27,417,376 downwards.
TGTATCAAACCTGCTTTTTTTGCTGAAGACTATCTCTGTCAGCCAGTCTCTGGAATTGGAGGCTTTCCAACCACCTCCGTTCCAGTATGACAAGGAGCGACCGCTCCATACGCTCTGCCCAGTGTGGGCCCTGGAGTACTAAGTTGACAGGACGAAAAGTTGGAGGCAGTCCGAATTATTTTTTGTCTGTTATGGGACAAAGTCCCATGGTCAAGCCCTGTCTAAACAGAGGCTGTCCAAATGGATCGCCGATACGGTCAGGACTGCCTATGAGCGAGCCAGCTTGCCCCCTCCAGAGAAGCTCACTGCCCAATCCACCAGGGACATGGCTACTTCGTGGGCTTTATTCCAGAGTGCATCTGTCAAGGACATTTGCAATGCAGCAGTGTGGGCAACTGCCCATACCTTTACTAGGTTCTACAGACTAAATGTCGTGGATCCTCAAAACCCTGCTTTTGGAACTAGAGTTCCAAGTTGACCCTTAGAACACAGACCGAGTTTCTCCCTCAGTTTTTTTAGCCCTAGTTACTTGTTTCTGGGGTTCCTAATGGTAATGCACAAAGCAGCTTCTTGGCTTAGCCTTGTAGCATTCCAGTCGTTCTGCAATATTGCCCTTGCGACGGCTTGGGTATACTCACCCATTAGGTAATGGTTACATTTCTATTTCAGGGTAACAGGGTTATGATGGTAACCTAATGTTCTGAGACGGTTTGTTTGTTTGTGTGTTGCTTGATCCACTCAGCCCTGACTTGAGAGAGGTGATTTTAATACTGCTGCTTGTTGGACTAGGAATATGCCATTGAACCCTCTCCATCTCCCTCTCCCTCATTCCAGCCCCGTCATGTTTTCAACCTCCTGAAGAAGTATGTGCGTGCCGAGCAGAAAGACCGACAGCACACGCTCAAGCACTTTGAGCACGTCCACATGGTTGACCCCAAGAAGGCTGCCCAGATCCGACCCCAGGTAGGCATGCCAGCTTTACTGGGCATGGAGATAAGTTCTTGTGTGTATTATTATACTTATTAATTAGCATTATTTTAACCTCTCGCCATAACAGTGCTACAGACTGCATACTACAGTTTGTACACAGCTGCATTCTATGATTCTTTCAATTAAGTTTCATTACTGGTGCTGTCTAGTGAAAATGAACTATTTCACTGTCACATTGTTTTAACCACTGCTATTTTCAAATGAAACATATTTTTTTCTCAAATCCATTTCTCTTCAAGTTTCCAAACTATTCTATTACAGATTCCACCCCTATTGCACTATTGCCTGGGGGATTATTTTTTTTCTACAGTAGAACCTGTCGTATGCGATTGAATTGGTTCCAGGGTTCCATCGGATATGTAAAAAGTTCATATCTTTTTTTACATTTGTAGCACTAGGAAGTCTTACTGAGTGTGTCAGTGGGTCTGTGTTAAAGCACTGGCTTGTTCCAGTCCTCAGGGATGGCTGAAAAACTGCCCTCCCCATCCCCAGCAGCAGCCGCACTGCCCAGGGACAATTTAACAAGCCTGTTTCATGCCTGCCACATTTTAATTGGCACTTTTGTTAATTGCCTCTGGAGACTTGCATGCTGAAGTATGAAGGCCTAACAGGAACCTGCGATTGGCTGACATTCCCTGGTTACCTTGGAAACATCACAATTAGCATTAGAATGGAGGAGTGACATACCAGGCTAATCTTGTGCTGCTGGCTGTAGGCATGCAAGCAGGCAGAAGCTGCACAGGGGATTATTTAGCATTTAGATACCCTTTTCCTGATTGCACTGGTGATAAAGAAGACCTCCAGGCTAGATGTTGAAACATTATTGCTAAGGCCCTGTAAAAATCGCGGAAATTCTTTAAAATTCACGGCAGCTTATTCACTGCAGTGCATGGAAATATTTTGTAAATTACGTGTACGATTTTTGTTTTGTTTTTTAAACAGCAAATATACAGATACATGCACTGACATCAAAATTAACATCAAAGTTATTCAAGCACTTTACAATAGCTTGTGAAACAGTGTTGTAATTAACAGCCTGTGGGTAAAGTGTATCTGCAAGGACAGCTTTCAGTTCTAGTACGTCAGGTGCATGTTCACCATTTAGGTCTTGCAAAACAAATAAAATGTGTAACCCATACTGATCTTGGGCATCAGTCGACTCGTCAGTGAGCACTGACAAGCAACCAGACTGTGTTTTACCAATTCCATAATCTCCTGCTTGTGATATTCTGCAACTTTAGGTAAGTATTCACGTCTTATCTCGGCTGATGAAGGAATCACTCCACCATTTGCTACACTCAGTCTGAAGAATTTCTGTAACTTTTGGTTGTCCAATTTTTCAAAAGGGATATTTGCGCAAAGAAACACCTCTGTCAGGTTAAAATGTAATATGTTTTGTGCTTCACAGTGGACTTCACAGTGGACTTTTGGAATATGGAAGTCACAGTTTTTTGTTTCTTTGCAAGTAAAGCAGTCGCAGACCTGTTCTGGATTTCTGCCTTTCTCTTTCAGTGAATACTTGAATCTAAATGCCTGTCAACAGACAGTTTCGGTAGTGATCTACAGTAACGTTGCAGGACATACAGAAGGGCTTCCCTCCATCGCTGTGTAAACTCCTGCTGGATGCTGCTTTATGTGATCTGCTGCAGACACATTTTTAGCCTTTTTAGAGACATCCATTTTCTTGTTTACAGTGTGTAGTATTTTAATTTTTCACTTAGATTGCATATAGTGACATGACAATCACTTCACAGCACTGTGTGCATGGTGAATATTCCACGCAGGCACATAGAGCTGTACAGTTTCGTTGATGTGTGGGGGTTTTTTTTGTATGAAATACAAATAATTATGAAATGATTTTTATTTACAATTTTAATATTGTAAAAATCGCGGTATTGGGCTAATTTCACGATTTCCGCGCAGCCCGTGAAATCACGTTGTACACAGGGCCTTAATTATTGCATACCGGAAAAAAAAGGCCTTTTCCGCTTGGGTTTCTAATATTAACAGATCTTTGAATCTAACTGTGGAGAACAGCCAAGGTGCTGGCTGGTATCAAAATTTTCAAAAACCCAAACCACAGGCTAATTAAATATCCTGAAATACAGGGCTGACGGTCTTGTTAAATATCCTGAAATACAGGGCTGACGGTCTTGACACAATTTGCCCTGACTCGAGGGAGAGGTGATTTTAAAACACCCCTGCTGTACTTCTCTTGCTCCCTGCCCATCCCTCCCCCTCTGCCTCACCTTTTTCCCCCTCATCCCTTAGGTTTTGACTCACCTGCGGGTGATCGAGGAGCGAATGAATCAGAGTCTAGGACTGCTCTACAAGGTGCCCGGCATTGCAGAAGAGATCCAGGATCAAGTGGGTGAGTTACTGAGCTGCCCAGATACACCCTCCCGCCTGCTGCCCGCCACACTGCAGCCCAGCACACTAAACACTGAGCTATTCAAACCCAATGCCTTCCACACTGCAGCCCAGCGCTCTAACTGCTGCGCTATTCAAACCTGTCTTCCACACAGCACTAATCACTTCGCTACAGCTGCCTTCTCTCCGTTGCTATGGAGATGCAGACCTGACTCCATCAGGGGAAGGTCTTGCCATTGTGTTTATCTATTCAACAGTTTCCACCAAGAGAAGCACATTAAGATGAAGCATGTTGTTTCAAGAATGTCCTGGGAGATGCAAACAGAACCTACATCCCAAGCCCTTGATTAAATCCAGCATTATCACATACGATCAGGTGTCTTTCAGTAAACCAACAGCCAGACAGTAAAGACTCAATTCAGTCGGGTAATGTATTTCCCTTGGAATAAGCCCAGGAGGATTACAGTTAAATGCAAACAACTCAAATTAGACCCATTAGCCTGGATCTTTTAAGTATGATTGTCACAGAAGTTAAGAGCCCGGGTGTTTGTGATGCAATCTGCAGCATGATTGCTCTAACACTGCTGTTTTGTTGCAGTTGGAGATCAGTCAAACACAATAAAAAATCTGTTAATTGCAACAATGGGAGGATCACTTAACTTTTTGAGGGATTTAAGTGATTGTTTTAAAGGTTGAAGGTGAAACAACCTTACTTACTTAAACTGCCTGCTGTGTTTATTTCTAGTATGGTAACTAACAAGTGTTTTTGGTCGTCTTGGGATAAAATGCTTTGAAATCAGCCCCAATGTCTTAGTTTTAAAGCTCTAAAAAGTCCACTCTGAATTTCCTGCAGTAATTGGCTTGGTAGTTTTCCCCAGTTTACTGTGTTTGTGTTTAAGCCTGCCGTCTCCCGTGAGCAGCTGCCAGCTTCTTGCTGGATAGGGTATCTCCACAGCTCCCGGTAGACCTGGCTAATTGGCTGGACGTTGCAGCTGGTGCCAGGAAGAGAGATAATTGCAGAGATGTTACACTACAATATATGAATGGATCATTATGGTTCACTATAGAATATGCTGTATATAGTAAGACCTACAGTAAATGCCCAGAAATATTTGTGCACTACTGAACTTAAAATCTAAAGCACAGCAACAATAATAAATCTGCATCATTTTCTATCTTTTTGTGTTTTGCTTGGTTTGTTCAGATCTTGCAAACTAGCAATTATCTTTTTCTAACCGACAGATAGGAAAGGTTCCCCCGAGTCCTAAATGTTAGGAAAGAAACTTAGGAAATTACCAAGTTCGGAACGATATGTAATATGCTGTTTCCGATCTTAAATTAAGATAGGAAAATAAGTTAGAGCATTTTCTGTAATATCAACTCTCCTAAACTTGTAGTTAGGACATTCTATCTGTGAAGATAAGATAAGAATGTCACTTAGGATGCTTTTGTAATGTCGCCCCTGATCTACAAGATGGTGGCTCAGAGAATTCTGCTGTGGCTTGTTGGACCTGATTTTAGCTTCATCTTTTCTGTTCTGTGGCTTTTATGTGAGAAGAGTAGCTAAGGGTGGCAAAGGTGAAACTTGAGTAGCCCTCAGGCAGTAGATAGCTGTGTAATAACACATTTTTTTTGTATTTATCTTGAGTTCCGTGAGTTCCTTACTATCATAATCCCTTACTGTTCCCTTTCTGTGTATGTTTTGTTCAGTTCCTGTGCTGCAGATATTCACATGACCCTGGAAGTGTGTCTGTTTTCAAACTCATAGGGTCTTATTTTGAAGCAATTCCAAAAACAAGTTAATTAACAATATAAATGTTAGGTTATTATCATAACTTTGGTTCCCAGAAATAGAAATGTAACCATTACTGAATGGGTATTTATTTAGCATCCACGATATTTAGTCTGTAGAACCTAGTGAGTATGGGGAGTAGCCCACACCGCTGCATTGCATACATCCTTGACAGATGCACCCTGGAATAAAGCCCACAAAGTTGCAAGGCGGTGGAATGGGCAGAGAGCTTTTCTGGAGAGGGTAAGTTGGCTCATAGGCAGTCTTGACCGTGTCTGCTATCCACTTGGACGGCCGCTTTTTAGACAGGGCTTGACCACGGGACATTGCCCCATAGCAGACCAAATTGTTCAGACTGCCTCCAACTTTTTGTCCTGTCAACATAAATGCTCCAGGGCCCAAACTGGGCAGAGCATATGGAGCTGTTGCTCCCTGTCAGACTGGAAAGGAGGTGGATGGAAAGCCTCCAATTCCACAGACTGGTTGACATGAAAAGCCGAGATAGTCTTCGGTAAGAAGGCCAGATTGATACGGAGCATGACCTTTGTCCTGGTCTCCTGTAAATAAATGAATAAATAAAATAAGCAGGCTTTCATGATAGAGATGCCTGCATCTCACTCACCCACTTTGCGGAGGTGATAGCGAACAAGAAAGTCGGTTTAAACGAAAGCAATTTCAGTTCCACTGAATACATAGGTTCAAATGGAGGCTTCATGAGTGCATTAAGCACCACGTTTAGCCTCCAGCGAGGAACAATATCCTTCATCGGCGGACAAAGCTGTCGAGCCCCTTTAACAATTGCCTGCCCGGAAGTGAGCTCCTGGGGAGACAGTCAGTCTTGACAAGGCAAACCTGAAGTAGCTGCCAGATAGACCTTTAACATGGAGGGGGATTTCCCCTCGTCAAAAAGGTCCTGCAAAAATGGTAGTACAAATGCAGCAGTTCAGGGGCCAGACCTAGAGCTGCAGGCTCCACTCCGAGCTGCTGGAGAGTTTCCTTGAGAGGAGGTCCGCCGCCTGTTTCGTCACCCCAGGCAGAATAACTGCCCGCAGTGAGAGGAGGTTCTTGTGCACCAACAGCAAAAGCTCACGGGCCACACAATGGAGACTGGGCAACCGCAGGCTGCCCTGGTGGTTGATGTAGGCCACCACTGTTGTGTTGTCTGTGCGTAAAAGCACATGTCTCCCTTGAGCCTCGTGTAAAAAATTGGGGGGGGGGGTTCCCACATACCTTTCACATCCCGGCCATTCCACACAGTGCCCCAGCCCAGACTGGACACGTCCGTGATGATGACCTCCCTTCTGGTGACACTGCCCAGCGCTACGCCTAGACGTAGATGGGCCTGCTGTTTCCACCAGGAGAGAGCCTTTAGACAGAGGTGGGACACTGTCAATAGCCAGTCGTGGTTCAATGTGGACTGGAAGACCCTGCGATTGAACCAGGACTGCAGAGGGCACATATGCAGGAGAGCCAATGGAAAGGTCTGGGAAGCTGCTGCCATCAGTCCCAGAAGTTTCTGGAATGCTACTACCGTGAGCGCTCTGAGCTGAATGAGCTCCAAACAGGTGGCTATTCTCTGCACTCTGTCATCCAACAGAGTGGCCAGCACGTACCCGGAGTCCAGACACACTCCGAGATAGGAGGCTGTGAAAGTGTGAGCTGGCTCTTCACATGATTCACCGCAAGGCCCAACCGTTGAAGGTGGCTGGTGACAAGTTCCGTGTGGGCCTCTGCCTGTGCTGGAGACTCAGCACAAATTAGCCATTCGTCCAGGTATGCCTTTGAATGTCAGTGGGTGCAGGATAGCTTCCATGCACTTCAAGAAGGCACGTGGAGCTAGGGAGAGGCCTGATGGCAGGACACAGAACTCATACATGTTTCCCTGGAAGGGAACCGCAGGTACTTCCTGTGTGCTGGTTTTATGGGGATGTGTAAATAGGCGTCCTTGAGGTCCACCATAGTGAACCAGTCGCCTGGCCTGATTGACTGCAACAGCAGTTGCATTGTCAACATCTTGAACCACCTTTGGCTCAGATACCGGTTGACCTGTCTGAGATTGAGTATCGGCACTAGGAAGTACCTGGAGTAGAACCCTTCCTCCATCTCGAGGGGGTCTATCATGCAGCAGACTGTCACCTCCTGAGACACCACAGCGGCGTCTTGTTTGTCTGTGACTGATGTTGTAGTCACGCCTCAAAAGGGAGGGGGACCATGCTTGAATTGTAGAGAATAGCCGGTCTGAACAGTAGTAAGCACCCAGATGTCTATGTCTGTGCACTGATGCCTATAGTCCAGATGGAAGGGGCTCTTGGCCTGTGGCAGCAAACTCCTAGGGCTACTGTTTTGCCTGTGGCTTAACCTGCGTCTCGTATGGTGCTAATTAGCAAAAATGAGAAAGAAAATAAGCTCCTGCCAGAGCTATGCAGCCTGGGGGAAGAGCACAAACTCAGCCGACTTATGTTGCTGGGTCTCTGGGAAGGAGCGACTTGAGCCGCTGGCTTCACGCGGGGTACAAAGCAGGACATAACTAGCAACAGCCTGTAGTGCACGCAAATACACGTAAATAGAAAAACTATTATGTATGAAAACACATAAAATCTGAAATATATACAGATATAAGCAACAATGTACTTATCTGAACAAGGCTTTCCGATCAAGTCAGTCTTGGAAGGAAAAATGGTGCTGGTGCTGTCTGGGGTAACGACTGCGTCATAGGCTCAAAGAGCAGTTTTGGTATAAAGCATTCAGGATTCAGGTTTTTGGGAGGTAAATACCCATTCAGTAATGGTTACATTTCGTACTTGAAAGGGAACCAAAAAGAAGCTAAACAATTTGAACAGATTCTTTCTCAACTAAGCAGAAAATGTGCATTTTCCTTAGCCCACAAACGAGACAGGTAGCCTCAAAGAAAATACATTCTGGAAAAGGGGGAGAATGTTTGACACTAGGAGAGTATAAATAAGTAAGATACAAAATAGTTCTATGTGGCTAACACAACAATAGTCTGAGTGAGGGAAGACATAAACACAGAGTCAAAAGTTAAGGAACACTCACATGCATAAAATATACAGCAGATATAACAGGGAGGTGTTAAGAGAAATGAAATGTGTGTTAAGGTCCAGTGTGGTCGTGTGCCCCTGTGTTCAGTGTGTGTGACCATTCCCCACTCCGCTCTCCCCTCTTAGATGAGCTGGTGCAGAAGGAGCAGGATGAGGTGGAGGAGCAGCTATCAGCCCTGCAGAGCGAGCCTCGCATCAGCTACGGGAACGACGCCCTCATGCCCTCGCTAACGGAGAGCAGTACTGCCCCCATCGACATGCTGCCCTCCGAGGAGGGAGGCATCGGCTTGGACGGGCTGGGATACATGCACCCCATCGGCTTCGTGCCCGTCAACACCGAGAACGAAGGTAGGAGTCTGTAATATCTGGGAGTGTAAGGGGGGGCAGCAGAGAGAGACAACAGAAATATAGACTGGGGTCTAATTAGTCTAAATACCACCTATTTGAAATCACTGTACTGCTGCTATAATTTAGGAGAATCGCCCATAGAGGGCGTAGGAGTGATGTATTCCTTTAGTCAGAAACATAGGGAAGATAAGTAGCTTTTTGTAGTTATTAAAGTGGTTGCAGCAGGATGGGCATTAATTTTCACTCCATGAATGTCCTGTTCCTGGCTTGATTTCTTTGTTTTTTCTCCCCAGTGGAGCCTGTGGATGCTCGCCCTGCTCCTGACAGAGGACTCACCACCCGGCCAGGTACACCCTGCTACTCCTTCACTGTTCCTCCCTCCCATCGCCTCTCCCTTCCTTCTCTATTTCCACCCCTCTTCACATGTACAAGCTGACACACTTGCTGTTGTTTTACATAGATAGCTTCCCAGTAATATGTTGAACTGTTTCTCAAAGGTTTCTTCCTCCCTTCCCTTCTCTCTTATTCCAGAATCCCTTCTGGTATGTGCTGAACTATTATTTCATGGGTTTCTGCTGGTAATTAGAAGAGGGCATTTTAGTCTTCTCCAGGTATATTCAGTGTAACTGACTGGTTCAGTTCAGAGACCCTCTTCAGTGGCCTCTCCTCCCTGTCTCACTGACCTCCCTTTCCTCCCCAGGCTCCGGCCTCACTGGCATCAAGATGGATGAGATCCCTGAAGTGAGGATGGAGGCAGAGGTCCGACTCAGCTCTGGATATGAGGTGCACCACCAGAAACTGGTGAGAGTCTAACCTTGTTTATTTTTTTTTTTTCTTTCTGTAATAAACCTTGTTTAATTTATTGGGTTCTTTGTGTATGGTGCATTTTGTGATGTTTATATGATTGATGTAACAAGATTAATGTGTACCTGCAGTTCCGTGGGACTCATGAAAATATGATGTTGCTTCTCATGAGGCTATCCCAGTGAGTGAAGTTTTAAATAAATTAACTAAGTAAATAAATAAATAAATAAATAAACCTGCTACCAAACAAGACGCAAGCCATCACAATTCAAGACAAGGTTTCAGCTATTGCATTTGTCTGTATGACTTGGCTACTTTTTTATAGAGCCTGGTCTGCAAAGTCACATATATTACACATGTTTTTTGTTTATGTAACAAATTTTCCCAGAACTGTTCATTCGGGCCACTGTCAGTCACATACCTGAAAACACAAGACAGCTGAGCTGCGTTTACAATTACATACTTGGCTTCCTGTACTTCTCCTTTTTATTGCATCTAGCAAAACCTGAGACACCGAAGAGATTAAGTTATTCTGAATCTTGTTTGAGGTACCCGAGATTACAGTGACTATTGGCAAGTGATTGCTTAACATGCTGTCATAAAGTATCAGAGAAAGTAATTCCACATAATTACCAGTTCTTGCTTGCTCATTGGGATGTATTGTATCCCTATGCTTCTGCTTATCCAGTTGAACATCAATCTGTGTTTGCCCAAAAGTTCTGAGTGTAACAGCGGCACGCAAGTGACTTTGGGAACGCTCATGTTTTTGTGCTGACTTCATTAGACAGCCTGGATTGCTGTAGCCAGCACTGTTCCATATCGCCTTTTCTGTACTGAACAAAAGAGTTCCAGCAGAATTACTTTTTTAAATTGACAGCTACCTTTTAATAATTTACATTTAAGTGGTTAGTATATCCCTCCCCTTGTGGCATTCAGAAGCACTAGATTAGCTGAGAGATGTGACATGCACACCACAGACACACACAGAGTGACAGCGCAGCACATTAGCACTGCTTAAATATTTATTAAACATCACAGAAGAATCTTGCTCTAATAATGAAACAGTACTATATTACTGCAAGCATCTACAGAAATGAACCAGAAGAATGAACCTCTCAGTTTCCTGTGTATACTGGATGATGTTTGCTTCGCATTTAAAATGAAATCTTTTTTTTTAATTTTTTTTAATTGCAGCACATCTGCATTGAACACCCAGTATTGTGATCTGCCTAGCTTTTTTAAAAAAAAAGTCCTAATACAGAAATACGTTGTGAAATTGTATTGCATGTTAATTACAGCACAGGTCCCAATTATAAAGCTGAAAGTAGAAATGTGTTTTCTTGAATGAGCGGGGACCCAGGGAGAGAGAGTGTGATCAAGGGTTTTGACGAATATTTTCACAAAAGTGCTAAAAAGAATGTTAAAAAGGTTAACTGTATTCATTAATTTACTATAAACTTGACATCTGTTTTTTAATGGCTAACCCTGCCCCGACTGGGGCCGTGACTCTATTGTGAAAACTAGAACAGGCTCTTCGGGTGACCGAACAGGCCAGCCCTGCTTGGCCCTGGCTTGGCCCTGGCTTGTCTTGGATGGGCAATGGGAGTTTCCTTTGTTGAGAACGTTTTGTATAATCAAGATTCAAAATATTCCCTAGCACAGTAGAGCACAGATCAAATCAATGGAAATATTCCCTTGGGTGTTCAATACAGTACTCTGATTGGCTGGTTTATAATTGAAGTGTAGTGTTATCATCCATGTTGAAGGTGAAGATATAATTTGATACAAATTGTGTTTCAGTTTATTGTACTGTATTGCAGCTCGCAGGATAATTTAGCATGTTTGTGATGTATGTAAATCATCAGGGCCAAATACATGCATCATCTGTTAATTTCATAAAGCACAACAAATGAGCCCCAAGCTGTACTGGTAAATGGTATCTAAACCCTTACACGCCCGTCGGCATCTCTCGGGTGAAAGAGGATTGCAGATAGTGAGGTAAATAATAATAATATATCAAAATGATGGATAGATGCATTACCTATATTCCTGTCAGAGAGATGGATGGATTGTGAAATCCTCCTTTTTATTAATGTCTGTACAGGGCTAAAAGTCTCCTGCCCCTTTAATAATTCTTGTAAGAAAAGGAAAAACATATCCTTAAAAGCAGATGGGTTAATTATCAGGGACTAGATTCCTGGGCACTGTTGCTAAGGGAGTGTTGCCGTGGAAATCGAAGCCTGCTGAGAGGCCTTCCACTGTTACTGTGAAGATCTTACCATTACCAGCCACCCCCTCTACCTGTCTGTCTCACTACCTCTCCAGATCAGTTTATTTTCCCCAGAATCTAACCTGTCTTGACCATTAACATCATGATTACTGGTCCCCCCCCCCCTCATTGGTTGTTTATTACATTTATTACATTTAATTGAGGACATGTAGCTTTTTCAGATTCCACTGTAACTTTAGAAAGCTTGAACTGCTCTTCCTAGAAGACCCTTACTTTGTGTTAAGTAAAAGATACAAGCAAAGAACAAGGCTGAATATTCATGCAACAATGGTCTCTCTCTCTCTCTCTCTCTCTCTCTCTCTCTCTCTCTCTCTCAGTTCAGTGTCTGACTTTAGTATGTCTAGTTTTGCCGCAAGGCTTCTGGATCTCTTGTCTGCTAAACCGAAATGATCAACAAACATGCCTGGCAGATTGCTGGCCACCTGCAGTGCCTTGATGTTTCTCAGTGCTACTGCCTTACTGCTCCAGCCCTCTGCAGACTGTAGGAGTCCTGACTGAAGCACAGATACCTGCAAGATGCCAGTCCTAGATCTTAATCACACTTTTCAAGTCACTATAGAGCACCAGGGGATTAAAGTAGGGTTGTGTAGGAGTTCACCATTTCACTAGTCATTGTAAACCAGGTTTGAAAATGTCCTATAACATTGGGATGGAGATTAAATAATGATGCATTTATTCACACCATACACCAACAGATGGATGGTGCTGTCTGTCCTTTGGATTTCACAGCCTGAATCCATTGCTGTGCTGTGTTCTCTCTGAATTTAATGTGCAGAACCTGCTTGCCAGCTTAACAATCACCTAAACCACGTGGATTCTACAGCTACAGACAGCAGGCAGCATGAAGATGAGGTGGGGGGTGAGCTGAGTGATGTTTCTTCAACTGCTATTTGTCTCACACATTCTTTTCTTTGTCTTTCAGGTTTTCTTTGCAGAAGATGTGGGCTCGAATAAAGGAGCTATCATTGGGCTGATGGTGGGAGGTGTTGTCATAGCAACGGTCATTGTCATCACCTTGGTGATGCTGAGGAAGAAACAGTACACCTCCATTCATCACGGTGTGGTCGAGGTGAGTAGGCAGTCCTCTCTAGGAGGGAGAGAGGCAGTATGGTCTAGTCGTGAGAGTTGAGGGACTGGGAGGAGGGAGGCAGTCTGGATTGTCAGCCCTCCATTACCCCACACTGCATCTGTGTGGCAAACTGAACAAAGCAGTGCAATCAGTTATGAACAGTTTGTTGTAGAGACCAGTTCTGCTGAAAGTAGTTTTATTTTATGGGGATACAATTTTGGATTTCTCAAAATATAGATTTCTGTATAAAATATTTAAGAGGTATGTTGTGGTCTTTCAATCCTGTATTTAACCAAGTGAAAACAAGTTGAGGAAAAAAATTCCATTTGCAATGGTGACCTGGCCAAGAAGGCTCAGCAAAGACTACATGCAAGTGTACTTTTTCTTTTTTTTTGTTAAATACAACAATTCCATACAATTATTACATCACTTACAAAACTCCATAAGTAAAAACAATAAAAGCTAATTCAGTGCAGGGTTAGCAGCTGTCAATAGCAAATTCAGAAAGCTACAGGTGCTTGACATGGTTATGAACAGATACATACACATTCAGTCTGCGAGCGAGGGTCTCCTGACCTCTCTCTTGTTCCCTTGCAGGTGGACGCAGCAGTGACCCCGGAGGAACGCCACCTCTCCAAGATGCAGCAGAACGGTTACGAGAACCCCACCTACAAGTTCTTTGAGCAGATGCAGAACTAGGGCCCCTTCCCTCACCTCCCCACACCCCACTCTTTCCCCCAACCCAACTCCAACCCCCACCCTCCAAAAACACAATGCAGGACTAGAAAATGTACTTACTTCCCTTACCCTTTAAATAATTGTTCCTTCTTTACCTAAGCCTTAAATGGCCTCAATCTACATTCTTAACCACACAACCATAACTACAGTTTGTCCATTAAATGAATAAGCCATTTTAAAACCCTGATGAGAAGTAACAAAACACAAACTAGTATTTAATAAAAGTGTAACAGCATTTAAAATGTAATTCAATACAGTGCGTATGTACTAACAGGAATAATAACATTTTCCCACATTTTAATATTCTACTGCTTGGCTACACAGCTAATTCAACATTGCACACATGCATTAAATGCCTGTTTCTGTTACACACTGCTGTGGGCATGCTCACTAGCATAATTACTGAAGGCTTATTACAGGACACTTAAAGTTCATCCCTAATCACCAAGCCCAACCTACTACCAGTCTTTTCTAATGTCCATATGCTCCACTTGTATTCCATGCCGAACGGAACATACATTTCTATTCCCTTAGTATTTGCATTCAGTTCTTTTAAAGGAAGAAAAACTAAATGGAAACCTTTCTTTCCCTCTCTTTTGGGTGGCAGCTGTGCTGTGTGTTAGATGCTTAGGTGACATAGGGTTCCTCATGAAATGTACTTTTCAACGAGCTTTTTGTTGTTTTTTCTCTCCAAAAAGAAAAAAAGCGACACTCTGAAATTGAATGTTTTTTTATTTCTGTGTAATGTATAAATAAATAAGATAGCTGTAACTATTTAGTGCATGACGATTAATTACGAAAGAAAAAACATAATGTTCTGCTATTTTAAGATGTAGAGACTGTGTTAGCAGGATTGTAAAGTTAGTATCTTGTGATCACGTGATTTTAAACAAAATGAGAGACATGCTTTAAGATAAAATCAATTCAGTTCTGTGTCCAGGCTTTGCCTTCCGTGCCGGCTTGTGGCTCTCTTCCTCCTGGTGTCGGAAGCTATTATTTTTAAATTCACATTTTTATTTTGGCTTACTATGCATTGTGGGGAACTACTGTAGAAGTTCCTTGCAACTTTTCGTTATTTTTTTTTTCTTTTTCAGATTTATTTTTAAATTGTATTATTAATAATATTTTGTGCAGTTGCATTCATGTAAAGGTGGTTGCTGCTTCTTCTGTGTTTATGATATTAAAAATACAGGAAAAGGAAAAAAAAAACAACCTTGCCCTGTTTTGGACTGTTTTTGGTGCGTGTCTTTGTGCTCTCACGCCTCCAGCACGGGGTTGAGAAGTCTGCATGGCCTGGTGGAGGGGGGTGAAGGAACAGCATCTCCCGCTCTCCTCACTGACAGGTTGCTGGTATCACTTGCTGGGTCCTGTAACAGCAGAGTGAGTGTAGGAGTAGCTGCAGGGTGATAGAAGTGGGGATCACAGCGCAGGCAGGCTGTTCAACCCCTTTCCATTCTGTACTCTTTCCTTTGTATGATGTTGAGGTTTGTTGTGTTTTTTTTTAAATAGATGTATATTTCGAGGAGTCCGTTAATTCTGTAGTACCTTTTGAAGTTTGGGGTGTTGGGGGATGAGTGAGGGAGCCTGACTGTCTAAGATATCCCTCAGGCCAGTTTTATTGTTCCATAAAATGGTTAGTCTCCTGTGGGATAAATGCCAGGGTGCAGCTCATTCAATCAAGCACTCTGCACATCCATTTTGGCCTAAATTTGGTTGAAAGGAAGCTTACTAATTAGGATCAAAGTCAAATTCTGTTTTGGTAAGAATGCCAGAGGCCTGAAGTTGACCAGACTTTTCAACCTGAGTGATTCTATAGAAGACATTCCTTACAGTAAACAGACAAGAAACAAAACTCTGGAGGGGTGAGGTTTTGTAAATTCCACACCTACAGTATTATTTTGTTTCTTAACCAATTAGATTCCTGCAGGTTCACGCCATCAGGTCGAGTTAGAAGCTGTTCTAATTCGATTCTCAAAAGGGGTGTGCTGCCTTTTTTTTTTAGCCAGTCAGGACTGTCCCAAAGTTCAAAGGGGTGTGGATAATATATACCTAACCAATGTGTTGCTGATTGTAATGATTTTATTTTGGCTAGCTTTTTTGCAGGAAATTGATTGCTTATAAATTGTATTCATGGATGACAATAGATGACAAGGAAAAATAACTCAAGTTTCTTCAGGCCGACACTACTGGTCTAGAAAGGGTCCAGTAGTAGACCCAATTCAACCCCAGCCTTGATAACCCTGGTGTGACTGTAAGCACCTCTGGCTGTATTTGATACTATATACAAGCGACAACCCTGTTCAATCCCAGTACAGGGATCAAACTGAATTCCGGCCTCACCTCCGCACATAGTAATAGTTTGTTATTTACAGTTTATGCTGAGGACTGGCCACTGTGTATTTTAGGAGCTTTGTTATTTCTTTGTTATTATTAAATCCATGAATGGAATTTCTTCAAGCCCCCTATCCCCGTCCCTCAGTGGAACAGGCCTGCAGTGGTTTGCGCTGGCTCTGGGTTCAGAATAACTAGTAGGGACTCACCAATGATTTTTTTTCTTCTGTGGGACTGTACAAACATTGCTTTTGATTTGGAAAGCTTTCTACACTGTATTACATAAATAAACTTTAAAGGAAAAAAAAAGTGTCTGTCCTGTGTTTTGGTTTTGTGTAACGATGTAGGTTTGTGAGGATGGGTGGGCTGCGAAGAGGGCATCTTGGGAGAAGGTTTCATGATTACACAGTACTTTAAAAGTAGGAGGCCAGCACCCCTTAATTGTCAACTGTTAAATTACCATACATTATGAGAAGGTATTGCAGATCTGAATCAGGCCTTTGTATACCAGGGTTATGTAAAACAAACATTAAACCATTCTACTAGCACAAAGCAGGTGTGTAAGATGTTTTGGGTACATTTTGGACTGTACCCCTATGTATAAATATAACATAGTCCAAAATACTTTCCTGTATAGGAATAGGGATTTAAAATTTGTCCCATCATTCTCATTGACAGCAGACCAAGATCAAAACAGTTTGAATTGAGACTCCGCTCCAGTTAGGATTACATGTTGGCAGAATGCTGTCCTTCCAACTGGCTTTGATGGGGAAACTTGCCTGATGAGTATCCAATGCAAATTATGCTAGCTGGGTGTCAAACATCAAACTGTAAGGAAAACAAAATGTAAAGTGATATACTGTAGTATCAAGGACATTGTGGATATAAGTGAAGGAATTCATTCATTTACATTTACTTAAATATTTCCATTTTTTTAGGAAGAACCACTTTTTTATTTTTACTTCACAAATCTGCTTTCTATAGTGATCCTGCTGAAGCAGCTTCCTCACCATACTGAGACTAGCACCACTTAAAGACCTCTTAATAACTGGCCTGTTACTGTATACCACGTGCAAGAAGTCAAAACAACACTCTGGGTCTCGGTTCAGCTCCACAATCACCCCTCTCACCTGCATCTCCACTTGGACGAGCTACCCCTTCTGTGCCTTGAATAGATTGTGGACCTGCTTCACCTGGGAAGAAAACAACAGAGTTGACCTGCTTTATAATTATTGAAATGTGTAGCAGAAATCGGTGGCCTCTGTAGCTGTTGGATGATGAGGTCTGCAGGCTACTTGTGCTCAAACAAATCAAAACATTACAGGTGTCAGAATTGAAAGAAAAAAATCTTTACAAAACATGATGACTCGTAGTCACAGCATGTAGCATAACAAAACAGTGGTGTGTTCACAGTGCTAGGAAGAATTTTAACACACACATATAAAAATTAAAAAGTAAAGTTCCAGCTGCTGAAATTATGATCGCATCTTGTTCAACAGTGTTTTAAACATGTTGTTGAGCTCTTCTATGTGTTTTTTTCTGTTGCCATCTTGTCAGGCTTCTTTTTGAAAAGGTTATTTATCTAATACATACTTATAGGTAGATCACAAAATGTATATTTTTTAAAGCCATAGTAAATCTAAATTAAAAATAAGTATGAGCCTGATGGACACCACACAACAAACACCCATATTACAGCATATGCCTGTATAACTCACAACCTCTTCTTGAGCACCACCAAAATGAACCAAACACCAAATATGATTGTGGTCGTGCCCCTCTGTTTCCACTCTTTAGTGCTGGTTTGCATTAATCTGGTCACTGGGTCCAGATTTAAGAATCTGCTTCTGGGTGGTGGGGGCAGTTGTGCCCCAACTGTGCACAGAAGCCATGGTAAGACTACAGGTCAATTACAGGTTTGCAGTATAAACAGGGAAGACATTAATAAGCAAAAGAAGCAGCATATTTTCAATTTCCACGCTGTAGCAGTGCACCATAGCCATTATGCAAACAGAAGTTCTTGACCTGCATGATTGAGCAGGAGTGGTTTTGTCTGAGTTGTGATTTAGCTGTTTGACTTAACAAGTATTAAATAATGAGTGGTGATATTGAGTTATTGACAAGGGAAGCTGTAAACATCCTGGCTGACCCTTCACCTTTGGGATCCCATCAGTGTCAGTCATTCACACAGGCACCGGAGACAGCTTTTTGACCAACCTTTCAATTGGAGGCGATAAGGATTCATACTGGCTTGGCTTGGCTTGGCTGGAGTAGCTGCTTATTCAAACCATCAGAGACAAGAATACAGACCTGGTTTCACCTCCTGGACGTTTCCATGAGCAGACTTGATAAGGCAAAGTGTACTGTAACTTGAAAATACAACACATCATTCTCTAAATAGGTTAAGATCTTTTTTTTTTCAATTGATTTTTGTTTCACTAGCCACACTTGTGTTTATTATAAATGCCAAGAATCTGTGGAAACCCGTAAATGGGAGCCATTGGAATAGAGCACAGATGTGTAATATACGGGAATGTATTTACTTAATGATTATACATTGATACAATTAGTAGTAAGTGTTGATATCAATATAAACTACAGGCAGAGTACATTTATCTTCGGGCTCTGGTGGGGTTATCGTTTCAGCAGAACACCTTGATAAAATGACAGCCTTATGATGTACAGTTAGCTGTACTTTATTTCCTAAATACCATGTTTTTCAATGAAAATTTTATGTCAAAACTGTTTTTCTTCAGGAATATACTATTGGACAGTTTTGCAGTATCAGTATATAAGAGATTTCACTGGGTGTGAGGGGCAGCGAGCTTGAAGCATGTGAGTGCTTGAGTGATGATGGTGTTAAACATAGGGCAGGGTGGAGAGATCCCTGTACTCAAAGGACTGGGTTAAGCAGCATCCTCTGGCTGCTGAGCAGCTTGAGACGAGTAAGGGCCAGGACAAGACATACAAACAAAGACACTCTGAACTCTCATCGATGCAGGATGAGAGACAGAACATACAAAAGACAAAGCTGTCAAGTCCAGGCGGGGTCAGGCAGCATCCTCTGGCCGCTGGGCAACTAGGAGAATGAGACATAGAGGACAAAAGGACAGATCCCGTCACTACTCAGGCAGCATCGGCTGGCAGCTGGGTGGCATGGAGAGTTAGGGAAAAGTGTCTTGGGTTCATACAGGAGAGATGAAGGAAGAGAACACCTGACGGGCTATGGATTGGAGGCCAGCCACACTGTGGAGAGGACCACCCCCACTGGGAGGAAACCTCTGGTGGACCTGGCAGAGAGGGCGCCCCCACTCCGGGCATACTAATGAGGGACTGGTGAGCTGCTGCAATGTCCGTGGGAGATGACCCAATATATGCCTCCACTGTTGAAAAGGACCAGTGCCCCATGGTTTTAATTAGGTGCTGGTTGATTTCAGCGCGTGCTGCAGAAGTGGCTGCTCCGATCCAGAAGAAGTGGGGAGAATAAAACTGAGGGAGCCCAGACCTGGACAGAAGGGTATTGAGATGGGAAGCAAACCAATGTCTTGTAATGCGACAAAGCATCGGCAGCGTTATTAAAGGACGGGCCTGAATAATAACATTATTGGACACCGAGGTCCAGACATAATGACGAAGGAGCTGCATAATTATAGGGGAGGAGGATCGCCATTTATTAATGATATGCACAGTGGAAGTGGTGTCACAGAAGAATATAATTGACTTTCTGGGCCATAGGTGGCTCCAGAGCAGGGCGGCGACGACGATAGGGTACAGTTCCAGGAGGGGAGAAGATTTCAGCTGGGGAGGAAGAAATCGAATTTCCTGGGGCCAGGTGCTGGATTACCATTGAGATCTGAAGAAACCGCCGAAGCCTGCGTGTGAGGCGTCTGTAAACAGGTGCATGTCTGGGGCTGAAAAGGCATTGTCGTAGAACATTGAAAGACCGTTCTAGTGGATTAATAGAGTACCAAGTCTCTCAACGCCTCCATCACCATCCCGGATGAAGCCCGGAAGGACTGTTGAACAGCTTTTAAAAGACAGAAGAAAGCTTGACAGATTTTTGAACAAAAAAAATCATGGAGCTTGACATACATATAATCTTTAATCTACATTAAATTTGTCATGATTCAGTGTTCCAATCAATCAGACACCTCCATTGGGCTATAAATTTGCAAAAATCCATTCACATCTCCAGGTTATAGAAGTCTAATCAAAAGTGTCTTGAGAAAATAATGAAATTACCTGTATTTAAGTAACAAATCTAACAGCAGCTTGAAGCTATAAGTACAAGGAAATTTAACCCAATAAACACCACATACCAGCACACCTAGAGGTTGCAGATGAGAATATGTATTTTTTTGCTGACAGAAAAAGAATTAAATCATCTTAGCGAGCAAAATGTGAGAAAAAACCAAATAAACAAAACAAAACAAAACAAAAAACTCCCCCATTTTATTAAAAATGTTTTTTACTCTTGATTACATGTCCGATTTCAACACAAGGAAATCAAATTAAACATACAAGCAGAAATTCATCAAGCTTTACTGCATAAAACAGAACAGAATACAATGGGAATATGGCTATCAAAACGTAATTATATACAAATGTAAATGCCAAGGTTGTACGTATGCTTAAAGGAAACAAGATCAGTCACCTGAGTGACTCTAAACTGGTTGCACATGTGTGCGCAAACTATATAGCGCCCTGCCATCGGAACATGGTGGCAGGATTATGCTAAACCCTACACACACACTCAGACACAGACACAGACACAAAAAACACTCAGCTCTCACTCTGACACACCAATAGGGACACTCACAAACATTTTTCCTGATCTGCTGACCATTTTCCTGAACCCACAAAATAAAATAACCTTTAAAAAAAGTGGAAAAATATATATATATATTTCTAGCAAGTTCTGCTTAAAAAAAAGTGTCAATTTAGGAATCTGTTTAAATCAGAAAACCAAAACTGGGTACAGAGTAATATTTGAATAAAGAAAATAAAAAACATATAACTATTTTGAAAACACAGCACTCTTCTTGTTTGCCATTGTGTATGTGATCCTCATTTCCAATAAGACATCCTGCTTTTACAGCTAGGAGGAGCCAAGGCACAAAGAGGTTACAGTATCTGTCTAGGTGGGCCACCCTTTGAATACTAAAAACTCCAGGTATACCTGGGAAGTGCTGCACTCTCTTCCAGTTAAGTTAAGATTACAGCAAGAAAAACTAAACTTTACCCCCTTTAGCCAATCAGTGGTTCATGAAGCATGATGGCAACCAGATGCGTTAACATACTCTTACATTCACCATAACACTAACCCTTGAAACAACTCCACTTTTGTATGAAGGTCAGGTCTCCCTACAACAATTATCTTTGGTTATTGACATTTTTAACAGTAATAAGGATGTGTTGAATCAATGATTCTTGACTCCTGTTAATCTAATTAAACAGCAGCAGATTAAAAAAATTAAAACAAGCTTGGAATTTTGAATGTTTGGAAACTAAAATATACTTGCTTTTGACTTTGTGCATGAGCACATATTTTCTCTGTACCCGTGATGTCTCAGTACAGTCCAGTGTAGTGGGTCAGTTGCATACGCCAAGTCTCCGTCTCCAGAGTGCAGTCACATTGTTAATACAGAAGCTTCACAAAAGATCACTTTCACTAGACCCCGAGGCCGGATCAGCTGGCTCACAGTATTACTCACTGCACCATGTGGCCTCCAATAAAATAGTGTGTCTAAAGCAAACTATAGATTAAGTCTACTGTGTAAAATATAACCAAATTGTTTTAAGGGTCAAAACAGGTCTTCATTTAAAAATACATCTTTAAATGTTTGGTTCATCAGAGGGAAAACAGTGTGCCTAGGTGACATTCCTTGTATGCCTAATATATTTCCTATTTGGTTACTGGGGTTGTTTAAGAGTCAAACAGCTTAAATATTATTTATTATTACATAGGTCACAGAGAAATATGTCCAGCAGTCCAGGAACAATGCTTTTCGTTTGATTTCCTCTGCCACTCCATGCTAACCTTTCCCTTTCCCTTTCCCCTTCCCCTTCCCCCCAGGCTGTCCTCTCAGCCCCTTCAGCTGCTGTCCTTGTCCCCCTGCATGGTGGCGAGGGTGACGGTGGTGACAGGCTGGCTCAGGCCGTGAAGCTGCATGCGCGCCAGCTTCTTCTGCTCGCACTCCGTCACCAGGTGGTTGAGCTCCCCTGCGCTGTAGCCGATCAGCGTCTTTAGGTCACACACAAACTTGTAAACAAAGCGCTTTCCTTGAACCTTGCAGATCATATCCCCATCGTAGTAATACCTGAGAGAAAGAGAGGGGCAGTGAGACCAAGACCCTCAGCAACAATTCCCAAATCAACCAGACTTGGATTAAAATGTCTGGAGTTGTTTGGTACCAAAAGAGAACACTGTGCCCCGATACCTCATACTTAGTGTTCCGCATTTTCCCAAGTTAACTTTGCGAACGTTTGGGAATCGCTGTGCTGACAAAAACAGTATCTACAGCAGTTATAAACATGACATCAGCACAAAACAAGCCAGGTTTATTTGTCTTGAAATCATATATAAAAAAAAAAAGACAGAACTGGACCAAGCCATCGGGAGACGCGTCAAAAATCACACTGGACATTTCCATCAATGCGTTCCATTTATGTTTTTTAAATTCTGTAATTTTTTGGTAAAATTCGTAATAAACCGGAAAGGCGGAACACAACTCATACTACAGTAGAACCTCAGAGTTCAGTGACTGGTCTACCGAATGTCTCACTTTCAGCTGCAAGTATGCAATCACTCAACTATGCGTGTAATGCAACCATTACATGCATAGTTGATGGAGAGGGCAAAATTACTGAAAATTTGCATCATTATAGACAACATGATAAATACAATCATACTTGATTAAGCATTTTTAAAATTGACTGTTTCTACATGTTCTGAATTTTGATCACTTGAACTCACTCAAAAAGGGAACGCACTGGTGTTCCTATTCTCAGGAATATGAAAGCCTAGTTGCAGTCTAACCAGTGTGAATATCGTAGGTCCTCACCTGAGGGCGCGGCTGAGCTTCTCGTAGTTCATGGTGGGCTTGTTCTTGCGCTGGCCCCACTTGTGTGCCACCAGCTCGGGCTGGTTCAGTTTGAACTCTCCGTCATCACCCACCCAGGAGATGCAGTCTCGAGCGTCCTTGTCAGTCAGGAGCTCCAGCAGGAACTGCCACAACTGGATCTGACCATTATTACCTGGGAGAGCAGAGAAGAGTGTAGATTTCCTATTCTAAACAACAGTGGGGTTTATTTTTAATGGTTCACAATATATGTTTCAACTTATATTCTCATAAGGTAGGTTTTGTCAGGTTTTCCTACCTAGTGAGGACTTATGGCCCTTTATGGACTACCCTAAACATACACTCAGACTTGTGCCTATCCTCTCACTTTCCTATGCACAGCCTCCTCCCATATTACACACACAAAATAATAATCTCCAATTCCTATGAGAAAACACACACTTGTAGACAGGGCCGCCGAAAGCCGCCATGGGTCCCCGGGGAACGACTGGTATGTCCCGCTGCCACAAATAAACCAAAAATAAACCACTCATCTATGCTCTTAACTAATAGCCTGTATTGGCAAATACATTTGTATTTTGAGCAATATAACCGATCATTCTCTAATTGTGTTTACCACCAGCTGAAGAAAGTACTTTATTTATTTTACACAACACAATTCTTCTAACAAGCTGCTGCACCACATTGTTTTGAGCAAATTGTAGATCTTAATAATAGAATAATTCATACTGTGGTATATATTGTGCAACTTTAAGGTTCTTTTAAAAATCTTAATACATAAAATTGCTATGCCTTTTTTCCGGCTTTTTGGTGTATATGAAATGCAGGGCTAGTTGTTTTAAAACATTTTATATATATATATATTTAAAAAAAAAAAAAAAAAAATTTCCCCTTCATTAGGGGCCCGCCGGGCTGCTGGCCCCAGGGAAATCCGTCCTCCCCGCCCTCTCGGTGGGCCTGCTTGTAGATAACCTCTCTGCTTCTAGCTCTTACCTGTCCTGTTGCCCGGAGAGCTGCGGTCCTCTCCCCCAGATATCCTGGGGGCTCGCTGCACCTTGCTCTGCTTGCCCGTGTTATTCAGCACTTTGATGGCAGTGGGGGTGGTCTGCTGGACTGTGGCTGGGATGATCTGAACAGCTGTGTGGTGTGGAAAGACATGGAAATCAGGATCAGAATCAGAAAATACAATGGCCTTACTTTGCAAATATAGTGGGAAAGGTATGCTATGATTTCCATTTCATGAGAGTAGATGTTAAACCTTCATGCTGATATTGGACTCAGCTCTCGCCAAGATAAGCACCAACTAAGACATAGCTTCTTTTACTGTAAACTAATGTGATCCATCTGCATTTCCTTCCATATGATGATGTAGATATCCTTGGTGTTGATGGCTGAAGTGTAATGCTGGCTCCAGGGATCAGCCTATTTTGCCTCCCTGGCGCATCAGCAAACACAACGGCTGTAATGCTGGCTCCAGGGATCAACCACAGTGCGGCCTCCCTAGCGAATCAGCATGACAAAAGTCTGGACTGAGCTGAGTAGGGTACTTTTCTGGGGTCTTCAAGTGGGCACCTTCCATCCTTAGTGTTTCGTCGACTAGCCCACAACACCCTAAGAGGGCTCGACAGTGATTCTGGCGCCCCAGAATCACCCCCCTCCGTCTCCCACTCAGCTAAGCCCAGCTTACTTATCTTCCTTTACATCAATGGGTTTTTTTTGTGGTTTTTTTTTTATACTGTGCTTGAGGTCCCCAACCAGTGCCACTTGCTGCTCCTCTCTGCTGCTTGAGATAAGTTCTTCACTATGTGTCGCAACTCTCGACCACTGAATCCAATGTCTCTGAGAAACCGGGTTGTGGAGTGTGGCACAAATCCTCGACAACCAACTCCACTGGGTAAACCTGGACTCTCCATCCTCGCTGCTCCATTTCAGCAGCTAGTTGAGCATACTGAAGTTTCTTCCTTTTGTACGCCTCATCCACAGCATCCTCCCATGGCACTGTTAACTCTACCAGGTGAACAAGGCATGCTGATCCAGACCACAAGAAAATATCAGGTCTAAGGATAGTGGTGGCAATCTCAGGTGGGAAAATAAGCCTGCCAGCATTTTCCAGTCTCTAGCAGCTTCCAGTTGTCCTAGACGAGTTTTGGTTTTGATACCTTTTCTTGGAGGTTGCTCCCGTTGTTTTTCGTGTGTCATATTGCAGGAATTGGTGGCAACATGTTGGTCATGCTGCGCTTGTCTTCAATGCTAAGGCCAAACATTGCAGCACCTGGTCATGACGCCAAGTAAACCGTCCTTGGCTAAGACCCACCTTACATCCTGTCAGAATGTGTCTTAATGTAGCTGGCTATGTAGTAGGGCTTCTGGTTTCCATGCACATTTTTGCCCATCATTATGTGTGTGTCCGAGTCCAGATTTCTGTCCAGATTTAAGAATGTGTATTTATTGATAATAATAATAATAATAATTAATAATAATAATAATAATAATAATAATATTTATTTTTAACCATAAAGTAATGGTCCTTGGGATTGTCTTGGAAGACAACAGCATACAAATCAGTTTTGTAATTGTAAAAGCAAGTCAATTCATAAAATGGAAATTTCGTAAAGATTCAATTGTGCGCTTTATTGATTTTTTCCTTGTGCATTTTGTCTGGTTGAATTCAACTCTGAAACATTTTTTGATTTTAGTAAGAAAGCAGTGTGTGTTTTGTTTAATGGAGGTGTGTTCGAGTATCACTGTGTTTTATGTGTATATATAAAAAAAATCAGCTGTAAATAAAATACTCACGCTGATCGATGGTGACAGTGGCTATTTGTCCACTTTGATCCTGGCTGGCCAGCACATCTGTAGAAGAAAATCACAAATCATTAACACATCTGTACACTGAAGGATTTCTATAGATCTAACAGACATGGATGACATTAAAAATGTTTAAAAAAAAAAAGGGTCCTAATCTCCATTGTGGAACAGGCTATTGTCCAGTCTAAATGTAAAGACGGAGGGTGCTAATGCCAAATCACTATAAAGCCATACAGCTAGAGCATGTTTCTGTCACAAAGTGGAGAGGAACGTTCTAATAGTATTGCTATGATATACAAGACACCCTCATCTCATTAGCGAGATCCACATCTCACAAGACCATTTAGTTTGCCAAAGATTAAGACAGTGGTAAGTGGATCTACATTGATTAGAATGACAGCAGAGAGAATACACCATCTCACCATTGAAATACAAAAAGCGTTTCAAATCCTGATAAAATATCAGCATCTGTGGTGCCCTCGGTTGTGTGTGGCAAAGCAAATCACAAGGGCATCACAGCATGGGGTGGAGCTGCATTTACTGTGAACAGATTGTGGATCTACCACCTACACTTAGCTACTGACAAACTGATAGAGGGGGCAGACCAGTGAGACTATGGTGTACTATTTGAGGGCGCTTTATTCATTAGTAAAGGACCAGCACAGCATGACAGATTATTGTCAAGCCTACTCTATACTTATGCAAATATCACATCTAGGTTCCCCAGCCATTTATGAATAAAACTAAGTATCAGGATTAAAAGCTTATCATTAGTGAATACAAAAAACACTTGGTTGGTTCACAGTATACTGGTCGATTCTTGTAATGCAAGTCAATTCAGAGCCCAAATGTTTCCCACATTGTTAACTCAAAGCACAGACTCTCTCCTACAGTTTACTCAGTGTTTTGGTAAATCAATGCACAGACTCTCCTGCTGTGTACTCACACTTGCGCAGCAGCTCCAGGTGGCTCCAGAGGATCTCTCCGTGGGGCACACGCTGCAAGAAGTCCTCTTGGGTGAATCCGCAGAGCTCTCTACCGGGGATGTGGATACCGGCTACGTCCACGTCCACCATGCTGAACTCCTTCATCACCCACACCGCCCAGTGGATCACCTGGTCTGCTGTCCACTGCACTGGGTCTGGGGAGCACACAGCCAGTCAGCCGTCAGACAAAAGTCACAATAAAATACATACTACAGGGTTTTCCATAATGATACTGCCTATGATACCCATAGGGAGCATGTATTCATACCAACTAAAGAATCAACCTTCAAGAGCCATTGCGTGGACTATGTATTGCTTTTGGTCATCTATCACAATACGTGTGACGCTGAAACACAATCAGTTGGTTCCCTGTAGGCTACATTCTCCGACATACAAGGTTAAGTGGCACTAGCATTGTTTAAAACCTGAATGTATGACTGCGTGGTCTAACACAATAACACAGATGGGTGTAAGGACACCACTAGTGTTCGAAAGGTTTCTCACCGTAGGGGATGCCCAGCCGGACCTGTTCTTTGCGGTAGCCCTCAAGGGCAGCGGCCCAGCGTGTGACCTGCTCGGAGGTCTCATCGGCGATGATGCCCCCCACTATGTGTTTGTTGCCGTCCAGGGTGATGACCTGACCCTCCTCTACCAGCTGATCCTCTTCCACCACCCCCGAGTGTGCGTCCGGGTCAATCACAACCTCCACCGTCTCCACCGGCTTCACGATCTCCAAGATATTCAGCTTGGGCTCCACGCCTGCCAGGGGAGACAGGCACAGACACAGACACAGACAGAGAGGGTTAAGGGACCCGGCTCACTGGCACACTAGATACAGGCTTATTAGTAAACTTTAGTCTTAGAATATCTGAATAGTATAATCAAGTTACCTGGACTGTTCCCCACTAAGCAGAAACTGTATTTTCTGATGGGACTGTCCAGGGTAAAAGAATGAAGGACATTTGCGATCTGAACTTGAACATGCAGGTTCACATCCCATTTCCCTTTTCAAGACCATTGCAGAAGTAGTAAAGATCTGAAAATCTGACGACTGCAAGTCACTGCTTGATAAATAGTCATCCACCTCCCACTACAATTGTCTACTCCTGTTAAATGTATTTGTGTACCTCTACATTAGTAATAGATTTTAACCTAGTGTATAGCACCACCTGGTAGTCCTCTGTTGTAACTGTTGTTCATTTTGTAAGGATCTGAAAGGGGAAAAGTAAACTATTTTATGCATAATGCTACTGCTCAGCACGTTACAATCAACCAAAGCACAATGAAAAAATAATTAAATAAGAACGAAAGACAGTTTGTAACTGTTCAGATTCCTTGCAAATCCCTGGCGCCAGTGGGCTGAGTGAGAAAAATTACCTTGTCTGGAGATGACCTGCACACTGAGCTGGACAGTCCCATCAGTCTTCACTCCTTGGTCAAATAGGCTGTGGTCGGGGTCCAGCTGGAGGAGACGGACAAGCAGAGACATGGTTAGACAGGTAAACTCCCGAAACTGGGGCTGGCAGACACACTACAAAACTTGCTGTGGGGTAACAAGAAAGTAGCAGATTAGAAATCTTAAGCAGTTGTCAGTGGAGATCTTTCACAATTTCACAAAAATATTAACCAAATACCAGCGAATCAGGGTACTTTGTCATCTGAGATAGATGTGTAGTGCATCATGTTACAAACCAAATTTTGACCCGCATATTATGACTTGGGAACAAACCTGTATGTGTATGTTTGTACACAGTATATCCCTTGTCAAATACTACGGCATTGGTCCAGATTTTCTTCAAGGCCATTTACGTGAAAATGGAATGAATGCCTGTTATATTGACAAGTCACTGATATCTGACTTATTTTTTGTGGCACTGGGTCTATCCTAGTAGTGATATTAGTGACTTACCCAATGCAAAAAATAATGCTAAACATCAAGCAAGAGGAGTCATGTGACGGAGGTGAGAAGACGGCTGTCTAACTCTGAAGCTCCGTGCCCTTGCATTGAAAATCCTAAAACATCCTGATTAATACAGCTCTAGCATGACTAAACAGAACGCCAAAAGAGGAATTAACCTCTTGAGATACAATGGTTGACCGACAGAACAGTCAGACTGCCCCTTACCCCCCCCCAAAGAAAAAAAAAACAATGAAAGCGAAAAATCCCCCTTAACCAACAGATCCAGAAACACAACAAGATGACGATATGGCAAATGTACAGCCTGACCCAAACTAAATCGCCAAGGACATTGCAAATATCTACGCAGTACTGAAAAATATCTCAGACGATCTATGAAGCCTAAAAGCTTTTAAAGCCCCAATGGCAGCAGTAGAGGGAAAACTTTCTGATATAATGACACGAGTGCTGAGGGTTGAAAACAGGGTGCCCAAGCGGAGGCTCGGTAAGAAATGAAGGTTGATCCTCCTGCCTCCCAGTCTGAATTGGAGACCCTTCGCAGCAAGCTGGACGACACTGAAAATAGAAATCGCCGCAATAATCTCCACTTCGTTGGATTTCCTGAAGGGATCTTAAGAAAAACTCTTCCTAATATTCTGGGGTTGGAGTAGGATTATGGGAAACTAAAAATGGACAGAGCTCATTGGTCCCTGGAACCACACCATGACCCTGACCAATGTCCGAGGCCCATCATTGCAAGATTTCTGCGATTTCAAGATCAGAATTAATCTTCCATTCTGCCAGAAAGAAAGAGGTGATTCGTTGGGAAGGACACAGAATATCTGTCTTTCCTGACCTATCAAGAGCCATACAAGAGAAACGGCGGAAATTTATTTCAACCAAGAAATTACTACGTGAGCATAACATAAAATTCACTCTATTCCGGCTACACTGAGGATTAACACACAAGTCGGATCCTGACATTTTGAAGACCCAGTGAAAGCTACGTGTGCTCCTTAGTCTAATTGGAACTTGGATACAAACACTTTAAACTCTTTCAAATGTCCACGACCTTGCCTACCCCTTGTGCAGCAAGACGGACTGAGTAAGCACCCTAAATTTATAGAGAAACATATTTATATTTTGTTTTGCTCTAATGTTTTTTTTTTTCATATACTATAATGGGGTTAAGCAAAAAAAAAAAAAAACATACATGTTTTATAACTGTACAGTTATTAGAATATAGTAATGAATGCTGTTATTTTATTATTTACTTTACAGATTTATTTTTTATCAGCACTCAAATTACGAAAAACCAGCAATACAAAAATATAATTTCAATTTCAGTACCTGGTGCATATGGCAATGACAGTGAACTGGGCACAGTGGTGGTTTGCGAAGTGGCAACCAGAGTAATTCATTTAATCACTGTGCTCTGTCATATGTATGCATATGGGTATGTGTGTATATGTTTATGTAGATATATGTGTATATAGGCGTGTATGCAGTATTGCAATTTTAAGCACAGAATCAGATCTCCTTATACCATATATGATCATAGAATATGTGATTATGTGTAATGTGGTATATGTTATGTCTTTTTCATTTTTTTAGGAAGGAAATTTAAATATAGGTCTACATTATTTGAAGGATATTCACGTGTATGTGAAATAGCAGACAGCGAAGCATCGAAAACAAATAAAATAACAGCTACTAAAGAAATGGCCTGAAAACCCTCTGCTGTTTGATATGTTTTTGTGAAATGCCTAAATGATCCAAACAGTGGAATGCAAACTGTAGAAGTGGCTCTTAACATATGAAGGCACAACCAATTTCTGCAGTATTATTGGGGACGGATTGTTGTGCACCTATTTCTTACATGAACATTAGGTAAATCCACTTTGCTGCCACTTTAGACAGCTCTTCTGCCTACTTTTTTTTTTTTTTTTTTAATATAAATTTAGTCGTTGCCAATTATTTTTATTATTTTCTCCCTATTTGGAATGGCCAATTATTTTATTAAGCTCAGCTCACCGCTACCACCCCTGCGCTGACTCGGGAGGGCGAAGACGAACACACGCTGTCCTCCGAAGCGAGTGCCGTCAGCCAACCTCTTTTTTTCACACTGCAGACTCACCATGCAGCCACCCAAGTGCTACAGCGTCAGAGGACAACGCAGCTCTGGGCAGCTTACAGGCAAGCCCGCAGGCGCCCGGCCAGACTACAGGGGTCGCTGGTGCGCGGTGAGCTGAGGACACCCCGCTGACCTAACCTCCCCTCCCCAGGCGACACTCGGCCAATTGAGCGCCGCCCCCTAGGAGCTCCCGTCCTCGGTCAGCAAAGGAAAAGCCTGGACTCGAACTCGCGATGCCCAGACTATAGGGCGCATCCTGCACTCTAGGCAAGTGCTTTTACTGGATGCGCCAATATTATTAAAATGAACAGCGTACCCAGATTAAACTATTTACTGCACGTTCTCCCTATTACGATCCCAAACAAATACTTTTCAATTTGACAGACTGTGTAACCAGTTTCTACGGAATGGGAAATGCCCTAGACCTCATTTGAGAAAATTACAAAGGCCTGTGGATGGAGGAGGGTTGGGTATTCCTAAATTAATATTCTATCATTATGCATTTGTCTTGAGACATATAGCACAGTGGCCCACTCCCCCTAAGAGGGCACCCCCTTGGTTTAATACAAAAAGGTTTGCCTCAGGTTCCTAGATATTAGTGGACCCCCTCCAGACTACATAGATTAGGCCTACAGGATTCTCCAAATTGTTGGAAGTGTCAAGCAGAGGAGCAGACACTGGTTCATATTATATGCGCTTGCCCCCGAATTAAAACATTCTGGTTGGAGGTTCACAAAGTCCTGTAGGATGTTGTTAGGATAGACATTCCTTACCGCCCCAGACTTTACATTCTGGGTGACCCCTCCAGATTAGCACACCTTCCTGCCTATAAAGCAGACTGGATCCAGACTGCGATATTGATTGGGAGAAAACTTTTGGTGGGAAGGTGGAAATCCATGGAAGCCCCCTCTCTACACAAATGGCAGTTACATCTGGGTAGTATTGCAGCCTACAAGCGACTTTCATATAGACTGGTTAACAAAATGGAAAGTTCTGAGCAAAGATGGTACACATATTTGGGCTTTCTTGGGCATCCTTAGTGTACTGACACATTGTGCCCCACCCTGTGCGTATTTTGTGTTCTATGTTGCGTGTGGGGAGTTAATGTTGGTGTATCTGTGTAGCACGAGTGATTTAAAATATATAGTTGTATTTAGGCACAGGGATTGCACAACCACAGTCATCTACTTTGCCAGATGAGCCGCCTAAATAGTTATTTAAAAAGAAAAAAAACAACGAGTTTTTATAGTGCTCGTACGTTACAGTGAATAGTATTCAAAATGTTTATTTTGTTGCAGTAAAACAGCGGCAATTTCCACAATTCATTATGTACGTAAGTCGAGAAAAATATTCCTTCTCTGAAGGCATTTCGTTTCCGGGCTTGTGTTTCCATGGACCAAATCAGTTTTGAGCTTACAAGCAAAATTGAGCTACAACAGTATTACGTTGAAAGTCTTAAATAGAGTGTATACAATCTGCGTTAATAAACCATTTGTATATGTAATTTGTACACCAAAGTGATTTTCTGTTTCAACATTACTCTTTTTCCATTTCATATACCTATAACTTGATATTTATGTACTGGACTTAAACTTTCAAGCTACGTTATTCAAGTAAACACCAATACATTATTTATTGTTATTTGTATTTATTTTAATCAAGCAACAGTTTACAGAATTGTGTGTCTTGTTTTTGTTAGTTTTTTTTGCATAAAATGCAAAGGAAAAAAATGGAATACATAAAAAAATAGAAAACAAAATACAGCTTATGACTTACCTTTTCTGTATTCAAATTTACTACTAATTAACACTGCTTCTTATCGTCTTTTAATTTAGAAATTAAACACATTTTTCTCTGTCTCACTGGGTATTATGGTATCTATATAATGTGACATTGTTTGTTTTTGTGCCTGAAATATAATTTCTGTTTCATTGGGGTCTGGTTCTGTCTTTCTTTCACCACTTTTTTCTGTGTGTAAATATTGCAAAACCAAACTGAGTTTTCTTAAATATGTTCGACTTTACTTTGAAATTCACTGTGTGTTAAGACAAGTTTGTGATTTTAAAATTCTAATATAAATAAATTATTTTGTAATTACTTTTCAGAGACACAAGTAACTTTTACTTGCTCTTTAAATCTCGATGCCTAAAATCATTAAAAAAATGAACAACGTTAGACACTTATTTTGAATTTTGGGTCCCTATTAAGGCACATATTTAGGCCCAGGATATGCAGGATTTAGACCCCTGCAAAACCCTGAAATTCATTTTTCGGTGGGGGGCGTTGCCACTTGCACCTGCGCTGGGGGAGGACCCCCATAACCCCCTGCCTTCTACTTGGGATTTCTAGCCTCCTCTTTAAATGAAAATGAAAAGACTGAATTAGTAATTGAATCCCGGCACAACTGTATATATGGAGGCACGAAGCACTCACTCGGGGTTAGTGTGTTCATGAGTGTAGAACAGGTGTGGAGATAGAGAAGAAATAAAAACAAAAAGTAATTAAACAATTGCTATACGTGCTGGCTATCAACCAGCACGATACTTGTTTGTCTGTTCATCCACTGTTTGTTTGTTTGCTTGTCTGTCTGTTCGTTTGGCTATTGTGCCCTTTATTTTGAGTGTTTTGTTTAAATATTTTATTTGTTTGTTTAAAAACACTGAGCACCGTTGCGTCTCAGTTTCACCCGCAGTTGCTGTGTGTTGTGGATTCATTTCCTGGCCTACAGCCAGCTTGTCCACACCCATACAGAGTGGCAACCTAATCCACTTAAAAAACACTTGTATACTTTAGTGAATAACTTGCATCACAGAGATATGAGACATCTGGAACCGCAGGGAAACAGGGTTACGACACTTCTTTTATTTATTTATTATTTAATTAATTTTATTATTATAATAATGGTATTTATTTGCTTACTTACTATATTTAGTTTATGTGTATTTGTTTAATTGTCATTATGTTTTTCTTTTCAACTGGTTATGTATACAGACAGTTCATTATATTGCAATATGCTTTGTTCCTAACCTTTTGTTATTTTGTTGTAAAAACAAGGAAAATCAATTAGAATTTACTCAAAAAACACACAAAACACACAACACAACATCAAGTAAACTAATTAATTAGGAATAGATACAGTTGTGGAGTTTTTTTAATTTTTTTTATTTACCTGAATATCTTGCAGACAAATCTCATGGCCTTCCAGCGAGCACTGGAGGCGGGGCTCCAGCAGCTTTTTGAGGTTCCCGATTGGTTCATTAATGTCGATGGCCTGGGTAACAAATTCAGCTGTTGTGATTGTCTGCTCCACAATCCTGCAACACAGATACTCTCCCTTTAACACTTGTAATAAAAAGCAAAATACATATAAAACCCTAATTATATGATGTCTTATATGTGGGTAAGAAATTTGTGCAAATATGTCAAGCATAACTGAACTCCAAGCTGTCTGTTTGCGTGTCAAGATGTATTGGGACAGAATGTGTCTGTTCGTTTGAGTATGTTTGTCAGTATGTCTACTTGCAGTTATATGTCATGGTGTATGATGACACTTTGAGAAGTTGAGCAAGTGTGTGTGGGTGTTATGAGTGCGGCTGAGTGCTCACCCCTCTTCCATGCACTCTTGCTTCTCCTGTCCATCTATCTCAATCTCGATCAGCTCCTCCGTCTCTCCCTTCGACATGGTTGTGCAACTCTCCCCAACACCTGCCTGACAAACCACAAAGAACTACTATCATTACACTGCATCCAAAGTCTTTGAGGTAGAAACATCTTCATATTTTCCCCCCTTTTTCCATGCTTGCTTCGACTACGTAATGAAAAGCTCTTTGGAAGACTCAACAATCTAGATTCAAGGAACTGCAAAACAGGATATTTTTGCGGCAACTTAATTTCGCTAAAGGCCTTCAAGGTACATTTTCGCGGCAATAAATGTTTGCGCTTCTTTTTCTTTTAATGTATGGCACATGTATGATTATTACATTTCACGGCACATTAATTTTGCGCATTTTTAATAAACGCGAACATTTCTTGCTCGCAAAATTTTCTTGTTTCACAGTCTTTGTACTTTCAAAGTATGAATTAATTGTTCAATTTTGATAAATATTGGGTGACTTTCACTTTAATTTTCCTGAGTGTATTATAATTGAATTGTAAAATGTATTGATTTGTAATACTTTACCAAACCACAAAATATACTGCCAGCAACCACCTTATAGCAAATCTGAACCACAACTGCACAACACAGTAACAACACGCTTCCATGTAAAGGTCATCTAACATCTATTTCATTGCAAAACACATGAGAATCAGGAAGCACAGCTCTGGTGCACTGCTGCAGTGGCTACTCAAACCTCAGTGTATGACATCACAAAGACATCAGATTTAAAGATAAATAAATGTGTGGCATCAAAAGCCTATACCTCCAATGTTTGTTTTCAAACACACTGTTAAACATACCAAAACGTTGGCTAGCTGTCTCTTTGCTATGGCTTTCCATAGACAGACTGTGTGCAGGTGCATAATCTGGTTTGTTTACTTTTTGCTGTCTAAAAGTTTTAAATAGTCTCAAGAGCTACTGTGTTGGTTCTGTGTTATTTATATTATATACACTACCGGTCAAAAGTTTTAGAACACCTCCATTTTTCCAGTTTTTATTGAAATTTAAGCAGTTTAATGTCTCAATGTACTCTGAAATTAAAGCAT
The DNA here is from genome assembly GCA_030684275.1 of Acipenser oxyrinchus oxyrinchus. Taxonomy (NCBI): domain Eukaryota; kingdom Metazoa; phylum Chordata; class Actinopteri; order Acipenseriformes; family Acipenseridae; genus Acipenser; species Acipenser oxyrinchus. The sequence continues at coordinate 27,381,974 of CM060253.1, read as the reverse complement.
AGAACAAATAAACAATTGGAGATAAAAAAGAAATCGTGGAATCGTTTTGTTTAACAAAATTTAATCTAAATTTTTGACTCATCAAAGTAGCCACCTTTTGCAGATATAACAGCCGAAAACACTCGTGGCATTCTTTCTACAATGGAAATCAAATATTGTTCGGAAAGTTCTTCCCAACACTGTTGCAGAAGTTCCCACAAATGTGTTGCACTTGTAGGTTGCTTTGCTTTCACCCTTCTGTCCAGTTCATCCCAAACCAGCTCGATGGGGTTTAAGTCTGGAGACTGTGCTGGCCATTCCATGATTTGAAGCCTACCGTGTTGTTCTTTTCTTCTAAGGTAGTTCTGACATAGCATGAAGGTATGTTTTGGGTCATTATCTTGCTGTAGGATGAACCCCTGACCAACTAGGGCGATACCAGAGGGCATTGCATGGGCTGCAAAATGCTGTGGTAGCCGCTTTGGTTTAGGTGCCACTCACTCTGTGCAAGTCGCCGACTCTGGATCCAGCAAAGAGCCCCAGACCATCACGCTTCCTCCTCCATGTTTGACAGTTGGTGTCACACACCGAGGAACCATCCTTTCGCCTACTCGACGGCGTGCATAAAACCCTGCGTGATGAACCAAGATTTCAAATTTTGATTCATCGCCCATAAGACCTTCTTCCAGTCTTCAGTAGTCCACTGGTGGTGCTTCATGGCCCAGGCAAGCCTCTTTTTCTTATTTTGCCATCTTAGCAATGGCTTTCTTACTGCCACTCGACCTGTCAAACCTGCAGCTCGAAGTCTTCTCTTCACAGTTGAAACTGAGACTTGCTTACTTCGACCAGTGTTAAGCTGTGCTTGAAGCTGTTGTCCTGTGAGCCGCCTATCACGCAAGCTGTTGACTCTCAGAAACTTGCCTTCTGATTCTGTTGTGGCTTTGGGTCTGCCAGACCTCTTCCTGTCAGAGTTTCCTCCAGTTTCCAAGTGCCTTTTGATGGTGTAGGAAACTGTACTCACTGAAACCTTGGCTTTCTTTGCAATTTCTCTAAGGGAAACACCTACACTTTTAAGGGTTATAATGGTCTGTCTGTCTTCCTTTGTTAATTGCCTTTTTCTCACCATTATGATAGCAATATACTACTTCCTGCAGTACAATACTGTCCATATAATGCTTAAGAGGGTGTAGTAACACAGTCTGTTCCAACACTGCTTTTATACAGACAGAGGGTTTGTAAGTAATCAACAAAAGTTGGGACACCTGTAGGAATTGTTAGCATCAACTTTCAAGGCTTAATTTACTTCCATTGCTGCAGAACAGCTGTAAGTTGTTAACCCATTACTTGTTCCCTGAAAAGGCCTTTTGTATAACTCTGAAATGTACATTATTTTTCAGTTTTTGGTAACCTAAACTTTTTTTTTTAACCTCTGGCAGTTTACCGCTTACCTTTGTACCATTTCAGGTTATTCACTGGACTTGAACTGCTTAAATTTCAATAAAAACTGGAAAAATGGGGGTGTTCTAAAACTTTTGACCGGTAGTGTATATAGTGTAGAGGATGCAACATTTTATTAAACAAATCATTAATACAAAAAAATTACATAATACAAAAATAACCTGGACAAAAATTACAATTACTATTCTTACTTGCATAAACATTATTTAAAGACTAGTCACTGGTATACTGTTATAACAATACTGTAATAATAGTAAAATCTGTTTCATTTACAGGGTTTTTCTGTGAAACAATTAAATGGGCTTTTAAATCCTCCATGTCTTACTTGCTCATTTAAAAATGGAATGGAGAACGAGAAAACGAGAACGCAACATAGTTTTTTGTATTGGTGTTAAGACAATTATGAATAGTTATTGTAATAAGGTGTATCCATCTCATTTTACCTTGGCAAAAGCCAAGTCCATTATTAGCATTAAGTAAATAACAGCTACTCATGTAATAAAAACGAATGATAGGCCTAATTTTGGCTTTTCTGTAATTATCTACATAATTTATTATAACTTTACATTTCCTTTTACTTCAAGGTATATGGTGGTGTTCATGATAAGTATGGTCTCCCTCCCTCTGAGATTTCCAGTACATTCCAATATATGAAACTTACATTTACACTACAGTGCAAACCTCGAATCTCTTGAGTCTTGAATTACCGGCCCTATGTTTTCCGAGTAACGTCGGTCACAGTGCTAATTAACCAAGATCTTCTTTAACAACCGCATTAGGTTACAATTTTGGTGTGGTTTGCATTGTTGGCAATAAACTTCATACAGTGTACAGAAAGGTTCTGGCAGTTTCCAACTACACTACAGTTCGAAAAAACTATATTGTGTATTTGTAACGTCTGTCACACATGGTTTTGCTCGTATCTGGATTTTTGTTGTTGTTGACATTATTATTTCTAAATGTGTATACCATGAATACGATGAAAAATTAAACAGTATGAAATCGTGCCTTTTTTGTGCAAATGCAGTCCGACTAGAGGCCATACTGCCTTTGGGTAGGACAACTACGTACTAGGCCCACTGTGTTATTCCCTAAGGAACCAACAGAAATCCTTTTTAAAACTTTACAGGGTATAACTGAAATGTTGACAAGGTTATTCTGAAAATGGTTGGTGTTTTCAAAAAGATGTATAAACTAAAAATATCAATGTTATCACTTTTTTCCCCACATGGCGCAACAACGTAGTTTTAAAATGGTGTAAATAAACCGCGCCCTCTGCACGCCAGCGGCTCAAACAAACCCTCACAATGCTGTTGATTATAAAACGACATATCAAAAAAGACCCATCATTTTTTAAAGAAAGAGCTGCCCGGGGTTTACCAGACATTCTTGTTTCAAATGTGAAAACTACAAACGGAAATGGAAGCAAACGGAAACAAAACAAAAGAAGGGTTATGTAAGCAGGCCGGAAATCCTGGCAGAGATATAAACAGCGAGACTTTCTGTACCATTCGAACCAGGGGACAGAAACTAACTTACTGTACTGAATAATAGCGGACAGACGGGGAGTTATTAAAACATAGATTTAAACTCCCCCACCCACTTCCTCAACAGAACCTTAACTCGCAAGGTAAATACGAAAACTGAACAGAAGATGCCGTGTACTGCTACTGATGTATCATCAGCATCAGTACTTCCAATTTTGATTCTGTCCAAAGCATCGATTCACTGATAAAACATTCGTTAAGCTTATTATAAATTATAAGTTTTTGTTGTTTTTTTCACACAAATGTACACGGGTATTTAATATAAATGCTTTCCACAAATCAATGCACAGATCAAGAAGTTAAGTGATGCCAGCATTGATTAAATCTACCGCTTTTCAGTAAACACAAAAACTTATACTTCTGGGCCTTAGGAAAACAGAGATCTGTGTAAACATTACATTATACTAAAAAGCTTCAAGATCACCAAAGGTGAGTAAGCTAACTCGACAAACTATACATTATTAAAAGTCGATTTTACTAAACCACATAAGACCAAACAAAACACTGACTACAATCTATGCATAAACAAAAACAGATTCCCACAAAAAGAACGAAGGACTACACAGAGACGCGTATTAACTGTTTCGTATAGTACAACAACGTGAAGCTAGTCAGTCGTAGTTTCTTGTAAATTAACTTAGCCAACACACTTCTGTCTGAGAAAGTGCGGTAAAAACACACAACCACACCTCGCTGATTTTAACAGATTGATATTTTAATACCGATATTTAACGTAACTTACCTTTAAAATAGATATTTACAGGATAATCTGTCTCAGAATTTGACGGCTCTCGTTTTGCTCTGATTCTAAACCGAATTCAGCGGACTACTAAAGGCGAAAGGGGTGGCTTCGTGGGAACATGGCTATGCAAAGAAAAAAAAAAACCCTGAAATTAATATATAACATTTTATTTATCAACATGGGCTCTGTGCATTTTTGTATGTGTAGTACATGTGTGTATAAACGAAAGTTTTTATATTAAATATCAATTAAAGAAAGCACGGTGAACTGGACTACAATACCCAACAAACCCCTCGTCGCCTCATGTTGCTGGATAACTGAGCAGTTAAACCTTCCAAGATGGCAATTGTAGTCCCTCTTATACATTTAAACAAATACATTAAAAAGTAAAACCACAGAGGCTGGTATGTTATCCAGATCCTTATATCCAATTGTATTTATTGTGAAAAAATGAAATTCAGCAAAAAATAATCTGATTTTGATAGTCAATTGATCACCGGAAGCTGTAAAAAAAATCAACATTTTCTTTCTTTATCAGTAGTTTATTTACACAAAATTAAAGACATAAATATACTATTCATATGTAAAAGTTGACTGTAGTCTTTGAATTGAAAAAATATAATATTTTTTAAATTGAACACTGCTGTGTCCTTTTAACCAGAGTGCACTGCGGCTTAGCCATTTCTTTTCCCGTTCGCACAGTGCAGAGTATCAGCGGTTGAACAAGGTGACTCTTTTAAATATGGATTTTGTTGTGTTATCTATTAATAATACCAGAACTTATTTAAGATTCATATGTTGAAGACTTATATTAAAATACTGTTTATAAACAGCAGTGTTTGTGCAGGTTTACACGTTAAGAATACGATTTGTGGTGTGGTTTTGAGTGTGAACTTCACATTTATTTATTTGTTTATTTATTTATGTTGATGAATTATACAAAAATGCAATGTAAATTCAATATTGTTTGCAGGACAAATATATAGTAATGCTAGCTAGCTACAAGGTGACTATTGTACAATTCGACCGTCTCTGTGTATGTTAATAATTATTATTTTCAATGGTTGTGCAATTACGCTTATAATACATAAAAATAAAACGTAATCCTAAGCGTTTTCACAATATTTCGACGTTACATTATTAGTCACAAAAAGCATGGTAGACTGCTTTTGTTTTGGTTTCAGATTGGCATTGGAAATGACTGCTACTTAAACCAATTTAGGGCATTGACCTCCTTACTTACACCAGTATGAATGACTGGGTTAGGGTTATGTTCTTGGCTAACGTTAGGCTTATTGATTTGCCCGACAATAACTGTTAATGTTGGGGATAGGTAAATAAAATTAAAGACGGTGTTAACATAGTGGTGTAAATAGTAAAAGAAAACCAAACCACATCCAAAACACTGCTGTCTGTGCATGTATGACTACTTTTTTTACACAGCACTGGTGTAAATAATGCATAATTCCTCTATTTACACACAGCACTGATAAGACATGGCCCAAGATGTTACTCTTCTCATACTGAATGTAGGACATTGTGACCTTATCTTTGACATTACTGACACCTAAACTATAAAAAGCTTTGACTTGAGAGCCACCCCTCTCATTTAGATTAACCTGTTCATGATCATTTCTTCTAACAAGATGCGTTTCTACCTGTAGTCATTCTTCCTGAGCAATGTAAATAAAACTGGCCACAATTGGTTTCCATTAAGTGCCAGTCATGTTGTCAGTTTACTGTGTTCTCTATAATTTCCTGCTGTGAAGCCCCCATTCGTGAAACAAATTGTTCAACAAAAACATGTGTCTACTTGACATAGTTTTAACTTCAAGGTCTAATAAGTTATGGATGATCACCCTTTGTATTCCCTCTGTTCTCTAACCCGTCTTTCTATGTACAATGATACCTCAGGATGATTCTGCAGCGCTTATCCCAGCTCTATCCCCTCCTGCGCTCGGCTGTCTCCCTGCAGCTCCGCAGGAACTTGGGGCTGACGGCTGTCGCCTTTAACAAGGCAAAGGAGCTGGACCCCGTGCAAAAGCTCTTTGTCGAGAAGCTCCGCGAATACACCACTAAGAGCAAGTGAGTACCTCGCTTGCTTGTGATCTGTTCATTCAGTCAGGACAACTCCTCATAATTTAAAAACAACATCTTTATTAGAGTTGATGTTTGTCACAGTATTTTGACCTTCATGGTTTTGGCATTTGGCAACTGCCTATCTTGCAAGGAAACTCAAAGCACGGCACTGACTGTAAAGAGACCTTTTAAATGTACCTGGTTTGATTACTTATTGGTAGCTTCCACTGATTGAAGGTTGAGATAAATGTGAAAGTTACCTTGGCTTGTATACCTGTCTGCTTTTTCTGTCAAGCAAATGATCATATTTGCAGGTGTGTAGAGTTTTGCAATCTAAACCCCGTCTTTCTCCCCCCACCACCCCACCACCCCATCACCCCATCACCCCATCCTGCAGGAGTGCTGGAGGAGTTGTGGATGCTGGCCCAGAGTACCAGAGGAACGTGAATGATGAGCTGACCAAACTGCAGAGGCTGTACGGTGGCGGGGACCTCACCAAATTTCCAGACTTCAAATTTGTTGGTAAGTTCTGGTGCTCTGCTCTACTATGACTACAGAATCCAAACCTGTACATCCTAGTACTGTTCGGCAAGTACTTCTCATTAGCATTGTTACTGTCTTGTCCTCCAATGCCTCAATTCACTGATTCTTTGCAGCAAGCCATATGGTTGCCTGTATCTACCATGTTTTTAAATTAAACGATTTCAAGAGACACCAACGTCCCCTGTCTGTCTTTCTTTTCCAGAGCCCAAGTTAGAAGAAGTGACCTCCAAGTAATCCCCCGCTCTGCTCCCAGCGATGTTGGTGTCCCTTGTCTTTCTTTTCATGTTACTGGATACTTCAGTAGTTATTTAATAAATAACTTTGTTAATGTATTTGCTCGTGAAATACTTATTTCATATTGGGTTCACTTATCTAGAAACATACAGTGACTGGCGCATTGTTTGAGAGTAAACAGGTGTGTCTTGTGCAGTGTTTTAAAGAGTTATGATTTGGTCAATGTCGCATGTGAGTTGCTTACGGTGTTTATGGTAGTACTATAGGTGTATTTTCTCCCCTGTGGTTAAAAATAACAAGCCACCTAGTAAAGTAAAAAAATACATAAATAAATAGAGGCATTATTAATCAGAGAATGTGTAATTGTGATTTCACACTATGCACCAGCTGCAAATACAGTACCTTTTTTTTAAGACAGCAACTGATCCTCATTCCACTACTGGTAAAAATACAGAATGGAATGACTGATCAGACTCTGCCTCTCTTCCACATGAAGCAAATGCATGCACCCTATTCAGACTAAACTTAAAGGAGCAGGGGTAGCATATTGATCATGATATCACAATAGTAACGAATATCAAAATGCTGTCACAAATGGGACACGTTTAGTTGTCTCCAAGTAAGCAATAGAACCCGGCTTAGAGGACATTACCATCTGGTAGTTGACTGGCATGCAGACCACTGTACTGACAAGATCTCCCATCAAAGTAAATGCTTGATGATCATGGTTTTACTGCAGTTAGAAAACAGTAAACAATGTCTTTCGATGTTTTGCTTTTCTTCTGTTTAGATTTTTTTTTTTTTAAACTAGACATTTTGTCGGAAAATCAGGTCATACAGCTTGTTTTTCAAGCTTCACCAGTGCCATTTCAGATCCTCATGCTAAAGTCAAGGGTTGCTGATTGGTTGTACTAGTAAGAATATTGGGTCTGTTTTGAATGCTACAAACCAGAGTTCCTCAACCTTTTAGATAAGAGTCCCAGCAGAGGTCTGCCATGGAGCAGGCTTAAAGGATTTGGTATTTCATTAAAAATCATTAAAACAGACCCATTACATCTTAACAGATGAGAACTGCAAACTTTATGGTTGTCCTTCATAGGGTTAACTTAATGTGCATCAATAACAGCAATTGTCGTGTGGAGGGGTATATTGGATTAACCATCAAGAAGCTTCATTTATTGGGATCTGTTCTTCAACACTCCACATTATATAAGAAAACCAAAAAGTTTAATTTACATTTCACAAAAAAGTCTGTCCAAAAGCAGTTGCTATGACACAAACAGGTTCCTAATTAAAATACACTGGTACATTTAGGGGGTACCCTGCAATACCTCCGATTGACTCTAGGATTCAGATACAGTCAGCCAATAAAACATCTGAGGAGACAGTATTTAATTAAATTAAAAGGTTGTTTGTAAAAATAAGAAAACACAATAAAAAGGTAGCCATATAAAAAGAAAGTCATTACTGTGTTCTATTAAGTTTTGTTGCAATGCTGTAGTTGAGTTCCTATTCCACTTGTAGTGGTCTCCAAGAATAACGAAAAGGTAATTCAGTAACCACTCTCCAATCTCTGGAACAGATTCATTCTCATATTTAATGCCACATCCCATGTGGTATGGGACTTTTGTCCTGGGCCTAGGCATTCCTGCTGTTTTTTTTACAGCAGAGAGGAAAAATGAATGCCGGGGGTGAAAATGTGTAGCCGGTGTTGGCAGTGATCTCATGCGACACGACCAGCTACAGTTGAAAAAATCAACTGGGGAAATCGCCACCAGCAACTGTTACACAACTAAAGTATGAACCAGCCTTGACAGAGAGAGGATTGCCAAGAATACTTCAGAATTATTGAAAACAGCCTGCTAGCTCATAACCCTATCTTACAGGTAATCCATAAATATTTTAAATATTTTCATTTCTTGTTAAATCTTCAACCTGTCGCTATCAAAAAGATCTTCAGGTGGATTCAAGGTAATTGTTGTGTGTGCACCTTTGTACCACTAGATGGCAGTGTAACCTAGGAGTTATCTAAGTAGGAAAAAGGGAATTGAAGGTGGAGATACCAGGCAACATAATTATACAATATAAAAACAGCAGCACATTGCTGCCACAGGAGTCAGGGAGCCTGCAGATTCTCCATCACAGCTCTTACTAAAATACATCCTCCAAAGGAAACTCCTGTTGGAATACAATGGTGAGAATAAAGAAACATTCACATGTCTGTAGCCTGACAGCAAGGCAGGGGATTCCCTTGTTCAGTCCAGTTCATGATTCACAGATCAGGATTGGTGCAGGGAGGAGGGTAGTGGTCCAGTTCATGGTTCACAGATCAGGATTGGTGCAGGGAGGAGGGTAGTGGTCTCAGTCCTGGGAATATGGGGGAAGGTAGTTGACAGTCCTGGGTTGTCCTCACAGAGGCTCATTGAAAGGGCTCCTTTTGGCTCCTCACAGCATGAAGGACTGGGTATGTTTGAAATCCTGGGAATACTGAAATAAAAGGTTTGCATTCACCCATTATCAACACAGCTCCTTTCTACTGCAGGCTTTCAAAGCATTTTTGATATTTCACCAGACATTTCCTACAATAATTCACCCAGAACACTAAATCAGAGTAAAACTAATTATAGTTCTTAGTGTAACATTGTCTGAATTGACAAGGTATAATGTTCCTTCATTTGGTAAACACATATAAAAACAGTAAAAATTGTCATTGTGACCTGCTCAACATTAGGCTCAAACATCAATATTTTTCAACAAAACAGTAAGTATTGTACGGTCCGTCAGGTCACAGAATAACACGTTTTTATACATGTATCTCTTTGAAAACACAAAGGAGAATAAAAAATACTTATTTTTTTAAATAAAAAAATACTAAATAGTGTTGAAAAAAGTTATGGTTTCTGAAGTACTTTATAATGTAGTAGTTTATACTTTAGTGTTCAGAAAAAAAGGACAACAATTCCAGATGCTACTATAAAAAAAATAATTTTATGTGAATTTATAGTCAAAACACAGCCCCCCAAAAACAAAACAACAACAAAAAACTGGCCCTGGGGAGCATGCCACTGAAAAATGCTTGGTCCTTAAAGGGTTAAGGTCAGTTCTCGATTTCGCTCAACACTTTGGTGGCAGCAACAAAGGGGTTTCCTTGTAATATTTCATACAAGTGTTGTATTAGTCACATTTCCCGGTCAGCTAAGATTACGGTCAGCTGCCCTTTTATAGCTGGTATAAGGATGAAAAAGACAAAAATAAAAATAAAGCCATGACTTACATCTTGAGGAGCGGTACAGTACTCACTTGATCCATTTCTAAAACAAAAATAAATGTTTAAGACACTTATGGGTTTAAATATCTAAATGGTAATCAAAAAGTGCATTCCCTTTGCTATTCAACCAGTATCACCAAAAATGTTAATATTTGCTAAAAAATAAAGTTGTCTATAAGGATATACTTATATCTTTATTAACATAAGTAAACATTTTAGTAATATAATAAACAAGTATGTTAGTAACATAATCTTCCGCCACTGCTGCAAATTCAAAATTAGAACTTTCCGTATGATGAAAAATATTATGATTGTGTATCAATAGAATAGAATAAAAAATAGCAATATGCAAAATAATAAGTATGACATACAGACAGATGGGTGAACGGACAGATACCCCCCAGAATATATGCAAATATGTGAACTTCATCCCCAGTGGAGAAAAACAAAATACCATGTAAAGTGAGGCCAACCCGAAACACAATGGTCAAGTGTTCAGAGGCAAACACAAGGTCAAGTATCTAACTGCAGTGGCCACTAGAGGGCAGTCTTGCCATTATGATAAGCATAAAAGGTAGTTTATCAGGGAATGTCCAGTCCTGAAGAGCAATTTTACATCAGTTTAAAAACAGGCAGTAATGAGATAAATCAGCGGCTTTGGGACCTGGTTCAATTAAACAATTATGAACATGGTTGGAAAAAACACCTGGCCTAGAAAGGCCAGAATTGCCCAGCCCAGATCCAACCTTCGACCTCTTGATATCTGGTTTCAAACTTGAAGCTGCAAGTGGAACAAGTCTGGTGGTCTGACACTGCCCTATTGAGAAACACACTCGGAGATCACATGCTGGACTCACGTTTCAACTGTTTTGAGGTTTTGGTTGCTGATCTGAACAATGTCTTCGTATTGGGGGATCCAAAATGATCTGCGATGTAGAGATTTCCAAGGAGGTGAAAACATTTGAAAAGCACTTTGAGGAGGGCACTACCGGCATTACCACAGGTTACAGCATGCTGGGGGTTAGCCAATCTCACTGCAGGATTTCCACAGGTCACGATTTTATTGAATCCTGCGAGCTTTCCACTGCAGCGACATGCATTTTTATGGTATCCAAGGTCTTGTTTAAGAATCCTATTGTGCAGCACTTTGAGTCATTCCAGGTTTTACTGTGAACTTGTTTAGAACGTGTGTGTAATTAAGCTGACAATAAAAGCTGGAATGGCTCACATAATATCCAACAGGAAATATCTTCATGATACCACTGAAGGAAGATCTGTCCCCCCCAAGACAGACTGTTGAAAACCGTGGCAACATGAATTAGATGTTAGACCAAGCCGGAACACAGACGACGCATGAATATGAAAACCCAGAAACACCTACCCCACCCACAAGGTCTTCTCACAATGCTGTTAGTGTATGCATCACATCTTTAAAACCAAAGCAGCTCTGGAACAAAGAAATCTGGAATACTTACCGCCCATGTTCCTCTGTACAGGAAAATAAAGAGAAAGAAAAGTACAATCAGTTGTTATATATATACAGAATTATGCAAATGTAATTAAATTAATAAATTACATTCTGGTATTGTGAGGTAATCTACTTAAAATAATAATAATAATAATAATAATAATAATAATAATAATAATAATAATAATAATAATAATAATAGTCAAAACACAACATTAAAAAAAAATAAATCGCAATTTTATTTGTTCTAAAATGTTTGAGAAAAATAAATAAATCTTGATTGGCTCCATGGAAAGTTTACTATTCATAACCTTTCCTTAATATTTTTTAACATTTAAGGTAGAAGCTTAAACTATGTACAGTACAACAAACGCCACACTGCTGTAAATACAAATAACAGAGCCGACATGAAAATGCTAAATCACCATGACCCACAACCATAATATGTACAGATGATGCGACATAGCAACAAACACATGCCTTCATATACCCCCAGATTCTGATACCGTCAATAACTTGTGCTGAAGTATGCAGCAGGTTTCATTACAAGTAAATAAATTGTTTCTCTAGATACACGTCGAACTGTAAACGTGTGACAAATGTAATGGGGCCTACAGCCCTGAAGCTGTGGAGGGACAGTATTATCAGTAGGAACCCCCAAGCCATGTTTCTTTATGTGTCTGCTCCTCGTTCTGCTTGAGCTTCCTTGCTTCCCATTTAAAGAGCTGCCCCAGGCTAGGAGACAGGCGTGTACTCACTGTTGAAGTATCCGTGGCGGTGTGCGAAGACGACCCCCAGCCCACACATCGAGACCACCAGGGACACTACCACCACAGCAGCCACGATCCCCGACACATTCATGTCATCTGAGAGGCAAAACAAGAAAACCAACAGGGTTCAAAATCACTGCATCGGGACAGCATCAAAATAATAAGACAGAGGTGCACTGGACAGGAGCGCAGCAGACTTACCAATCTGCATGAACTTGGCAGCGCATCGCTGGGGCTCCCCCACTCCATTGGAGGCCTCACACTGGTACTGCCCGGCGTCTCCCTTCGACACTGTGTTGAACTGCTACTCAGGAGAGACACCACATACAGGGTTAACAGGCAGCTCAGTACCACTGACACTGAAATCAGGTCTTTCCTAATAACACAAAGGACGACCACTTCAAGGATTTCCTTGTAAAAACAACCTTAAAATCCATTCTGCCCAGTCCAATACCGTATATAACTAGAAATGTAAGTTTGTGAAGACAAAAATGTCCCGGGGGCATAATTAAAGGGGCATGTCACCTCAGACTGAATGGTTTGTGAAACAGTATGTCCCGTGGTTGAAGCAATGTGGCAGTGAAATGGTTAAAATCAACTGGTCGCAATCTCTAATGGGGTTTTTTTGAGAGAATAAAACAATATATACACTGTGTAAAAGGTAAATATAATGTTTCATGCAAAAGTATTTTTCACAGAATTGACTGACCAATTTATTTCACAAGAGGGGGTTACCAGTAATGACAGGCTGCAGCAATAAAACAATATCCCCTTGAATCCTCCCCCTTCCGTCTGCAAGAAGTAAAAAAATCAATGGAAGGATCCCTTTTACACTGCTGTACACAGATGATGCTTATATACTGTGGAATTAACTGCTTTATCGACCAGACACTGACTCAGACAGAATAATGTATGTATTACCTTCACTTAGAAAGATTTCTTTAAAATTCATAATAAAAACGGTCATTTTTGAAGAAAAAACCCCCCCACGTAGTTTGTATGAAGTTTCTATATATACAGTACTGTGCAAAAGTTTTAGGCAGGTGTGAAAAAATGCTGAAAAGTAAGAATGCTTTCAAAAATAGACATGTTAATAGATTATATTTATCAATTAACTAAATGCAAAGTGAGTGAACAGAAGAAAAATCTAAATCAAATCCATATTTGGTGTGACAACCCTTTGCCTTCAAAACAGCATCAATTCTTCTAGGTACACTTGCACAAAGTCAGGGATTTTGTAGGCATATAGTCAGGTGTATGATTAAACAATTACACCAAACAGGTGCTAATGATCATCAATTCAATATGTAGGTTGAAACACAATCATTAACTGAAACAGAAACAGCTGTGTAGGAGGAATAAAACTGGGTGAGGAACAGCCAAACTCAGCTAACAAGGTGAGGTTGCTGAAGACAGTTTACTGTCAAAAGTCATACACCATGGCAAGACTGAGCACAGCAACAAGACACAAGGTAGTTATACTGCATCAGCAAGGTCTCTCCCAGGAAGAAATTTCAAGGCAGACAGGGGTTTCCAGATGTGCTGTCCAAGCTCTTTTGAAGAAGCACAAAGAAACGGGCAACGTTGAGGACTGTAGACGCAGTGGTTGGCCAAGGAAACTTACTGCAGCAGATGAAAGACACATCATGCTTACTTCCCTTCGCAATCGGAAGATGTCCAGCAGTGCCATCAGCTCAGAACTGGCAGAAAACAGTGGGACCCTGGTACACCCATCTACTGTCCGGAGAAGTCTGGTCAGAAGTGGCCTTCATGAAAGACTTGCGGCCAAAAGCCATACCTCCGGCGTGGAAACAAGGCCAAGCGACTCAACTATGCACGAAAACACAGGAACTGGGGTGCAGAAAAATGGCAGCAGGTGCTCTGGACTGATGAGTCAAAATTTGAAATATTTGGCTGTAGCAGAAGGCAGTTTGTTCGCGAAGGGCTGGAGAGCGCATACACGAATGAGTGTCTGCAGGCAACAGTGAAGCATGGTGGAGGTTCCTTGCAAGTTTGGGGCTGCATTTCTGCAAATGGAGTTGGGGATTTGGTCAGAATTAATGGTCTCCTCAATGCTGAGAAGTACAGGCAGATACTTATCCATCATGCAATACCATCAGGGAGGCATATGATTGGCTAAATTTATTCTGCAGCATGACAACGACCCCAAACATACAGCGAAAGTCATTAAGAACTATCTTCAGCGTAAAGAAGAACAAGGAGTCCTGGAAGTGATGGTATGGCCCCCACAGAGCCCTGATCTCAACATCATCGAGTCTGTCTGGGATTACATGAAGAGAGAGAAGCAACTGAGGCTGCCTAAATCCACAGAAGAACTGCGGTTAGTTCTCCAAGATGTTTGGGCCAACCTACCTGCCGAGTTCCTTCAAAAACTGTGTGCAAGTGTACCTAGAAGAATTGATGCTTGATGCTGTTTTGAAGGCAAAGGGTGGTCACACCAAATATGGATTTGATTTAGATTTTTCTTCTGTTCACTCACTTTGCATTTAGTTAATTGATAAATATAATCTATTAACATGTCTATTTTGAAAGCATTCTTACTTTACAGCATTTTTCACACCTGCCTAAAACTTTTGCACAGTACTGTATATATATATATATATATATATATATATATATATATATATATATATATATATATATATATATATCAAAGGTCCAAGATGTGATCTTTACAGAGGGGTTAAGCCTCTGAGGAGACACCAGTCTGGGAAACACTTCTCAAAGTCATTGTGGAGCATCACAGAAAGACAAATGCACTACAGGAACTGGATATGTAGTTCCTGAATTTGCCACTCGAGGGCACACTTTCCCTTCCTTTGATGTAGCAACAGTTCAGACACTGCCGTGAGGTCAAGACAGCTGCTTATGCTTCTCACTGGGCCAGGGGTCTTGTTGTGATTGAACACTTTTCTATCCCCATTCTACCCATCACCCTCTCCCACTTTCTCCTTCTTTTCCTCCCCCATACCATACCTCCCTTTCAAACAAGCAGCAGGACTGACAGGTGCCTGGTCACACTCATATATAGCAAGTGTAAGGGAAAACATTTTGTATGTTGCTATGGGTTAGAAAAGAATTACTTTGCTTCATATAAATCTTTTTTTTTCAGTAACATAAATCAAAGGGTTTTCAAATTAAAATAGTTTAGTGCTGCATATTTTTGAAGTTTTTTTGTTTCCCCAACGTGAATGTTACTGGTTAATACTTTTTGTATTGCCTTTTCATTTTGTTTAGACAGTTGTTTTAACAAGCATGGATTGAAACACCAAGTTAAACTATGTTTATATATCTCTTATGTCTGGTTTATATCCCATGGAGATTTTTCAACAAAGGAAATAATACTCTGCATTTTCATTAAACCCTCCGCTTCGCCATGAATTCTCTGATAGCAATCTAGTTCATATAACTTTAACAATGAACATTCCAGACAGCGTGAAACAAAAAAATGACTGCATGACATTTAACATTGTGGTAACAAATACTAACTTAAAAAGTAGCCTATGTTTGGAAAAGATTACAATGAATCTGATATATTAACAGTTCAAAATGTACATAAGGCAGTACTGTCTCTTAAAGAACAGAGAGTAAAATAGTGGGAGAGCGGAGGTGATAGGTCAGAGCAGCAAGCAGAACGGAAGGGGATAAACAAATGAAGTGAAATAAACCTCACGTTTCTAATAAAATGTTTTAATATACACTACCGTTCAAAAGTTTGGGGTCACTTAGAAATTTCCTTGTTTTCGAAAGAAAAGCAAATTTTTTGTCCATTAAAATAACATCAAATTGATCAGAAATACAGTGTAGACATTGTTAATGTTGTAAATGACTATTGTAGCTGGAAACGGCTGATTTGTAATGGAATATCTACATAGGCGTACAGAGGCCCATTATCAGCAACCATCAGTCCTGTGTTCCAATGGCACGTTGTGTTTGCTAATCCAAGTTTATCATTTTAAAAGGCTAATTGATCATTAGAAAACCCTTTTGCAATTACGTTAGCACAGCTGAAAACTGTTGTGCTGATTAAAGAAGCAATAAAACTGGCCTTCTTTAGACTAGTTGAGTATCTGGAGCATCAGCAATTGTGGGTTCGATTACAGGCTCAAAATGGCCAGAAACAAAGAACTTTCTTCTGAAACTCGTTAGTCTATTCTTGTTCTGAGAAATGAAGGGTGCTTTGGTGGTGGTAAAGTGGGAGATTTGTACAGGGTAAAAGGGATCTTGAAGAAGGAAGGCTATCACTCCATTTTGCAAAGCCATGCCATACCCTGCGGACGGCGCTTGATTGGAGCCAATTTCCTCCTACAACAGGACAATGACCCAAAGCACAGCTCCAAACTATGCAAGAACTATTTAGGGAAGAAGCAGTCAGCTGGTATTCTGTCTATAATGGAGTGGCCAGCACAGTCACCGGATCTCAACCCTATTGGGCTGTTGTGGGAGCAGCTTGACCGTATGGTACATAAGAAGTGCCCATCAAGCCAATCCAACTTGTGGGAGGTGCTTCAGGAAGCATGGGGTGAAATCTTTTCAGATTACCTCAACAAATTGACAACTAGAATGCCAAAGGTCTGCAAGGCTGTAATTGCTGCAAATGGAGGATTCTTTGACGAAAGCAGAGTTTGAAGGACACAATTATTATTTCAATTAAAAATCATTATTTCTAACCTTGTCAATGACTATATTTCCTATTCATTTTGCTATATTTCCTATTCAAACTCATTTCATGTATGTTTTCATGGAAAACAAGGAAATTTCTAAGTGACACCAAACTTTTGAACGGTAGTGTACGTATTGGGCTGAAACAATCTGAACAATGGAGAAAGAAAACAGGGGTACCTGCATTTCAAGAAACTGCAAAACAGAACAAAAGGGACACTGCTCTGCAGCTTGCTCGATGAGTAAACAAATCTGCTGTTTAAATCTCTACAACACCTCTCAAGAATAAACCAATTACCCTATCAACAATTAAGAAACATACTTAAAATACAAAAAAAGAATACTTTCGCAGAAAAAATAACATAAAACTTAAAAACAAATAAAATGTGACATTAAAAATTTCCATGGGGTATACATTTGTAAAACTCCTTAGTCTCAGAGAATATTTTAGTTAGACAGGAGGCCTAACTAATGCATCCTCCTCAAAAGAGTTTTTTTTTTTATATAAATATTTAGAAAACCAGAAATGACATTATTATTAATAAAATAGGCTGTCTGGTTTCTTAGCTGAAACAAAAATATAAAGAAATCTGCATCTATCTACAAACAAGCCAAAATTAGTTTTGCATAGTTTTGAAAACCGTCTTCAAATGTCAAACACAACACATTGTAAGGGACGGAAGAATTTTGTAAAATGTTAATTAATTTGTGTCGCACCAGGGTCCCAGAGCTGCTGTTCAGTGTGTAGGAAGAGTTGGCGAAAAGGGGGTCCTGTGCAGGGGTGTTTGGGAGGGCGACCCCGTTCTTGTACCAGCGGTATAGTGAGGGTGGGGTACCCTGCCTGTCCCGGCATGTCAGCTCCACCACCGTCCCAGTCAGAACAGAGCTGGGGATCCCACAGGAGGGCACGTCAGGGGGCACTGGGGGGGTGAAGACAGTTAGTACCTGGACTCACACAGTTCATAGAGGGGGGGGGGGGCAAGACAGACACTCACCCAGCACAGTCAGGGAGACAGTGGCCTCTCCGAGTGGGCGGCTGTCCTGTCGGGCCGACACCTGCAGCCGGTACTCCCCGAATCCAGCAGCATGGCTTTCTTGATCCGGATACTTGCTCCCTCCATCACCGCGCGGCCTTGGAAACCCCCTGGGAACAACAACGGAGTGTTAGGACTAAAATGAAACCTGACATAACATGAGCAGTGTAAATTATTTAATGTAGGTTTAAGAACATTAGAGATGCAGTATTTCTAGCTCAGTTAAACTGAACTGTTGAGGTCAGTTTGTCTCTTTACTCCAGTCAGGCTATTGCACTGCATTTACAATGCCGACTACTGCTTATTTGAAAAAAATTGTACAAAAGTATTCTCAAAACAGTGAACGTGGACATTCCCTTTAGCTGTGTTACTACTGGAAAGCTGGTCAACCACAGAAGTAATATTGACAGGCAGATGGCACAATTTTGTTTATAGGACACAAGATGCAGTACAATTTTACACTACCTGTTAAAGGTCTTAAATCTTTTCTCCTTCTGACTTTGGCAAAATTCTCTGTTTATATGGAACTGATAAAGTAAACTTACAATAATTCACATTTGCTTTTACTTTGACTCAGGTAAAATGCAGTTGGTCTGCCAACTGGAGTGTGGAAATGAGTCATCCATTACTGCCCCGTCCCACTGGGTTTTGAGACCTACCCACAATCTTCCCTTCGTAGTACACAAAGGAGACGTCCTGGTTTCGGATCTTCTTCCATTCCACTCTGGGGTTGGGGTCTTTCTCCACCTGGTACTTGCAGGACAGCACTGTCTCTGTTCACACAAAACACTCCATGATGCCATGGTGTACCATGGGAATTGTAAGCTTAGACTTGTTGCTCAAAGCTTTATCAACCAATAACCTACTGCCCATTCGCTGACAACTTTATACAAACAGAAAGTAAAACATTCCTAAGAACTAGTCAGGACTATTGCTATACATGTCAGGTCATGACCCTGGTGTATCATTACACCTCCAGTTCAATTCTTTCCTTGGGCTAAACTGTGCGACTCACCGCCAAACTCCTCAACTTCCACCTTGCCATTTTCAGTCTGGACGGTCACCAAAAAGCTCTTGGGGACTGCAGAGAGGACAAGAGTTAGCATGGTGTGCGTAGCAATCACGGCATCTCGAGATATCAACTTCCTAACCAAGTACAGCAATAAAAAAAAAATGAAAAGTTGCAATAAACTCAACAACAATCAATTAAAAGTTTATTCTTAAAAAGCAAAAATGACTGATTAGATTCTGCCATTTTGACAAACAAAAGGGCTTTAATCTTGCACACGGAAGGAACATTGTGTCGCTACAAATATCACACCCAGCCATTCTGCATCGACAGGTACATTAATGCTATCTGGAGTGCCACTGCACTTTGTGGTATGGCTGATTACAATATTTTGCCTATTTCTGAATGGGACAGTTAGAGATACCAAAATATTTAGTCAACAAGGTTTCTGAGTAGTGGGAGTAAATGTCCCACTCCCAGTTTTGGATACACATTTTGGGGTACCACTGCTCTTGTGAAATAGCTTACTCATTAAAATAATTTGCAAGATGGGCCGATTATATATTCAGGGATACCCAAGTATTTAGTATACAAGCGGTCCAAGTGACATAAATAGGAAACACATCCAGGCATCACTAACCATATATACAGTACTTGTGTGTTAACAAATGTAAAGCTTCCCTGGTGAAAATAGAGGTTTCTATTGAAAACAAAATATAGGTATTAACTTTTCACTTATGCCTTCAGGTGTGACCATCTGCTGTCAATTTTAACCACATTTCCTCCTGCTCTAGTTTCAATAGAAAACCACACATCAAATTACTGAAAGTCTTACTGTCTAACTGTCTGACACTCACATAAAACAGTAGTTTCGCTCATCATACAAAATTCTGCTCAAAGCTATGTACATTTGATAACACTTGCATTGACTGGTTACTGTGCATAACAATACTGACACAAGACACATGGCCAGTTATCAGTACTGAAAAGGTGGGAGGGATTCCCCTGTAACCAAACATGGGTGTTAAAAATAGTATGACTTTGGGAGTTCAGCAGAAAGAGGTACAGGCAGCAAGATAATTATATCAGCTCGACAGTCAGACAGGTGTCTTCTGAAGACAGTAGAGTGCCTGTGTGAGGAGCAGCTGGGGGAGCGAGTCAGCGTGCTTGTGGTTCTGACACACCCCGGGGATTAGATCCATCCACAGCAGGTGCTGCACACAGTCCCTCGGAGTGATGTCACAGGACAGCTGTGGGGGGAGGGGGGGGGACCAGACACCTTATTCTCAGTCTCTCACACAGGTGGAGGTACACTCAGGACCAACCACATAAGCATGTTACATGTATATGCATGTTACATTTTAGTTAGTACTGTGTTATGCAGAATATAAAGTAGTGTGGAGTAGTGGGGCAGCAGTGTGGAGTAGTGGTTAGGGCTCTGGACTCTTGACCGGAGGGTTGTTGGTTCAATTCTAGGTGGGGGACACTGCTGCTGTACCCTTGAGCAAGGTACTTTACCTAGATTGCTCCAGTAAAAACCCAACTGTATAAATGGGTAATTGTATGTAAAAATAATGTGATATCTTGTAACAATTGTAAGTCACCCTGGAAAGGGTGTCTGCTAAGAAATAAATAATAATAATAAAATCCATATAAACCGAATATTCTATATATTCTGTATTCCGAATAAGAGTATGCAGCATTTGCTAGGTGGTTTAGTTTAGTTTATTCACTTTGTGCCCGGAGGGCCAGTACAGGTACATCACAGTATATGTGGAATACTAAAAGTCATTTTTGCAGTATGTACAGTAGCACACAATTCTCCCAGAAAACAAAACTTCCTTTGTTTATACAGAATTTCTGTCCACGCGCACTGCACACTATAGCAAGGAATAACATATTCCATATACAGCATATGCAGCATACTGCAGAGCTGGACAGAAGTTTTGTGTTGAAACACAACACTATGGAGGTTCTATTCATACAGTATCTACCTCCAGGCTAAAAGAAATACTCAAAATGTTCCACACCAGCAGTGGATTAAATTCCTGTGAATATGCAGAGCAGCAGTGAGGAGAGATCACATAGGTTTATCGGGAGAGCTTTTGCCCAGGTCGAACAGATTTCTCAGTTTGACCTCTCTTGACTGTGTACTTACGGGTACTGCAATCACTCAGCACCAGTGTGTTTTCAGTGTGAAATCTCCCTGTACACTGAGGTAGGCCCGACTCAGGAGCAATATTGCCAACAATTTCTGCCTGTGACGTCATTTTACTCATCTTTCCAAGATGGCAGCACTCAAGGCTACTGCTAGCAATAATTGCCTGGTGTAAACCCACCCTTGACACAGGCACTAATAGACAGTATGAAAGAACCCAACACAAGCAGGATAGTGGATGACATGACATAAATCAGCCTGTTTTGATTTACAAGGACTCGTCGCAGGGGGCGTTTTCCCTTTCACTCTGCTTCCAAACTTAGAAAAGACGTTTTGCTGTTGCAAAACGAAACAATGATGAATTGAGAATTAAATCCAAAACTACAGGCAAGAAAAAAATGGTCAAACATCTTGCTTGCCAGAGATTTGTTGGTTTGCTTTTGTAAGTTACCTGTCCTTTCCCAGAATGCCTCTGCACTTCCACAGCTATGCGTTTATCTCTCTCTAATTCAGAAAACAAATGCTCGTAGCAAAGGCTCCCCTTCCCTGGAATAGCATTCAATGAAGGAGCTTGCTCCGGTTTTTGTACAGTACTCTTATCAAGCACCTTCAGTAAGCTAGTGTTTTAAATGAACAAAGTTGTCAATTGAATGAGCGGCTGTAAACTGTATGCGTAAGTATGACAGACTCCATGAATTCTCAGATAAGAACTTGTTTAAATCAAAACTGGATAAGTGATTATATGAAAAAGTGTGACGTATAGGCAGCTGCCTCCAATAAATCTCTGCCACCAGAGATATGAATCCCCAACAAGTATGTTATCATTCCTCCCCCTGCAACTACCTAACATTAAAACCATTAGGATCATTCCTTAGTGTACGTGTAAAAATGTAAGAGTAGCATACATATGTACTGTATGTAAAGACAGACGCACCTCCTTATAGTCCCCTCAATAACTTGTGCTAAAGAATATCCTACCCACACTTCATTATACTCTCTGAATGAGTTTCCAGTCACCTCCACTATATCCTTGCCACTGGCGAGGGATTACAGAGCTGGCAGAGACCCTCAAAAAATGGAGGAGAGTGAACTCCTGAACCCTGCTGATTGTGCCTGGCTCCGGGTTATCCCACATTCCTCCTGAACACCCATTGATAGTCTACCCCAGTTGAATGAAAAAACTCAGTTTCCATGCGATGCAAGTTTGACGGATGTTGGTGGCTCTTTCCCAGCAAGCCTTGCGGCTAAGGTCATATTCAGTGGATTACAAAATTGAAAGGGAGGACGCTATTGCTTTCCTTCTGATTAAAAGCATGGAGAAACCTGCTCACCCCAGATGTGGATTAAATATTTACACCCACTTGTCACTTCATTGGTCTGTGTTGTGATGTACTTCCACCTATCCTGTTTTGGCCGGCTTTGGGAAAGGTTCCAAAAATAAATGAAATCAGAGGCCGCTTGGCTTGGCAGCCAGTGCGGGTCGGCTAAATGAACATGGAAACACAGTACCATGGGCAGCAGGCTTTTCAACCCGGGTTGAGTGGAGCATGGAAATGAAGTGTTGGAGTCCAGAATCATAAAAAAAAAAAAAAAAAAAAAAAACACATGTGCCTCCTAAGCCATGCTGGCTCGGCATGGACCCGGTTCAGCTTGCTTGTACGGTAGAAAAGTAACGGCATTACCAACATGAATGATGACAATATGACTGCACCGTTCCACTCTGGGTCACAGTTGGACTGTTAATTAAAATGGAACTGTATTAAACCACTATTTTTATAACAAATGGTACAGCTGTACATTGGTGATAACATACAGTACATACTATAGGTGAGACCAACCCTGTGGAGCAAGCCCATTAGATCCCACCAAGGCAGGGCTGTGGAGGCACACTGCTGAGCAGAGCCATGTATATGGGGAGGATCAGTACTGTACAGTAGCTGATCGTTGGATAAATACAGGACTTCAGACTCCACAGCTGCCAATGTGACTTTGTTTACAAATGCTAATCTCACAGACTTACGAAACAACATTCCACTAAACCATCCCCACACCATGCGAACACACAGATTCTTACACTTCCAGTATGTACAGAACACACTGTCATCTTACACATGCTTGCTGACACACTCCTCCTCATACCCCAGCTCAGTGCCACGAGACCAAATGGATGGGTCATGCATGTGGATGGTTCAATCATATTAAAGAGCTGAGAGTCCCAGTCTCCTTCACAAAACCCGTCTTTGCACTGTAGCAGAATTTCTATTTTTTTTCACTGAACTGTTGCACACAATGTTTTGCTATGTTAAAAATTCAAATGAAATACGGACAATAATAAGAATCCACAAAGACACAATAACCTCCTCCAATCTCTATTCCATCTTCACAGCAGCATCACTTGTTACACACCTGTACAGCAGGCAAACCACGTAACTAACGGGCAGAGTCGTTTCAGTCCTGTTCCCTGTCAGTGAGATGAGATGTGGTTAAAAGCTCTATGCAAACGAGCCTGGCTCTTTCGCATTGTGGTTTAGACGCTCATTTGCGGTGCCTGCCCAGCCCTGCCGTTACACAACAAAAAACTCTACAAAGTATCATAGTGAGAGAAATTATGAGGGTGAACACACTAGTTACATTCTCCATCCCTGCAGCAGAGACAAGCAACAAAATACATGCAATACTCCAGAGTGCAACAAACAATACTGACTGCACATGAAATGGGGGAAAATGACAGACACTGATCACACATTGTCAAAGTTGCAGGTTCCTGTAATTTACCAGCATACGCTGTCAGGTGTATGTCTGCAGCTGAAACTATATAAAAAAGAAAGGCAACACAGTCAGTTTTCTGAAAAGGAATAGTGCAAAGAAAATGAGTGTAGAAACACAATAGACACTAGTCAGAATGATTATAAGCCAAGAGTTTGAGCAACAAAGCCCTCCAAAACTGTTTCTCCCTTAGCTGCATGTACAACTGCTAACTGCACACCTACAGCCTCAGGTGAGTCATGCTGTGGTAAGTGCAATATGCAAAACAGATTTAGCAGGGCCTGGCACTTGGTCATTTCACTATTATACCGCAACATGGGGAGTTTTAAAGCCAGGACTGGGTTCAGGACTAGTGTGAGTTTCTAGTCCTGTATAGAATATGAGAAAGTGACAGGCAGTCTGCAGGAAGAACAATCTAGTGCACATAAAGATCACCAAAAAGAGTAGCAGTCAGACATCCCAGCATCCAGCCAATAGGGGCTATTGTATTAAACTAAATACAGTGGGGGGTCTATGGCCCATAAAATAATTTAAATCTGCATAAAAAGGTATATTAAATTGTACTTTGTGTAAATTAAATGCCAGTTCATTTTGAAGAAGTGCCGTTCTTTAAGGTTATTCACCCTCACACAAAACACCACTGTTTGTCCAGATATGTTAAACAAACTTAAAAGAACCTTCAATCCCACTGTTTACTCGTTTATAAATAACCCTCGTGATATTAGAGATGTGGGTTTTTACCGATAAAAAAAAAAAAACTTTTCATAACGAACATTGTATCACAGTGGCTTTCAACCAGGGGGGTACGCAGGACGATTCAGAAATGCACAACTAAAAATGAAAGTAAAAGAAAATAATGATCTTGAATTATTTTTATTTTTTAAACAGATATCTATTACTGCAGGAGGCTGTGTGGTCCAGTGGTTAAAGAAAAGGGCTTGTAACCAGGAGGTCCCTGGTTCAAATCCCACCTCAGCCACTGACTCATTGTGTGACCCTGAGCAAGTCACTTAACCTCCTTGTGCTCCGTCTTTCGGGTGAGACGTAACTGTAAGTGACTCTGCAGCTGAGGCATAGTTCACACACCCTAGTCTCTGTAAGTCGCCTTGGATAAAGGTGTCTGCTAAATAAACAAATAATAATAATTAGAGTGGGTGAAGCAGGCGTCTGGTGATTCTGCCTATGGAGGGCGCTCTGTGCTGCTCGTGAACTTTGAAAACTCGGGTTTTCAACTTGTTGTATAATATTGTAGCAATCTCGGTTAACACAGGCAGGCACATCACACAGGGCGAGGCAATCCACACACAGGCGGAAGGCGCTGCACGAACACTGGACCTCTCGCACTAAAGCATAGCGCCAATTATGGAGCGCCATTTGTGCCAAAACTATCCAGCCGTTAGTTTGTCAATTTGTTTGTCAATTCGTGAATTGGTCAATTTGTCCAGCAATTTGTCCATAAATTTGTCAATTCATACAGTAATTCATAAACGTATTTGTTAACTAATCTAATAATTCATTAATTCATTTGTCAATTAATTAATACGAAAGGCTGTACGAACGTGCGCATTTCCAATCAACCAGGGGCCCATTTCATAAAAGCGATTTGCGAGGAATCACAGTAGCAGACACATCGCAGTTTGCAAAATGCGTTTCATAACTTTTGCAGGGCTGCAATGTAGCAGGTTTTCCCCTGAAACCTGCGAGTGCTAGAGGGCAGCTGCAAGTACTACTTTTCATTGCAAATAGTTTTAGTAGATGACAAGATGGCCCTTATACTACTAGCTCACCGTCGCTATGGCAGAGAAATAAGAAGGGAAAGAGTATCTAGGGACCGGGCAAATCCTCTTGATGCATATACTGATGTAGAATTAATATCCAAGTATCGATTGCCAAGAGCGGAAATAATGAATATATGCTGTTTATTGGACAATGAACTAAGAAACCAAACACATAGAAATATGTCACTACCCGTATCACTGCAAGTCTAAGATTATGCTCTAAGATTATATGCAAGCGGTTGTTTTCAAGAAGTAATTGCCGACTGTCATGGTTTAAGTAAAGCTACTGTTTCTAGATGTGTATTTAAAGTCTCTAAAGCTTTGTGTAATCACATTGGCGAATACATACGCTTTCCTGAACAAAGTAACAGAAAGAACATAGTGGCTGACTTCTGCCGTTCATGTGGTCTGCCAAGAGTACTTGGAGCCGTAGATGGATCACAAATACCAATCCTGTCCCCAGCTGAGAATGAGCACCTGTACGTATGCAGGAAAGGTTTCCATTCCATCAATATCCAAGTAATCTCAGATGCCAAAATGTCAGTGTTAGATGCTGTGATTCAATACCCTGGGAGTACGCATGACAGCTTCATTTGGGCGAACTGTAATATCACCAGGCGCTTTGCCAGTGGAGACATTGCTGACGGGTGGCTTCTGGGAGACAGTGGGTAAGTTAATAATAATAATATGCTAATGATAATAGTAATAAAAATCATAGCATAATACAGTGCTAAGAAATATTTTGGTTCGTTTCAGCTATCCATTACAACCATGGCTTCTCACACCCGTTTTGTGACCTTCTAATAGAGCAGAGGAGCTGTACAACTTGGCACACAAAAGAGGGAGATGTGTCGTGGAAAAATTATTTGGCATCTTAAAAATGAGGTTCCGATGCCTTGACAAATCCGGAGGATGTCATGTGTACAAGCCCAAAAGATGTGTGCTCATAATAGCCGCATGTTTGCTTTTGCATAACATCTGTCTGGAAAAAGATGTGCCCTTGCCTGATGATGACATGCTAGAAAATGAAGATGATGAAGACGATCCTGACAGCCGTGAAGGTGTGACTGAAAATGACACACAACGGGGTTAAGTGTCAGATCAAGACTAATTCAACAGAGGTTTGGAATTGACTGAAAGTTAAATTGTGCTTAAATTTACTGTTGATAATTTGGCTACTGTTCATCACGGAGGAACTGTAATTAGGCTATTAATAGTATTTTACCTGAGAAATCAGTAAAGTGTGCAAATGTTTAGTTATTCTTCACAGCGCAATTTAAAATGCCAACAATAAGAACAGTATGCTATTGTTTAGAAAAAAAAAAAAAGACATGACAAGACTGAGGTTGTTATGTTGTGTATTGTGTAAATATCAATGTTTAAATAAACAAATCAAATACTCTTGGCGTTTAAGTTACGATTAATTATAACCAAATAATAAATAGCAAAAAAAATGCAATAGACTAAAACCAATCATTATAAAGTATCAAGATAGTCTTTCAAACTTAATAACAAATTATACATTTTTGAGAATAGATTTAACAACAAAAAAATTAATTTAACAAGAATTTTACATTTCAACAGTAGGCTATACCCCACAATAACCAATAACTTATTTCCTCCTTCAAAAAATGAGTTTTTCTTGTAGCGGCCATTTTTTTCGGTGCTTTAAAAGTCAATTGTCGAGTTCATGGTTTACTTGTCGCAGATCGCAAAAAAGGTGATCGCATGCGATAGTACTTGCTACCAGTTTTATGAAACGCTTGCAGCGAGAAACTGTGACGTAGCAAGCACACGTGCTACTACTCACAATCGCAATTCTTTATGAAACGGGCCCCAGACAAACTTCCCAACAAAAAGACAAACTTCCAACTGTCAATCTCGCACTGTGCCGAAAACAATGCAACCTTTCTAGCCAATGGGAGCACACACTAATATTTTAATGAAAATCCAGCCTCACTCAAAACTGCTTCAGCCAATAATATTTAGAAGGGCGTTTCAAAAGATATTCTATTTAACAAGATACTCGACTCCGCTGATTTTCTATAGAGACATCTGTCTCACTGCGCGGAAAGCATTGTGGTATATATAGAGGCAAAAAAAAATTCTATGGAGAGTCAATGCAGGCATACAAAATGTTGCTAGGTTTCGCCATGTTAAAAAATGCATAAAACTTTTGAAGTAGATTTCATATTTGCCCAATGCATTTTGAAGAAAACGGCAACATTAGCAAATCATGACAATACGTAGTTATTATGAAAAATACTATTTTCTGAGCACTGTCCCTTTCGTTGGCGCATGCGCAGAAACATCTCTCTAAAGAAGCGTACTGATTAAATCTTTTAACAGTCCGGTAACACCGGCTACTTTAGAAATACATAACATAAATTATTATCAAGACACAGCAATATAAATACATAACATAAAATATTATCAAGACACAGCAATATAGTACAGTAAACAAACTACCGGCTTTTTTTTTTAACATGGCGAAAACCAGCAACATTGCTTACGCCTGCATTAACTCTCCATAGATTTTTTTTTGCTTAATTCTCTATATACCACAATGCTTTCCACGCAGTGAGACGGAAGTCTCTATTGAAAATCAGCGGAGTCGAGTATCTTGTTAAATAGAATATCTTTTGAAACGCCCTTCTAAATATTATTGGCTGAAGCAGTTTTGAGTGAGGCTGGATTTTCATTGATTAAAATATTAGTGTGTGCTCCCAATGGCTAGAAAGGTTGCAGGGTTTCCGGCACAGTGCGAGATTGACAGTTGGAAGTTTGTTGGGAAGTTTGTCTGGTTGATTGGCCTTTCGTATTAATTAATTGACAAATTAATTAATTACTTACTAGATTAATTAACCAATACGTTTATGAATTACTGTATTGATTGACAAATTTATGGACGAATTGCTAGACAAATTGACAAATTCACGAATTGACAAAGAAATTGACCAATTCACGAATTGACAAACAAACAAACTAACGGCTGGACAGTTTTGGCACGAATGGCGCTCCATAGCCGATACCGCTATACAAAAGAGCCGGCTCCTTTGCAAGGAGTATATATCGGGATTATGTCTCTGTGCGATTACATCACCTGCCAGCCCCGCTGCTGCCTTCCCCCGTGAACGCTACACTCTCCCCTGCCAACCTCAAATCCGCCCCGGACTTGCTCACCAGACTACAGTCTAACGAGTGCGTGCCGGGGTACCTGCAACCCACTCTTACACCAATGTAGCAATCTCGGTTAACGCAGGCAGGCGCATCACACAGGGCGAGGCAATCCACACACAATCCACAAATCATTTAGCAGACGCTTTTATCCAAAGCGATTTACACAGGCTTGGGAGTGAACCGTAACAAGCCCCTTTCTTTAACCACTGGACCATCAAATCAGTGAAGCACTAACTATCTATCTTTCTACATTTTTTTTTTTTTTTTTTTTTTTTTTTTTTTTTTAAGTACAGTATAAATGCTCAGGTAAACAAACAATCACAGTACTCATACTCTGACACTTGTTGTTTTACTTTTAGTAACATCAATCTCTACTTTGTATTTGTTTTCGGTGTTTGATTAAATTGATACATTTCTTACTTACAAAAGAAAAACAAAGGAAGAAAACACAAGATAAATTGCAAAGCGACGGAGTTATACCGAACCCCTTTTGATAATTTATGTTGGTTTTTTTTAAAAAAAAGAGTTAGTTATTATAGTTTTATCTTGATGTTAATATTTTTGATATTGTAAACATTTTAAATGGTAACGCGGTAAACATTTACAGCATTGTGTATACTAACTTTGCCGAACAGAAAGCGTGTTTTTAAGATTGTTCTCCGTTTCATTGCAACTGTTGAAAGGGGTACTTGAGCTGAAACCGCCAGACAGAAGGGGTACAGCGTCAAAAAAAAGGTTGAAAACCCCTATCCCATAAAACAGAATAGCCTTATGCAAACCACAAGTAAACGAGGAATCAAAATAATCACAAGTTGTGCATGTGTTTTAATTTCCTGTCGATATAAAACGTCAAGGTTGATGATTTCTTGGGGTGGGTACAGACAAGCAAGAGTCTCGACATTAAGGTACAGACAGACTCGAGTCTCGACATGTTAACTACTGCGCGACTAGTCGGAACATGTTAGTTTGCACAAATAAACTGATCTATATCTACCTAACGGTTTAGGACAAGCGGCTTAACCGAACAATAAAAGTAAGAAACAAATACTCACTGTGCTGCAATATTAAGAAAACAAGAAGGAACCCCAAATGCAATGCCGCCATCTTTCCAAACCAAGCAATTTAATTAATTTACAAGTTATTTTTCTTTAAAAAAAAAAAAAAAAAAAAAGAGACAAGTCCACAAAAAAGTTCGACTGAATTTAAACAAAATCTGAAAGCTGGGTCAGTTTTGTTTCCTGAGCAATATCTGGACCGGTTTGGTGCCGCCTGTAACAGTAACGTCTACCCTACCTCTCACAATCTGTCTGTGACCGTTCTCCAAACTTTGTCTTTTGGTGAAAGGTTTGGAGCGCGGTGTTGAGGATTCCGTGGGGTCCTAGAGCCTAATACTCAATGGTAAGAATATGTACCAGTATTTACCCTTCCCACTGGTTAATTTAGCTAAAATCATTAAAATGTGTTTAGGGATATACACTGAAGTGTTTGTCATTCTCTATGTAGGGCCTTGGGTCATTGCACATGCTTGGCATTCCAAGGAAAGTAAGGTTATAAGTTTATGTAATTGCTTATGTTAGATCTTTATTTTATATATTTTTTTTTTTTGGAGACAGTTCTTTAGTTCATTTGGGGCTGGAAATGCTGTGAAGTAATATACCATTAATACAATTTTTCAGATAAAAAAAAATAAAGCATTCTAATATATATTTTTTGACAGTGTCTGTCAAACAATGTTTCACATTTTGGAAACTAAATGTTTTCAACAAAGTTCCTGGATCTGTAATCATAATGCCAAAGAATGTGGAATTAGCATCAGTCCTACATTCAGCACCCCCAGTCATGCCCATCACAATGAGATTCCATCTCCTATGCTGCTACAGTCATTACATTTGTAAAGTGCTCTGCAGGTGGCAGATGGCTCTATCCCTTCTATCCACATTCCACATGGTTAGTAAGGGCTCTAGAAGTATGCAGTTCAGTGTTCTCTCAGCAGTGGATGGACTTTGCTGTTCAATATTAGCCCTACACCAGTAGTTTTATCAGCCACGGGCACATTTATGCTTTTCCCTTGAGCATTCTTTTGACACATTCCAAAATGTAAAAATAAAATGGCATTCAAATCCATAATTATCAAATGACACAAACATAGAGATTATATCAGCTGTCTTTGTGGTCATTCTGTTCCCTCTGGCACATCTCCGAGCACCAGAATTGGAACTCAGTATTGAAGCAGCACAACTCAGAACCACTCAGAATTGCAGCTAACATCATGGAACGTAAATAAGAAGGGAAAAGAATACAGAACAGAACCACTATGCATTTTAAATATATGACAACACATATCTTATAGTAACTCTTACGTTATCTTTCCACAATCCATCTCACAAGTGCAGTGGTATCCCACTTGTGTATTCTACTTGTGTAGTACACTATTAGATGTTTGATTTTCATAATCATGGCACAACATCCCTTATTTAAATAATTTAAACCAGTGGTTCCCAACTCGCAGTGGTGTAGTCCAGGGTATACACAGGTAAACAGTGTTTACCCACTTTTAGTATAGGAGTATAACGGGATACCTTTTTAAAGGAAACTGATAAGAAAATATACAGTTTAATTTCAAATGCAGTAAGGTGCGCAGCAAACTGACTCTGTTGTGATTGAGCAGTTGGTTTGTTTCTTTTTTGGGGAAGGATACCAACTATTTTTTTTAAACAAGGTTTTCCAGAATTTATGTGTGCATTCTGTTTGCCTTGGAGAGACTTCTTTAGTTTGTGCTATTTACAAAACCAAAATCATTCTTGAAACAGTGTTGTCACTGTCCCTGTGGAACTGAGTGCCAGTGTTGTTGTGTCTGGTGGCAATCAGGGCTGTTTAGGGCCCTTTCAATCATTTCAGTTGCCCACTACTAGTATATAGTGAGTACAGAATGTAACAGTTACATTGTTTCAGGTTGAGAGAGAGTTTCCACATGGTTCAGGCACTCCCCTGAACCATGTAATACATGTGCCGTGCCTACCATTAATGTACCTTTTGGGAGACTAGTTTCTACCAGCTTGTTGAAGTCAGGCATAAGGCTGGTGCAAGCGCATCTTAGCTCAGCAGAGATTTCCATCCAGCTTGTGTGTTTGACTCTCAGACACTCTTTCCACCTACTCTTGTTATAAATGTATCCATTACTCTCTTTGCTATCCTAACTCAAACCTTCTCTTCCCAATTTCACTGCATTAAAAGTGTCGCACACATTAAACTTAACCATCTCAAGCAACAGACCTTGCAGCAACCCGTTACGTGGCAGTCGTTCTCACGGTGAGACTTGACTATTCAAGTTTTCGCTTTGTATGATATTGTAACGGGGCACGTAGGGTTCTCAGCGGCAGAAGAAATGACGAAGCTACAACATAATCTTTCTTTTAATGGCAATGAAAATGGCCATTGGTTTATTTGCTGGACGCTCTGTTGCCTTGGAACTCTTAAACTCCATTTATACTCTCTCTCACGCGCTGCTCATAGTGGGTTTTTATAGCCCTCACTCACTCTTGATTGGACCATTTTTACGGTTACAAATATGAATAATCAAACAACCAATCAAAAAACAACGCAGTCTCACTGAGCGGGTAAATCAAGAGAGACGAGAGAGAACTAGCAGGAAAAATCGCCACACACTCTAAAAAGAGAGTTGGCAGCACAGCTACGCAGAGCGTGCTGCTCGAGAAGGAGAGAGAGAGTCATTAGCTTTACCCGCTATAACACAGTACACTCCATCCATGCAGGCCAAACAACACAAATTAACAAAGGTAACATTTATAACTTACATGAGTACTTCCTCCTTTCCCCACAGTCCAACATAAAGTCCAGAGCCCCATAATTAAGGCCCTTTGAAAATCGCGATTTCAGGGGCTGCGTGGAAATCACGAATTTAGCCCAATACCGCGATAATTTCATAATTATTTGTATTTCATACAAAAATAAATCACATTAACGAAACTGTACGATTGTCATGTCCCTATGCAATCTAAGCGGGAAATTAAAATGCTACACACTGTAAACAAGAAAATGGATGTCTCTATTTCAAGTATTCACCGAAAGAGAAAGGCGGAAATCCAGAGCAGTACTACGACTGCTTTACTTGCAAAGAAACAAAAACCGTTGACTTCCATATTCCAAACGTCCACTTATTAAATTTTGACCTGACAGAGGCGTTTGTTTGCGCAAATATCCCCTTTGAAAAACTGGACAAGCAAAAGTTAAGGAAATTCTTCAGACAGTGTAGCAAACGGTGGAGCGATTCCTTCATCAGCACAGCTGAGAAGTGAATACTTACCTAAAGTTGCAGAGTATCGCAAGCAGGAGATTATGGTATATGGAATTGGTACAACAGTCTGGTTGCTTGTCAGTGGTCACACTGACGAGTAGACAGATGCACAAGATCAGTATGGGTTACACATTTTATTTGTTTTGCAGGACCTAAATGGTGAACATCCATTTGACGTACTAGAACTGAAAGCTGTCCTTGCAGATACACTTTACCTACAGGCTGTTAATTACAACACCGTTTCACAAGCTACTGTAAAGTGCTTGAATAACTTTGATGTTAATTTTGATGTCAGTGCTTAATGTATATTTGCTGTTTAAAATAAATAATAATCTGTACACGTAATTTAGACCATATTTCTGTGCACATTCTGCGAAATACAATACTTTATCGTGACACTGCCATGAATTTTAAAGACAATTTCTGCGATTTTCACAGGGCCTTACCCATAATCTTCAGACTCAATTGCCCCGCTGTTACACTGCCTCCCTCTTAAACACTTCCCAGCCCGGGATGAACTGACTGGATTTGTTTTGTTTTGCTGTTGCAGAGGAGTCAAGAGGACAGCGGAGCTGCAGTTACGGAGCCAGCATGAACCCGACTCACCGTTTCACTGCACAGCACCGCACAGCACAGCCAAGCACCACCCAGGGAAAAGGACTCTCACCACCAGAGCACAGTTTCGTGCACGGAGGATTGTGGCAGGAGTGTTATTATTTTTGTTATTGTTTGGGACTGCAACCCACTGTGTTGTGCTTCCCCTATACCATTGCTGGTATAGAGGCGACTTGCTTTATTTTTCATAATTTATTTTTGTTATATTAATAAACACGGGCTGTTTTGGAAGTTAAATTGTTGTTTGGACATCGGATTATTACACACTTTGCACATCCTGATCACACTTCGTTATTTTCGTGATCCTGCCTTTCAAACGCTGTCAGGGTATTTAATACACGTATTTAGGAAAAGTCATAAATGGACAACTTTCAGACCCGCAGAGTAATTTAAGTTTGAAAACCTCAAAATGACTGCCATGGCGGTTCTAGTGTTAAGACTGGCGACTTGCATGTGCTGCAGGACAGTACGCAGGTTGGCCAGAGATTCATGGAAGGTGGCAGCATGGACAAGGTGGTCATCTAGATAGATGAGACACTGCTAAGGGTTAACGCTGGTGAGCACCTGCTCCATCAGTTGCACAAACATGGCAGGCACATTGCACAGACCAAAGGAGAGCACCTTAAATTGCCACAACCCTCGCCCGCTACAGAAGCCGGTCTTGTGGTGCACGTCTGAAGTGAGTTCCACTTGCCAATACCAGCTTTTCAGATCAAGGGAGCTGAACCAGCTAGAGCTGGCAACAAGGTTCAGGAACTCGTCAATGCGGGGCAGCGGATCTATCTGAGTGACATCATTGAGGCGATGGTAGTCTACACAGAATCGCCATTCACTATCCTTGGGAACTAATACGACGGAGGTGGCTGGCTCTCTGACAGCTGGGCGAGATGAAGGAGAAGTGACAGCAGCTGCTGGTTGCCAGTGAGGTGACATAGTTGGAGGGGGCAGGCTCCGCTGTAGTGACACAGCTGGTTGGGGCGGGGCGGTCCGTCCAATGTGCCCATGTTGCAGATCCAGGAGGGTGCCCGCGCTCTGCAGGAAACCCAAGCCCAGGATACATGAGTCTTGTACGGCTGCTATCCAGATCTCGTGGCAGGAACAGGTGCCTATATGTTCAAGCTTCAGCCAGCTCCTCGTCTCTATCGACACCAGCTCTCCGGTCACTGTGCGCAGGTGGACAGGGGTGGTCATTACCCGCTCCTTCCAGTGTGTGGGCTTATTGTATTACATCAGGGCGGACGATCATAATTGACAAGCCGGATGAGCACCACTCCAACACACACAATCAGAGTCAACCAAATTATAGCACAACACACAACAACATTACTTCACCCACTGGGACACACACACAAAAACATGGGCCCTAAAACGACACTACACCCTGGCTGAATACCTGACCAAAGTGAAAGACCTTAACAAAATACATGCTCAGTGAGCACAGCCTGGTCATCGAGAAGGGCTGACACAGGCAGACATGGCTGCCCAAAGAGGACAGACTGTGTGATCATTGTGAGCTCAATCAGTTCGAGACAGGGATGCACTTTTTACTGCAGTGCACAAAATATAATATCTCTGCACAGAATTCCCAGACCTGCCAGACCCAGAAAAACTCCCCATCCTCTTAGGAGAGAAGACAAGCTGTGTAGAAGTGGCAGCCCAGTACACAAGTGCCTGTCACAGCCTGAGAGACAGAGACTGAACATAGTCTCTATGGAGAAAATAGTATAAAATATTGTTATCATAATTATATTTATTGTTGTTGTGGTTTGTTATATATACTGTTAATTTTGTTTTACTTGCTTTGTGTTCTAATATTTACTTGTAAACATGTTTTAAATGTTCATTGTTTTATGTAAAAGTTGAACATTTGTCATCATTGCTTTGGCAATACTATGTATTGATCATGACAATAAAGCACTTTGAATTTGAATTTGAGAGAGAGAGAAATATTAGCTTTACCCGCTATAACACAGGACACACTCCATTCATGCAGACTAATCAACACACATTAACAAAGGAAGCATTAATAATTTACATGAGTACACCCACCCTTCCCCGCGGTCCATCATAAAGTCGATAGCCCCATAATCTTCAGGCTCAACTGCCCCGCCGTTACAATATTATAATTTAATAATCTGACCGGCACGTGCACTAGGGTTACCAACTTTCTATTTTTACAGAACCGGACAAAACCAGCAATGCGAAGCAAAGTGATTGGGGGAGAGATTCAGCAAGATTCAGTGGTTCTGACCAGTGTTTGAAATGGAAAAAAGTGCCGGTACTCACAGACTCCCTGCCCAGCTATCTCTGTCTCCCTTTCCACCTCTTTCTCTGTCTCACTGTTCAGCTCTATCTCAGGCATCCTGTCCAGCTTTCTCTCTTTCCCTCTCTCCCTGTCCAGCTCATCTTGTCTAATCAGTACTGCATCTAATCGCGACTTGACCTGGACCATTCAAAATAAATTCCCCCGCTCTGTTTTGCAGTACACACAGTTGCAGTTGTTTTGTAATGCACTCTGGGAGTTGCAGTTGTTTTGTAATGTACTCTGAGAGTTGCAGTCTATACTCTGCTGTGACTTAAACCTTCTGTAACAAGATATCTGCAAAGTCTCTAGATTGCCCATCTCCCATCCACGTCAGCTTTCCCCTGCATCTGCTTGGGGACTGAAGTTGTAGAGCAGGTGGTTTCCTTTGACAGTATCCACTTCCAGAGACTCGTACAGGCTGCCATTGTTTATGTGAGGCACTGATAATATTAGGTGTTGAACTCATGAACCTCTGCACTACAGTCCACTTGCAATCTGATATTCTGTAATCTGTAACCACTGAGGAACTCAAACACCCTACCTTTCAAACCGCAACCAAACACTCTCACTACTGAGCAACTCAAACACACTGCAACCAAGCACTCTCACTACTGAGTGACACAAACACACTTACTTCAAACTGCAGGCCAACAATCTCATTACTGAGCAACTCAAACACACTGCAGCCCAGCACTCTCACTACTGAGCGACACAAACACACTTAATTCAAACTGCAGGCCAACAATCTCATTACTGAGCAACTCAAATACACTGCAGCCCAGCACGCTCACCACTGAACAACTCAAACTTACTTCCTTCCACACTTCAGCCCAGCGCTCAAACTAATGAGCTACTAAACCAACTTACTTCCAAACTGCAGCCCAGCACTCTCCACACTGAGCTACTCAAACCTACCACCTTTCACACATCAGCCCAGCACTCTTAACCACTGAGCTACTTAAACTCATACTGCAGCCCAGCACTCAACTTTATAACCATTGAGATAAATCTTTGGCGTGGAAAAAACAAACAACTACAATGTATTTTCAACAGAAATATATGAAGCCCAACACTTTTACCAATTAGCTTCTCAAACCCCACTACCTTCCAAACTGCAGCCCAGCACTAACCACTGAGCTACTCAAACTTACTACTGTCCACACTGCAGCCCAGCAGTCTCAGAACTGATTCAACCAGAACCACTATCTTCCACGATGTAACCCAATTTTGAAAACAAAATGCACCATGTTTCTTAGATTAAAATCACTTCAAATTAGTACACGGCGCTCTAGCAAAACAGTTCGAGTGCCAGCAGTCTGCGCTGACCTAGGAACCATTGTTTATGAGTCTAGTTTTTATATGCGTATCGGGTAGGTTTTCAGTGTGGCACAGAATAAGCATGGCACCTTACACTGTAAGTTACAGACTGATACATTTGTAATAAATACATTTTAAAAAATAGCCTGATGCACAGACAGTATTTAAAATAAACTCGCCCCCACTGTGAACCATGGCCTGTCGAGTTGTGTCCCGGGTGTTGTCCTGCCGTGAGTATCTTTCATTAATCAGTTTACGTGGTTCTGTTGAAAACCTGCTGACCTTGGGTTTGTGGGCTGTCTCTTTGAATGTTTCGTATAACGATAGTAATAGCTATCTTCGTTATCTACTTGTAAAGTCTGTAAATATTCTGAAGAGACCTAGCGATTATTACAGAATTTATGTTAACGATTGGTTTTTCGTAGTAAACTATGCATTGCAATACTGTCATTTATCGACAGGATTTGTCACGACTGACAAAGTATTGTAGTAGAAAATCTGGTACGATTTCGTTACCTTTGGTTTAATTTACATTATTTTGTCAGATGTTTTTGTTTGAGGTGACGTGCCGCCTACATACGACACGGTACGAGTAAACCGGTAAGGGATTAAACAGTTGACACAGTCAATCTGTCTCAGAGACGTTGACCAGAATTTACGATTCTTTATACAACAAACGTTCAATACAGTTATTTACATATTTCACACCACCAGTTTATTCTTTCAATATCATTGAGTGGAAATGTTATCCAGTATTGTAGGAGAGTGAGGGTTTAATGTATACTTTGAATCACCGCTGCAAAAACCAATACATTTGGTAACATTATATACATTAAATAACTGAATTTGTTGTCGACTGCAGTGTTTTTATCGGCAGCACGTTTCCATATTTGGTTAAAAATAGCAATCTCAGTCGTTCTAGGTTGACGAAGCTTGTTCTACAGGGTGTCCCATGTCAATGGCAATGTCATATACTGTATTATGCCTGTTAAGATGTTCTTTTCAAGCTTGTAATTAAGAGACAAATATAGCATTAAAACATTTTTGGATCTTCCCGACATCATTGGCTCTGATTCTTTTGAGTTATCATATGGAAGTGTTGGAATGGCCGGTGCCTGTGACCTATTAAAACGAGCTCTGAAAAGGGTCCATGTTTGAGAGGTTTCAAAGTATTCAAGATATCATTTTGATTTGCGCTGCACACACACAATTGCTTTTCCAGGTTAATAATATATCAACATATTACCTATCAGTGACCATGGATTTGTATTGACGTTCCTTCTATTTTTAAGAAATATATATTTAGCATGTTCTATCATAATATAACCTGGATCATTTGGCTTTACTACAAAGATGGATCTCATTTGTCTGCACTATTCTTGTGCAACTTGCGTAACGTGTGTGTCCACTGCTTGTTCTCCTCCCTAGGGTTTGCTTCAAGCTCTTCTGCATCTTGCCTGTCTAGTGTGGAGCTCCAGCGGCTGCGCAACGATCTCTTCACGAGGGAGAAAGCACGGCAGCAGTCACTGACCCCTCGCATCGAGAAGATTGAGGTGAAGCTGGTGGGCAAGGCGCACCCCGGGACTCTGTTTGTCATGAACAAAGGGCTCTCTACACCATACAGCTGTGCCAGGCGTGAGTACACACACACTGCTGACCTTTCCCTCTCATACCCTCCATCGTAACAGCATTCACAGTATGTGGAATAACTTGTGGTAGCAAATGCCCAAGTTCTGTCACAACTGGATGAACAGTTCTCAAGATATAAAAAATGTAAGTGTGACATATGTAAGCACTTCCGTGTATATGTGTGTCTCCACTAGATTCCCTGTCACTGGGGATACACATGCATTTATTAATTTTCCGGGAATGTAGACAAGAAAAGCAGGAAGTGTTTTTAGAACGCATATTACTGTAGCTTACGTTTAAAGACATTTATTGTGAGATATGAGGCCTGTGCTTGTTCTCATGGAAATAAACATACGTTCAATTTACATAGTTTTCTTTTACATTTCTTCTTATCTAATGTTTAATAAAAAAAAACCTGCTGCATTTATTTACATTTTTTGAACTTGGGGCAATAGAGATGATTGATAATCTATGAACAGCACACACACAAAAAAAACTCCTGTTGCATATACCTGAGATGCCAATACATGTTTGTTTATGAAGCTCAATGCAATGGTGTCTAATTGGGCCTCGCTGTGTTCTTTTTTGTCCCTGCAGACTTGAGTGAATGGCACAGTAAGAACTCCATACTGGCTCTGGTGAACGGGGAAGTGTGGGACATGCACTGTCTTCTCACCCAGTCCTGCGAGATCCAGTTTCTTACCTTCAAAGATGAGGACCCTGAGGAGGTCAACAAGGTGGGTGCTGCCATCTCCTCCACTCTCTCACTCTCGCTCACAGGATATGATGGCCTGCATTTTCCACAGTGTTGAAAATGCCCCATCATTTAAGTTAAATATCCAAAAGAGTACAAGGGACACACAGCATGAAAACATATGTTATTTTAAGAAAGGAAAATAATTATAGAATGTGGGATTATTTCATCCTTTTTTGGACCCAACTACATTAAATAAGTCATGCCTCATCATTTCAACACAGTTGAAATAGGGCACAGTTTTCCTCCTTAAGCTGTTCTAGGAGATTTTGCAGTTTTTCAGTGGTTTAAGTGGGAGTGTTGAACCTGTGTGCTCTATCTCTCCTCCAGGCGTATTGGCGGTCGTGTGCCATGCTGATGGGACAGGTACTGGAGTCTGCCTTTAAGGAAGAGTTCTCTGTGGAGCTGCTCCAGAGCCCTGAGGTGCCAGGTGAGGAGGATCTCTTTTTCAGATCTAATTGATAGTTCTGTATTTAGAAGTTTGGAGAGTATATCAAGTCTCCCAAGCAGTCTGAATCTCTCCTGAGCCTGGACTTCTTTCAAACGTTGCCTATCATCCCTGATTTTAATGAGCACACACCATGACAATAATGTCAAACTGAACTGCTTTAAATTTTTAGTTGTGACTTTCAACAACAGTATCTCTTCTATAGCGCCTTTCACATCAAACAAATAGCTGTTAAGGCAAAATTTAAAAACTCTTATCTCAAAATCCCAAATCAGCTGCGGCAGGGTAATCCAGAGTCTAGGAGCATAACAAACTTTCCCCAGTTTTGTATTATAATTTCCGTCTATGCCTGGTTTGCAGTCTGTGCCACACAGTCCCATGCTGATCTGTGCCTCTTGTTTTTGTTTATTCAGTTCTCTCTGGAGCCTTTTGCTATGATGTTGTCCTGGACAGTCACTTAGATTCCTGGAACCCTTCAAAGGCAAGTAGAACTGATGTCAGGATTTAACTGATTTGAATTGGGTGTTAAACTTAATGCCAAATCATTTTTTTTATTTGAGAAAATGACCAGCAAGTTATGTCAGCAGACACTACAGCTGTGCCAGGTACTGCCAACCTTTCTACCTCATATCCTCCATTGTGACCGCATTCACAGCATGTTTAATAACTTCTTGTAGGAAATTCCCAAGCTTCATCTCAATTATAAGTGTGACTGTCACTGAGGATAAGCATGCATTTATTATAAATCTCATATGAGAAATCAGCCAATTAAGAATTGTGTATAGATGTCATGTTGAGCATAGAACATATGGCACAATTCTAAAGCTAAAAAAACAACAATCCTTTTTATGTTTAATAAAAAATTAACAGTTTGAGCAGCCAGCTGCATATTGCAGTCATCTCACCCAAAAAGCACCAGATGACGTTGAGACACAATGTATTAACTTATAATCTGAATTTGACCCAGTTTTCTGTCTGTTTCTATGCATCTGTTTGTGATGGAGTTGTCTGTGTCCTGCTGATTTCTGTGTGTGTTTTACTGTGTACTTGTAACCATCCCCTAGGAGAACCTGCGTGCTCTCACCAGAGCAGTCCACAGCCTACTTCACCAGGACCTGCCCTTTGAACCCCTTGAGGTCCAGCCCAAGGTTGCCTTGGAAATGTTCCAGCACAGCAAGTAAGTGGTCCACTGTGCATTAGTCCCAGCTCATCTGCAAAACTGCATTGAAGCATGGGCTCCGGGGGCACCGTCTTCTGTTTCCACCACAGAATGGGAAGCTAACCATGCTCTGAGTTACTGCTGGACAGAGTTTTTGAGTACTCCCTGCTGTATTGCACGACAGGAGCAGGACTCGGTGGTCAAACTGAAGATGGGAAGCTTTCATTACTCAGACTAACCATACAGCTAGTCCAAAAAAGTGGACAGTGTGAAATGTTTTTGTTTTTGTTTGAAATGTAATCCTCTACTGAAAACTCAACATGTACTTGTGTTTCAGGTGTAAGCATGCTCAGGTAGAGGAGAAGGCAGCCCACAGTCCTCAAGGAACAGTACGAGTGTACAGGTAAGAGGAACCGCTAAAACAGTGAGGGCTAGTGCTGGGTGGAGCAGCACGCTAATTCAGCCCTTTACTTCACTACTATTATCACCTCAAAAATTTTAAATGACACAGTTTTTCACACATTCCTAAAAACTGAATTCCATCAGCCTTCAAACAGCTTCCTGCAGTCCCATGAATCCTAGATGCTTTAGATTGGTAGGCCGGTTAAAGTGCTACAGACACAATTGCAAGCAAACCATTTACCTGGAGAAAGCATGTGGGGGCCCCAGGGCTGCACGTGGCCTGCTTACCATAGCAGGAGGACCACTGTCCCAGGCTGGAAGTGGAAGAGCATATTTTTCAACACGTTCTGCTTGTTCTTCTCTGTTAGAGTATTTGTTTATTTGCATTTTTATAGCACAATAGCGTCTGAAAGCACTGTACAGTACTGTTGGGTTCGAACGTACTCTTTATTTTTATATATATATATATATATATATATATATATATATATATATATATATATATATATGCTTTGAGCACACTCTTAAACTCGGGAGATGTTCAGGAGGACATAAAGATGTTTTGGACTCCTGTAAGTGGATCGTTCGTGCACTGGGCTTGCAACGTCATCCACATGACTTTTAATAATCAGGAAATTCACACAGACTCATTCGATTTGAAGTTTTAACGAATCAGAGTAGTATTAGGACCCCTTCGGTTTATTAACTGCTAAAAAATGGATTGAGTAGTTACAGACTACGTTGAATCCCAGCTGACAGGCAAACTGAGCAGTCCAGTGCCTTAACAGTTGTTAGCATTAATACTTCAATACATTTATGGTTACAACATGTTTTGCCCTAAGGCTACTCATGCATAAAACTAAAGACGCCCACCACTAAGTCCTAAAACATCCAATATATCAATCTCATAGACTAAAACATAAAAAACCTTCTAGTATATGGAAGTGTAGAATATAATGTAAGGACAGGAAATGTCTTCAAAGACAAAGACTTCTGAACACAACACCAACAGCAATCAGCTTGATCAGAGATCCTCAGAGCATGGATCACACAACTTGTAGTTAGCAAGTTGGTGACACTTGACAAGGATTTTACCTCGGTTTTTATAGAGTTTTTTGCCTCGCTTCTTACGTCATAAGTTTCAATTAAGTCTTAAGGTATTTCTTATATGTAAAAGATCACTCATTGTAGCAACCTTGGATTTCAACCCCCCCAAACATTCAAACTCCATCTGGTACTGCAAACAAGCAAGGGTTACCAAGATTAATTGCCTTCTCTTTGGCAAGCCTACTATCTGCTTGACACAGACTGGTACCATTCTGCTTTGACTGAAGTTTTTACTGTAAGTTAATTTCTGCACTATATTCTCTTATTTTCAAACTCTTACAGTTCTTCTGTTAAAATAAAACATTTAGACTTATATTCTGTTTGAATTATTCCAGAATACCTGTGTTTAGCTTAAACACTACTTTCAGATCAAGCTAAATAAGAAACTTGACTGTGAACATTTGAGTTAATTAAATGAGATTCTCATTTCTGCTTTTCTCAAGGTTATAATAGACTAAACAGGAATATAGAATGCTCCCACATAACTATATGTTAATACAGAGCATATTGTAACTTATTGTATGAGCAGTGTGTTTTAACAATTTGTTTAGTATTTCTGCTGGCTTTAT
The DNA here is from genome assembly GCA_030684275.1 of Acipenser oxyrinchus oxyrinchus. Taxonomy (NCBI): domain Eukaryota; kingdom Metazoa; phylum Chordata; class Actinopteri; order Acipenseriformes; family Acipenseridae; genus Acipenser; species Acipenser oxyrinchus. The sequence goes on along the minus strand of CM060253.1, from coordinate 27,338,658 downwards.
ATTCTTTAAAACAAGGTACAGTTATTACAACATTTTAACACACATGCAGTTTCACAAATGTTCAATTTGCATCCCAAAGATCAGCCTGTTTCCAGTAGCTGTCACAGTCTTGGGTCAGTTTCTGCTCTCAGTGAGTTTGTCAAAGCCACCACAGGTGTGTCTTTAAAAGCTTGATACCTGCAAAAACTTAAATCTTGTTAGCAGGGCTTCCGTCTCTACATTCCCATTCCCATCATCAGTGGGCAAAAACATTTTAACTGAATCTGGCTTGGTCCATCATAGAACCACACACCCTTGCAATCGGGGCCTTCCATGCAAAAGGATTTAATGACTTCTAGCACAATAGGAACGTGCCAGAACCGTCTGTGACAGTACATAGCAGAAAAACAAAACACAATACATTTGTATAGCATATTACACATCGTACAATTTAAGTAACAGTATTATATATATATATATATATATATATATATATATATATATATATACAGTATATACACACACACACACACACACACATATATATATATAATTAGAGGTCGGCACGGGTACCTGAAAACCCAGGTACCTGTCGGGTTTTTAATTACCTGACCCAGGTCTCTTTTTACTACCTGGGTATCGATTTATTAATTTGAGAATTTAAAGAAAATGTAGAAAATATGGCAATGCAGTTGTAAGTGCGGGTCTCTGGCCGGCGTATTAAAGACAACGTTAAAACAAGCTTTGCATTAAAAGCCTTTTCTTAACTGACAGGATATCAATGTTTTACAGAAAACAATAACACACAGTTTTGTTTTGGGTTAAATAAAAAATATTTGTGGAGCACATTAAGTAAGTGTGCTATTGCTTCCTCCTTTTGAATGAAATATTTCCTTGGCAGAGTTTGCAAATACTGTTTTCTCCTGCTTTGGTAAAGAAATTCCACACAACACACCTTTGCTTGGATGCCATGTTAACAACAACAACAACAGCGGAATATGGCCGATAGATGTCGCAAAGAATCCTGCAGAACGAAGTGCATTTAACATTAATAACTATTAGTTCGATGGCTTTTCCACGCAGTGTAATGAACATGCAGATTAGTACCTTTCCATCTGCGTTCCAAATTGCGACCCTCACATTTCAGCTTACGAGTCATTAAACCTTGCTGTGCTGCTTTTATAAAACACACTCAGTTTTAACTGGTGCTACAGTACCTAAAATGTTAGTCATGGAAATGTTGTAGGTGTTAATCAACTCCTCTAATGATACGGACTGAGTAACTGGCGATTAAATGTAATGCCTCACAGAACTTTACAATGGTTGATGAATTAACTACTGTAGTTTCAATTGTACGATCCTGGCTCTTTGTAGTGTAAGGTAATTTAACTTCAAAGAATTGCAAGATGAAATAGTAAGGTCAGTAGTTAAAATATTTTGAACAACCAGGCCACAGGATTATTTAAATCTAAAGTATGGCCACGATTATGAGTCGGACCTTGAACATGCTGGACAAAATCTAAGGAATCCAGTAACCCCAAAAATTCCGAACATTTAGAATCCGATTTAATGGATATTAAAATCACCCAATAGAAGAATCCTATAGTAGTTGACAGACAATAGTGATAAAAACTCACTAAAGTCAGTAAATAATGATAAGTTTGACTTAGGCAGACAATATATAATTACAATAAGAACAGGTAATTCGCTATTTAGTGTTAAAGTTAACAGTTCAAAAGATGAATATCCCTCAAAAATGTACTGTTTAATTATATATTCATTGCAGATGATAGTGGCAAGTTCACCAGAAAGAATAATTTGGAGAAGCCTCAATCAAAGAAACATTGTCCTCTGCTCCAAGCCAAGTTTCAGTTGAAGCTAAAATGTCTAGGTCAAAATCCTTTATAAAATCATTAATTAAAAGCTCTTTATTAGAGAGAGATCTAACATTTAATAAAGCAAGGTGTGAAGTTGTATTATCTGAAGCATGCAGCTGGACAGAGGTAATAGGGATTTGATAAAGATTACTAAAACAAACACCACAGGGTCTGTTAAAAGGCAAGAAATACTGTGAGTGGTAAGATCATTTAACTTTTTTTTTTTTTCTTTTTTTTTATACCATTCAGCACAGGGCAAACCTCTTCAAATCCCATCCCGTTCCTAGTTTAGAGTAAGAATATTATTATTTATTATTTCTTAGCAGACGCCCTTATCCAGGGCGACTTACAATTGTTACAAGATATCACATTATTTTTACATACAATTACCCATTTATACAGTTGGTAAAGTTGGTAAAGTACCTTGCTCAAGGGTACAGCAGCAATGTCCCCCACCTGGGATTGAACCCACGACCCTCCGGTCAAGAGTCCAGAGCCCTAACCACTACTCCACACTACTGCTATATAAGACTGCTATGCAAAATAGGGTTTACAAAACATGTAGCTTCGTGTAGAAGCCCATATACAATTGGCACCGCCTAATCGGGATACTGATAATTGATTGGATTTATTTATTCTTGATTGTTTATCTCTTTGTGATAACTTTGTTATAAAAGGCGCTATATAAAAACCTATTGTATTGTATTCTGAGACATTTGATTACATTAAATAGACAGATAGCTGCCCTCTTGTGTATATTGCTGTACTGGTAAGAAATTTCAGGTGCAGTGAATATTATATGCCACCGAGTGGCAGCAGAAAGTCAGATTTGGATCCTTCTGACAGGGTAGCTGCATATAAGGATAGATTCACCCATGCCTTCATACACCATTTTTTATATTTAAAATGTTTCCTTTTATGATCGTGTAAATCTGGAGTTCTGTTGCTCCAACATTATTATTTTTCCTCTTTACCATAATCTGCCTGATATTATGTTGAGTTTGTAGATTGCTTGTCCTTTTGTGTTACCTGGGTATGGTAATAATGTGAAGTAGGTGGGGCCAGTAGAGTTTAAAGGTCACAGCATTATGCAATTTCTTTGAAATCAGGAAGTATCCTAAAGGAGTCTTCAACTAGGATTCTGCAAGCTCAGATAATGCCAGGTACATTCTGATAAAGAGAAAGAATGATTATTAAAAATCAATATTGGAACAACAGAATGATTGTAAAAATGTTATATATTTTAAGCTACCCAACACTAATGAAGGCACTGTTTGTAGTGTTGGTCAGTTTGAATCTACCCAACACTAATGAAGGCACTGTTCGTAGTGTTGGTCAGTTTGAAGGTACCCAGCACTGGTGAAGGCACTGTTTGTAGTGTTGGTCAGTTTGAATCTACCCAACACTAATGAAGGCACTGTTCGTAGTATTTGTCAGTTTGAAGTACACTGATGAAGGCACTGTTCGTAGTGTTTGTCAGTTTGACTTTATTACAGGTTTACTGATGTTGAGGTTCTGTATCTGAGCAAGCTTGTTGGGTTTTTCTCTTTAAGATGCGGAGACTTTGTGGACTTGAGCGATGGGCCTCACATTCCCAGGACAGGGTTCTGCTCCCAGTTTGAGATAACTGCGGCCCACAGCCTGGGGCCTGGTCCCTGGGGACAAGTGCGCAGATTCCAGGGGCTCTCCCTTCCTCGGCAGCTACAGGTAAGAGGCTGGACAGACGAAGACAGGAGAGGGACAGTGGATAACCTGGGCTCCTATCATAATCCAAGCATAGTGTTTCTGAGCCTACAACCTCAGATTAGAATACCATAGTTGTATGAACTTCCTAGTTTGAAAGTCCGATAGAAATGTCGTCTTAGACTCTGTAGTAATACAAGAAGCTGTATTAGTGCAGAGATCCTATGTGTAAAGATGGAGTTGATAGCAACCTTATTTCCGATGGTGTCAGAGCAGAGAGAATTAGTGGAAAATAACTCCCTTAGCAGTTTGATCTGGGGATGCAACTGTTATGATTTTCCTAAAGCAAAACTAAACCGAAACCAACATTTTCATAAAAGTCCAAACCGAACAATACTAACAAAAGATAAAACCAAACCGAAACTGAAATTTTGCACAATGAAAAAGTGTTGGGAGTCTCAGCCTTAAACCAGAGATATTTTCTGGTGCTCATTGCATACTTTTCTTCATGTAGAATGTTCATATTAACATCCCTTAATAACTTTAATATAGTAGCAGAAATGACAAGTTACGACAAGAGTTGCCAGATTGATTCTGACAGCCCTCAGTAGGGACAACTGTGGCTTCATATGTAGTTGTGGTGTTGAAATGTCTCTAGGGCAAACACAAAAGTTGGAGTCTTGGTGCAAATATCTGGAAGCAGATTTAAATTAGATGCTTCTGTGAGCAGGTCGGTTTATTTTTATTAAGGTAGCTTAATTTACTGTGCATGTATTGAAATTAGTTTAATTAGTCTCATTATGTTTTTGCTGCATTTAATTAGCATATTGATTGAATTAAGTGTAAGGGCCGTATACATAGAGTCATATGTATTAGTAACAGGCTATAATAAAGCAACATACTAAACGAAAACTTTGTTTGTGTTTTTGGTGGCTGGCAGTGGGCCTGAGTTCTAGATTTAGTTTTTTGCTGACATAAGTCTATATCCCCTTTGGTGTTTTATTTACATTTTTAGAAATTTTAAAACAGTTTGTGTGAATTCTGTAGAATTTGAGAAGTTGCCCTGCCAAAAATTTGAAAAAAAATGTATCTGCATTATAAAGTAGATACATAGATAGAAAGCCTTAAGTCACTGTGTGCATAATTGGGATACAGTTATACGCAGTGACCTAAGGGGCTATGACATTTTAAATGAGAAATGTTGCCTCATCAAAAATAATTTTTAAGTGCTCAGCCAACATGTTGATTAAATCATTTTAGTTTAGAAAATCATGAGCTGCAGTTTTCTACTCCAAATGTGATTTGCTGCTTCCAGCTGAAGACAGCAACAATGGGGGTACCAGGAAAATAATAAATTAAGAAAAATTAATGTCTCTCAATATTTTTTTATTCTTTCTACATTGTCTCAAACCTGGTCCTGTGTCTTCTGTTTTTTTTTATTCCAACTTAGCTCTCAATCACTTAAACACTTAATTGAACTATTAATTTGCTTAATTAGACCATTTTAATTGTTGTCACCTCTTAAACAGTTGCCGAGTTCAAGTTACTTATAAATATTATGTTGGCTGCACAAATTCAGTCAGTTTTTTGTTGTTTGTTTTAAGTTTTCATTTCGGTTTTACCGAAAACCAGCTGGACGTCAAAAACAGCTAAAAATGAACTGATCATAACCGACTACTTTCTTCGATTGATCAAATCCAGATTTTTATTAGACCCATTGAACTTGTTACTGGTATGGACTGCTATGTAATTGGGAACCATCCCTCTCTAAGTATGGGATGTACACTATATACTTAATTGTGTGGAACTTAATTGTTTGTCTTGTAGGCTTTCCATACAATCTGGGAGAGGATAAGGAAAAGAGCCGAGAGACTGGTAAGTACCCGTCCCGACCCTTATAACACAAAGCAAAATCCAAAGAGCTGAACGTGTTTTTGCAGTGGACTGCACTCTCTTTTGCTGTCCTTATTATTTATTTATTTCTTAGCAGACGCCCTTATCCAGGGCGACTTACAATTGTTACAAGATATCACATTATACATTAATTCACATTATACAGATATCACATTATTTTACATACAATTACCCATTTATACAGTTGGGTTTTTTACTGGAGCAATCTAGGTAAAGTACCTTGCTCAAGGGTACAACAGCAGTGTCCCCCACTGGGGATTGAACCCACAACCCTCCGGTCAAGAGTCCAGAGCCCTAACCACTACTCCACACTGCTGTCCTTGAACCCTGTGTCTCTCTGTGGTATTCTCAAGGTGGAAGTCGGAACTCCGCCCCAAGCAGCTGTGAGCACCAGCGTCCCTCCTGAGAGGAGTTTTCCTGAATCCCAGCTTTAGCACACCCTGTCAATGAAGAAGACCAACCTGTGCTGGGGCTTACATTATCATTTTGTATATTTTATAAGGACCGTAATCATTACTTTTTCTCTTCAGAAAATAAATAAAACACACAAAAAAGGATTTCTTAGCTGTGCAGTAGAGTTTATTTATTTATTTATTTATTTTTACTACTCCTACTACCAATAACAATTAATTCTGTAATCTCTAGGCAACCAAACTTTACAAGTACCCAGGACAAAGCCCCCCTGAAGGGTGTGTGAGATTTCAGTTTGACTGTGAAAAGGTGTTTTGAAATGATGGTTTTGGGAGTTTGATCCCTGGCTTCAGGTGATTAACACATGTAATCTGGAGGATACTAGGCTTGGTTCTTGGATGTGTTTCCACAGTGCAGTACCCTCTTATTAAACCGGACATGTCTGGAGACAGACATGTTGTCAGTAATAGCAAGGTGTCCGGTTTAACAAATATCTCACACAAACACATTCATAGTGCTTAATTCATAATGTATAAATCATTGCGCTGAAATAACAATGTGCTGTCCGTACGCATTACATTATGTAAAAATATAAATATGTACAGTAGTCCTGTACAATATACAATACATTAGTAAAATCAAATGAATACCTAGCTCACTTCCTTTTTACTATAGGCTACTGGTAACCCAAAATGAATCATGCTGCTGCACTGTACACATTACTGTACAATGCAAAAATAATAAAAGATTATTTTAAATTGAAACAATGATTTTAGAGCATTTTTTTTATTGTAGCCTACTTCGTACACAATTAACACAAAATAGGTCATGGTGCCGCATTGACACGTTATGATAGTATACATTATCCTACATATACTGCACACACTTCACAGAAATATATATAGTACTGTGCAAAAGTTTTAGGCAGGTGTGAAAAAATGCTGTAAAGTAAGAATGCTTTCAAAAATAGACATGTTAATAGATTATATTTATCAATTAACTAAATGCAAAGTGAGTGAACAGAAGAAAAATCTAAATCAAATCCATATTTGGTGTGACCACCCTTTGCCTTCAAAACAGCATCAATTCTTCTAGGTACACTTGCACAAAGTCAGGGATTTTGTAGGCATATAGTCAGGTGTATGATTAAACAATTATACCAAACAGGTGCTAATGATCATCAATTCAATATGTAGGTTGAAACACAATCATTAACTGAAACAGAAACAGCTGTGTAGGAGGAATAAAACTGGGTGAGGAACAGCCAAACTCGGCTAACAAGGTGAGGTTGCTGAAGACAGTTTTCTGTCAAAAGTCATACACCATGGCAAGACTGAGCACAGCAACAAGACACAAGGTAGTTATACTGCATCAGCAAGGTCTCTCCCAGGCAGAAATTTCAAGGCAGACAGGGGTTTCCAGATGTGCTGTCCAAGCTCTTTTGAAGAAGCACAAAGAAATGGGCAACGTTGAGGACCGTAGACGCAGTGGTCGGCCAAGGAAACTTACTGCAGCAGATGAAAGACACATCATGCTTACTTCCCTTCGCAATCGGAAGATGTCCAGCAGTGCCATCAGCTCAGAATTGGCAGAAAACAGTGGGACCCTGGTACACCCATCTACTGTCCGGAGAAGTCTGACGTGGAAACAAGGCCAAGCGACTCAACTATGCATGAAAACACAGGAACTGGGGTGCAGAAAAATGGCAGCAGGTGCTCTGGACTGATGAGTCAAAATTTGAAATATTTGGCTGTAGCAGAAGGCAGTTTGTTCGCCGAAGGGCTGGAGAGCGGTACACGAATGAGTGTCTGCAGACAACAGTGAAGCATGGTGGAGGTTCCTTGCAAGTTTGGGGCTGCATTTCTGCAAATGGAGTTGGGGATTTGGTCAGAATTAATGGTCTCCTCAATGCTGAGAAGTACAGGCAGATACTTATCCATCATGCAATATCATCAGGGAGGCATCTGATTGGCCCCAAATTTATTCTGCAGCATGACAACGACCCCAAACATACAGTGAAAGTCATTAAGAACTATCTTCAGCGTAAAGAAGAACAAGGAGTCCTGGAAGTGATGGTATGGCCCCACAGAGCCCTGATCTCAACATCATCGAGTCTGTCTGGGAGTACATGAAGAGAGAGAAGCAACTGAGGCTGCCTAAATCCACAGAAGAACTGTGGTTAGTTCTCCAAGATGTTTGGGCCAACCTACCTGCCGAGTTCCTTCAAAAACTGTGTGCAAGTGTACCTAGAAGAATTGATGCTGTTTTGAAGGCAAAGGGTGGTCACACCAAATATTGATTTGATGTAGATTGTTCACTCACTTTGCATTTTTTTAATTGATAAATATAAACTATTAACATGTCTATTTTTGAAAGCATTCTTACTTTACAGCATTTTTTCACACCTGCCTAAAACTTTTGCACAGTACTGTATATTTTAAATGTACATAGAACATTTTTGCAGCGTATGCGTGGCTGCTTCTTTTGTTTTCTGTTGGCATGAGTCAGACTTCCTTTTCTTTGCAAAAAGCAATTAAAGACTTCAAATTCAGAATTGTAATTATTGTAGTCCATCGGTATTTCTGAAAGCTTCACGCCCTTTTCCAATTGATCGATCGCAGCTAATTTAACTTTGTAGCGTATGAGTTTATATGCCCTCTTAATCATGTAGCCTGGTGGCTTTCCGCAACCTTTATAAAAACAAATGATAGCATTTAGCAGCCAGGGGGAGCTCTTAAAAGGATTGTGCCTTTAGATTATGCTGAAATTTGACCTAGCACCCCTTCACATGACTCAGGTCACTTCTGTGTTGTTTTAATTGAAGGTAAGATGCAGTAAAATTCTCTGTTCACAATCTAATAAAAATAATGTTTAAAACTAGCCTTCAAATTATCATTATGTCAATAGTTAATGTTTAATGGGTAATATATTTTTGCAGTTTGATTTTGTTTAAGGCAGAAAATAATTACCTTGTGTGTGAAACCTGAAATGCGTGTGGGTGACTGTCTGAGTAATGAACCTGTTTTACTGTATTTTATTTTATTATTGCTACTAATTATTAATACTGTAATTTATTAATAAAGCACTTCCTGTGTTGCCAAAATAAGACAGACAGCAAAGAAAGAAAGTAAAACTAGGCTTTGTCACCCGCATCCACTGCACCTGTGCTTATTGTAAACTCAAATTAATAAATAACACAACGCAAAGTAACAGTCATTACCAGTGCTGTGTAATACCGGCTGGTTATTTAATGCTGATTGTTGAGTACAGAGCTGGGTAGTGAAAACGGTGAATTAGCTACCTATATATATATGCACCCTTGGTGTACCTGAAACGTAGGGTACACTTGGCTTACAATCATATGCTTTAGTGATTTAGTAGGCTACTTGTATCTGTTCCATTTATTTTTGTCCTGTCTGGTATATAACAGCTGTTTTTTTTTTCTCTCTCAGTGTGTCTCTTAGCATCACACGTAATTAGTTATTATCTGGCATATCCGAATGTACGGCATAACAGTGTCTGTATTAGTGAGGGACCACTGTGTTATATTTCACTGTGCTTTACCATGCTTGCCTTTGCTGTGCTTTAACCATGGTACACAAGCATCTCCATGGAACTGCATATGTCTGTGTTGTCTTTGTCCTTGGATGTATCCCTGTGACAAGAGAGCGAATTAATCCAAGTCAACAATCTCCCTCCTGACCTGTGAGGGCGCTGTGTAACAGGAACAGTGTGCCCCATACTGGATGGTTTGGCAGTTCATTCCAGGGTCAGTCGGAAGCCGGCCATCCAGGAAGGGGGCGGAGCTACAATACCAGAAGTCATCGCTTTAATGTGGTAGGCGACGTTTCAGTCATGGACTGGAGAATACGCGATTGGCTGCGCCACTGAAAGAGTGTGTGACTGAGGGTATTAAGGGGAGGTGGCCGAGCTATCTGTTCCTTTGTTGTGGTTACTTAAAGGACCCGTTTAGGAAATGGAAGAAATTAAATATCATGAGTGTTTTGTGTTTTGTTTGTTTGATTGTGCTACCTGTTTGTGTTTTGTCACTGTTAGACGGCTAACACAAACAGGGAGCTGTCGCTACTAGCCAGCACCAAAACCCGGACTACACTTCACCACTGTTTCACGAACTGTTGTATTTCACCCCACCTGCACTCGAGCACTCACTGTCTGGAGAAGTGATCGTTTCTGTGTTTGGGGTAGTTATAAAGTGTCATATTATTTCAGGACTGAAACCCTTGTTTTGCATGGAGCGACACATGGTAGTGTAGAGCCCGTGCATATTATTTACGTGTTGTTAACACGCAACCCAGCCAAATAAAGGAGCTGTTTTATTGAACTTCCACTGTCTTGTGTGTGTTATTCCTGAGCACTGCACCAACTACACCTGCGCACTGCAAGCCACAGTCCCGCACCTGGGACCCATCCCCACCCTCTTTCCCAGTTCTGCTGCTTCAGTGCATGCTTTCTCACTGGCATATCTGGGACCTTGTCAGAATGTGCCCTGCATCTACACCCTGATTCATCAGAGCGGTCCCTATAGACTGTGTCTCCGTCTTTACCTCTGGTCTGATTGATATGCCTGTTATTGTAGTGAGCAATGCACTTAGTTAACTAGATCGCAGATTCATTCAGTTTATTCACTTTGTGCTCTCCAGAGACACCATGGGTACATGGTTACCCAAAAGGACAGTGTCAACAAGTCGTCTGAAAAATGACATGTCTGGAAAACTCATGAGCTGAGATTAGATGATGTTCTACATGAATAACAACTTTGTTTTGTTTGCTTGTCCTGTTTTAACAGACACTTCTACCAAAAATATCATCTGTGTTATTCACAGAGGATATCTTTAAATCTCAGCTCAAAGTTGTGCTGTTTTCCCTCATTGAACCTGTAGCTTGTTGTAGCTTGGTTCCTTTGCCATGTTTCAAGTACAATGCTACAGAAAAGAGCTGTTGACAAGCAGCAAATTATTTTCTGTGAAGGACACATTGTCAATTATCGATTGACATGAAAATGCAAATGGTAATGTCATTTTGTGGACCAATCTGACACTGATCTGAATTACTGTGCAGTTTAGCAGCATTATAGGAAAGTTAGACTCCATAGCTTCATGTTTCACTGCTGGTAAGTTTTGAGTTGTTTTTGAAACCTGTTGAAACTCGCTACACAGAGCTGCACATCCACCCACAGAAGTACATTGTGTTGTGTATTTGCATTTCCTATGCTTATGCTATACATCTCTTTTTAAATGGTTGTAACCATTTGTATCTGTTCTGTACTACGCATATACAATGTTTTACTATACTCCTCTGTACTTTCCCATACTTGCCTGTACTTTATATGGTATACCTCAGTAAACTTGTGTCCAAGTTCCAGGTGAAAGAAAACGAACAGTTTGTGTTTTAATCTTGTTTTTTTTATTTAATGATATATCTTACATGACAGCTGAAATTATGTTTGGGAATGGGAGTGACACAAGGATGTTTGTCTTTTTCTTGAAGAACATGAACCATCTGAAAGTGGCAACGCTGCTACGCTGGGGTCTGCAGACTCACAACCCCAGTCATGGACAGCATTAACATTTTTCAGAGCAAGCGCTCTCCTAACCACCCCATCCCTCCTACTGTCAACCTGATTCTATAAAGCATCTTTCATGAACCAGCAATAACAAACAACAAGCAGGGTACAGGGAAATGCAACAAGGACAAAGCAAGCATAATAGGGCAACACCAGACTAAACAGATAAAAACTGCATTCATATACAGCAGATCTGTCACCCTGGCTGTGAGGTAGTCCCTAGAGCATCTAACAAACTTGTATGTGGGGACACAGGGTGTACATTAGCTATATTAAAAATGATGGAGCAAGGCTCTTGATAACCTTTATTGCAGCATTGTCAATCCCTTGTGTTGCAGCAGTAGCCAGTGAAGTCAAGCCTGCACTTGCATAATGTGTCTTTTCAGTACTCATTAGACTGATACTGAAATCAATATTTTACCTTATAATTTATTAGTGTTTTTGAAGTTAAGGATTCATTCTGTCTTGTCACACTACTGCTGTCAGACAGCATCGGCGATACAAAACACAATGTTATTAAGCAAAATGGACAGTACTTACATGGCTTATACCAGTAATATCATTTGAGGAATCTGGGTAAGAGCAGTGCCCGAATGTAGGCTACTGTAACAACCTTCTGAAATTCATACAATCTGTGAAGCACTGATTGAAACTCTAAACAGCCAGTCAAACAGGAGATACTGGACACTGGTATGTGTTCAGTGTGTAGGAGCATATTCTTTTAATGTTACAGAGACAGTACTAGTAGTTTGTTGAAAGCTTCAAAAAGAATAATAATAGACAAATACGTACTGTACTCAGATTACAGAACTGACTTACGTACAGTTTATACTTTAATTTGGAAGTGCAGATTATACAACCACCACACTATAGTATGAACTACTGTTTCCTTGTAGAATCACTTTCTGTGCCTCACCCCCCTGGTCCCAGTCTCACTTGGCAGACTTGCAAAAGGAAGATTCAGGGTACTAAGAAGCAAGCTGTAATGTGGTACTGGTATAGAGGTGAGAAAAATCATTGTAATGGCTTGGTAATCACTCCTGCACGCAGGTGCATAAAGTGCATAAGATTTTTTTTGTTTCAACCAAAAAATATTTGCTTTAATTATATGTTGTTTTCCAGTGCACATTATAGACACACAACCTCTGAGGCATTAAACAGAATGTAGCTACAGTTACTGTTCTATTGTTTATATTCAACACAAGACTTAATACAAATAAGTAAAAAGGAAACGTATAAAAAATGATTGAAAACCTGCACCCTTAGGGATGTTCACTTTGTAAAATATTCCATGCATTTACCCCCGTGTAAAACAAGTGCTTCCTACCTTATGTTCTGAATTTAGCATGAGCTGTTGTATCAACTCCGTTTTCAATGCATTAACAATTTTTTATTGGGTGCATATAGTGTTATATAGAAGCATATGTATTTCCTCTCTCAGTTAGGGGGGAGGCAGTGAGGGGGTTTCCAGCACTGTGACTCAGTCTCATGTTATCCTCCCACTCATCCCCTTTTTTCCCCTTGCATCAGTGATTCTCGGAAGGCAGCCCCCAGCACAGGCTTAATGCTAACCCACAGGAGTCATTTGTTCAGCTCAGAACCCCTATCACGATTAGCATTAACCCTGGACTGGAGCCCCAGAGTAAACAGTCCTGTAGCTTCTTGACAAGGCATCTACTGCAGCACTGTGACGTTCCTGCAGGGGGAGAGAGAGATTAATGACAATGGATCATTTTAAGCGCATTTAGTCGTGTTTGTGTACATCACATTGTGTGATTGAATTTGTGTTGCATGTAGCCCCAAAGGATCCTGTAGAGGGAAATTAAAGAAACAAATTCCCAATTAAATGTCCTAAATGAACTCAGTGAATCCTCAGCAGATGATGTGTTAATTAAATTGAGATAAATATCACTCCACTCCAACACTGTTAATGAAACAAAGCTATTAACAATTATCAAGATCTGTAGGGTTGTTCAGGTTTGGATCACTCATTTTAGAAATCCACTGACACTAGTTGATGGAGGAGGAAGGGATTTTTTTTTTTTATCTGGTGGCTCTTTGCATCTAGTTTGCTGCATGCCATGGTAGGTAGCAGGGGGTCTCCCTAATCTTAGGGACTCTTGGTTGTCAAGAGACTGCAGATGAAAAAAGAACTCTCCCCTCTCTCTCTCTCTCACACACACACACACACACACACACACACACACACACACACACACACATTCAATATTTCCAAGCAGATCATGTTTTTGACAGAGCTATTTATGTAATAATACAATATGAAATATTGAAATATTTAGAACAAACATGATATAAGTACAAGCTATTAGGGGGTAGAAACAACAACATAAGTACTAAATGTTTAAAATAGCCCATCTGCACAGGTTTCGGGGGTGTGGTATTTTCCAAATACTCTTTTCTCTGTCTGTAATCTCACTTGTAAGTCAGACAGCTCAAACAGGTAAACAGCAGCTCTGACTATAAAAGTCTTCACACAATATAGTTCCAGCACTAAGTAAACTGAACTGACAAAGTGTATCTGCCTATAGAATCTCTTCTAATTGCACCACTCAAGGATTTTAAAAAAACAAAACTATTTAAGCAAACAAACAAACAGTATATATATATATATATATATATATATATATATATATATATATATATATATATTGTTTGCTTAAATAGTTTTGTTTTTTTTAAATCCTTGAGTGGATATATATATATGTATTCCTTTGGCTTCTTTTTGTGCAGAACACCCTCTCATATGTTATTTCTTTTGTGCTTTACATGAGGCACTGAATATTCCCTCGCCACATGAGTGGGTGTCTGTCTGTGAAAGCAGACAATAATACATAGTCAGTCAAAAATGCCTCAGAGAATGGGTGATGACTTCAAATTTCCTATCACAGGGGAATAAAAATAAAAGTTATTTGCTAAATTTAGCTTCACAGTAAATATTGACAGAAATATTGTATTTTTCTTAACTTCCTCTTCAATATCAGTTTCATTCTCAGCACCTGCAGTTTCATTCGCCACACAGGCATCTTTATTTAATGTATTATTTTTCCACATTGTCAATACTGAGGTCCTCCCAGAGAACAGATGCTTCCATTTCCCTGCTTTTAATTTTAGTTTATTAAACCTGACTTGCACACAGCAGTCTAAGGCTATAATTATTTATCACGCCATTCCAATATTCACCCAGACACTCCTGACTTATTCAAAACCCCTACCTTTCACATTGCAACACAGAACTCCAACTAACTGCTTATCTCAAACCCACTGTCTTCCACACTGCAGCCCAGCATTCTAACCTCTGAAGAGAATCAGTGTGAGGGTAAAGGCTGAAGGCTACCTCCCAAGCTGCTGTGACATCACCCCAGATGTAAGGAACCCTGTGGGCGGCAGTCATTGATGATATCCTCAATGATGTACTCATGAAAGGACAGTAGATAATGGAACTTTTCATCGGTTTCCTGAACACTATTGACACATAGTTGATTACGCACTTTTAACCTTTACAAAAGTCTGATTTTCTTTCTGTATTTCTAACTTAAATAAATGTAATTGTGTTTTACCATGGCAAAGTATGTTGTTTAAGTGAATACTGTATGCACAAAACGTGATTACATTTTTAGTCCCACAACATTATTAACAGACAAATACAAGCTTCTAAAAAATAGTCCCCATACCACCCTGCCTGCTTTACAGCTGAAACAAAGTAATATTATCCACACACCTAGCATTCACTAAACTGAGGTGAGCCAATACAGTCTCCAACAATCTAATCACCTGACCTTTCTATGAGCTGCTTACATACTGTTATAAACAAAGTAGAACTTCCTTTATTATAAATTATTATTAGTGCATCAAGTCTGCAGCAATTCTGTACAGTGGTCTGATAGCAGGCAAGTTAAACAGTGGAGGGCATATATATGTTGTACCTAGAATATTTGCACTTGGTACTAGGATTATTAACTGAAAACAGCAATCTCTATAGTGGGGAGTTAGGGATCCAGTAAATTCAATATAAAAATAATTAGCCTCCCAGTCCTACAGCTCTAATCACTAGGCTCACAGTTTCTCGTCTGTTACGACTAGGCCATACCGCCTTACTGCCCTTCAGCACTAACTATTAGGTCACACTGCCTCCCAATTCTCAGCTCTAACCTCTACTTAGGCAATAATGCTTACGTCTCATTCCTTTAACTCTAAACACTAGGGTTCCCAGTTTCTCAACTTTAACCACTAGGCTATACTACCTCTCTCAGCTCATTTCTACTAGGCCACACTGCCTCCCAGTCCCTCAGCTCTTACCACTGTGCCACACTGGTCCCTCTGCTCTCATGTGTTACAGGCCCCAGAGAGAGTCCAGTAATGTGTTTCCTTAAGGTTTCTTCAGGCCCTGGCTACACTACATTTCGAGGCACTAGAAATGTTTATCTGTGTTAAACTAGAAAAAGGAAGAAAAAGCATGTTACCTGAATGCAGCCACAAACTTCCTCTTGCAGTCACAGTTAGCAGCGTAGTCAGACTGCCACCGCAGCAAAAACTCTCTCTGTCATCCTGCCCTTGTCTTCTTTCTCTCTGATGCACCCAGTCTTACCTAACCTGTTGAGGGAATGGATCTTGATTGGAGGATCTCTCAATGCCCACCACTAAACTTCACTCACATAAGTAAAAGGTTTGCTCTCAAACATGCAACTCTCTTTTATAAGTCAGGATGAGTCATCCAAAATCCCCCTCTTCTCAGAAGCATTGCAAAGATTCAATAGCCAAAAAAGTGACTATTTAAACATGCTGCTGACTTTGGGATGAATTACATTTGACGTAAGGCTTCTTGGTAGAGAATCTGATAGATTTACAACAACAGAAGTTACATATTTTGTAAAAGAATCAGAATTTTTTTTACTGATACTTGTAGGGTTGCTACCTGGCCCCATAATTTCGGAACGGGACAGGGTTTTTAAGTTGCCTTTAAACTGAGAGAAATAGACACGTGAATTGAACACTACTAAACACTTGCTTAATTTATACTGCTTCTTAATTATCCGAATCATTGTGATAATACAAATCTTACAAAATAAAAAAAATCATCTTGAATAAACATGTGTGTAGGTTTATTCAAGATACTTTTTTATTTTGTAAAATTAGTATTTCAGTTATCAATATTTAAAAGTTGTTATTTATATCCTGTTAATTAGTAATATATAGCCCTAATTTACACTGACTTGCCCAATTAAATAATAACACCGATCAGATGTTCACGCTGTCTGGTGTCAGGAATAGTGAACAGCTGCTCAGTATTAATAGGCGATATACTATTAGAATAAAATATATATTTTAAAAACTATTAATAAAATAAATAAATATTGATGTTGGTATTTATTTAATTTGTTAAAAGCTATTATTGTATTGTCATTCTGCCTCGAGATAATCAAAAAACAATCAATTTAGCAAAGGTTTCACGCTCAATTCATGTGTTGATTTCCTTCAGTTTAAAGGCAACTTCAGAATCCTGTTCTGTCTCTCAGTGTTCCGGAATTATGGGGCCAGGTGGCAACCCTAGATACCTGTACAGCATTAACCCTACATGATTCTGACAAGTGGTTTTAATGGAAGGTGTAAGCTCTGTACAGCATGAACCCTACATGATTCTGACAAGTGGTTTTAATGGAAGGTGTAAGCTCTGTACAGCATGAACCCTACATGATTTTGACAAGTGGTTTTAATGGAAGGTGTAAGCTCTGTACAGCATGAACCCTACATGATTCTGACAAGTGGTTTTAATGGAAGGTGTAAGCTCTGTACAGCATGAACCCTACATGATTCTGACAAGTGGTTTTAATGGAAGGTGTAAGCTCTGTACAGCATGAACCCTACATGATTCTGACAAGTGGTTTTAATGGAAAGTGTAAGCTCTGTACAGCATGAACCCTACATGATTCTGACAAATGGTTTTAATGGAAGGTGTAAGCTCTGTACAGCATGAACCCTACATGATTCTGACAAGTGGTTTTAATGGAAGGTGTAAGCTCTGTACAGCATGAACCCTACATGATTCTGACAAATGGTTTTAATGGAAAGTGTAAGCTCTGTACAGCATGAACTCTACATGATTCTGACAAGTGGTTTTAATAGAAAGTGTAAGCGCCGTGCACATAGCTGGTACAGTTTGCTTCTTTCAGAATATGGATTCTATTACAATTTTCAGGGAACCGTCATCTTTAAAAAAAAAACATTTAGACCACAAATGCATCAATGGCATAATTAAATACATTGAACTCAAAGTTATTATCAGGAATAACAGTTTATTACAATAATATTTGAATGGCTTGTTACTCGTGTAAATGTCATCAAGTAAATATAAGTTTGTAAATGTTTTTATAATATTGTAATGGTATAGCCAGCAGTGGAGAACTTTGCTTAAAATGTACACTGCTGTGCATTGTTCTACTATGATGCATTATGAGCATCAACAATTTACTCAAAACTCCACCAGTGTTTTTTTACTATTATAACAACCTTGACTTGCATAAAGAAGGAAAAGCATTGAGTGAAATAACTCGCATCACTTGATTTTCAAGGTGTGGTATCCGAAGCATAATCAACAAGTACAGAGAAACATCATCTGTAATTGACAAACCCAGGATTGGAAGACCCAACAAGCTGTCTAACAAGGTTGAGCAACACTTGAAAATAATATTCTTAAGGAACAGAAAGAAGACAAGTGTTGAATTGACAACAGAACTGGCAGAATGCACAGGTGTCGTTGTCCATCCATCAACAGTCCAAAGCACCTTTGACCATTGTTCCACAGTCCAATGTTTTTGTTCTTGTGCATATTTTAGCCTTTTAGACTTGTCCCCCTTTCTTAACAGAGGTATTCTTACTGCAGCACATCCTTTAAGTCCTGATTTCAAGAGTGATCTTCGTACTGTTGATTTGATGGAAAATGACACCTGTGCCTTCTGCCAGTGCTGTTGTCAATTCAAATAGGCAATCTATTGCATTTGTTCCGGAGCTGTCCTAGACTTGGTATGTATTGGGCAGGAATTAAAGCAATTAGAGATACAATAATTGACAACTCTGATATAATATGGCAACCTAGAATAATTATTCTTAATATGTACGGGATTGGAACAATCAGGTAATGACAGCAATGTTGAATACGGTAAAAACAGGAATCCTTAAAAAATTCGGTCAATCTTATCATCCAACATATGAGGAACGGAAAGGTGCCATATTGCCAAAAATGAACTGTGAGAGAATCCTGGCTGAACGTGCTGAGTATTTAGCTGAAGTATTACTGGATGTGCTATAGACTGTAAAATGGGTTATTTTTTTTGTATTCGTATCTATTCATATTTATTTATATGCAATTTTATAATGAACATAATATAAAGAAATAATAGGCCAGGACAATGGTTGGTGTTCAATGTTTATTAACATTGTCTTTATATTTGTAAGTTTCAAAATGTTATAAAAAAATATATTTTTAAAAAGTTTAATGGGTATCAAACTATATTTAATGAATCAAAAGAGACTTAATTGCATTTTAATAATTAAAAGAGAGTTGGAGAAGAAACAGCTGAAATCAAGACAAGCATCACTATGAAACCTGGATGCATGTCAAAACAGAATACAATAAAACAAGGAAAAAAGGGTTTCCAGAAAAGATTAAATGACAGCTTGCATCGTAAAAATAGTAAATCGTGGATTTTGTAAAGTTTTAATCAGCACTTTTAGAAAAATCAGAAGACAGCCAAAAATATAATCTTGGAACCCAAACACATGCGTAACAAAAAGATATTCTCGAAATATATTGGCGCACAATATAGTTTTCTGTGCTCTTTTTTCTTTCATTTATTTTTGCTCCATAGTTACTGTAGTTTTGCCAATACTTTATATACTATGTTATATTGGATGAATCACAGTACTGTACATTGATCTATTTGTAGCTATAGAGGGAAATATATTTTGAACTATATGGGACAATAATTGCTTCTTACTATATTTATCAATATATATATATATATATATATATATATATATATATATATATATATATATATATATATATATATATATATATATATATTTAGTAACATATAACTAGGGTTCTTTGTTTCCGGTTTATATATATACTCTGGGTGCATGTACAGACATGGAGATCTCTGTTGAAGAAAGGTCCTGATGACCGCCTGCGTTACCTTAACCGAAGGGTCGCCCAGGTTGAGCAGCAACTAAAAGTAAAGCACCGATGCGGATGCAAACAACAAAGGAACTGAAAATTCAAAAATGCAGTATAAAGTGATATTTTCTAACCTGGTATTTATCCTACTATGTAAGTGGAAAGCAATCCATGAAGTTATTATTACAACAAATCTGATCGACACTTGATGCATCTACCTGTGTTTGAAAATTGTCAATAAAGATCACTCCTATTTAATTGGATGTACTGGTAATTAGAAAAATGTAGTCCATTAATATACTGACAAGTAATGCACATATTCCACGTGGGAGGTAGAGCTACAGCACGCAGGCGGTGCATCTACCTAAAGAGAACTAGAATGCAGGCTTGTGATTTCCGGGTTTTGGGATCATACATGCCCTTTGACCTCATCCTCCTGACAAAGGCTTTCCATTTGTCTTATTCTGAACTCCCACTCCACTCAGGTTTCCACAGCTTCTGCGTCACATTGCACATTTTTTCCAACCATAGTGCTGCGGTTGTCCAAATTTGTTTTCATTAATGATGATTAACATTTTAAATATCTTTATTTATTTTATTTTATTTTTTGCAAAATGGTTTCAATTAGTTTTGATGTTTCCATGCTAATGTGGTTATTGGTAATATTGGATATGGATAGACTACAAGAAATGTAAAATTAAATGACATTTTAAAATTTTCTTCAACTACTATAGCTAAACTGTGCGGGCAGTATCTCTGCACAGCACACACATTATATTCATTTTTATTCTGAATTACTGACTTTTATCACACTTGGTTTCTCTCACTGGGTCTGCAGAGCAAGTGAGGAAGTCTGTTTTTATTTTTTTAAATAAAAAACACTATATTTTTACATAGTGTTTTTCGTCATTACAACTGTGACCAGACATGTTCTGTTGCCTTGGGGCCCCTGCTGTAACTAGATTGAAAGACATCCAATGTTGAGAATGCATTCAGTAGTGAGGGACATGGGCTTATATACACAGAGATATTGTACTCCTGAGCATGCCATGGGGAGTCTATTTTATATATCTTATATATTTAAAGGTAGTATTTTACATGTGATTCATAAAACTGCTGGCAGGTTATTTTACTAGCAGGCAATGGTTTTAGATGTTATTTTTCATCACAAATTTTATCATGAGAGATTTCATCTCTCACTCTTTTGCCATACGCAAATAAGCTGTGCCCTGTACTTAAGACACTGTCTATGACGTTATGGCTTCTAACAAAGTTGTAGATGCTAATGGGAGGATACAAAAGCCTATATTTACTCCCCAGGAAGTCACAGTTTTAAAAGACAAAGTAATTAGAAAGGCATTTCAATTGTTTGGAATGAAAATAGTGGCAGTCTGGAAAAAACTGCGGCAGGTTCTGTTCTGAGAATCACACACGAGTGTAACATCAAGCAAGTATATACAAAAAATGTTAAAAAAAGGAGTTTGGAAAGGTTCGCTATACAATTATTTTTCAGTGATTATAAGAGCAAAAGAAAATGGTGGCACCAAGTAATTTAAACAGCATAAAGCCCTTCTTAACCTATACCATATGTAATAAAAGTGTCGATAGGTATAACATCTGAAGATTATAATTCTACTTAAAATAATATTTTGTAAACAAAATTCATAAAGGTAGGTAAAGTTAATACGAACGAGAAACTTTAATAGTTATTAAAAATGACTAGCATTGTTGCATATGATACCACATACAGTGGGTACAAGTTGGTTAATTTAGAATATTCAAATAAAACCAGGTGATTTTGTTCTGTATGTTTATGTAATTATTTATTCTGAAACACAAACAGGTAACTCAATGTTACATTTTTTACAGGTTCAATGTAACCTTGCCAATTCAGATAACAGTGATGATCCACTGTCAATAAATGGCACAAAACAACTGTATGAATTAGATGAAAAATATGCTAATGAGAACATTGGTCTCAAATGGCCTATTATCCTAATGTCGTGATCCTGACTATTTTATGAAAGTATTGTGATGATATTCTGAGTTTTATGAATTCCCCCAGAAAGTTAAATATGTGATAACAAGAACACTGACTCGCTCTGAAAGCCATTACTCAGGTATCAGGTTCTTTCTAAAAGGTTTCTTTTTTTTCAGTCATCTTATACTGTGCTGGGTATATGTTGTGTACAGAGATGCAATCTTTGTGGTGACTAAAATTATGTTGCATTTAAGTTCCACTGAATCTGCTTGGTTTCCGTGTTTACATGTTAACAATTTGACAGTCCAGTTATAGATAAATAAATAATTGACAGGACATGTGATGTAACAGATTCCAAACCACATTGCAACCCCTGGTAGTGATTTGTTAAATCTGAAGTATATTGCCAACATCAAGCAACTACATGTGCATTTATGAAACCGATCAAAGAGGTTATGGATTTCAAGAACATGTGACAAACTGTAGGCAAACCAGCAACCATGTGTTCCCAAAGCGAGTGTCTTAACCACTGCACAAAAGAGTTGGTTTGCTCAGACAGTTGTAGTCTGTGACTGTGTCCTACCTGAAGGGGTTAAGGAAGCATTAGAGGCTGGTTGCCTGTTATATATTTTTTTTTTACCAAAAGTCCAGAAGTACCACTAACACAAAATACACAGTTAACATAACAACATATCAAGACAATTTAATCTATTAGGCAAAGTGTTGCCTTGTCCTGATGCACAAATGTAGTCTTCTTAAATTTGAACAGATGGGTCATTCTACAGAAATGGGACAAATTGAGTCCACACCTCAAAGTAAAATGTATTTAAATATTTAAAAAAAAAAAAAAAGTTTTGTCGGATGCAATATACATATATTTATTTTGCTGTTTTCATTATTTTTATGCAATATTAACATTTAAGGGTGATTTTTATAAAAGTGTCCCCACTTCCAGATCTTTCTCATCCAAACAAATGTATTTTATGGAATCATTTTAAAACATGACAGTATTTTTTAAAAAGGATGTTGTATCATAGTACAATGTTGAACTAGTATTTTAAAATATTTTTTGTATTGCCCCCTAGTGAAAATATGTCTTAGGCCACCCCTTTGAGCATGTGATCATGAAAAGAGATTTCGACTAACAATAAGTCGAAATAACAAGATACTAAGTCAAAATAATGGAATGTGATTGAAATATTTGCCTATTAATAATAATTAATATATAATATAAATATTTTACTCTATTAACAATACCAAGATATTTAGTCAGTAAGGGGCTTATGTAAGGCAAAATGATCAGTAAAGGCCTCAACCACACCAAATCCAATAGGATAGATATGCACACAATAAAGTGGCCAGGCAGTGCATATCCTAATGCTTTACTGTATTTACACATTTTTTTAGAGTAAAGGCCTCTACACACCGGACACGATGCTACAAGAGAATGTGTCGCACCACCACAAAAAAACCCCAAAAAAACACTATTCTTTTCCGTGTGTCAAGAGGACCTTGCTGCCCTTCCTCTGAAATATGGTAACCAGTGGAGTACCACAGTACCTCTTCCTAATAGTGACCAACAGGGATCAGTATTATGTCCTCTGCTCTTCCTAATCTACATTAATGACTTAGATTCTGGTATAGTAAGCAAACATGTTAAATTTGCAGATGACACAAAAGTAGGAGGAGTGGCAAATACTGTTGCATCAGGAAAGGTCATTCAAAATGATCTAGACAGCATTCAGAACTGGGCAGACACATGGCAAATGACATTTAATATAGAAAAGTGTAAGGTACTGCATGCAGGCAATAAAAATATGTATTATAAATACCATGTGGGAGATACTGAAATTGAAGAATCTATGAAAAAGACCTAGGAGTTTACGTTGACTCAGAAATGTCTTCATCTAGACAATATGGGAAAGCTATAAAAAAGGCCAACAAAATGCTTGGATAGTAAAAAGCGTTGAATTTAAATCAAGGGAAGTAATGTTAAAACTTTACAATGCATTAGTAAGAACTCATCTAGAATACTGTGTTCAGTTCTGGTCACCTCACTACAAAAAGGATATTGCTGCTCTAGAAAGAGTGCAAGGAAGAGCAACCAGAATTATTCCTTGTTTAAAAGGCATGTCATATGCAGACAGGCTAAAATAATTTAATCTATTCAGTCTTGAACAAAGAAGACTACGTGGCGATCTGATTGAAGCATTCTAAATTCTAAAAGGTATTGACAATGTCGACCCAAGGGACTTATTCGACCTGAAAAAATATACAAGGACCAGGGGTCACAAATGGAAATTAGATAAAGGGGCATTCAGAACAGAAAATAGGAGGCACTTTTTTACACAGACAATTGTGAGGGTCTGGAACCAACTCCCCAGTAATGTTGTTGAAGCTGACACCCTGGGATCCTTCAAGAAGCTGCTTGATGAGATTCTGGGATCAATAAGCTACTAACAACCAGATGAGCAAGATGGGCCGAATGGCCTCCTCTCGTTTGTAAACTTTCTTATGTTTTTATGTGTATGTTTTTGCTTGGTTTGATTTTCGTGCTCCACAAATCTCATACAGCACCTACTGCTCTCTGTACTTCTACCTCACCTCACCTCTGGGCTTTAGTGCATCCACTAAATACCCCGATGCACAGGCAGCACTAATTGTGACCCAAGCTGTCATTACTGTAACTGTAATGTCATTACCGTAACAATAGTTATTTTAGTGAATAAAACTGCAGCAGCATTGGCAGGAGTGAACGTTATATTAGCAATGGGTTAAGGGGCTCATTTAAAAAAAAATAGAAGAGTTTGGTATACTTTTAATCATTGCTAACATATTTCTTAATTAAAAATATCAGTACAAAACCTGATAAAAGTGCCAAAGCTAATAATTTTATTAGTCAATACATTTGAAAAATGAAATAAATATTTTCACTAATGTGTAATGTTGTAATGCCTAATCTATTTTATGCATATTTCTCTTTATAAACAGTTTTTAGTTGTGTTACAGTAATGACAGGTTTATGTGCTAAAACATTTTTTAACCAAAATATTAAAAAATACATTAAAATTTCAGCTCGGCTGAGTTATGGCATATGCAGATAAGATTTTTTCTTATTTCATTTTGGTTGTTTCACTAAAAAAATATCACATCAATTTCTCAATTTTTTGGAACTCCAATTTGTCCCCTTTTTGTAGCATGACCCAGATATGCAGGATATCTAACTCTTTACATAAAAGATCATGAATGACTTAACATGTCCAAAATTACACATGCATATTACTGGCTATTAAGCTTACATCAATTAAAATGTTTGTTATTGAATAATAACATATTTAAATGAAATAAAATAAAGTAATGATACTTATGGTACTATGGTACATTAAACACCTTAAATCTGTTTAACATGAATGGATGCATTTACTGAGCTTCCTGTCTCTGTCCTGGTACTTAAGAAATAAAGCTTGTTTTGGAGTTATTAAGCTATGTGATTAATTGATTAAGTGATGATTAGCATGCCCTGAGGAATAGGCATGTTCGACAGCAACACCTGCCAATCTGTCATTTTGTCCAAGAGCAACCAGATATCAGTTAAATAAGGAGCAAAATAAATAAAACGTGCCATAAAGTGTGATCATTACGAGTTAAAAAAAACCTGATTGTAAATGAAGTTAAGGTAAGCACATGGTTTCTATAGGTGGTGATTGCACGCTATTTGGGTAGTGTGGATAAGGTATAAATACGCAATAGGAAAGCCTGAATGGCTTTTTTATTCTTTTTATCAGTTTTTTGTAATGCCTGAGTTATGTCCATTGACATGTGGCAGCTGTAGGACTGAATAGTTGGCAAGTCTTGATTGAATGAAAAAGCACTTCAAGATTAAAGTGCCTACTAGCGGTACATTTCTAAGGTCTGGATTTTTTTCATAGAATAATTTACAGATACAAATTGCAAGGAAAGAGAGTTTAGTCACCTTGTGAAAAAGCCAGTACAAGTTATCTCACAGTAATACCAGGAGTCTGGTGTCACGGCTCTTATAGTACAGAGGGGAAGCACCCCCACTAACTTCTGTCCTGTGGTTTTGGTGCCATGTGCAAGTGAGCTGATTAATTCCCTTCATTAAAGATGGACTCACTTGCACTGGTTCCTCAAATACTGCTCCTGTAATGTGCAGTTGTGATGTATTGTTGTTATGTTTGTACCAAGCCTCCCTCATTTACAATCCAATTAATAAAGTAATGTAAATTTCAATTCCAATATAACATATTCCATAACTTTTCCTTCTTTTTTCCCGTGGAATATTGCAGAGGCCCTCTTGAATAATGCATTATTCCGTTGTTCCTGTATTAGACTTTCTGATACAGTATATCTTACATTTTATTTCCTCAGCCTGTTTTACTAATGTGTGGAAAGAACATGTTTCTTAAAATCTTGGTTATTGTTATTTATGGTTTAAAAGAAATGGGAAGCAAAGTCTGGTTAAAGAAATACTTTGATGCTCGTCAAGTTCCAATTGATCTCAAAACTTGTGAACTGTCAAGTTTGGTCTTTAAGGATTCCAATGATTCAGCAGCAACAATATGGCTAGGAGAGCCATTCCATACCCTCACCACTTTATGTGGAAAGAAATGTCTTGTATTGTCAGTCCTAAGATATCTCCAATTAATTTCCAACTGTGTCCTCTGGTCCTGGTTCTGTGCTGTGCTTGAAATGTTGGTTGAGGTTAATTTTAAGATTATAAGACTTCAATCAAGTCTCCCTAATTTATATATTTTTTTCTATGGCTTATAATTGAGTTCCTTCAGTCTATCCTCATATCTCATTCTTTTAAACCATGGGATTAGTCTGGTTGCTCCCTCCAAGACCATAATGTCCTTTTGGTAATGTGGTGACCAGAATTGAACAGTATTCTAAGTATGGTCTCACCAGTGCATTGTACAAGCTCATCATAACCTCCTTTGGTTTGTAGTCAACACTTTTAACTAATTACCTAAGCCTTCTGTTTGCCTTTTGATTACTTCTACACTGTATGATTGCTCACAGTGATGAGTCTATTACAACATCATGGTCTTTCTCTTTGTGGGACTGTTCTAGTTGTTTTCCACCCATATCAGTATTTGGATCCTACATTTTTGTGACTGGCGTATCATACAACACTTGTTTCCAATTCGGGATGTTTCTGCCCAGTTCTGTATGCGGTCTAAAGCCTTTTGGATTTCTTGCGTGTCTGAGAGTGTGTTGTCAAGCTTTATGATACCCCACCGAGAACTACAAGTTTCTCCTCTAACAAGAACTATCTGCTTCCTGTGTTACAGTAAGCACTCTGAGAAATTAATGCACTTACCCGTCACACATGATTTCCGACTCCGTCACCAGTTTTCTGATACAAAGCTGATCTCTTCAGTGTTACAATGTACTTGTTTATCTGTCACAGCCTGTGTTTTTTTCCTTTTTCTCACATGCCAAATCATTGTCTTTATTGTGCAGTTACACAGCGCTTCTTCCAACTCCACATGACAAAAATGCAGCAAAAACAAAGCGAAAAAGACAAGCTATGGTAATGTAAAAGTTAATCATTAAACAGTTTTAGATACTGTGATGCATTTTTTTAATCTGTGATCTTTAGTTGCTTTTGTTCATTTTCATTTGCAAGTGAAATGTGACATGAGGGCCTTATCAAGCACTATATTCTGCAATTTTGAACACTGACTTTGGATACTGTTTTAATTCTGGAAACTGTTTTTTTTTTTAAATTTAATCTTTTGCTAAATTGCATTGCCTTTTATGTTTTATGCAGTTCTGTGCATGGGTGACATTTTGATTTCATTTTGCTGTTGGGTCATTAATGGGGAATTTTACATACTGCTAGAATATGTACCGGATTTAAAAGCATGTACTGTATTACAGTCCACGTGTCCACAGTCATCTCTTTTGGAAAGTGATATTTTCAGTCATATCGTTCTGAATTAAAATAGTTCTGTTGAAAATATAGTACTGTACCAATAAAGCCAACTACTGTACATATAAATGGAAGCCTACTTATTTTCAATCGATTCCTCCTTGCCAGCTAAATAATAAAAAAAACATATTTTAGCACTTATAGGCTACTTTATTATTATCATTATTATTAATTAAAATGCGTAACACAGTCTATTATATATATGTGCTAAAATATGTCTTTTTTTTTTTTTTAAGCTGGCAAGGAGGAACCGATTGATGTTGGTTAAGATGATCGGAGCAGGTTAAATGCCCTGTCCGGCAGGGTTTAACTTGGTCAAGCTTTTACCCATTCCTGTGTATTTACACGCAAATATCTTTCTATATATATATATATATATATATATATATATATATATATATATATATATATATAGAAAGGTATATATATATACCTTAAAAGATATTAAGGACAAAGCGCAGGGAAATTATATTGTATTAATATGGACTGTGTTCGTCACACAGTTCCACAGCATAGTGATTGACAGGTTGTTCCTCCTATCAGTGATGTGGAACCCCTTTTCCTATGTACCTACCCATTCCGGTTTGAAGTTAATGTTGCAGCGTTTTTCTTAATGTTGCAGCATTTTTCTTAATGTTGTTGTGTTTTCCTTAATGTTGTTGTGTTTTTCTTAATGTTGTTGTGTTTTCCTTAATGTCGTTGTGTTTTCCTTAATGTTGTTGTGTTTTTCTTAATGTTGCAGCATTTTTTCTTAATGTCGTTGTGTTTTCCTTAATGTTGTTGTGTTTTTCTTAATGTTGCAGCGTTTTTCTTAATGTTGTTGTGTTTTCCTTAATGTTGTTGTGTTTTTCTTAATGTTGCAGCGTTTTTTCTTAATGTCGTTGTGTTTTCCTTAATGTTGTTGTGTTTTTCTTAATGTTGCAGCGTTTTTCTTAATGTTGTTGTGTTTTCCTTAATGTTGTTGTGTTTTTCTTAATGTTGCAGCGTTTTTCTTAATGTTGTTGTGTTTTCCTTAATGTTGTTGTGTTTTTCTTAATGTTGTTGTGTTTTCCTTAATGTCGTTGTGTTTTCCTTAATGTTGTTGTGTTTTTCTTAATGTTGCAGCGTTTTTTCTTAATGTCGTTGTGTTTTCCTTAATGTTGTTGTGTTTTTCTTAATGTTGCAGCGTTTTTCTTAATGTTGTTGTGTTTTCCTTAATGTTGTTGTGTTTTGCACTTCAGGGCCACCGTACATAACACTTCAATCCCTGCTGTAGGCATACTGCACACATCATACTATTATTTGTTTATTTAGGCGACTTACAGAGACTAGGGTGTGTGAACTATGCATCAGCTGCAGAGTCACTTACAACTACGTCTCACCCGAAAGACGGAGCACAAGGAGGTTAAGTGACTTGTTCAGGGTCACACAATGAGTCAGTGGCTGAGGTCGGATTTGAACCGGGGACCTCCTGGTTACAAGCCCTTTTCTTTAACCACTGGACCACACAGCCTCCTATATGAATGAATTCTCCAATTGTTTTTGAAAGAGTGACTCAGTTACGCCAAAAATGACAGCATCCATTCATGGTTTATTAAAGACTGTTACGCACATGTGCTGGAATATTAATAAGGAACAGATCGCTAAATGTGTGTTATGCCCCTGTTCTTGAATATGCAAATGGCTAGAATGCAGCAGTCATTCAAGGCCATGAAAGACAACACAAAAAGCTTACAGCAGTGACTGTGTAGGGCAGGAGAATTTCTCATCCAGTAAACTTCCCCATGTTGCTTTGTGAATCTTGTCAGTGTTCTGAAAAATGTATTAAAAAATCCCCAAAGATTTATATATTTTTTTTTTCTGTAATACTTGGTATTCTGGTAAATAATAATAATAATAATAATAATAATAATAATAATAATAATAATAATAACACAAAGTTTATTACAAATAATAACCCTTGCATATATGTTCAGTGCTGGTGTAGGATTCTGTGAAATGTCCTTTACTACGTGTTTCTAATCCTTCCTGGTTTAATCCTACCAGGTTTCCTGGTAATTGAGGTTTTTCAACTGTCCAAGAGGTTAAGATCATTAGATGGATATGCTGAGCAATGTAATAGCGGAAAACTACCTATACTGGACCAAAATATATGGGAAATCTAAGATATTGCTTGCCACAACTATCCCACTTGTTTCAGCACTATTACAATTATATTCATATAGTGAAGAACTTATCTGAAGCAGCAGAGAGGAGCAGCAACTGGCTGTGGTTGAGACAGAAAGATTCTGTTTGGGGATCTCAAGCACAATAGAAAGAAACGCTGATGTATGGGTAAGTAAGCTGGGCTGAGTTGAGTGGGGGACGGAGGGGGGTGATGCTGGGATGCCAGAATCACTGTCGAGCCTTCTTGACGTGTCATGGACTAGTCGACGAAACACAGAGGATGGAAGGTGCCCACTTGAAGATCCCAGAGAAGTACCCTGCTAAGCCCAGTCTAGACGGTTGTCATGCTGATGCGCTGGGGAGACCGCACTGTGGTTGATCCCCGGAGCCAGCATCGCAGCCATTGTGTGTGCTGATGCGCTAGGGAGGCAAATAAGCTGATCCCTGGAGCCAGCATTACACTTCAGCCATCAACACCAGGCAGAAGGATATTTACATCATCATATGGAAGGAAACGCAAATGGATGGAGACACAGATGGATCACATTAGTTTACTGTAAAGCTACGTCTTAGTTAGTGCTTATCTTGGCGAGGTCATGAAGTTTTAACATCTACTCTCGTGTAATGGAAATCATATATATATATATATATATATATATATATATATATATATATATATATATATATATAGTAATACGAGTCGCACCACTCACGGTTCTAGCCCATTTAAAAACTGACCCAACACACAGAAATTGAGGTTCAGCTTACGCACTTTTAATAAAACAAACAAAAACACAAAACACAAAATAAACACCTATCTCCTCAATGGGCACTAACTAAAACAAAAACAGGAACTCTAAGCTAGCACTGGACAGCTAGGCTGTTTACCGGCTGAAAAACAAACACAGTTTCGCAAAGGTTTCCCACACTAACTTTGAGGACTTACAACACACCATACTTGACTGCTTCAGGCACCCTCCTCCTCCTCCTCCTCCTCCTCCTCCTCCTCCTCCTCCTCCTCCTCCTCCTCCTCCTCCTCCTCCTCCTCCTCCTCCTCCTCCTCCTCCTCCTCCTCCTCCTCCTCCTCCTGAGCAAACTAACTGCTCTCTTTTTATACCCTGCACCTGGCTCTAATTTAATAATAAGCACCAGGTGCAGGGGATAATTAAGCAATGAAACAATAAAGCAAAAACAATCAAACAATAACAAATACAATTAAACTAAACAAATGTGCATTCCGCACATGTTTTTCTTCCAGGGAGCATTTAACCCCCTCCCTGCTGTCTTACAATAGAAGTATTCACTGAGTGTACAAAACATTAGGAACACCTGCTCTTTCCATGAAATAGACTGATAAGGTGAATCCAGGTGAAAGCTATGATCCCTTATTGACGTAACCTGTTAAATCCACTTCAATCAGTGTATATGAAGGGGAGACAGGTTAAAGAAGGATTTTTAAGCCTTGACACAATTGAGACATGGATTGTGTATGTGTGCCATTCAGAGGGTAAATGGGCAAGACAAAAGATTTACAGTAAGTGCCTTTGAACGGGATATGGTAGTAGGTGCCAGGCGTGCCGGTTTGAGTGTGTCAAGAACTGCAACGCTGCTGGGTTTTTCATGCTCAACAGTTTCCCGGGGTACCACCCAAAGGACATCCAGCCAACGGCAAGCCAGTGGTTGAAAACGGCTCATTGATGAAAGAGGCCAAAGGAGGCTGACATGAATTGTGCAGAGCAACAGATGGGCTACAGTTAGTCAACTGACAGTCCAGTACAACATTGGTGCCGAAAGACCCATAAAAGAATGCACAACTCGTCGTACCTTGACACGAATGGGGTATGGCAGCCGACGACCTAACAGAGTTCCACTTCTTTCAGCAAAACACAAGAAACTGCGGTTGCAGTGGGCTAAGGAACGAAAACACTGGACACTGGAGAATTGGAAAAACATTGGCTGGTCTGATGAATCCTGGTTCCTGCTGTTTCACGCTGATGGGAGGACTAGGGTATGGAGAAAACCACATGAGTACATGCATCCATCATGCCGCGTGTAAACATTGCAGGCTGGTGGTGGTGGTGTGATGGTGTGGGATGTGTTTTCATGGCACACATTGGGCCCATTGATAAAAGTGGAGCAACGTTTGAATGCCACAGGATATCTGAACATCATTGCCAATCAGGAGCATCCCTTCATGGCAGCAGCGTATCCATCTGCTAATGGATTTTTTTCAGCAGGATAATGCCCCATGCCACAAGGCTAGGATTGTCCAGGAATGGTTCCACGAACATGACAGTGAATTCAGCTTACTGCAGTGGCCTGCCCAGTCACCAGATCTCAATCCAATTGAGCATCTGTGGGATGAGATCCACTACCAGCCAACTTGACACAACTGTGGGAAGCATTGGAGTCAACATGGGCAAGCATCCCTGTGGAACGCTTTTGACACCTTGTAGAGTCCATCCCCTGACGAATTGAGGCTGTTTTGAGGGCAAAAGGGGGTGCAACTCAATATTAGGAAGGTGTTCCTAATGTTTTGTACACTCAGTGTATATCAGGAGAGATGGGCAGTCAAAAAGTGGAACAAATATTGTTCCTGTTGTCCTTGTTGAAGAGACAGGGGATTGATGTATACTAGGAAATACATTTTCAACTCAGTAGCATTGGTATTATTTTTTTAAGTTAAATTGATGTATATAATTACCTCATGTAGAGCGACAGGATCCCAATTCATGACTAAAGCCATGTTTTGATATATAAAATAAAACAGACATTTGTGAAGAGTCAGCTCTGTGGGTAAAAAAAAAGTTTGACAATAGCTGTAGAGGTAAATTACACAAGCAAACTAAGAATACAAATAAAATAAAATAAAATATTATTTTGGGCAAGGTTTCTGGGTAGTCGGGAATGCTTTGTTGAATGAAGATGGACGATAAGATTTGTAATGCATTAAAAAATAACTATATTGTAGCAAACCCGCTATAATCAAGACTCGTGAAGCAGGTAGGCAGTTCCAAACAGCAGTTCTTTATTAGGCGCATTTCAGGATCACACAAAAACTGGACCGCTCTTTCTCAGCACTTCTCTGAACACCACCAATACACTCCCATACACCACCATGCTCTACCAAGAATAGCTCGCAGGCTGTCCTTAAATACCCCCAAGTATGAAGCAGGTGCAGCAATGTAATACAGGGAGAACCCTACTGTCCAATCAGGAGGCTGTCCGTGCATCCTTCCCCTAGTTCCTGCCAGGTGCGCCCAACGATTCCCTGAATCCCTCGAATCCTGTGAATCCTGGGTAGGGGTTATTGCTGGTGCAGTATTGCATTCATAATCCCGAACAGTGAAGCATCCTGCTGCGTGGACAGCACAGCACACAATTTGCAGAGTGCACTGCAATACACAGTTCAACACAGGTGCACATGACAAAGTTCCAGCATCAGCCCTTGGTTACACAGACCCCCTCCCCAGTCCTTGACAGGGAGTGAGCTGGCTGCCACCAGGGCTGTCTCTGGCAGGTTGGTGGCTGGCTTTGCCACTGATGATGCTAGAGTCCCGGTGTCCATGACCACGACTGCTGGCTGGGGCTGCTGCCGCTGGACTTCGCCCCCAGCACTTTCCATTGCTGGACTCACCACCGGCGCGCTCTCCATCATGGGGAGACCGCTGCCGATAATGCTGCTTCTGGCATAGGTGTCCCGGGAACTTGGTGGCCATCCGCGAAGTCCTGGTCACGGTGGCGCCATCAGATTGGCAGGCCTGGGACAGCTGCAGTTTGTCCATTGGGGGCCGGATCACCAACGGTCTCCAGTTGCTACTGCCCCGAGAAGGGCTACCACCTCCTGGACAAGGAGCAGCCACAGCATACTGCTCCCTGGCTAGGCTTCCCATAGCCAGGCTTGGCGGACTGTTGGACAGCTCTCCTCTGTCTGGCCTGCACTGCCCAGGTCTTGCCACCTTTCGCTGGCTCCCCTTCTGACATCGCCCGCTCTGACTGTGCTCTCTGCTGTCTCACATGCACTGCCTGAGTCCTTCTGCCTGTCACTAGCTTCCTTACTCCCAGCATCTGCTCAGACTCTGTCCTCCGCCTTGAATCCCTTGAATCCTTTGAATCCCTTGAATCCCTTGCTGCTCTGAGTTGGGGTCATATCTGGTGCTGCATTGCATGCATAGTCCCGGACAGTGAAACATCATGCTGCAGATAGAATCAATCCCACGCTCGTGCAGACAGCACAACTGCAGAATCTTCAACAGTCCTGCACACAATTGCACTGCAATACACAGTTCAACATAGACACGCATAACAAAGTCAGCCCTTTGTTGCAACATTTTATTTAGTTAAAATATATTAGACTATTATAATTGCTTGTCATCTATATCTTTCATACACATTTATATACAATAAAAACTTTGTTATTTACATTTTTACGCTTGTTGTGGATGCTCCTATCTTTTCTATTGGCGAGCTCACCAGCTCTTTAGAGGCGGTGAGTTTGTTGATTCAATGTTGCGCCAGCGCAGCAAGTCAACAACTGTCATCATTAAGATTAGGAATGATTTTTAGTGCCGTTGCTATTCATCTTTGAGTTTAGGTATCCACCCATCATTGAAACTCAATTAATTTTGCCTACCTTTTTTCTAAAATGTTGACACTGCATCATGATAAACAAGCATAGCAATAAACACTCCACATGCCAGCTTCTGAGTATTTATTTGGCTGGAATGAGTCCAGTCAGGTGCACTGTGGACCCTGTAGTCTCTTATCAAGCACTTGTACAACAGTGCTGGCACACAAGAATGTAAAGAAAAATACATTAACAGGTAGTCTTTGTGCGGAAAAAAGCTAGGTTGTTCAACAGTTAACTGCAATGATGTTGAGTCAGTATGTGAGTGTAACATAATATAAAAATAATACAAAGATAAAATGGTACAGACTTGTCTGTTGCTTAACATTAGTTTCTAGTTTATGGCTTTTTAAAATGTGTATTACTAGTAATCTAAACAGAAGTGTTTACATGTTTAAAGGTGAGCCTTAGTGTTAAAAATGACCTGCTGGCTGCACACGTGTCCAGGAAAGAAATGGTTAATTGGGCAGGCTCACCAGACTGACAGGAAGGTGTTATGCTCTCAGGCTTCCTGTAACAGCTGCTTTCAGCTTGTGATTCTACTGTAGCGCGAGAGCCAGTCATTCTTTTTTCTAGGTTGGAATAATATGACAAGCAGAGCTGTTTTAAAGGGTACCTGTGGGTGGGGGTTTTCTTCAATGAGAAAAAAAGTCCATCCAATTCTTTGGGATTTTTCCCTTTAATAAGAACCCAAAGAAACGTGTAAGTCTCTGGTGTTCACTTTGACTTTTCAAGCATTCTTTCCTGTAATTGTAAATGCAGTACAGTGGGGAGTTTAGAGTATCTTGTGGTTTTATATATACTGCTTTAAAAATGCACACTAGGGTATGTGTGTTTTGTGGCTGCTTTGCACAGCCACAATGTAATTGTATAATTAATTGCATAATTGTTTTGTAATTAAGTACACCTGCCTGTAATTAGCAGGCAGGTATTTAAACAGGTCTGTAAGGCGTGTCAGGGGGTGGTGTGAAGACTAAGGCCTGAGAAGAGATCTGTGTAGTTAGACCTAAGGAAGTTACTGTGTTTCAATACTTATGTGTTGGTTTTGGTTACCGGAAAACGGCTTAGTCGTTTGCTTATAGTTGGAACTTGATAAAGTTTTGTTAGAACACCTGGAAGGAATTAGGTTTTTGTTTTGTTTGATTTATTTTGTGTGCATAAATAAATATACAGGCACCGTCCTGTTTTTGCAACTAATCTGTGGTCCAGAGTGTTCCTATTTTACAAGAAAACAGTGTAAAAGGTCCCAAAAGTGGCAAGCTTGCCACATATATATATATATATATATATATATATATATATATATATATATATATATATATATACACTTTATAGTTATTAGTATGTTTACAGTGCATAATATACCGTATATTTATGTATATGTATGTTTTTTAAGCAGAGGGGAATACTTTTAACATTCTTATCCATGAAATGTGTTACTTTTATTTAAAAAAAGTATAATGCTTAAGCACTCAGTAATGGCTTGGCATCTCAGCCCAACAAATGTGTTACAAGTCACTGTCTTATGCTGATGTCAATATTGTACTATAGTGGTAATGAAAGTTCTGAACAAGTTAATTACTATTGGACAAGCAACCCTTTAGATAAATGCACAACTTTAAATTGTGACATGTGTACAGATGTTTCCTGGGCTAAGGAAAATAAGATTAAAGGAAGAAAGGTGGACAGTATGTGGTAGCAGTTCTGTCCGTTTTATAATCAGTTTGAAATTATAATAAAAGGTATTTGTGGTGTATTCAAGTGAAGAACCCAGCGATTAATTCTGAGATGAACACGTCATTTTAGAAGAGGGTGTGCGCACCGAATTCTACTCCAAATCATTCAACAGTTCTACCAAAAGTTGCCACCAACGTCTCTTTTTCAGCCTCAGTTTCACAACATTGCTGTTTCCTTACTCATTCCCTGCTCACAGCAAGTAAGATGAGACAGAGAAGGTCAAAAAAAATTTCCCCGAGTAAACCGATTTGCATATTTTGAAATTACTTATTTGAAATGACTGGAAGGTGCAGGTGGCTCAGTGAATCACACTCTCTGCACCAAGTATACAGCAGTCATGCACCAACTCTGGAATACATGGAATCCAAAGTAGTACATGTACTTGGATACAGAGAGTACAGGTAATGGGAATAACTTCTAGCTGGGGCACCACAAAGATCTGTGCTGGGACCCACACTCTTTCTGACATGCATAATGGCCTGGATAGGGGGATAAGAAGCAAGTGAGCGCCACAAGTGACCGATGCCGAGGAAATCCAAAGGGAGTTAAATGGCACCCCATGCACACATTCTGTTATCTAATTTGATCAGAAAATACAAATGAGCAAGTAACTATTTCTTGATGCATCCCTCTGCCTTACCCATCTCCACTCATAGAGCTACTAATTGGTCTGTCTAATTGTGACAGAGAAAGAATGAATCTTGGTTATAAATCTCCCTCCCGACCTGTGAGAGCACGGCGTAAAAGGAACAGAGTGCCCCAGACTGGATGGTCGGACAGTTCATTCCAAGAGTTAGGTGGAAGTTGGCCATCTTGAAAGGGGGCAGAGCTACTGTACACCAAGTCATCGCCCCCATTTCACCCATTGCTGATCTATTTTTCCCAACTTTTTGCCCTAGAAAAACAAAAAGAGAGAGAAGGATCGACAAGTGGGAGGGAGCATCAATGAGACGAGGCTGGGGTCTGGTGGGAGAATGCTCTGATGGTAACACATGCCAGTCAAAGGGAGTTGGTACGCAGTGTAACCGAGCGGGCGAGGTTACTGGGCCATCCAGGGCTGAGGCTACTCCAGCCGCTCTCAATATACAGGACATGTGGGACTCAAGTGCGGACCTAGTGTGGGACCAGAAAAACGATTCCACACTGGTGCACACTTGGAGGCAGGTCAGGTCCGGTAAGGATGTTGAAGGTGCTGGGCAGCTGGTATATCCACATTTCATTATAAAAGGGCAATTATTATATAGGGTGAACCCTGCAATGGGCACGGGACAGCCTGTAACACAATTAATGATTCCCCAGTCTTATCGGGCCGAGGTCATGAGGCTTGCAAGTCGATAAAACTAGGGAACGCATATTGGCTCGATTTTATTGGGTAGGACTTTACAATGATGTGTCGAAATATGTAGCCACATGCCCAGACTGCCAGCGAGTAGCGCCGGGTCGAGTTTGCCCTGTCCCTTTAGTCCCAATGCCAATTATTTCCACTCCTTTTGAACGCACTGCGATGGACATTGTAGGCCCTTTGCTACCTTCTGATTCCGGGTATATACACATGTTAGTGGTGGTAGATTATGCAACAAGTTACCCGGAAGCATTTCCATTGAGGTCTACAAGTGCATCTGCGATAGCCAAAGAACTAGTTTGGTGGAACGTTTCAATCAGACTTTGAAGCAGATGCTGAGACGTTTTGTAATTCAGGAGCAAAAACATTGGGCAACACTTCTCCCCTACCCCCTTTTTGGGGTGAGAGGTGCCGCAGAGCTTGACAGGGTTCTCTCCCTTCGAGCTCTTGTACAGCCGACAGCCTCGTGGCATCCTCGATCTGGTGAGAGAGGGGTGGGAGGAGCACAAAGACTCGTCCACAAATGTAGTGAAGTATGTGCCCCTACTTAGAGATCACCTGGATTTGGTTGGTCGATTGGCACAGGACCATTTAAAATCAGCTCAGCACCGGCAAGAGCAGCAGTACAATAAACATGCATGGATTCGTCCTTTCGACCAGGAGACAAAGTACTGTTGCTCCTTCCCACATCGGAATCGAAACTGTATGCTAAATGGCAGGGGCCATATGAGGCGATTCGGGCTATAGGAAAGGTCAATTACGAAATTAAACAGCCTGATCACAGAAATGAACAGGAAATTTACCATGTTCATTTATTAAAGCTCTGGCAGGCAAGGGAGGCCTTATTCATAGGCCCAGGCGAAGTACAGGATGATTTAGGCCCCTGTCTAGAGGTCCCTAGCACCAAAGACATTCCGATGGGGGAACAGTTACTTCCAGATTAGCAAAGAGAGCTGTGTAAGTTAATTGAGGAGTTCAATGATGTTTCTTCTGACTTGCCTGGTAGAACTAACCTTGTTGAATATGCTATTACTTTTCTTCCAGGTGTCACAGTGCGAGAGAGACCTTACCGGATGCCAGAAATTCGGCGGGGTGGCGTTAGCAAAGAGGTACAAGTGATGCTCGAACTTGGGGTGATTGAATCTTCCAGGAGCAAGTGGTGCAGTCCGATTGTGATAGTCACCAAAAAGGATGGCACCAACCGCTTCTGCGTTGACTTCCGTAAGGTAAACGCTATTGCCAAGTTCGATGCCTACCCCATTCCTCGGGTCGACAAGCTCCTCCATAGACTGGGTACAGCTAGGTTCATCTCCACTTTGGACCTGACGAAGGGATACTGGCAGATCCCCTTAACCCGCAGTTCTAGAGAGAAAACTGCATTTTCAACTCCTGATGGTCTGTTCCACTTTATAACCATGCTGTTTGGGCTACATGGTGCGCCAGCAGCCTTTCAGAGACTGATGGACCAGCTCTTACACCCACATCGTGAGTATGTGGCAGCGTATATTGATTATGTGGTTATTTACAGCTCCACCTGGCGAGAGCATCTAGCTAGGATTATGGCCGTCCTTCAGTCTCTAAGGGTAGCCCGGCTGACAGCCAACTTGAGTAAATGTACGTTTTCCACACCAATATTTGGGATTTATGATGGGAAATGGACGGGTTAAACCCGTTGTCACCAAAGTCCAGGCTTTGATGAACGTGGCAATCCCCAAAACCAAATCCTAGGTGAGGTTTCTATTGGGGCTGGCCGGTTATTGACGAAGATTTATCCCCAAGTATGCCACAGTGGTCAATCCCTTAGTCAACCTCACTAAAAAGATTGCTCCAAATTTGATTAAATGGTCAGGAGAATGTCAGGGGGTGTTTGATACTATCAAGCAGAGACTTTGCCAGGCCCCCACCCTCATCACACCAGATTTTAACAAGAGATTCATCCTCCACACTGATGCTTTGGATGTTGGTCTGGGGGCGGTTTTGTCCCAAAAGGTAGACAGAGTAGAACGCCCCATCATGTACCTCAGTAAAAAGATGCTCCCCTGGGAGGGCAACTATTCCGTAGTTGAAAAGGAGTGTTTGGCCATTAAATTGGCTACTCACTCTTTACGATACTACCTGTTAGCACATTCATTCGATCTTGTCATCAACCACGCCCCACTCAAGTGGTTAAGCATAATGAAAGACAGCAATGCCCAGATAACTCGGTGGTATCTGGTACTGCAGCCCTTCATGTATCATATAATTCACTGTGCAGGGAAAGAACACCAAAATGCAGATTATTTTTCCCGGGAGGGGGGGGTAATGGGAAAAGTAGATTTAGCTGAGTGTTCCTTCAGCTCCGCTTTGAGTGGTGGGATATGTGACAAAGAAAGAATGAATCTTGGTTATAAATCTCCCTCCCAACCTGTGAAAGCGCAGAGTAAAGGGAACAGAGTGCCCTGGACTGGATGGTGAGACAATTCATTCCAAGGGTTAGGTAGAAGTCGACCATCTAGAAAGGGGACGGAGCTATGGTACACCAAGTCATCGCCCCAGAAGGGAAGCGATGTGGCAACCGCGGATTGGAGGAGAAACGGTTGCACTCGCTAACCAAGGGGGTGTGACTGATGGTACAAAAGGGGACGTGGCTAGGTGATCTGTTCCTTTGTTTATGGTTAAGAGAGACACTGAA
The DNA here is from genome assembly GCA_030684275.1 of Acipenser oxyrinchus oxyrinchus. Taxonomy (NCBI): domain Eukaryota; kingdom Metazoa; phylum Chordata; class Actinopteri; order Acipenseriformes; family Acipenseridae; genus Acipenser; species Acipenser oxyrinchus. Next base: position 27,298,554 of record CM060253.1, on the reverse strand, counting down.
GGACGAAAGTAAAATAACCGTGAGTGTTTAGTGTCTGTTTGTTTTGTCGAGTCTAATTGTACTGATTGTTATTTATTAGATGGCTAACACGATCCAGAGCTGTCGCTTAAGGCCAGCACAAACACGGATCACCATTGTTCATGGATAAATTGTAATTACACCACTTGCACATTAGCACTCACTGTGGACTTGTTATCGTGTGTGTGTGTCTTGTGTGTGTTTAATACTGTGATTATTATTTTGGGACTGTAACCCGTAGTTTAAACTGTGCAATACACATTGCTGTGTATTGCCTGGGATTATTGTTTACGTTCACAAACGACCTGGATTACAAACCCCAAAAAAAACATGGTTTGGACATTGCAGTCACTTGTTTGTCATTACTTGTGCACCGCATCACGTCTACACCTGCGCACTACAGCCACTTTGCCACACTAATCTATTATGGGTTCTACCTGGAGCGTTTGAGACAATTAATGCCCATTCTTTCATGCAGCAAAATCAGCAATAAAAAACATGGTGTTGTGGGGGTTTGCCTGAACTATTTAAATGTTAGTAAATGTAAATTGTTACATGCAGGTCACAAAAACTTAGGATTCACATACTAGATCTGACCTGCTGCCTGTCTTCCTTGGTCCGTTCTCCATTGGTTGTTATCTGTCTGTCCTGATTGGTTATTGTTCATATGTGCCCATTGGTTCTGGTGTGCGGCTGAGGACCAATGGGGTGTGTGTCAGCTCTGAGATACCCTGATCTGCATAAGGGGCAGTTCTGAAGGTATAAAGGGGCGTTCAAACCGGACGCGGCGCGGCATTAGCAATGGTTTTCAATGAAGGCGGTTACGCGCAGCTGCAGAGCGGCGCGCAAGTGATAAAATATTTTCAACTTTTGCCGCGTCATGACGTAGTCTACCAACAGCCAATCAGGGAAAAGTAGGAGGTTCCTTTGCGAGGAAGAAATAAAAAAATAAAATGGAGGAAAAGCTGCTCGCTTTAACTTCAGATTTCCCGGCGTTGTATAATACAACAATTAATAGTTTCCGAGATATTAATAAAAAAAGATGAATGGTGGTCTGTGGGTGTACAAATGGGATTACTGAGTAAAAATATTGAATATACATAATTAAGTAAAAGAGGTAATATATTTTTTGTGCTAAAATCCACATTGAAAATAATTATGCGCCTGCTACTATAACGTAAGCAAAGATAAAGCAAAACGTTTTATCCAAATCTGAGACCTATGAGTGACAATGATGTATTGACACGGAATGACCCATAAGTGAAAATGTAAAAAATGGGATAGTAAACTTAAAAAGACCCGCTGTATTTATTTATTTAAACAATGCTGTGCTGCCATGCCACTTCACCTGGAGCAGCCGATGGTATTCGCCGTACTGTTTTCTTTTCTTCAGGATCTCATGTACCCACAACGATCTTACATAGTTCTTTTCTTTCTCCGGTAGAGCAGAGTGAATTATTTTTTTTGTTTGCTGTGCATTCTTCGAAGTATTGTGTGTGTGTGTGTGTATATATATATATATATATATATATATTAAAAGCAACTTGTGGGGGGGTTGGGTCGCTCGGGGTGACCGTGGTGCTACATAAGGTAAGCATTTTTTTTTGTTTGTTTTTTTGGATAAATTAACTGCAGACAGACGTTTAAAAGTAAAGCAAAACATTTTATTTGGTGTACATATATTATATTTTAACAGTTTTTAACAAAATTAATACAAAAGGAGGGGGGTGATTATGGTGGTGTGGGAGTTACAATTAGGTTTTATAAAAATATATTTATAATGTTTCACTCCTCAGTTTTGTCTTTTGTCAGTGTCTTCAGTTCTGTCAAGAGTTTTATTTTCCCGCTGGCATTTACTGTTTCTTGCTCGGTAACCAAAAGCCACTGTACCTGCAGCCGTGACGTAACAACGGACCGCCCACTGACTTTACCCTGACGCGTTTGGTGTGAACAGTACTGCAGCGCGCGCAAGCAGGCAGCATGCGCACCGCGTCGGTGTGAACGCCCTTAAGAAGGCGCTGACGCCAAATGTGTTGTGTTGTTCCTGAATAAATGAATGCGGTGAAGCTGACAGAACAGTGGTCTCTGAGTAGGTGCTGAAATGCTACACTGGCGTCAGAGTGGGAGCTAGAATATAACACCCGTCCGTCAAGCAAGAATGGCTAAGAGATGGAGAGACAAGCGGCGAGCTGGAACAACTGTCCCAGTACACAAAAGGACTTGAGAAAGAGCTCACCCGGATGAAGGAACAGGCCAGGAGCAGCACTGACAGATGCCGGTCACCGGCAGCAGAGCGCATTGGGCTCAGCTGGGTCCTGCAGAGCGCAGTGCTGGATACCCTGAGCAAAGAGAGGCGACTTTCAACCCGCGTTGATGAACAGCGGTCACCAGCAGCAGAGTGCATGGGGCCCGACTGGGTCCTGTAGAGCGCCGCTCCGGATACCCGGAGCAAAGAGAAGCTGATCAACCTGACGGCGGCTACATTACATGGCACGCAGCTGCCTAGTTTTGATGGCACCACGAGCTGAGTGGCCTTCCACACGTAACTAACTGTGCCTGGTAAGCTGTGCAAGTGGAGCACGGACGGCAAAGCATGGAAACTGATGGCAGCACTGAGAGGGGATGCATAGATGGTGCTGCTGAACCTGGCCAAGGAGGAGATGGCAGCTACCCCACCCTGGTGGCCACTCTCCAATGCCGGTTCGGCAGTACAGGAGAACCGGAACTGCTGTGAGCCAGGTTCCAAAGATGAGCACGGACGGCAGGGGAGACCCTGGCCCGACTAGCCACCGACCTGGAGAGGGAAGCCCAGCAGGCATACGCGGACGCTGCAGCCTGAGAGCAAGAGGAGCAAGCCTGGTTCCAATTAATTGAAGCCGTAGGACTGGGTTAGCTCCGCAAGTGCCTGCGCCTTGTCAAACCCTGGTCGCTACAACTTCCAACTGGCCCGAGAAGAGAGCAGCACCTGGCCACGTCCGAAGGGGTTGACATCAAGAGAGCGACATCACCCAGAGCATCGCGCTGCTGACAGAGATCCTGGGAATATCATGGCCGTCCAACCATGGTTGGACGGTCCGGACCACCACCCCCCGGTCCCCTTCTCTGTTGGGGATCCGGGCAGCCCGACAACATCCGGGAGGCTGTGTGGTCCATTGGTTAAAGAAAAAGGCTTGTAACCAGGAGGTCCCCGGTTCAAATCCCACCTCAGCCAGTGACTCTTTGTGTGACCCTGAGCAAGTCACTTAACCTCCTTGTGCTCCGTCTTTCGGGTGAGACGTATTTGTAAGTGACTCTGCAGCTGATGCATAGTTCACACACCCTAGTCTCTGTAAGTCGCCTTGGATAAAGGCGTCTGCTAAATAAACAAATAATAATAATAATAATACTGCCCTCGGCAGGAGCCGTAGTCCAAAACCAGCTAGCCACCAGCGGGAAACGAGGAAGGGTCGATGTAGAAGGGGAACATTGGCCTGAGTCTTCAAACCCAAACAAACTACCAGTATGCCAGTCATCATGGGGAGAACCAGTATTGGGGCGCATCTTCATCTAAACTACTAGGTGGAGGGTCACCATGGTCAGGCACAACATCTTCCGGCAGGCCGGCCAGGCTAAAGTGGCACCCACAGCGGTGCAACTGCGGATGGTGACGGAACAATTATCCCTGATGCGAGAGAGAGGGCTATTTCACCTGGGGGAGACCACTTTCAACCAGGAGGTCTGGGTCGCAGTCCTGCGGCTGGACTTCCTTCAGCAGGCGAGAGGACAGCTGGATCTGGAGAGGAGGACAGTGACCTTCGGAGCGGGACCGCCACGCCTTCTAGATGCGCCAAACCACCACCTCCAGTGCAACGGCCTCCGCAGGGACCCTGGTACATGTCAGCCCTTTCAAGGGCTCCTGCAAATGGTGTCGACCAGGGGTGAAGCACCAATAAAAAGCCAGAGCAGCGGCCGCCGCCATTACACCTAGCCTCCCCTGCCCCACCCGAGTCACGGCAAGCGCCAGCCCTTTCCAGGGCTGCTGCAAAGGGTGCAAACTAAGAGCAGAGCACTGGGAGGTGAAAGAAACTACAACAGCCACTTCCCATCAGGAAGCAGCAGGAAGCCGCCTTTGTGAAGGGGTGTACCAGCGCTGCAAACACTCCAGGAGCAGAAGAGCGACCAACTCCGCGCCTGACGCCAAACCAAAGACTGCATTCTCCACCGGACAGGGTTTCTGGCAGTTCAACATCATGCCATTCTGAATGTGCAATGCCCCAGCTACATTCGAGTGACTGATGGAGAACGTACTGGACGGCATCCCCAAGCAGGCATGTGTGGTGTACCTGGTCGATCTGCTGGTATGGTCTGACCTTCTCAGAGGCCCTGCTCCACCTGTGCCAGGTGCTGCAGAGGATCCAGGCCACCGGACTGCATCTGCACCAAGATAAGTGCCACCTGTTCCGGCATAAGACCACCTTCCTTGGCCATCAGTTTATGTACTGTATTCCCTGCTGTATGTTTGTGTTTACATGATGTGTGCTTTTTCCCTCCCTGCTGTATCCCACCACTGCTTTGTTTAACTTTTGTGTGTGTGTTCCTGTGTATTGTTTAACCCACTGCCTTTCTTCCTTGGTCCGTTCCCCATTTGGCTGTTATCTGTCTGTTCTGATTGGTTGTTGTTCGTCTGTGCCCATTGGTTCTGGTGTGCGGCTGAGGACCAAGTGTCAGCTCTGGTAGAGTCCTGCGCGGGTCCGATTTTTACAATGCGCTTCCGACACGGACCCGCTACTACAGGACCCAACCAGATCTGAAATCAGAACCTGCTGCAATATCGTCTTCTTACCCGTGACCCGACCCAAACCCACAAGTGTTTGTCCTTTACCTACTGCCCCCGTCAACTGACTCTCTCATGCTCTCACATTGACGCACAGATATCTCTACCATTCACCACAGATTGAGTTTATACAAAAAGCTATAGAACGTGGTAGCTTTGGGTGCGTTGTTAAATTCATCAGTGCTCTGCATCACTGAGTCGGAAGTGACATCACTTGGTGCTCATCGGTGCAGGGAATTTAACAACAGTTTGGCGAATCAACATAGTTGATAATAACAGAAAGGTTACTGCTGCATCACGCAAGGCTGTGGTTGACCTGTGTGAGCTGAAAGCTCATTGGGACGAAGGTTTAGTTATCTTTAACCGACTAATTAGGAGCTAGCTTGTTATTACATTAAAATGTAGAAAGCAGGTAGCCTGCAACTGTAAATATTTATAAAATATGAATATGTTAATGGATACACTTTCAAATAGTTCGCCCACTTTTTGCAACTTTGAAACATATTTGTTTGAAGTATAAGGACAAATAACATGCACAATAAAAAAATAAATAATCTGTTCTCTCTCTCATATCAAATTTTTGTACGTCACCAGCTCAGTCGGCTACTCTGGATAAGTTGGCAAATTTATCACTATGTTTATTAGCACTATTATATATTTATTACAAATACACAACTCCATACCCATTTTCAAAAGACTTGGCATCTCTGAATCTACATTTACATTGATAATAGTATCTCTGTACAAGACAAACTTCCACAGTGGGAGCGGCCATTTTGGTTTTGCTGCAGTTCACCGACTCTCAACACTGGTGAATCTGCTGCTTTAGCGGTGACGCACCAGTGAATTTAACAACAGTTTGTTGAGCAACTCCTGGTGAATTTAACAACGGTTTGGTGAATCCGCTTTATATCGGTGCATGCAGCGGTGAATTTAACAACGCACCCTTTCTCTAGTGGTCTGGATATATTTTAACATTGTAACATTAACTATCTCTACTTACTTTACTATAAAATACCTGTCTAATCCTTTCATGCCACCAGTTGAAAGGGAACTACACCTGTGCTTTCGCAGAGATGTACCAGTTTTGAATTTTTTGATCTGCACCTGAATCGCAAACCACGAAAAAAGTTTACATTCCTTCCCCTTCTCCACTGGCACATTCGACCCATGAGGGCTCAGTATGGTACGGGTATGAGTGGTTCTCCACTGGCTATTTGTCGAGCCGAGCGAGAACCAAACCGTGAAACGTTAGGTTACTTACCGTAACCCTGGTTCCCTGAAAGAGAAGATGACCACCAACGAACATTATGTAGGGGATATGCCTGCCCATTGGGTAGGTATCGCTGAGCTCTCTATTCCAGAGCTGCCGTTAGGCCCCTTCCTGGGATGATGTACTCGGTCCCGCCCACCGAGGGATGCAACCTCGTGGTTGGTGGTCATATTCTCTTTCAGGGAAGCAGGGTTAAGGCAAGTAACCTAACGTTCCCTTTGAATTCAAAGACGACCACCAATGACATTATGTATAGGATAATGTATAAAAGAGCCGTCGCGAGGGAGAAGGAACGCCAGCATATGAGGATGCATCAGAACCGCATAACCCAAGGCTTAGTGGTGTGAGCTTACACCCTCAAAGACCCTTGTGCCTAATGAAGGCAGAGCAAGATCTACCACATTAAGGCGGTAGAACCTGGAGAAAGTATGCAGCGTAGCCCAGCTAGCTGCAGTACAAATATCGGACATCAAGGCCCCTCTGAAGAGGGCCCAAGATGTAGCCAACCCTCTAGTGGAGTGTGCGGCTACCCTGCCAGGTGGCGGCAAGCCAGCACCATCATACGCAGCCGAGACTGTGTCCACAATCCAATGTGACAGATGCTGCTTTGATAGGGGCTGTCCTAGGGTCCGTGCCCCGTGACAGACAAAGAGCTGGTCAGACTGACGCAGAGCTCTTGTCCTATCCATGTAGCATCTCAATGCCTGCACCAGGCAGAGGAAATTCAATCTCTCATCCTCTCTTGAAGCAAACGGTGGTGGACAGAAGGACTCCAGTTCCACAGACTGCTTAATGTGGAAAGCTGTGATCACCTTGGGGAGGAAAGCAGGGTTGGTGCGCAGAGACAACCTGCTGCCATCCACCCAAATACGCATACAGGAGCTGTGCACAGACAGCGCCTGCAGCTCACTGACCCGCTTAGCGGAGGTGATAGCCACGAGGAAAGCTGTCTTCATAGACAGGTACTTCAACACTATGGAGTGTATGGGCTCAAACTGGGCCTTCGTGAGAGCCTCCAGTACAATATTAAGGCTCCATTTGGGGAGAACAGTCCTCCTGGCGTAATCGCCAAGCGCCTTTAAGAAATCGGGTAGCAAAGAAATGCACGCTTGGAGACTCTGAATCTATGGGGGCATGGAATGTAGAGATAGCTGCTAAAATACACCTTCAAAATGGAAGGTGACCTACCAGCATCAGGCAGTTCTTGCAGAAACTGTAAGATGACTGGCATAGGACAAGATATTGGGTCATGGCTTCCATGGCCTAGCCCCGTGGAGGAGAGCAGGGCTAGAAGAGTCACTCAACAGCGGGGATACGGCAAGGCCTAGCCCCGTGGAGGAACTGTGTACTCCCAAGAAAGAAATAGACAGCCACTCACGGGTGACTGCACAGGCAGTTGTTCGCACGCGACAGACAGATAGCAACAGAAAGGTGAAAGGCTTGATCTTTTCAAAGTCGTTGATTCCGGGAAAGCGGCGAGCCAGCTTTCAGCACAAATGCAAGGGAAATACAATCGACTTGATTCGACTTGAGAAGCTCTTTTCTATCAAAACACTCAACTCAACACAGAGGTCTTACCGTACCGTCTTGAGAAGGAAAACGAGAAATTGCTTCCTCAGGATGACGGTTTTAATCCCTCGGTGGGCGGGACCGAGTGCATCATCCCAGGAGGGGGCCTATCGGCAGCTCTGGTATAGAGAGCTCAGCGATACCTACCCAATGGGCAGGCACATCCTCTACATAATATTCATTGGTGGTCGTCTTCGAATTGAAAGGGAACTCCAGCCTCACAAGACATCTTAATCTGGCTGCGAGCCAAGCTGAGCCAAGGGTTAAGGATGTTTGTTATTACACTGCATCAGTACGCTCCAGAAAGAAAAACAACAAACATGGCAGGCAGCGAAAGAGAAAAGTACAGCCTTGGGACGCCGAGGAAGTGCATACTCTAGGTTCTCTGTTGGCAGATAGAATGTTCAGGAAGATCTGGAGTCGTGTGTCAGAAATGGAAAAAGTTTATACCTGAATTTCTGGCAATTTGAAGCAAATGGACATAAATTGCAGGTACGGTACACTTAACTCACATACAGTACTCAAAAACACAAAATTCTACAACATTTCTCATCCTTGACCTTTATTATATTAATATAAAGAAAGTAAAATGCAAAAATAAAACAATTCTAAACTTATTTACAAAAATATAGTCAAATAAAATATTGTGCTGCTGTACCATACATACAGCTACGGCTCTCATTGCAGTCATGCAGCTTTTTTTAAGCACCCAAAACAAACCAATATTTAACTGAATCATAACAGCATGCGCTACTTTTCTAATTGTTTGTTCTAAAAGTTTTATGATAAGCATGTTATAAACACTGTAGCAAGGTGGTTAAAGTTTTTTTTTTTACTTAAACAGATAAACAGGTGTTGATGCTGTCTTTGTTTTATTAACATGTTTAATATAATAGCAACTGAATGCATGGCTTCCATCATATACAGGGGTTACAGTTTTGTTGAATGGCTTTCAGCTCACCCACTATAAAAATTGTTCCAGCACCACTGCCACCGTTAAAGATGAAAGGTGGATGCCTTATAATTTATATCATTGTGGTTCTAATTCTGAGTACATGTTGTTTTTTTTTATTTTTTATTTCTCACCTTTATTTCTAAATATAACTTTCAAAGAAAATAAAAGTGGGCAGTGGGTTGTTGAAGCAGGTGCATTTACTAGGCACAATACAGTAAATGAGTAATTCTCCGCTTGGTTTCCTGGAGGCTGTGTGACTGTACCCAGAATCTTTCACACAGGATTGTGACCTATATGAAGCAACGTGTTTTCCACTCAGACAGGGTGAATATCGAACAGATTTTTCAAGCAACAATTACATTCCATTGCTGCCTCTCTAGAAACTTGTGAATCTCTAATGACCACATTCTACACTTACATCCTTACCACTTCACTGTGGTTAGTTTGCATACTTTACTGTCATAAGAAATATGATACTTTTATCAGGTAGTTTTCACATAGCTATCGCAACCATTTATTACACTTACATACCATAGTGATTATAACTAGACCTCTAAGCGTCTGTCTCTGTCTCTTTTTAACCTTATGTGGAACAGCCTGCCTCTGTATCTGTATGACTACCTTATGTTCTCTCCTCATTTGTGTCTTATTCAACTGCCGTTTTTACTAGTGAGTGGGTAAGTAGTTTGATATAATAAGATGCACATGCGCGCATGTAAACGCAGTTCTTTCTCCAGATGATTAATGAACAGGTGAATAAACAAGGTTTCAAAACAATCATGATTATGTTGTAAAGGAATTTACAACACTAAGTAGTAGTGCAGAAGAGTAAAGAGAGTTTCTGAACCACTACTGGCCGTTATGCCTTTGTGTGAACTTCTGATCAAAATGTCACCACGGGACAAAGACATGAGGTGAGGCAAAGAAGAAGAAATAATAAAAAATCATATTTGCATTGTGTCTGTCATTTAATTCACATTTCGATTCTAGATGGTGTAGTGACAACAGACACACGAGACGGAACAACGCAAAAACTTAGCACGTAAAGTTAAATGTAACCCTCAACCTGGCACTGCTGCAATGCATTGCGGAAATGCCCTATTGTCAAGGAAATGAAACTCACTGCTGTGCTGAAACAGACCGTAGTGCTTCAAGGCAAATACTAGTCTCGTGGGACTGCAACACATTTATTCAAAATCTTGGGTTTCAAGTGCTTTCAGCCTGGACCCTCAGTACTTAAACCTGGCTGTATTGCGTTCTGTAATTTACAGATTGTGTCAAAAAAAAAAAGAAAAGTAAGTCAGGAATTTCTGTTAAGTTATATTTGATGTTATGGGGAAATGGAATAACTTAATTATGGATTGGTATGTTTGATGTATACTACAGTAATAGTAATTCTTTGTATACATCACTCCCTGCACATATTTGGTCTTTCTTATACTCTTTTTTCAGAGCGGATAATATGGATAGAAAATTGTTACTAAAATCTAAAGAAGAAGATAAAAAATATTTCTCTACAGTTTTTGTTTCCGCTACACAGTACGTACTGAAAATATTAAGACAATCATTATGAAACACTGGAATATGTTGTCAGATTCCAGATTGGGTCCAAACAGTCCGTCATTATTTTTGTTCAAAAGGTGCCAGAATTTAAAAGATAATTTGGTGAGAACAGATTCATATATTCCACCGAAACCATTTTTTCAACTGAAACCAGGATTTTATAGATGTGGGCAATGTGCAGAGTGTAGTAATATGACTAATAGAATAATATTTATTTTCGCATCCTAGAACGGGTAATGTATTTCAGATAAAGAGTAGGATTACATGTACATCATCACATTTCGTATATCTTTTAAAATGTCCTTGTAGTTGGGGCTATGTAGGTAAAACAATCAGACAATTAAAAACTAGAATTAGTGAGCACAAAAGTGCAATTAGGTGTAAAGACGATTTCAAAACACTTTCAAACACACCTCCATCCGATTTCCAGTTGGATTGAAAATGTGTCACTGGGATGTAGAGGAGATGATTTGGATAACACACTTTTGAAAAGAGAAACGCTTTGGATAGATAAATTGGATACTTTATCCCCTTTGGGTCTCAATGAGGAGATTGATTGGTTGATGTTTTTGAAATAATTAAATAATAATGTATCGTCAAAGGGGAAAGAGATGGTTTGCCTTGACAATGCATTAAATAAAGACATTTTGAGTGCAGATTTTTCGCTGTTTTGTTTACTTATTTTTAAGTGCAATATAAAAATAATTATATTGTTGTTGGATCAGCAGGGCAACATTTTCAAAGTGCTAGTGCGTGCACTTAAAAATCTAATATACAAACATAACAGGCAGATGCATTTTCCATCTGGCTGCAGTACAATCAAATAGTTTATGATCCAACAAATGTTTCTAATGCCTCTTGCTGTTCTGTAGATGATCCAGTTGTCCTCACACGCAGTCATGGCCACAGTGTCTCTTCCAGGATGGTGTCATCCCTTGGTCATGAAATGTGTCTCAAAATGCAGAGTAATGAGGCAGCCTCACTGTGAAGCTGCTGTTCTGAGACAATGGATGGTCCTACACTGTGCATGTGAGTTAGACAGTACTCCATGAATTATAAACAGGTATAAGTTGCCCTTTGTTGCATCCTGATTCAGTGATACAGTGATTCAGTGATACATCTGATATGGCAAATTTTGCCAATAAAGACATATCCTTTTTTGGTAATGTCATATATGGAATAGCAATTGAATCATGTCTTTTTATATTAATATACCAACACCCAATTACCAAATCAGCTCTATTTGTGCCAGTAAAACACATCTGTACATTGATGACAAAAATGTGCTTGAACATACTTAAAACAAAATCACATACATTTATTTTTTAAATGATAAAACAAGATATCAAAAGTCAAGATACCAAAAGCTTCAACCATTAGTGAGTTTGGTATCAAAGTTTTTCATGAAATCTCATATTTTCAGTTGCTGGGGATGACATGCTGTTGATTTCAAGGCGAAAAAATATTTTCCCTTTTTTTTTTGGATATGACACACAAATCTACATATTCCAAAAAGGGGATTTTTTTCAGGGAATTGGAGCTAAGAATATCAAACCTGAAAGCTACAATTCAGAATGATTTCCTCCTGTGTGACAGTATGAGACACTGAGCCATCTGAATTCACCAGGCATAAGGTTTAACCACAAGCTGTGTGTGCTGTAAAATATGCAGGGGAAGACAGCCTGGCAAAAATGCTTAATTAATTTACCCATCTAGCTCTCTGTCATCCCATCTGACTACCCATTTATTCTCAATCCAAAAACAGAATCCAAACAAATCACAAACGGCCAAGTGGCTGTCTGTGTTCTAAAGTTTGAAAATGCAGGTCTATATAACTCTGCAAATAGGAAGTCACTACCTCAGATAGTTTCTGAGATATGAGGCTTTTATACTGTGGCAAAAAGCAGCTTAATGAAATAACTGTCATTAAAGTATGAAGCTTTGTATCAAGTATGAAGCGACTATTTAAAATAATTATACTTATAATAATTTATCAACTGGAAACCTATGAATTTTCCATAACACTGAAAATATGAAATGGTTTATGGATTTGTAAGCTCATACAAAGTTCCCTTCATGCTTATGCTTAATTAAATGAAGTGTAAGTTTAAAATAATTGTCAGCATTGATTTAAAAATTGCTAACAAGACTCAACTGTTGATACCACTTTAGGAAATATGTAAATAGAGATAAGTAATTTATTGAATTGTTTATGTTGGAATCTTGGCTTGTATTGCCTCCAGAATCTCTGGTAAACCTCATAACTGTGTACATTTCTTTAGCACACCATTTCATTTCTTAGCATTACATTTTCTAATATTGTACGACTCTCAATAGATCGTAGAGCACACTTCCTTTAATATAACAATAATGGTGTGCCTGTTGAAGCTACGAGAAGAAGAGAATGGGAGGGAGCATTAATGAGACAAGGCTGTGGTCTGGTGGGAGAACGCTCAGATGGTAACAAATGCCAGTCAAAGGAGGTCAGAACGCAGTGTGACCAAGAGGGCAGGGTTACTGGGCCATCTAGGGCAGAAGGTACTCCCGCCCCTCTCAATATACTGGACATGTGGCACTCAAGCATGGACATAGTATGGGGCCAACATAATGACCCATCACTAGTGCACGCTTGGGGACAGGTCCGGTCTGTTGAAGGTAAGGATGTTGACGGTGCTGGGGCGCTAGTATTTCCGCACTTCAGTATCAAGGGGCAATTACTGTATAGGGTAAACATAGCCGTGGGCACAGGACAGCCTGTAACACAATTATTTGTTCCCCCGTTTTGTCGGCCCAAGGTCATGAGGCTGGCACATGATATCCCTTTTGCGGGGCACCTCGGAGCTGACAAAACAAGGGAACGAATATTGGCTCGATTTTATTGGGTAGGATGATGTGTCGAAATATGTAGCCACATGCCCAGACTGCCAGCCCCATTGCTCCCACTGCCGATTATTTCCACCCCCTTTGAACCCATTGCAATGGACATAGTGGGCCCTTTGCTATCTTCTGATTCCGGGTATACGCATATATTAGCGGTGGTAGATTATGCAACACAATACCCGTAGGCAGTTCCATTGAGGTCCACTAGTGCAGCTGCAATAGCCACATAGTGCAGATTATGGCTAGAGTAGGGATCCCCGAGGAGATTTTGACTGATCATGTAACCAACTTTTTGTTTAAAACATTACAGCAAGTGTATAAAATATTAAAACTACGTCCCATCAGGACATCTGTTTATCATCCACAAACGGACGGTTTGGTGGAGTGATTTAATCAAACCTTGAAGCAGATGCTGAGACGTTTTGTAACTCAAGAGCAAAAACATTGGGAATCGCTTCTTCCCTACCTCCTTTTTGCAGTGAGAGAGGTGCAGCAGAGTTTGACAGGGTTCTCCTCCTTCGAGCTCTTGTACGGCCGACAGCCTCGCGGCATCCTCGATCTGATGAGAGAGGGATGGGAGGAGCACAAATGCTGGTCCAAAAATGTAGTGAAGCATGTGCTCCTACTAAGAGATCGCCTGGATTTGGTTGGTCGTTTGGCCCAGGACAACCTCAAATCGGCTCAGCACCAGCAACAGCAGCAGTACAACCTTTCAACCACTTTGCCACAGGTCGAAATTGTCAATACCTTTTAGAATTTTGAATGCTTCAATCAGACCGCTGCATAGTCCTCTTTGTTCAAGACTGAATAGATTAAATTATTTTAGCATGTCTGCACATGACATATCTTTTAAACCCGGAATAATTCTGGTCGCTCTTCTTTGCACTCTTTCTAGAGCAGCAATATCCTTTAAGTAGCGAGGTGACCAGAACGGAACATAATATTCTAGATGAGGTCTTACTAATGCATTGCAATGTTTTAACATTACTTCCCTTGATTTAAATTCAACACTTTTCACTATATATCCAAGCATTTTGTTTGCCTTTTTTATAGCTTCCCCACATTGTCTAGATGAAGACATTTCTGAGTCAACATAAACTCCTAGGTATTTTTCATAGTTCCTTCTTCAATTTCAGTATCTCCCATATGATATTTATAATGCACATTTTTATTGCCTGCATGCAGTATCTTACACTTTTCTATATTAAATGTCATTTGCCAGGTGTCTGCCCAGTTCTGAATGCTGTCTAGATCATTTTGAATGACCTTTGGTGCTGCAACGGTGTTCGCCACTCCTACTATTTTTGTGTCATCTGCAAATTTTTACTTTTATATTTTTAATAACGTTAGCTCTTGTCGTTTTCTTTAATGATGTTTCAGAAGATCGTAGGAATTAATGAATCTGTCTTTCTTGCCAAAGTTAAAGGTGCATTATTTTAGCACTTAATAAGTCTATTTACTTTAATTTGTATGTTATCATGCTTTTGTTTGTTGTCTGCTATTTTATTACATTGTTTTGCAGGAACTCAAGCCATGCATTGGTCATAACTGAATGCTTCTTTGTTCCTTTAATAGTTTACACACCAGACCCTTCCACTGCCGCTCCTTTTAAAAACATACATTAAAATATATTTTCATAGGGCCCCCAGTGGCTTACCTAGTAAAGGCACTGAAGTGGGATGAGTCATGCGATCGGAATCTTTCAGGTTGCAATCCTGGCCAGGTTAGAGAAGGATTGTGGTTGATTCGCCTCACCTTGCTGAGGTAAGTTCAGATAATTTTAGCCAGTGGAGAAATTGTTTTTAGAAAAAGACAAATTCATTAATGAAACAGATTGCTGTGGATCCATTTTTTATTTTACTTTGATCATCAAAAATACATTTTCCCTGCTAAAAGTTTATTTAATTAGGCCCTGTGGCAGTGTTACATATGGGATGTATGTGAGTCTAAAGCCCCTTTCACACTGGCATGATCTACCCGGGTCAGAACCTGCCCGGGCAGGAGCTGGTGTCATGCGGGTCGGGTCGTGATTTCACACTGCTTTTGATAAAGCAGGGTTGACCTGTGTGACAGACGCAAATAAGCAATACGTGTATCAATGCCCTGGAAGCAGCTTGTTACTGACGCTTCCAACCAAGCTTCTCTGGATTGAACCGTCGGCCCAGATGTTAATTAGAGCAAATGTTTCTTCATCCCTGCTGCAATCTGGCTCATGGTGTGTCTCAAGCAACAAAAATATGGCTGAACAGAATAAACAGAAACATTCCTTGTGGAAGTGAAACTTTCACGCAGACATGGCTGTTTTTTAGTGCGTCGGCTCACGAATGCCTGTCAAGCATTTTCTCTCACTCAACCCGAGTCAAAGCGTGTTAACCCACATCCTGAGGTGGGTCACTGGGAACCGGGTTAACTTGGGTCCGACTCAGGTACGTGGTTTCACACTACACAGGATTGAGACCCGGTTAGCCAGGTTTGTCCGGACCCGAGTAGGAGTGCCAGTGTGAAAGGGGCTTAAGGATGAGAAAAGCAATGTGTACTGGGGAAATAGCAGTTCCAATAGGTTGACCACTAGGGGGTAGCAGTCGGCAAGAAAAGGCAAGTAGCCGACTGTAAACCTGGGGAAAATGATGGAATAATTGTTAAAAGAGTTGTTGCAGTAATTACTTAAGTGTTTGTAATTAAGGTTAATTAACTCTGGTATAAAGGAACTCAAGTGTGTGAGTTCAGGGTGGGTGTAGTGAAAAGAGTACAATGAGTGTGGAGAGGAAGTGTGAGAATATTTGTGTTTGGAATTACAATTCTGTGCTATAAGTACATCTGTGTCAGGAGATTTATATGTGATGTTGCAAAGCACTGTTATTTTTGTTACAGGTAAACAACTTAGCTGTCCTGCATGTTGGTTATTGTTCACCGAAAACTACGACCAGCTGAAGGCAGAGATACTGGCAAGAGCAGGAGTGACGTTGGCGGTAAGAGCCTGTGACGGGGAGAGAAGGAATCTGAGCGGCAAATCCACCTCCATTTATGTCCGTGGTGATCTCTTTTGAAAGCAGGCCCCTGTAAGACAGCAGGGAGGGGGTTAAATCCTACCTGCAGAAAAACATGTGTGTAGGTACATTTTGGGTTTAATTGTTAATTGTTTTAATGTTAATTATCACCTGCATCTGGCTATTATTGAAAATTAGAGCCAGGTGCAGGGTTTATAAGGAGAGCAGTCAGTCTGCTTAGGGCTGCTGAAGAGTGTAGAAGCCCGACTGTGTTGGTGTGTGAGTACAGCCGTATAAAGAAATGAGAAAAGAAAAGAAAAGGTAGTGTAGAGCAGAGCAGAGCCTTTTGATGTGTGTTGTTTTGTTTTGTGCAACAGGTAAACAGCTTAGCTGTCCTGTCTTTAGTTTAGGTTCCTGATTTATGTTTTAGTTATTGCTCAAAGAGAGCTAGGTGTTTGTTTTGTTTATTTTGTTTTTGTATTGTTTATTAAAAATTGCGCAACGGCGCTTTAAAAATTCATTTCTGTGCCTGGGTCAGTGTTTTTAAAGGGGCAACGAACCGCGGTGAGGGGCGTTTCTGTTACACCCCATATTGCGCTTTTTAACTATTAGACGAAAAGTTTACAGAATACTTGACACAACTGCTATTAGGACCATGCTGCTTGATTTATTTTAGTGTTATAATTAAACTATACCAAATCACATTTTTATTTACAATGAAGGGAAAACATGTTTTTGATCACTTTATAAGCATTTGGGCGACACAGTATAGGTTACCTGAATTGTAAATTAAAAAACGTGATTTATATAATTTGATAACACTATAAATAATAAATGAATCATGATTACAGCAGCAGTTTTTAAGTATTCTATAAATATTTTGTACAATAGTTAAAGTACAATGTGGGGCTGTCTGGTCTTATTTTCAGAAAATATCAGCACGGACATTATATACAAACCAATGGAGTACCGCGTGTGTGTGTGTGTTTAATAGAGAGAGAGAATACATGCATGTCTCCAGTTATATGTGGTTTTCATGATCACGTCACCTTCAGTTCTAGCCAAAATTGTAGATATTTATTACTGCCATAGCCTTATCTTTTCACCTATTGATTCACACCATTGCCACTGTAATTTATGCATCCCTTCCTGTGATGTCACCAGGCAGCGTGGGCTTAAGGTTCCCTTTCAAGTCGAAAATAACCATCAAGTGTGGGATATTGCCGTCAGGCAGTAGGGATTGGCTGAGCTTTTTATAGTGCATAGCGTCTTCACGCTCAGTACACGCGCTCCGGCGCATACCGCTTCGGCGTTTTCGGTGTTAGCGCTTTGGCGTATTGGTGTAGTGCTTAGGCGATTTGTGCTTAGTGCCTCGGCACTTGGGGCTCGGTGCACGCACCTCGACACGCTCGGTGCTCGGTGCACGCACCTCGACGCTAGACGCTTTGGCTCGGTGCATCGACGCCGACGCTTTGGTGCACGCACCTCGACGCTCGACGCTTTGGTGGTAATCATGTCTGGGTTCCACCGTTGCGTCACCTGCGAGGCAAAATTGCTGGCGAACGATCCTCATGAGGACTATGTGGAGTGCCTGGGACCAGAGCACCGCCGCCTGCCTTGGCAGACAGATCGCTTTCGCATTGTGCGCTAATTTTCAGCCGCCGCACTCTTCGCCAGTCGCGAGGAAAGCGGTTGGTAGCCACTCCCCTTCCTCAGGGTCGTCTTACACCCTGTCTGTCCCGCCGTTGTCCACAGCAACTCCGCCCATCACACTGCAGATATCCAGGAGCCCTCCCAGCTTACAGCTGGCCAGAGATCCCCAGTCCATAGAGCTCTCGTAGCCCGTCTATTTGACCCCGAGGCCCCTCCTCGCAGGGAACGCCCTCGCTGGTCACGGTCTTGCTCCGTGTCACCCCGCCGTAGGGGACGCTCCCGTTCTCTTCGTCGGGACAGGCGTTATAGGGACAAGTCAGGCGTGGCAAAGCTCACATCAAAAATGTCCCAGTTTATGGACGTGATGATGGGTCAGCAATCGCTGCTCATGTCTCTTACGAACATGGCACCACCGGCTGGGCCGATTAACAATCAGCTGACATTTCCGCCACAGCCTCTGGCCGTCTCTGTTGTCCAACAACCCCAAGGGGTATGGGACGTAGATGCCATCTCCAGGGATGCTTCGGAAGGGGAGCCTCTCCTTGAGGTGGAAAGTGTGGAAGCTGAACTGACATCCCAGCACTCAGAGCAAGACACTGAGTCGGAGGTGCTGGACACCAGTGATCCCTTGAGGTTACCTGTGGAGCGAGTAACTCGCCACCTGGGGATTGAGTGACCAGCCATGGAATTACCTCGGGCGGTCACTGTTTGAGTCGCCTCATGCGGTCTCCAAGCCCAGGACGCTCCCAGCCTTCCCTGATTTTATTAAGGAGGTACAGTCCACCTGGGGGCCTCGGCTTCTTCACCGGCAACTTCAGGAAGGCCTCGCGCTTGCCATGCAGGGAGCAAGTGAGGCTGGTCTGGCGTCCTTCCCACCAGTTGATGCTGCCTTTGCAACCCTGGTTAGGAACCCCCGACGCCTCGGTCTAGCTAAAGACCCTGCATGTCCTAACAGACAGTGCAGGACCACAGAGGTTCATTTGAAGAAGGGCTACTTAGCTGCTACAGAGGCAGTTAGGTTGTCCAATGTGGCCAGCCTCCTTTCAGTTTACCAGGCGTCGCTGGTGAAGGATCTCCCAGAGCACCCATCGGCGTCTCTGAGGGCGGAATTGGAGTTGGTCGCTCAACTCTTGGTTAAAATAGCCCAGCTAAATGCACGGGCTCAAGGCAGGAGTATTGCATCCCTGGTAGTCGCCAGAAGGCAGCTCTGGCTCTTGCAGGCGAGAGTTCAAGAGCCTGACAAAGCCCCATTATTGGATGCGCCTATTACACCGGGGCACACGTTTGGCCCAGCAGTTGAGGAGATGCTACAACGCTTCTGCTAAAGCCCGAGGCATCTCAGCAGATGGCTTAAGATGTGGCCGCGATAAACCCTTCCAGCCTAAACGCCAACAAGAGCACCAGTGGGTAGAACACCACCGCAGCACCAGCCACGCCAGGGGTACTAAGGCCTCTCCCTCAAGCACAGCAGCGCACGGTCAACCTCCATTTGCAAGGTGGTGCAGGGTGGCGCCTAGAGGAGGTGGCAGGCCACGCCTCGGGCTCTGGCCAGGCCCCTCGCAACAAGTGCAGCCGAAACAGCCCTGAAAACTCCAGGCAGCTGTTAACCCGCCCCTATACTGTCTCACAGCTCCAGTTCTGGCAACAATGCACCAACGACATCTGGGTGCGCACAACTATATCCACCGGGTACACCCAATGCTCTGGAACTCAGAGCGGTGGACCTCGCCCTCCGGCACTTCTTGCCAGTGCTTCTAGGCAAGCATGTGTTAGTGCGGTCAGACAACACCACAGTTGTAACGTATATCAACCGCCAGGGCGGCTTGCGGTCCCCCGGTCTTCACCGGATGGTAACACGGATGTTGCTATGGGCACAACCGCGTTTAACCTCTCTGCGTGCGGTTCACCTACCGGGCAGAGTCAATTACGCAGCAGACCTCCTATCCAGAGGAGGCCCTCTTGCCGGCGAATGGCGTCTCCACCCTCAGGTGGTAGAGCACATCTGGGAATGTTTCGGCACAGCGCAGGTAGATCTCTTTGCTTCGCAAGAGACCACGCACTGCCCTCTATGGTTCTCGGTGAAGGATCTCGACAGCCCCCTAGGAGTCGATGAACCTTCCCCACAGTACAGAGCTGCCTCTCCTTTTTAAAACATACATTAAAATATATTTTCATAGGACATCCAGTGGCTTACCTAGCAAAGGCACTGAAGTATGGGATGAGTCATGCAATCGGGATCTTCCAGGTTGCAATCCTGGCCAGAGTAGACGACTGTGGTTGATTGACCTCACCATGCCACAGCAAACCCTACTTGTGAGATGCCAGATAACCAGTTATAATTTGGCCTATTTTGTAGATATCACATCATTCTATGACGGATATCTTTATTTGTCCAGATACAATGTGCAATCATTTGCCATTTATTTTTGCATATTATCATTTTTTTTATTTCAGGTCTATTGATACTTTCTTCCAGGGTCCATATAATCACCAGTAGTAATCAGAACCTGGATGCCACCTGTCCAACAAAGAGATAAGAGTTTATGAGCCTTCCCAGATGTGTAGTGGACAGGTTACTGTTCCGCAGCTCTATAAAAGTGCTCCGAAATGATGCACGCTTTATACACCACTGAGCTTCTGAAGGCAGATCTGTAATCAGGTATGGTCTTTTTTTATTTTTAAAATCTTATTTTTAACACTTTTATTATTTTTATAAGAATATTTTCTTTGATTTGTATTTTTTTTTTTTCAAAATTGTTGCCAATTAGTTTCTATTATTTTCTCCCCAATTTGAAATGCCCAATTATTTTTAGGCTCAGCTCACTGCTACCTCCCCTGCGCTGACTCGGGAGGGGCGAAGATGAACACACGCTGTCCTCTGAAGCGTGTGCCGCCAGTCGCCTGCTTCTTTACACTCTGCAGACTCACCGTGCAGCTGCCTCAGAGCTACAGCGTCGGAGGACAACGCAGCTCTGGGCAGCTTGCAGGCAAGCCCGCAGGCGCCAGCCAGACTACAGGGGTCGCTGGTGCGCTGTGAGCCGAGGACACCTCGCCTATCTAACCCTCCTCCCGGGCGACGCCGCCAATTGAGCCCGCCCCTGGGAGCTCCCGTCCACGGTTGGCTGTGGAATAGCCTGGACTCGAACCGGCGACGTCCAGGCTATAGAGCGCATCCTGCACTCTAGCGAGTGCTTTTACTGGATGCGCCACTCGGGAGCCCCCTGATTTGTATTTTAACGAGTGTTAATTCTGCTTTACCCAGTTAATTTATGCTCTTACAGTAAAACATGATGTTTAGTTCCATAAATTGTAACAATCACATCCTTTCATTACAAAATAATTTAAGCATATGAAGAAAATGTATCAATCAGCGCAGTATCTACAATATGTATGCTCGTATTTCTTAATGCCTAGTCCTGTTGATGTTCTTTGTTTCAGAATGATGAAGATAACTGTCCTACTGATGCTGGCTGTGGCAGGTAAGGTTTCTTGGTGTTTACACCACCCTTATACTGACTGGAGGGTAGTGCGGGTGGATAGGACTCTATTGTACATTGACAGATATATTAGTGGAAACGTTTGTCTACTTGGCTTAGATACTTGTGCTTTTATGATAAGCATCTTATTGTGTCTTTTGAAACAGCACCAAATACCAAAACAGAATATCTGTGATATAGATAATTGATAATGATAATAATGATGATGATGATGATGTTGTTCAGGTCTTACTGCCACACCAGGGTTAGCTCAGATCCAAATGGAGAAGGATGCTGACTCGATGTAAGTGCTCTGGATACTGCTTTAGGGGACTTGGAGGACTCTGATTCCACAAGTGGTGAGACTTATTTAATGATTTAATATCCACTCCTAATGCAGGTGCTGACTCCATGTGTGTTTACAGAAATGGATAACAAAGGTTCACATCAGCCTACAGCAGGGATACTTACTGCACAGTAAGAAAGAAACACGAGTCATTGCCTGCTGAAAAATCAGTTTCCTCCCGAGACCCCCTGTCATCCTGCAGCCCTGCTAATGAACCTCAAAGGGGCAGCACATATGAGATCCCTGCTTCAGGATTATCAACTCCACGTCAATCATATTAATACAACTACTATTACGACTACTACTAGTACTATTACTGATACTACTACTACTACTACTACTAACCATTTTATTTTGATGATACTGCATGACCAGACATCGCTGAGACTGAATATTGAATATTGATATTGAAGATGAGGATGGGATAGAGTTCAATGTCATTGAAGATGCGGTGGATGAGGACAGATCCAACATGGCCAAAGGTGTGAAAAGAGGGGGAATAGGGAATGCTTACAAAATCTGTACTTAATACATGGGCAACTTCTAATATTTTTTAAAAATGAACCAAACCATGGTTGTTCCGCAGAGAGAGTTTATCCTTTTTCCTCCAACCGGAAAAGAATCTGGCTTCTGAAAAAGATGTAATTGCAAGCAAATATTAATCTAGCACCAGTTTTAGTAAGTCTGTCGATTTTCTTTGGTTTGTTCAGCTCAGAGATTGTCCTTGTGTGGCATTGTGGCATTATAGTATGGGCAGCAGCAGTTGAGTGCCTGATACTGTATTTGGGAAAATGTCACTCTGGAAACCCTGAGTATGTCCTGTCTCTTTCTACAGCCTCAATCAGGTATCGCTTCTTCTCAATGCAAAAGTCATTCTATGATGCTGAGGTAAGTTCAGATCATTTTAAAGAGGAGAAATTTGCCTTTTTGTTTTAGAAAAAGGCAAATTCATTCATTAATGTGGATCCATTTTTATTTTACTTTGATCTTCAAAAATCAATTCTCCCAGCTAAAAGCTAATTGAATTAAGCCCCTATATTGCTTTTGGGAGTGCTTATCTCATCACACATATACGGTATATCTATCTAATACAGGTACAAATCTATTTTTCCCAAGCTTTTCTGCCAGGATAGATTCCCTCGCGGACACCTTGCTGCACTGACCAGTTTATCCTTAAATAACCAGCTTGCTAACTTGGTGTGCCATCAGCATGGTCAATGCACTCGTACCTTTGTGGGTGGGGAAAGACTCCAGGTCAGCCTTTTTAATTTATTTTTTTCATTTGTCTGTCTATGTATCAGGAGCTCCTGTAGCCCCCTTGCAGAAACTTGTTGTACTTTTAATTAAACTGCAGCACTAACATACTAAACAAGCAGAGACATGTAGGGAACAAAATCTACAAACGGGTAGCTGTCTGTCCACAGGGCACTGCTGAGAAATAAGAAATGGTGAGAGAAACTTAATTAATTAATGACAAACATTGTGACTAAAAGTATTTATCAGTGACTTCCTCAAATGAAATTAGCTGCATAAGAGATGCAAACCCTTCAAGATCTGTTGGAATTTTTCCTGGCTTCACAGTCTGATTGGTTTCTGATAAATGTGTAGGAAAAAGAGAGCCAGGGTGAGTTTTTGGGTAACCAGGCCTCTATTTAATTAAAAGCAAAAATTACATCTATTATCTTTATACACCACTTAGTCAGATCATTAAGTCTTATTATCTTTAAACACCACTTACTTAGATAATTAAGTCTTTGACTTTGTTCTGCAAAATTTGATTTGTCTTTCTAAGGCTTTCCCCAGTGTGGCATTGTGACTGTCTGTGGACTGTTTTTCTGTGTGGGTCTTAGACGGTTCCTTCTCTCGTAGGGTTCTCGCTTTAAGTGGACGGACGGATCCTCTTGGAGATTCACAAACTGGATGCTGTGGGAGCCAAACAATGTTGATTCAAATGAAAACTGCATAGAGATATTCAACAATGGTGAGCCCTGGAAGATGTTTTAAACTGTCAATGAATGCAGCTTTGATACACAGAGGTGGAACAAGGCACTTGGAAACACCTAAAAAACAAGCCTTAAAAAAACTTCTGTGTTAAAACAGAAAATAACTTCAAGTGCAGTTCTTTTGAAAGCTAGTAGTCTTATTTATTTACCAATTTAGTTAGACACCCCTCAAACAAACCAAATTATATACTGTAAAACTATATTTCTGTATGAAATTGTGCATGTCACTTCTCTGTTTTTAAGCAGTAGTGCATTTGTAGAAGACAAGTTTTGCCTGCTATTATTTGGAGATAATTTGCACAATAAAAATATTAATGTTTTTTAATGATTACATGGAACTGCATTTGTTGTTTATAACCTGTTATGTAAATTGATACATCACGGTTGCCCTGATCTCAGCTACTGTCAAAAAAGAGCCAGACTACTCTATCTGAATCTGTGAAGACAAGAGCATGTCCTACTACTGCAGTGATGGAAAAAAAATCGATCTAATTTTTTACAATTGTTTTCTTGCAGATAATAGCCAATGGAATGATATCAACTGTTATGATAAAAAGTCCTTCATCTGTTCATATAGGGCATGATGTTAGACTAAGGAAGCTGGTCCATTGTGTTTGTTTCTGTTTTCTTCATTTTCCTGAACACACCAATGCTACTTTCTTCAATGGCCTTAAATCAAGATGATGTAAGAGGCTGATTCAATGATGTTTCTCTGGCTTGTTATCTTAGTCATCTTGATTTGGTACAAGTTACCCCACGTACAGGCCCCATTCACAAAGTTAAATTAACATTGTATTTAAGTTTTGTGATTATTAATTCTTTAATGATGTGTATGTGGACTCAGGTATGTCTTTCTCTGTCTAATAAAGCTATATTGATGCATCATCATGAATATCTTGTAAGAGTCGTTTATCTTATGGTTTTATGATTTAGAGGGTCTTTGTTTTTTCAACAAAAAAGAAAAGGAAATGTAACATTCTTTCAAAAATGCCAACATTTGTTTTATTTTGGTCAAAAGGGGGAAATTGACAAAGCATTTAATTATCATTAACATCAATTAGATTGAAAGAAGACACCCAGGGGTGTTCTGTTATTGTGTGGTATCCGCTGAGAGACGAGAGAGACACAGAGGCACAGGTGCTGACTCCATGGGTGTCCCAGGGCTCAAGCACCCATAGGGAATAATTAGCGGCTGCTCAGCACTCACGATAATTTTATTTTATGGGATGAAGGTTCTTATTGTTCTTTCAAACTAAAGTGCTAACGGGTTAATTAATTATCTTTTCACAGTGCACTAGATGCTGCTAATACATTAACTACCTGTGAATTGAAGCGGTTCTTTCATGGTTTCTAATTGACGCACCCGATGCATGTTATACATTGCACGTGGTTCTAATATATTTAACTCACACGGTCTATGTTATTGGTTGATTAGGTAATTAGCTGCTAAATTCTTTATTGGTTTTCTCTGTAAAAATATACTATGTTGAGGAGAAACAGGAGCTCATTTTGTAGCGGTATGAGAGAGGTATGGCATGGACAGGTGGGGCTGCATTGGAGTCCAGGAAAGAAAGTGAGAATGTTGATTCTGTTTGTTTTGTGAGTCTTATGAAAACTAATTGTTTGTAGTCGGACAATCTGTGTAAATGCTGTTTTGCACAAGGAAACTTACTTGAAAGTTGGAAGTGTCTGACGGCTGTGTTTTTTCTTCGCTATTTAGATTAATCCATTCACTGCAGGGCGGCCGACCTGTTTGTGTGTGTGGTTCATAGTAGTACTGTTTAAAGCCCGTTGCTGTTGTCCTTGCGATTCCTCCCTCTCGTTCCTTTGTGTCTGAGAAAAACCATTGTATTTATCACCGTCTTTATGTTATTCTTTTAACTCTTTTTTTTAACTCTTTAAATGTTAGCTTGCGTGGTTCAGGGGGCGTGGAGCTGGGGGGGTTCTAATTGTCTAATTTCCTGTTAATTAGCATCTATTTTCTATTTAAACCCTGATCACCTGCACCTTTTCTGTCTAGTGTTTCGTTTTAGTAGCAAACGCTCAGACTCCGTTGTTTCATGCTTCACCGCTAATATCTAAACTTCGTTGTCTCGCTCACTGCAGGTCATTTCTCTGCACATCGCTGCCAAGATATTATCAATCATTTTCCTACCTGCTCAGGTGATCCTTCTTTTCATTCAGCTTCTCTTTCGGCTTCAAGAGCTCCAACGTTAGTCTTTCCTGTTCCATCCAGTCTCCACCTCCGCATCAGCGCCGTCCAAAGCGCAGCTTCATTACTCAACTTGTCTGCAACTTTATCAGAAAGTCTGGTCCTCCGCTAAACTTTTAAGCTCCTTCGACAAGACATCGACATTCCCGTTGTCTACAATTGCCTTACTTTAGTTCTATTTAAATCTACCACAAAGCTTTGTCTGCGGAATCTTTCTTTACTCCTCGCCTGCAATCAGACGCCCCTCTCCTGCTCCCACAGAGCCAACACAATTACCGTTCCATCAGAAGATCCTGCCCTGGACCTCCATCAGCTACATTCAACCTTTTAAGGACATATCCAGCCCATTATAAACTCCATTTCAACCAGTGGCGGCTCGTGACTTGATTGGCCTCAACATGCTCCAATGATACTATTGTACTGTAACTTTTCCACTGGCTCCTCACAGACCATGGTTACCACGGCAACGCCCTCACTGAGTGACTGCAGGGAGTGGTAAGTTGCCATGGTGACCAGGCAGCTTCATCAGGCTCTGCGTGTTCTGTGCCTCAGTACTGCAATCTTCCGGCTTCCTGTTGCTGCGCTTTCATAACTGGCGGAGACAAATTCAACGCGCCGAATCATGACATCTAAATACTGCGTTAACTTATTTATATTCATGACTAACTGTCCTAAAACATGTCTAGAATATTTATTATTCAAATCTAAAGGAATAAGCAAATGTTGTTCTACATAGACAAGGATTCTAATCGTAATAACTTCATGGATTCTACCCTGCTTCACTCAAGTCAATGGTTTAATTCCAATCATAACCTCTGGATGGCAGTATAATACCACAAGTTCTCTCTCTCTCTCTCTCTCTCTCTCTCTCTCTCTCATATATATATATATATATATATATATATATATATATATATATATATTAAACCGGTTTGGTATCGCTGCGAAGCTCGGACACTACAGCTTTTCTATCTATTCCCCGCAGTTCTCACTCTGATGGATTCTCGGGAGTTCCCCTCCTGCCTCATCCTTTGTCTATCTATATCAACTGACATTCTTCAATTTCAACTCTACCTGCCTACCTGCCATGTCATATAACTATCAACATTTCAGTCAAGTGTCCTCCTATCCTGCGATTAGACAATACACTCAGACTGCTCCCGACCAAATCAATAGATTTTGCAGCAGCCTCAGAGCAACGCATTCTTCATCCTCTCAGGTTCAACAGCGGCCTCAGCTCTATGCATTCATCTCTTGCTTCATCTAAATCATTTTATCACTCAAAGACCAATATCCACCGCATTCAGCAGATCTCTGCGCTCTACAGCAGACCACCACACTACCGATGGCAGTCCACCGTTCACTATTACAGATCACTGCTTCAGCAGATCTCTGCGCTCTGCAGCAGACCACCACACTCTACCGATGGCAGTCCACCATTCGCTATTACAGATCACTGCTTCAGCAGATCTCTCTCTCTCTACAGCAGACCACTGCTCATTATTGACAGCACTTCATTGTTACTTCTTCAGATCTCTGCACCGTTCAGCAGATCCCGTCCTCTACTGTTAATTGCTCCTAACTACAGCAGATTTCTGTTCCCTCTTCAGATCTACTCACTATTATAGCATGCAAAGTTGATTTAGTTTACAGTTTAAGTCTGTAACTGCACTTCTCCAGAGCTTCCACCACTCCCGCTTTCCTCCAAAATGCAGATCGCGGCAGCATTCCACAATCGAGGCTAATGCTAATCCCCATCTAATCAAATTACGAGGTGCTTGACCTTCTCAGCAATCTATTCATATGTCCTCACATCCTCATCACAGCATTAATACATGGTGAGAGACGTGGTATGAGACTGGAAATCTGTCTTGAGTATGAGTTAAGGAGTTCCACTACTAGGAGAATGACTGGAGTTGTCAAACCCAATCTCTGAATGTGAGTTCACCTTTTCCATTTCAAGCAGACAGGATAGTAGCAGACCGCTGATCGATCCCTTATTAACTAACACATAAGATGGTCGACATCTCATCTCTTCCCTCGTTTCCAGAAAATGGAGCACAAAGGGTGCTGAGCTTCCCCAGCAGTCGATTTACACATGTTCGTTCAGTTCCAGCCGCTACCTCAACCCTCAGTTCCAGCTCCCCTTCGGCCTCTAATTTCGGTATCCAAGTTCCATAAGCTGGTCCCGTCTGCTGCCCCCTTCCAGACTCCCCAGCGTCATCAGCTGCTATTTGACTGAATCCTACTCTCAGTAACCTCCTTCAATCTGCTCTGCATTTCATGTCTGCAGCCCTCGCCCTTCTTCGAGAGCTTCATATTCTACAGCTTGGTCAGTGTTTTCAACCTTCTGTGCTCAGAATCGGATTCATCCTATTCCTTCAATCAAAACCAGATCCCGGCTTTCATCGTCCACGGTAGGGACTCTCTCTCTCCCCCATTTTCTCCATACCAGCAGTTCGCCTGACCCTCCGTGGGATTCTTAAGAGCCTTCCCTTCTGCCTCACCTTCCCGCCTGTCTACATCAATGAACATTCTCCGTTTGCTCATTCTACTCTTCGGAAACGCTACTTCTCCCCATACAAGGATCAACCTATGGAGATCATCTGCATCTGAGCCCTTTTCGGTCTCCTCAGGAGCTCAGAATCCATAGTTTCTTCTGCTTCTAATTTATTCCATCATTCAGTTGTGTACCTCCAAGACTGATCCATTTCAGCGTGGTCTGTTCATTCAGCTGCCAAGCAGAGTCCCCTATCTGCCCCTTCTTTTCAATGTCAAGGTATCTCATCTGCATCTCGGCCTTCTTCGGTCTCCTCAGAACTCGCAGTTTCTTCTGCTTCTAATTTACTTCATCATTCGGTTGTACCTTCAAGATGGATCAATTTCAGCGTGGTTAGTTCATTCAGCTGTCAAGTAGAGTCCCCTATCTGCCCCTTCTTTTCAACATCAAGGTATCTCCCCAGCAAGAAACCTTAAACCCTCC
Source organism: Acipenser oxyrinchus oxyrinchus (assembly GCA_030684275.1). Classification (NCBI taxonomy): domain Eukaryota; kingdom Metazoa; phylum Chordata; class Actinopteri; order Acipenseriformes; family Acipenseridae; genus Acipenser; species Acipenser oxyrinchus. The sequence goes on along the minus strand of CM060253.1, from coordinate 27,269,823 downwards.
GCCCCCTAGACCCTCAGTTCATTGATTCCTCTCGCTCCTATAATCACTCATCACTGGTTCTCAACCCACCTCTCCACCCTCCAGAGCAAGCCTCCCTCCTCTACTCTACCCCCCCCCTCCGCTCATTGATTTCTCTCACTCCTAGGACTACTTGTCACTGGTTCTCAACCTACCTCGCCTCCAGAGCGGGCCCCCCCCCCCCCCAATCATTCTGTAGGCACAGCCCCCTCTGCTGCGAGGGCCAACATCAATCACAGCCAGATCATGAATGTGGGGAGCTGGTCCTCTTCTGCAGTGAATTCTTTCATTCATTCATCCTCCTCTCATATAGTTGCTGCCCGTTTTTAAAAAATTGCTAGTATGCCTGGAGTGGGGGCTTCCTGTCCACCGGGGCCACCAGAGGTTTTCCCCTAATCGGCCTCAAGGGGTTTTTTCCTCTCCACTGAGCGGCAGGTATACACAGTCACATCCTACTAACAAATTACTAATCTCCCTCTGTTTGTCCTTCTGGTCTTTTGTTTATGTTATGCGTTGGCATGTGCAGTCTTTTGTTTGTCTCACAGTGTGGGAGATTTCGTGAGGTGCCAGGGGTCCATCCTTTGGGGGGAAAGTGAATCTCACTTCCCCGACCTCAGGGCTAGGCATCCACCTCCCTTATCTTCAGGGGGGTTCTCACCATGTGAGTCAGAGCGGACCCCCGGCCATACTCTGTCCTGTCGCAGCTCCTGCGCTTATCTTACCTCACTCGAGGCTCTGTTCTATTCTGCCTCTCTTTCAGGACGTGGTCACTCGTGCTGAGTCCTATACTAACCTCTATGCTTTGTCCTTATTTTCAGGTCCCAGGCAGCGTGACGTCTCGGCCAATCGGGTTTTACGAGCGCCCCTTACAGAAGTCTCAGATGCTGGGTACCTCTCTCTCTCTCTCTCTCTCTCTCATCTCCTCTCGAGGGGCAGCTCTCCGAGTCATAACCCTCATATGTGTTTTCAGTTGCTGGGTCCTCTGCCCCTGGGATGTGTCGGCATCGTCGCCCTCAGTCAGCGACCTCTTTTCTATCCTGTCTTCGGCTGCTGGGTCCTTTGCCCCTGAGATGTGTCGGCATCGTCGCCCTCAGTCAGCGACCATCTTTTCTATCCTGTTTCGGTTGCTGGGTCCTCTGCCCCTGGGATGTGTCGGCATCGTCGACCTCAGTCAGTGACCACCTTCTGTCCTACTAACTGCTCCTTGCAGCTTCTTCTGCCTTATCCTTCACCCCAGCTCACGCCCCGTGAACTTTTTATTCCTGATTTTAACGTGTATAATAAAGTTAGTACATAGTACATGCTTTTTTTGTCAACTTTGTTTTAGAACTGCAGCTAAAAGTATACCTTTCTATCTCTATAATTGCTGTATTGCCAGTTCTGGAAGATCGCTCCCTGGTGGGTTGGGCTGGTGTTGCACTCCTGCTAGCTCTACAGTATTTGGAATTGGAAGTAATTGTGCATGATTAATTAGTCTAGTGTGTTTTCTTTCTTTGATTATTTATTCATTCACTTTTGTAGAAGCAGTTATCCTTTATTTTGTTTTGGAGTGTTAATTTTATTTTGTTTATTTGCTTGTTTATTTTGATTTGTTTGATTGCACTGCTGAGGGTCGAGCAGAGCTGCGTCTCCAGCCACCCACCCCTTCTGGTACAGCTGTAAATGTAATAAAAACCAAGGCATCTGTATTTCTATAAAACTTGTGTCGTGGGCTTTCATTGAGAGGACATTGTGACAACTTACCTGATTTCCAAAAGAGTCTGTGATGGTGTGTGTGTATAATACATATAGATAACTTGTCTTCCTGGGTTATAATCTTTCCCTGGGTTATTAGTTGCTATTGCCCTTGCCTTATTGGCTAGGTGTTACAAAAATGTACCGGTGATGTGCCAAATAGTGTCATCGGAAGAATAGTGGTCAGAATACATGTGCAGTCATGCAAATTCATTTGCACATGCCTTGAATATTTTTTCCTCCATCTTTGCCAAAAATGGTCACATTTAATTTTGAATCAGTGCATGAAAATGGAAGAACTGGTTTTCGAAAACATTTATATTTTTTTTTAACTGAGGGTAAATACCCGAATAATTGTTGAAAAAATCAACAAAGAAGTTTAAGAAGATATGTCAACAAGTTCTACAAGATGGTGTGTTCTACTCCGTCAATCTCCTGGGACAAGACCGCCCCCAGACCTACGTCAAACGCATCAGTCTGGAGGATGAATTCTTTGCTGAAATCAGGAGATATTAGTGCAGGAGCTTGACACAGTCGCCTCTTTATCACATCAAAAGCCCCCTGACACTCAGCTGACCACTTTACGAAATTTGGAGCCTGCTTCTTAGTGAGATCCATTAACGGGGTAACAATAGTGGAGAACTCAGGGAGGAACCTACGGTAATAACCCGCTAACCCGAGGAGGGATCTCACCTGGGTTTTGGTCTTCGGAATCGGAGTCCACCAAAGCCTGGACTTTAGAGACCATCAGCTTCACCTGACCATTACCCATAATATAACCCAAATATTGCATTTCTAGTCTGGCAAATGCACATTTCCTCAGGTTGGCTGTTAGCCCCTCTTCCCTTAGAGATTGAAGGACGGCTGTAAGTCTAACAAGATGCTCTTTCCAGGAAGAGCTAAACACTACCACATCGTCAATATACGCGGCCGCATATTTCTGATGTGGAGATAGCACTTGATCCATCAGTCTCTGAAAGGTTGCTGGAGCCCCATGCAGCCCGATCGGCATGGTCACAAAATGGAACAAGCCTTCCGGAGTCGAAAATGTGGTTTTCTCGCAAGAGCTTAGAGTTAAGGGAATCTGCCAGTATCCCTTCGTCAGATCGAGGGTGGAGATAAACCGCGCCACTCCTATCCGGTCCAAGAGCTCATCCACTCGAGGCATAGGGTATGCGTCGAACTTGGAGAATGCATTCACTTTGCGAAAATCCACACAAGCGATTTGTGCCGTCCTTCTTGCCAACCAAGACAATCGGGCTGCACCACTCGCTCCTTGAAGGCTCTATGACTCCAAGCTCCAATATATCCGCTACTTCTCGGCTCACCATCCCCCTCCGACTTTCAGGGATGCGGTACGGTCTCTCTCGCACCCTCACACCTGGGGAAGTAACAACAGCATGTTCGATTATATTCGTTCTACCTAGCAAATCAGAAAAAACATCACCGAACTTCCCAATTAACCCTTGTGTATCTCTCGCTTTTGACTGGGAACTAATTTTTCCCCCACCACCACCACCGGGATGAATGTCAGGACCAAAATCATCCTCAACATTATCTCCCGCAATGAACAGGGCCTTCCTTTCCCGCCAGGGTTTCAACAAATTAATGTGGTAAATTTCAGTTTTATTACGGCGGTCGAACTGCCTAATCTTATAATTTACCTGTCCCATTGCCCGCATCTGCCATTTAGCAAACAGCTTCGATTCGCTTGAGGGCAGGAGCAACATCACCTTATCTCCAGGTCGAAAGGTCCGAATCTGTGCGTTTTTGTTTTAATGTCACTCCTGACGATGCTGAGCCTGTTTTAAGTTATCATGCGCCAGTTTGTCAATTATTTCTAGGCGCTCTCTCAACAGCATTATGTGTCGGACTACATGTTTGTTTTCATTTTGAGGCTCCTCCCACCCTTCTCTTATTAGGTCGAGAATGCCTCGGGGTTGTGTTCCGTACAGCAGCTCAAACGGGGAGAACCCAGTTGAGCTCTGTGGCACCTCTCTCACTGCAAACAGAAGGTATGGGAGAAGCTTTGCCCAATTTTTCTGCTCTTGGTTTACAAACTGCCTCAGCATCTGTTTTAAGGTCTGATTGAACCGCTCCACCAAGCCGTCAGTCTGTGGATGGTAAACTGATGTGCGGATGGAGTGGATTTGCAGTAATTTATACACTTGAACAAGATATTTAGATATAAAATTAGTCCCATGATCAGTCAAAATCTCTTTGGGGATCCCTACTCTAGACATAATCTTTACTAATTCAGTTGCAACCGCAGCTGCACTAGTGGACCTCAAAGGTACTGCCTCAGGATATCACGTCGCGTAGTCCACCACTACTAAAATATGTGTATATCCTGAGTCAGAGGGAATCAACCCACTATGTCCATTGCGATACGCTCAAAGGGAACCCCCACCAAGGGCAGTGGGACCAACGGGGCAGGGCGAACTCAACCCGGCGCCACCATTTGACACTCAGGATATTCCGGTACATATTTCCTAACTTCGCCACATACCCCAAGCCAATAAAACCGAACCAATATTCGCTCCAGCGTCTTTACAGAACCGAGGTGCCCTGAAAAAGGTATATCGTGTGCCAACCGCATCACCTCGGCTCAAAAAGGCCCCGGAACCAATAATTGTTTTACAGGAAGACCTGTGCCCAGGGCTTGGGTTACCCTACATAGTAACTGCCCGGATATGACATAGTGGAGAAATGTGAGCGGATTTGTATCATCAATAGCCTTCCCCTCGACAGACCAAACCTGTGCCCGGATGTTAACTAAGGTGGGGTCTTTACTTTGTTCCCACGCCAGGTCAACATCCCGGTCCCAGAACTTCGGTATGTCGAGCGGGGTTATGGTAGCCTGTGCACTGGGGTTCTCAGTAACCCTGCCCTGTAGGTCACACTGCACCCCTACACCCTTCCCTCGGCTTTTAACAGACTGTAACAGGGCGAGCAGCCCTGTACATTGATGGCCACCTTCACACGAGTTTGCTAAATACTGTGTGGATGGGGCTTCCCATCCACGCTACTAAATAATAACAAACAAACGGCTATGCCGTCACAAAACAAAACAATAACTAAATACAGAAATAATAACAGAACACACAGCACCTCGCCGTCATAAATATAATAAATCATAATAAACAAATACAAAATAGCACAGGGGCGGAGGGGGACCCCGTTCTAAAATAAAATAAACAAATCAATGTACAGGGCTACTCGCCCTGTTACACAGACACAGAAGTTTCTCCAATCAAGCCCCATCCTTGTCTCATTGCTATCCCCTCCCACTTCTCAGCCTGTCGCTCTCGTTTTGTTTTTTGGGGCCGGAAGTGAGACGAGAACACTTCAGCTTGCATCGGAAAGATCTGGCCAATATGATCCTCCTTTGCAACTACTACCTTACTCGGGACTGGCCCTGTTTTACCCAATAACAACTGTTTGAAACATGGCCAGTCCCTCCCCAAAATGACGGTATAGGGCAGACTATCCGCGACAGCCACGACTACGCGGTCTGTCCGACTTCCCACAGTCACATATAATTTTGTGGTCGGATATACCTTGGTTTTTCCATGAACACAGGAAATAGCCACCTGGGCATGCGGCTGCCAAGATGTACTCTCCATGAGAGCAGACCGAATCATAGTTTGCCCACACCCTGAGTCCACTAAGGCGTGGGTACTCTTATTGCCAATCTTTACAGCAATTACACAAGGCCCCTCCCGACCCTTTCCCCAGGACTAACCTGCTTCGAGAGCCGGGTAGTGGGAAGCCACATCACACTCCATCGTCACAAGGCAGAATCGCTGAATGTGACCTGGCTCGTGGCATCTCCAGCAGACCAGGGGCGAGGATGCCAAGGGAGCCAACCTGTCCCGCTGCCCTTGAGCAAGAGGGGGGGAAGAACCCCCTGTTATACCCCAGCTAGAGGCCAACCTCGGCCTCCACTGTTTGGGAGGGAGGTGGCCCATCGGGGCACGTGCCGGAACGGGTGTCAAGGATGGTCTCGGTGAAGGCGGAGGAGGGCTGGGGAGCTGGATCCGACTCTTGGGATGGGGAGGGGTTGATGCTGAGGAGGGCGACACCGCATTTTCAAAGGCCTCGGCCAGGTCGATGGCCACCTCCAGCGTGGTGGGCTGGTACTGTGCAATCCAATTCCGGGTCTCTGCCCCCATCACGCTTGTGAACTGTTCAATGTTAATCAGCTCGGCCGCTTCCTGGCCCGATTTTTCTGCTACCACGCGGGGGTGGGTAACCGGAGGCCTTCGGTACTCACGAAACCGGTGGCAGTAGGTCCAGAGCCCGGTAGGCTGCCTGGGCTTCACCTGTTAAGCAGGGGGCCAGTTGCAGGCCCACTCACTCCCGGGCCACCTAGCCATTAACGCCACGTGCTCAAACATGACCAGGTAGGCCTCTGGGTCTTCCTCCGGCAGCATTCTCTGCAGCTTCGGCTTGGGGACCGAACCTACGAGGAGGCCATCTTCCCCTACCGCCGCTGGCGCCTCGCCAGGTTGGTGCAGCTGGGCCATCATCTGGATGAGTGAAGTGTAGTGGGCGGCGAGCTCCTCCTGCCTCTTCACCTCCCGGGCTTCCTTTCTCCGCTCAGCATCCTCCCTCTGTTGGTCCAGCGTTGTCAATAGCGTCACCAAGGTAGTCGGATCCATCTCTTCAAATCCCACTCTGAAAACAAATGTGATGGTGCGGAGGGTGTGGGGGTGAAACAGACGTCACAGAGTGACTTATACAGGTGCAAATACTCTACCATCAATGGCGTGTGATGTCCAAGGTGAAAAGTGCTGGCAGTAGTGCGGCAGCTCCTTGGCGTCAGGGATCACTCTGACCCCGGTCCTGATGATAAACAAATCAAAAACACGTAGAACACAAACAACCAAACAAACACGCAGCTCAGCAACCCAGGTTTAGTATTACCTCAAAGGCCCTGCACTTACAAAATAACAGCCCTTATATACTAGGAGACTCCACTCCATGATCAGCACACCAGCCAGTTGTCTAATGCAGCGCAGCTGATCACAGTAATCTTGTCCCCTAATATGGTCATTCCGCCCTGCAACAAGATGGCCCACTTCCTTTTCCGCCCCTCTCTCCAAGCCGGCCAGTCTCTGTACAGGCGTGCAAGTACCTGAGCTCAGCGCCCTCTTGGGTCGGGTGGGAGATTTGCAGCTCAGATCCTCACGCTCCCTGTCACAATATATATATATATATATATATATATATATATATATATATATATATATATATATATATATATATATATATACATTGATGAAGGCTATATTTGCATCCTGAGCCATTCGAAAAAAAGGCATAATAGCACAGTAGTGGTCAAAATGTCATAATTCCTCCAGAGGAAAATATACTTGAACTTTGCTCCTCAAGACCACTTTCAATTCAAACACAAAATTTCTCATTTTCAATCACTCAACAACACCCACAGTAGAGAAATGTTGATTGAATAAGCAACAAAATGAGAATACGTTAATAAAAAAAATTTAAAAATATGTAAAGCTGGTACATTTGTATCTCAGAGAAACTGGAGAGGAACAGGAAATTTAAGACATTCCTGTCAATGACTTTCAAAAATTAAATCACTCGACAACACCCAGAATTCGTGTTTTTAGACACTTTTAACAAATCTGTCTCTGTAAAGATTTACAATCATCCTTCACCAACGGGAGCACCAACCAAGTGTGCGACACAAATCTTCAACTCTGACAGCGACTAAAAAAAAAAAAAAAAAACGTTCCCCATTGAAACACATTTTCCTTCAAAATATGTTATTGTTTGCAGTTCATTATCTACCCAGTTTAATTCACTGTTCCTGAATTATCATGACTTAATGTACATTATTATTGTTCATTAAATTCACTTGCAATTTGAACCTTAACACCCGTTTAATGACTTTTTTCATTACAGATACTAATACTAATTGTGTGAGCTTATAAACAACTCGACCTAACGGTCCTGTAGTTTATGACATCACATAAACCTAGATGGAATTATTTACCTTTAACTCACTGAAGACCATCTATTATATATATATATATATATATATATATATATATATATATATATATATATATATATATATATAACAGAAAAAAACCAAGCTAGCTGATGAAGGACCTATAGTCTGAAACATACCGATAATTGATTTTCTATTAATTATTCACATTTGTATGTACCTGTGTCAAAGCGGCTTGCTCTACGCAGGTGTAGTTGGTGCAGTGCTCAGGAATAACACACACAAGACAGTGAAAGTTCAATAAAACAGCTCCTTTATTTGGCTGGGTTGCATGTCAACAACACTTAAATAATAAGCATGGGCTCAACACAGCCATGTGTATCGCTCCGTGCAAAACAAGGGTTTCAGTTCCAAAATAATGACACTTTATAATTATACCCAACACAGACACGATCACTTCTCCAGACAGTGAGTGCTTGAGTGCAGGTGGGGTGAAAGACAACAGTTCATGAAACAGGGGTGCAGTGCAGTCAGGGTTTTGGTGCTGGCTAGTAGCGACAGTTCGCAGTTTGTGTTAGCCGTCTAACAGTGACAAAAGACAAACAGTTAGCACAAACAAATAAACAAAACACGAAACACTCACAAAAAATTAATTACGTCCATTTTCTAAACTGGTCCTTCAGTAACCACATCAAAGGAACAGATTACAACCCCACATCCCCATTATACACTTAGTCAAGCCTCCTGCGATAGCTAGTTCAGTCACGTCTCCTCCAATCCATGATTGACATATCGCGTACCGCTTTAGACGAAGACTTCGGGCATTGTGTCTCCGCCCCCTTCCTGGATGGCTAGCTTCCGACTGACCCTGGAATGAACTGCCAGACAAACCAGTACGAGGCACTCTGTTCTTGTTATACAGCGCTCTCACAGATCGGGAGGGAGATTGTTGACTAGGATTCATTCGCTCTCTGTCACAGTACCTATATTACATTTTTCTTCTTTATTTTGATTCTTTTGGCACACACCAGTTGTCCTTTTTAAAAAATAAATAAATGAATAAATAAATAAATAACTTTGTTGAATATGATCTCTCCACCAGGTGTCACAGTATGAGAGAGACCTTACCGGATCCCAGAAAGTCGACGGAGTGGCATTCGCAAAGAGGTATGGGACATGCTCGAGCTTGGGTGATTGAATCTTCCAGGCGCGAGTGGAGTCCTATTGTAATAGTGGCCAAGAAAGACGGCACCAATCGCTTCTATGTAGATTTCCGGAAGGTAAACGCTATTGCCAAGTTCGATGCGTATCCTATGCCTCGGGTCGACGAACTTCTAGATAGACTGGGAAAGGCGAAGTTTATCTCAACTCTGGACCTGACAAAGGAATACTGGCAGATCCCCTTAACCCACAGTTCTAGAGAGAAAAATGCATTTTCAACACCAGAAGGGTTGTTTCACTTTAAAACCATGCCGTTGGGGCTACATGGTGTGTCCGCTGCCTTTCAGAGGCTGATGGACCAGGTTTTACACCCACATCATGTCCTTCCCCATGGGAGAAATGTGGCATTCTCTGAAGATGTCTTCTCACCCCTATCCTTACCTGCATAATACAGTTCATTTCCTAAAAGCTGGAGGTAGAAATATAATTTAAATAGCAAGATATTTGCATGACAGATAGCAGTACCACCGCAAGGCCACCGTTATCTGCAAACATTGCATATATACATTACATAGACTATTAACATTATTATTATTATTTTATTGTAAAATATGTTTTTATAAATATTTCATAAATATCTGCAGATCCTGATATTTTTACATTAAGCAAAAATGTCTTATTGAGACTTGCTAGTTAATTGAGGTATAGTGTAAGATATGAGCTTGAAAATAATTTAAATATAAAGGAGGGTGTTACCTTAAAAGGCCATGTTGAAAATATACTCTCTATAGGTGTAGCCTGTAAATGGTATCACTTTAGCTTTAATAAATTTACATGATAAATTTCACATTCATTACGGCGATCGGGCTGTCTAATTTCATAATTCACCTTTCCTATAGCCGGAATCACTTCATAATGCCCCTGCCATTTAGCACATAATTTCGATTCTGAGGAGGGAAGCAGCAGCATCACCTTGTCTCCTGGTCGAAAGGTTTGAATTGCTGCTGTTGCCGATGATGAGCCGATTTGAGGTTGTCCTTGGCCAAACGACCGACCAAATCCAAGTGATCTCTCAGTAGGAGCACATGCTTCACTACATTTTTGGACGAGCCTTTGTGCTCCTCCCACCCCTCTCTCAACAGATCGAAAATGCCGCGAGGCTGTCGACCGTACAAGAGCTCGAAGGGGGAGAACCCTGTTGAGCTCTGTGGCACCTCTTTCACTGCGAAAAGGAGGTAGGGAAGAAGCGATGCCCAATGTTTTTGCTCTTGCGGTACAAAACGTCTCAGCATCTGCTTCAAGGTCTGATTAAATCATTCCACCAAACCGTCCGTCTGTGGATGATAAACAGATGTCCTGATGGGACGTATTTTTTATATTTTATATACCTGCTGTAACGTGTTAGACAAGAAGTTGGTTTCATGATCAGTCAAAATCTCCTTGGGGATCCCTACTCTAGCCATAATCTGCACTAACTTTATGGCTATTGCTGCGGCACTAGTGGACCTCAATGGAACTGCCTCTGGGTATCACGTTGCATAATCTACCACTACTATATGCGTATATATATGCGTATACCCAGAGTCAGAAGGTAGCAAAGGGCCCACTATGTCCATTGCAATGCGTTCAAAAGGAGTGGAAATAATCGGCAGTGGAACCAAAGGGGCGGGGCACACTCAACCCAGCGCTACTCGCTGGCAGTCTGGGCATGTGGGACATATCTCGACACATCAGTATGAAGACCCACCCAATAAAATCGAGCCAATATCCACTCCCTTGTCTAGTCAGCTCCGAGGTGCCCCGCATGCGCCAGCCTCATGACCTCAGTCCGACAAGAGAGGGGAACCAATAATTGTGTTACAGGCTGTCCTGTGCCCGCGGCTAGATTTACCCTATACAGTAATTGCCCCTTGATACTGAAGTGTGGATATACTGGCGCCCCAGCCCCATCAACATCCTTACCTTCAATAGACCGGACCTGTCCCCAAGCGTGCACTAGTGACGAGTCATTATGTTGGCTCCACACTATGTCCGCGCTTGAGTACCTCATGTCCGGTATATTGAGAGGGGCAGGAGTAACATCTGCCCTAGATGGCCCAGTAACCTCACCCTCTCGGTCACACTGCGTTCCGACTCCTTTTGACTGGTGTTTGTTACCATACGAGCGCTCTCCCACCAGACCCCAGCCTTGTCTCAGTGATGCTCCCTCCCATTTTGCGGTCCTTCTCTCTTTTTCTAGGACGGAAAATAGGAGAAAACATTTCGGTATGAAAAGGAAACACATCACCAATTCGTTCCTTTTCCTCTTTTCTGCCACGTTTACATGTGCGGCTGAGACTGCCATTATTTGCATTTATTCTTTGAATTTTGACCAGTCTCGGCCCAGAATAACTGGATGTGGCAACCTTTCTGCCACCCCTACTACCAGGTGACGTTTTATCGGTCCTATCGATAAGTATACTTTTAGTGTGGGGTATGCCGCCGTATCTCCATGGATACAGGAGATGACCACCGGACCTCGTGGCCGCCACAACACACCGCCTTAGAGAGCTGTTCTAATCAAGGTTTGCTCACACCCTGTATCCACTAATGCGTGTGTTTTCACATTGCCTAAAACCAAATCAATCATACAAGGCCCATCCCCACCATTTTCCCCGCGCTTACCTATCTCTGGTGCCCAATTACACGTGGCCACGTCACACTCCATGGCAGCGGGGCATGACCTGCCTAGATGTCCCTGTTGGTTGCACCTAAAACAAGTTGGGGGGTGTGGCAAGATGGCTTGCAGTGGTGACGTCACGGACCAGGAAGTAACTGAACCAAAACAATGGATGGGCGGGTGAAGCTGAACGCTACTGCAGTCAGCGTATTTAATTTAATAATAATACAAACAAAAGATTTAAACAAATAACAAAACACAAAACAAAAAGGCACGATGGCCAAACAAACAGAAACAAGTATATTTCTACATATAGCAATTGTTTTTTTCGCCGCTCTCCGTGTTCTCCGCATTCTCCTCTGTACACTCAACCCCGCAGCACTGACAGCTGCAGGTTCTTATACTCTGGCCGAGGGGTTAACTAGCTGTTAATTATCTTATTACTCCTCAGCCACAGTCTGCACTCATTTGGTAAGGATGCGTGACTGTCAGCTAGTTAAATAATCAGTAGCTGATCAGCCACGCATCCTTACAGGGTTTTTAAATATTTAAAAACAATAACAAAAGACGCGGCGCTTTTATCCGCGCCGCAAACAAAAATACAAATAATAATAAATAAATACATAGGGGTGGGACACTCTGCCACACATGCCCCCCCTTCTTCATGGCTGGCAGCTCCCCTCCGTGGGGCTCCGGCCACCCTTTCTCCTGCAGCGAAATTGCTGCGGGGGGAGCTGGTCTCCTGACCTCCCCCTTCTTCATGGCTGGCAGCTCCTCCATGGGGCTCGCCACCCTTTCTCCTGCATCGAATTGCTGCGGGGAGCTGGTCTTCTGACCTCCCCCTTCTTAGTGGCCGCAGCTGCCCTTCATGGGGCTCCAGCCACAGTATTTCCTGCAGCGATAGTGCGGCTGGGGAGCTGGTCTCCTGACCTCCCCCTTCTTCGTGGCCGCAGCTCCCTTCATGGGGTTCCAGCCACAGTATTTCCTGCCGCTGAAAGTGCGGCTGGGAGAGCTGGTCTTCTGACCTCCCCTTCTTCGTGGCCGGCAGCTCCCTTCATGGGGTTCCAGCCACAGTATTTCCTGCCGCAAGTGCGGTTGGGAGAGCTGGTCTTCTGACCTCCCCCTTCTTCGTGGCCGGCAGCTGCCCTTCATGGGGCTCCAGCCACAGTATTTCCTGCTGCATGGCAGGACTGGTAGCGACCCCAGGCAAAACAGGACCCTCAGGAGGCGATGGCAGCAGCTGCGGACCCTCGGTAGGCAACGGCAGCAGCAGCGGACCCTCGGCAGGCGACAGCAGCAGACCCTCAGGAGGCGACGGCAGCGGACCCTCGGGAGGCGACGGCAGCAGCAGTGGACCCTCCGGAGGCGAACTCAGGAGGGGAGCCCCTGGCCATGGAGGCGGCAGCGGGAGCTCCACTTCTCCCTCGTACCCTGTAACTGGTGGCTCTCCAGGCGATGCGGAGCAACAGACAGCCCCAGGCGATGCGGAGCAACAGGCAGCCCCAGGTGATGCGGAGCAACAGGCATCCTTGGGCGATGCGGAGCAACAGGCATCCTTGGGTGATGCGGAGCAACAGGCATCCTTGGGCGATGTGGAGCAACCGGCATCCTTGGGCGGTGCGGAGCAGGCATCCTTGGGCGGTGCGGAGCAGGCATCCTTGGGCGGTGCGAGGCAGGCATCCTTGGGCGGTGCGAGGCAGGCATCCTTGGGCGGTGCGAGGCAGGCATCCTTGGGCGGTGCGAGGCAGGCATCCTTGGGCGGTGCGAGGCAGGGCAGGAGCAATCCTTCCCATGACGGTGGATGTGGAACCAGCAGGTATTGACCCTCTGCTGGTGGAGGTGGAGATGGAACCAGCAGGTATTCACCCTCTGCTGGTGGAGGTGGGAGGGACAAGCAGTCCTCCCACGGCGGCTGAGGCGGAACCATCAGGTATTCACCCTCTGCTGGTGGAGCTGGGAGCAGCAAGCAGTCCTCCCACAGCGCTCCTGCTGCTCTGCTCCTGGCGGTGGTGGAGACAGAGGCAGCTCCTGCTGCTCTGCTCCTGGCGGTGGTGGAGACAGAGGCAGCTCCTGCTGCTCTGCTCCTAGTGCTGGAGACGGGCGGCAGGGCTCCTCACCCTCTGGCGTTGGAGACGGCAGCAATGGCTCCTCTCCCTCTGGCGTTGGAGACGGCAGAAATGGCTCCTCTCCTCTGGCGTTGGAGACGGCAGCAATGGCTCCTCTCCCTCTGGCGTTGGAGACGGCAGCAATGGCTCCTCTCCCTCTGGCGTTGGAGATGGCAGCAATGGCTCCTCTCCCTCTGGCGTTGGAGACGGCAGCAATGGCTCCTCTCCCTCTGGCGTTGGAGACGGCAGCAATGGCTCCTCTCCCTCTGGCGTTGGAGACGGCAGCAATGGCTCCTCTCCCTCTGGCATTGGAGACGGCAGCAATGGCTCCTCTCCCTCTGGCGCTGGAGACGGCAGCAATGGCTCCTCTCCCTCTGGCGTTGGAAGCAGTGGCGAGGGCTCCTCTCCCTCTGGCACGGGACACAGCAGCGGGGCCCCTCCCATATCTGCAGCCAGGTAGTTGAGCACCATGGCTGCGATGTCTGGGAGGGATGCTGGATGGTGTTTCTGTTCCTAGGCCTCCCAGCGCTCCCCATCTCTCGCCCACAGGAGGTTGATCACAGCAGGGAGGGCGTCCACAATATCCCTCTCAGGCTCCGCCAGCCAGTCCCAGATCCCCTCTGAGGAGAGTGGACCAGTCCGCCTCGGAGGATGCAGAGGCAGCTCCTGCTCCTTTCCCTCAGATGGTGGAGGTGAAACCAGCAGGTATTCTTCCCCTGCTAGTGGAGCCTTGGGCTGTGGACGCCGGCCTCCCCCTCTTGTGCTGTGGACGGACCGACCCTTCATCCTCCGGGTTCCTGCTCTGGGCCATCTTCCTCCCACATGGGCGCAGGATGTTCAGGCTCCTCCCTCACCTGCCATGGAGGGGGTTGGTCGGGTGCTACATGCCCGACCTCACCAACGGCGAAGCACCATTACTCACCCCTCAGACAGGTGAGGCAGACGTTCAGCACAGCAGAGACCCGGCGGGACTTGCGACCAGCCCCACGCTGTTGCTGCTGCTGTTTCCTCCTTCCACTTCTTCCCATTATTTATTTGAGAAGAAAAAAAAAACCACCCAAACAAAAAAAAACCCACTTTTCTGTCCTGGTCCAGCTCCTGGAGGCGTTGTCTGTCCCACGCAGGACACCATATGTGGCAGGATGGCTTGCAGTGGTGACGTCACGGACCAAGAAGTAACTGAACCAAAACAATGGATGGGTGGGTGAAGCTGAACGCTACTGCGGTTAGCGTATTTAATTAAATAATAATACAAACAAAAGATTTAAACAAATAACAAAACACAAAACAAAAAGGCGCGATGGCCAAACAAACAGAAACAAGTATATTTTTACATATAGCAATTGTTTTTTTTCCGCTCGCTCTCCCGTGTTCTCCCGTACTCTCCTCTGTACACTCAACCCCACAGCACTGACAGCTGCAGGTTCTTATACTCTGGCCGAGGGGTTAACTAGCTGTTAATTATCTTATTACCCCTCGGCCACAGTATGCATGCGTTTGGTAAGGATGTGTGACTGTCAGCTAGTTAAATAATCAGTAGCTGATCAGCCACGCATCCTCACGGAGTTTTTAAATATAAAAAACAATAACAAAAGACGCGCTGCTTTTATCCGCGCAGCAAACAAAAATACAAATAATAATAAATAAATACATAGGGGCAGGACACTCCGCCACAGGGGGACAGAGGGAGCAATTGTTAAATATCTGTCCCGTTGCTGGTATGGCAACGGGGCAGGGGCAGCATCTCTAACCCAGCTGGGGGCCAACCTTGGTCTCCATGAAGAGGAGGCAAGAGGGCCCATTGGGGTCAGCAGTCTCGGAGGTCTGGGTCCCGGGACTGATGGTGGTGGTGGTGGAGGAGGAGAGAAAGATAGGGGGTGGCTGTTCCGAAGGTCAGGAACCGACAGTATCCTGGTCCGGGCGGAGACTAGGGAGTCCTCAAAATCCTCAGCCAGTTTCATGGAGGCCTCCAGGGTGTCGAGGTTGTGGCACCGTATCCAGGCCTGGGTATCGGCGCCGACCACATGGCAGAACTGCTCCACAACCACTCCTTCCTCCATTTGTAGGTTGGTTTTCTTCTCGGGGGTCAGCCAGTGTACCATGTGGTCACACAACCGCTCCTCATCCACCCTGGGGTGTGTCTCCAGGGATCTTCGGTACTCCTTGAACTGTACCCGGTGGGTCTCTGCCGTAATGTTGAGGCGGCGGAGAATGGTCAGCTTGACCAGGTCGTAACTGGCGGCGTTGAGGTTGCTCATTGCCTGGTAGGCTGCCTGAGCCTCCCCGATCAGGCAGGGTCCCAGCTGGCTTGCCCAGAACTCCCGCGGCCATGCCACAGTGATAGCCAGCCACTCAAACGCAACCAGGTACGCATCTGGGTCATCCTCTGTCGTCATCTTCATCGCCCGAGTGTTCGGTGCCGACATTGCTGGTATTCCTGTAGGGGCTGCTGCCGTGGAATGTTCCAGCCCTACTTTTTCAATGAGCGCAGTGTAGCACTCCTCCCTCTTTCTCTCCTCTGTATCCCGTCTGCTGTCCAGCGCCTCCAGTAGTTCCGCCAGTACGTTGCGATCCATGTCCTGTGTCTGACACCACGTGTGGCAAAGTGGCTGATTGTGTACAGGTGCAGGAGTGATGCAGTGTGCATTGTAAAAAGAGAATTGTAATCCAGTTGGAAACAGGTTTTAATGATTTTTATATTTTGCAATACTGTTCTCTTTTGTCATTTTCTTCATTGATGTTTCAGAAGATCGTAGTGGTAAAAAACATGTTTTGACTGTTCGCAAGCCTCTTCATTTTACAGTGAAAGTTGAGCTTTGCTAGTTTATAAACACATGTTGATTAAAAACATACTCATGCTTTGGTTAGATGCATATAATCACGGATTTATGTTAAAACCAAATCAGTTGTTGCAACTAATGTAAAGCTAATGCATTAATACAATTCAATGCATTCATGAACTATTGTTTCGTTAATATGTCGAATGTTTGGGCTACTCAGATCTGCCGTCTTAGGCTTCTTAGTCTTATAGCAATTTTGGTGTTAAGCGATTATATAAAGCACGATTGTTTCTAATACCATTCATTATTTTGAGTTTTACCCAGTAAAATACCCTATTTCTGAATGGAATAATAATATAATAGTGATGATAATTAAATCTACCACATCTAAAATACCCTCTTTTTAAGTACATGTTTGTTAACAAAATATTTTTTCTTCTAAGAAAAAAATTAAATAATACTACAGGCTGCTATGAGTCTTGCCATGGAGGAGAGAGATTTTTTTTTTTTTAAATATTACAAATATGGGTGCGATTAGATATGGGGTACATTTAGTTAGAAATATTTACTGTAACACAACATGCTAAAAACTAATTGAGGGGGGCGGGGCTTGTGCTCAATGATGACTCAAAAAAGTTTGTCAAATTTGGCCATACTGTCAAATGAGAGTTTCCAGGAATTTAGAATTTAGAATTTAGATTTGATAAAGGTCATTGTTTTGCCGCTAAAGCTAAGAAAATGTATTAGTAACATATGCTCTTATATAATTTAGAACATAAAATGAAAAAAAGGATTTGATAATGCCCAGGGGTTAATTTGTAAAAAAAGAAAAAATGTACAACGGGGCATTGCACTCGAGTGTCAAGTGTCAAAGAGGGATTTTTTTGTTATTATTATTATTTATGTATTTATTTCTGCCTGGTTATTCTCGCCTCCTTCCTGTCAGAACCCACTTATAGTCAGGCATTACAGTATTTTTCAATGGGCCTCGTGAGGCATGGTCATTTTGGAAAAAGTTAATACATGATATGTTTGAAGTAGACTGGAATTCTGATGCTTTAAAGTTGTGAATTATATAAACGTCTAACAAATGAATGGAAACAAGTATTCATTAACATTTTAATATCATTAATATTATTTACCGTATCTTAACATTAGTGTAAGCTCAGTAGTTGGTTATAACTGTTATTGGTTAAATACTGCCCACTAGTGGGTTTCATCAGTAATTATTGTTGGGTATGTTACTTCTCGGGTTCGTAGAAAGAAAAGGGGAGAGAGACGCCATTTTTGACTAAAAGGTTAAGGTTTTGCAAGTGTTAACGCATCCTTTGTTTAGCCTATAGTATTGGCTCTGTTTAAGCTGTAATGTTCAAAAAACCCAAGAGAATATAATTGTGCCTTTGAGCCAACCACCTGCCTCCAAGTATTACGTATTTTAAGAGGGGAGAGATAAAGAGGACAGACAAACAGAAGAGACGAGAGAGGGAGAGTAGAACAACCACGTAAGCAGCACGTAAATAAAACATATTATACTGGTAGCAGCGGTGCTTTTGGATGCAACAAGGGACAATTATCTACACATTCTCTGGAACAACAGCAGCTACTTTTTTCAGTTACTTATAAGTACAGTTTTCCCACATATTCTGTACATTCTACTGCGAGTTAAGAGCATAATAAAACTGTAATGGCTGACGAAGACCAGCTAGATGGGGCTGCCGCTCAACAGCCAGCGGGGGCCGGCACAGTATAGCAGGGAATGCCGTTTCGTTTGGAGCTTCCACCGCCCTTCACGGGAGACGGCACTGAATCATTCAGCTCTTGGATTATGCGTTTTGAAGTAGCTTTAAATGTTTCTGCGTCTAGCCTTGATAAAGCAAAGCTTTTACCGGCATGATTGTCAGGTCCTGCGTTTTCTTACTGGCAGAGCCTCACTCCTGCCATAAAGAATGATTATGTACAAATAAAAAATAGCCTGAGCGCCGTTTTCGGATGAATACAGTACTTGGCAACTTTCCAAACCTATCTGAATGCTCGTCCTCGGAAACCAAACAAACCGCTAGAGGTTTATGCTTGAAGAATTTGGAAGTTTGGTGGATGAAGCCTTTCCTACATACGGTCCTGAAGCAAAGAAATTTGAGGTTTTTAGGAGATTTGTGGTGGGTTTGGATTCTGCACTTCAGCTTAAAGTTCATGAGCATGGAGCTACTACAGTACAAGCAGCCTTAAAAGTTGCTGCGCAATGTGAGCATGCTCAACTAGCCATGAATATTACAGATCCTAATTCATTCATGCCGTTGTCTGCAGCAGCTTCCCAGTGGCAGCACCCTACACAAGCCCCAACTCACATTTCTGAATTATCAGCTGCCATTTCAGAAATAAAATCAGAGTTGCGGGACATTAAACAATTTCATGCAAAGAGCACTGAAGATAAAATTGATCAACTCTCCCAGCAGTTTGCCCACCTTCAGCGTGATGTTAATGTGATTGCGCAACACCCACCTCATGTGCAGCACAGCTCAGACAGCCATGCCTACAGCAGGGGGCGCAGTCCTACACGTTATGACCACCCACCTCCTAGACATCATGGTTACTATTCACCATCGCCTCGCCACTCACCCTCACGTGAACACAGGACACATCTTGCCCGTCGCTCCTATAGTCCACATGCTGTTGACAGAGATCGTTGCCACTGTCCCTCGCACAGGGCTGAGTCAGCACACAGATCACATTCCCCACATTCATCTTATTCGCCTCACCAGCGATACTCTCATCAGCCTTCCAGTCCTTCACGGCACCCTTATATGGGGGAGTCCCCTCGTCCACGTACATGGCATGAATCCCCTCATGCAGAGTGCTTCAATACCCCAAAAGAGACCAGGCGTTTGATGACAGGGAACATCAGGGAAACTAGTAATAGCTAACATTGTGGACCAAATGCCAGCTCAGCCAATCCAACAGGTCCAGTCCCAAAGTCTTTCATTCACTTGATTTTAGAGGGAACAGAGGTCAATGCTCTTGTTGATACAGGATCAGGAATTTCACTCATTACAGAAAAATGTCATCCGTCCATTCCATCACTACGATCACAATCCTTAGTGAAATCCTTTGTTTTTGCTTCCTCTGTCACAGGACACTTTCTGGACATGCTGGGCTCTCTTAATGTGCAGCTGCATGTTGGAAACCAAACTTTACACCATGTGTTTCATGGTGTGCGTACTGCAAGTCACTCTGTCATCCTAGGCTGGGACTTCCTTTCACAGCACCATGTTACCATTGACCTGCCACATGGACACTTAACATTCTGTGGCAACAATTTGCCTCTTTTACTGACACACAACCTCACCCCACTGCAGAGCAATGCTGTTATTTTCTCTTCTGTAACTGTGCCACCATTGTCTGAGATGACTGTGACAGCCAGCCTGGGTGGCAGTGCAGTGAGTGGCCTTGTGAACAGTGAGTACGTGGGCCTCCTTGAACCATGCAGAGTGATAATTCAGGATTAGCTGTGGCCAGAACGCTAACCACAGCACATAACAGCGTAGCAGTAGTACGTGTTGCCACTCCAATCAAGTTACGTCCATACCGCACATCACCTGCAAAACAAGCTGTAATGCACTGCTTGAACAGGGCGTTGTTGAAGCATCTCACAGCCCGTGGTCTTCCCCCGTGGTCCTCGTCCGGAAAAAGGACGGTACATATCGGTTCTGTGTAGACTACAGGAGATTGAATGCGATTACCATCAAAGACTCGCATCCCCTGCCACGTGTTGACGATACCCTGGACAGACTCGCGGGTGAGCGTATCTTCAGTACCATAGATCTTACGTCAGGCTACTGGCAAATTCCCCTCAATCCATCAGACAAGGAGAAAACAGCCTTCTCCATAGGGTCTGGATTGTACCATTTTCGTATGATGCCAATGGGAATTTGAAATGCACCTCCAAGCTTATAGCGCCTGATGGCGTTGGTCTTGCGCAGCCTTCACTGGAGCATCTGTCTCATCTATTTAGATGACATCATCGTCTACAAGTGCAGATTTTGATCAGCATCTTGAACATCTCAGAGACATCTTTCACCAATTCCGTTCAGCCAGATTAAAACTCAAACCCTCAAAATGTCACCTCGCTCAATCTGCAGTTACCTTCCTAGGACATTCAATTTCTAGTGAGGGTGTGCAATCTGACCCAGCTAACACAGAGAAGTTACAGACATGACCAACACCACAATCTCCCACACCGGTCAGAGCTTTCTTGGGTCTCTGCTCTTATTATAGACGTTTCATCAAAGACTTTGCCCATCTTGCTGAGCCGCTCCACCACGTCGCCCACAAGAACTTGCCTTTTGTTTGGACTGATGACTATGAAGACGCCTTCCAGACTCTCAAACAGGTACTGTCCACACCTCCTGTCAGGGCATTTCCCAATTTGGAGGTTCCCTTCTTGTTATACACTGATGCTTCACAGCATGCTATAGGGTCAGTCCTTGCACAAAAATTGGATTCAAAGGAACATGTGATTTCCTATGCTAGCCATGTGCTTACAGCTTCAGAGAGGAAGAGGTCCACCTTTGACAGAGAACGGTTTGCTATTGTTTGGTCAGTGCGACACTTCCGTCACTATCTTGCGTGTCATGCATTTACTATTGTCACGGATCACAAACCCTTAGTGGGTGTGAAAAAGATGCCCCTCAACAATGACCCCACTGGAAGACCGGCTTGGTGGTCTGTTGAACTGGATGTCTATGACTGGTGTATCATTCACAGGGAGGGTTCCAAGCACCTCAGTGCAGATGCCATGTCTCGACGCCCGGACGACACTGTTCCAACAGTCGATTCACAGCTGGTTGCTCCACCCCTCACTAACGATAGAGCAACACAAACAACTCTCTCACCTGCATCAAGCGTGACCCAAGCACCGGTCACAAGAGTGGTCGCCAGCACTGAACTGCCACAGTCAACGTCCCCATTATGCCTTTCAAGTCAATTTGGCACACAAATCAGTGAGTCTGTGCACCTTCCAGCACTTAACCTGGTGAACATTCAGTCAAATGCCTGGGACCTCCCTAATCAACAATGTTCTGACCCTGATCAAAAAATTGTTTTTCAATGGATGGAGCATGGGAGGAAAGCCCCATTTTGGAGACTTCACCATCTTTCACCCTTCCTCAGGAAAATGTGGATTCAATTTGGTCGCCTCACAATAAAGGATAATGTGTTGTGTCAGCAGATCCGCCACTCTCCCACTAAGAGTGAGTTGTTCCAAGTGGTGATCCCAAAATCCTTAATTCCTCAGGTGTTGCAGTACATTCATGGCCACCCCATCTCTGGACATTATGCTTTCCTCAAAACACTGGATAGAGCCACACGTCTCTTTTATTGGCCCTATATGTCAGCTGACATTTCAAACCACTGCCAACAGTGTCCAGCCTGTCAGTCACAGAGGTCTGTGCCTCAATACCAAGCCCCCTTGGTGCCTATTACTCCAATGAGGCCATTCCAAATAATTGCTGCCGATTTAACAGAACTTCCAACATCCATGAAAGGAAACTGCTATGTATTAGTTGTCATGGATCTCTACACCAAGTTTGTTAATCTCTACCCATTACGAGATCAAACTGCTGGATCCGTAGCTTGCTGTATTTTCAAACACTACATACCTCAGCATGGGGTCCCTGAAGCTGTACATTCGGATCAGGGCAGACAGTGAATCCGACTTGATCAAGGACCTCTGCAGATTCTTGGCAATCCTCAAGCTCCGCACTTCATCATACCACCCTCAGTGTGACGGAGCTGTGGAACGCTACAATCGCACCCTGAAAGCTGAACTGGCTAAGTCCTTATTTGACAGAGGTCTGAAGTGGGATGAACATCTTCATCAAGTTGAAATGGCCTACAATACCACAATTCATATTAGCACCGGCTTTACCCCCTTCTGCTTGGCACATGGGCATGAAGCACGGCTACCCCTTCATGTTCTTTTCTAGGATGCCCAGCCCGTGAGTTCATCTACCCATGGGACACCAGCAGTGTATGCAGCTTCCCTCAAACGCCGGTTACAGCAAGCTTTTCAGGAGGTTGCCAGATCCAGTGACCGTGCGACATCTCAGCAAAAGCACTATTATGACAGACGCCTTAAGTACTCTCCTTACCACGTGGGGGACTTCGTGCTTGTGGATGACCCAGCTCATCGTCGTCATAAGCTCGCTCCACGGTGGATCGGCCCCTATAAAGTGCTTCATCCTATTTCTGTGTCACAGGAGCCCGCGCCAGTGAACTTTGAAATTCAAGAGCTTTCAAACCCTCAGGCTAAGACAAGAATTCTTAACTACAACCGCCTGAAACCTTACGTCACGCCTACTACACCTCCGTCAACCCGGGATCCTGGGCCTCAGACCTCAGTGGCCACACCACCTCGATTGACTGCTTTAGCTGGTTTCTTACCTCCTCCTCTGCTATATCCGCCGCTTCAGCTGCCACAACAGGGACAACGTGTCTCACTGCATCAGCCTCCCGGCCCTATGGGGAGCCTTGGACACCAGCAGGAACGCCCTGCTCCTTTACCTGTGGAGCAACCGCAACCTCGTCGGTCCACCTCATAGCAGGGTCCATCGGGTGCCCCACCTGCTCCACCGAGTGCACCAGCGCCACTTGCCTCAACATTTAAGAGACTTTCAGTTGGACCGATTTAGTTATTTATTTATTTTTTCTTTTATTGCTGAGTAGTTTATTACACATGCAACAGGGAAAAAGTTATCACTGATGGTTGGGATTTTTTTTGTTTTTTTTGTGTGATAGAAATGAGGACATTTCTTCAGGGGAAGGGGGAGTAATAGGTAAGCTCAGTAGTTGGTTATAACTGTTATTGGTTAAATACTGCCCACTAGTGGGTTTCATCAGTAATTATTGTTGGGTATGTCACTTCCCGAGTTCGTAGAAAGAAAAGGGGAGAGACGCCATTTTTGACTAAAAGGTTAAGGTTTTGCAAGTGTTAACGCGTCCTTTGTTTAGCCTACAGTATTGGCTCTGTTTAAGCTGTAATGTTCAAAAAACCTAGGAGAATATAATTGTGCCTTAGACCCAACCACCTGCTTCCGAATCTTACTTATTTTACGAGGGAAGAGATAAAGAGAACAGACAAACAGAAGAGACGAGAGAGGGAGAGTAGGACAACCACGTAAGCAGCACGTAAATAAAACATATTATATTAGTATATGTAGGTGCATACTGTAGAATTTATTTAATGCTCTGGACCCTACACTTAATCATCACTGCATAGGGCCCCGCACAGTCTAAGGCTGGCCCTGAGGACTGTGGTTAATTCACCTCACCATGCCACAGCAAACCCTACTTGAGAGATGCCAGGTGACCAGTTATAACTATTTTGTAGATATCACACCATTTTATGACTGGTATCTTTATTTGTCCAGCTACACAATGTGCAACAATTTGTCATTTATTTTGCATATTATCATTTTTTTCTATTGTAGGCCTATTGATTTGTTCATTTATATTCTTCCTGAGTCCATATAATCACCAGTAGTAATCAGCACCTGGATGCCACCTGTCCACTGAAGAGATAAGAGTTTCTGAGCCTTCCCAGATGTGCAGTGGACAGGTTACTGTTCCACAGCTCTATAAAAGCGCTCTGAAATGATGCACACTTAATACACCACGAGCTTCTGAAGGCAGATCTGTAATCAGGTATGGTCTTTTTTATTTTTTAAAATCTTATTTTTAACACTTTTATTATTTTTATAAGAATACATTTTCTTTGATTTGTATTTTAACTTGTGTTTATTCTGCTTCACCCAGTTAATTCATGCTCTTACAGTAAAACATGATGTTTAGTTAGTTCCATAAATCGTAACAATCACATACATTCGTTATAAAATAATTTAAGCTTATGAAGAAAATGTATCAATCAGCGCAGTATCTACAGTATGTATGCTCGTAAGTCTTAATGCCTAGTCCTGTTGATGTTCTTTGTTTCAGAATGATGAAGATAACTGTCCTACTGATGCTGGCTGTGGCAGGTAAGGTTTCTTGGTGTTTACACCACCCTTATACTGACTGGAGGGTAGTGCGGGTGGATTGGACTCTATTGTACATTGACAGATATATTAGTGGAAACGTTTGTCTATTTGGCTTAGATACTTGTGCTTTTATGATTAGCATCTTATTGTGTCTTTTGAAACAGCACCAAATAACAAAACAGAATATCTGTGATATAGATAATTGATAATGATAATAATAATGATGATGATGATGTTGTTCAGGTCTTACTGCCACACCAGGGTTAGCTCAGATCCAAATGGAGAAGGATGTTGGACTTGATGTGAGTGCTCTGGATACTGCTTTAGGGGACTTGGAGGACTCTGATTCCACAAGTGGTGAGACTTATTTCATGATTTAATATCCACTCCTAATGCAGGTGCTGACTCCATTTGTGTTTACAGCCATTAATAACAAAGGTTCACATCAACCTACAGCAGAGATACTTCCTGTACAGTAAGTAAGAAACACGAGTCATTGCCTGCCTAAAGAAGAGTGTCCAAGAGTTCAGTCTCTAATGTCCACAAACAGTAAGTTGTCATGTAGGAGGCTTTACATTGGGGTGCAAAATCAGTGTCGTCCCCTGCAGCTCTGCTAATGAACCTCAAAGGGGCGGCACACATGAGATCCCTGCTTCGGGATTATCAACTCCAAGTCAATCATATCAATGAAATGTTTAAAGGGTAAACCTGGTTGAAGGCACTTTAAAAAATGATACTCTAGCAATGCTTTGCAGATGAGATCAGGTTTTACTTTATTATCCTTTGTTATTAGTTTTTAAGGTACAACTGACATTAACTTTTAAGCAAAATAAACGCACAATAACAGTTGACGCACAAATAGAAAATCTACTATTACGACTACGACTAGTACTATTACTGCTACTATTACTACGACTAACTATTTTGCTTTGATGATGCAGACATCGCTGAGACTGACATTGAAGCTGAGGATGGGATAGAGCTCAATGTCATTGAAGATGTGGTGGATGAGGACAGATCCAACATGGCCAAAGGTATGAAAAGAGGGGGAATAGGGAATGCTTACAAAATGTGCACTTACTTTACAAACATATGGCACTATCAGATACTAATACACAGGTAACTTCTAATATTTTTAAATAGTGAACCAAACCATGTTTGTTCAGTGTAGAGAGTTTACCCTTTTTTCTCCAATCGGAAAGATTCTGGCTTCTGATAAAGATTTAATTCCAATCAAATATTAATCTAGTACCAGTTGTGTTTTTACAACACTTAGTAAGTCTGTCGATTTCTTTGGTTTGTTCAGCTCAGAGATTGTCCTTGTGTGGTATTGTGGCATTATAGTATAGGCAGCATCAGGTGGGTGCCTGATATTGTATTTGGGCAAATGTTAAGTCCCTCTGGAAACCCTGAGCATGTCCTGTCTCTTTCTATAGCTTCAATCAAGTATCACTTCTTCTCCATGAAAAAAAGATTCCGGGATGCTGAGGTAAGTTGAGATCATTTTAGCCAGAGGAGAGATTGTTTTAGAAAAAGGCAAATTCATTAAATAAACAGATCGCATGTAGATCCATTTTTGTGAGTTTAGTGTCTTTGAGAGTCCAAATGTATGCATATCTCATTACATATATAATACAGGTACAAATCTATTTTTCCCAAGATTTACTGCCAGAATAGATTCAACAATGGACACCTTGCTGCACTGACCAGTGCCTCCATTAATAATCAGCTTGCTACCCTGGTGTGCCGTCAATATGGACAATGCACTCGTACCTTTGTAGGTGGGGAAAGACTCAAGGTCAGCCTTTTTTAATTTATTTTTTTTCATCTTTCTGCCTATGTATCATGAACTCCTGTAACCCCCTTGCAGAACCTTGTCCTACTCTTAATGAAACTACAACATTAATAAACTAAACAAGCAGAGACAAGTAGTGAATGAAATATGCAACTGGGTAGCTCTCTGTCCTGCAATATATATGGGGCACTGCGGTATTGTTCAGAAATAAGAAATAGTAAGAGAAACTTAATAAATTCATTGACAAACATTTTGACTAGAAGTATTTATCAATGACTTCATTACATTAAATTAGTTGCATAAAAAGACACAAACCCTTCAAGATATGTTGGAATCTGTCCTGGTTTTACAGCCTGATTGGCTTCTGTAAATGAGCAGGAAAAAGAGAGTCAGGGTGAGTTTTTGGGTGACCAGGCCTCTTTAGAATTAAAAGCCAAATCACGTTAGCATCAATTATCATTATACACTGTAGCAGAGCAGGGAGGGGGTTAAAATCCTCCCTGCCAAACACACATGCAAACGTGTGTTAACTGTTTTGTAAATGTGTTTAATTGTTTTGTTAATTTGTTTAATTGTTAATTATTAATTGTTTTGGCAGTTGGCGATTTATTGTAAATCAGCCCCAGCCTATACCTGTTTTTGTGAGGAATAAAAACCCCACAGATCATTCATTCGTTCATTCAGGGCTGCTGCTGAAGGAAGAAGCCCAGTTGTAGAGAGGATAAAGCCGTAGTTCAGAGCGAGTAGGGCCCAAGTTTGTGTGAGGACTGTTGTGTGTTTTACAACGCTGGACTGCAAGGTTTACTGGTGTTATTGTTTTGACAGGAAAACAGCTTAGCTGTCCTGTATGTAGTAAGGTTGCTGTGTGTATTAGCTAGCACTCCAGTGTGAGCTAGGCTTTTGTTTGGTTTTTGTTTGGTTTATTTTGTATTGAATAAAAGTATATGTGAAAGCCCTTAACTGTCTATATGTGAGAGAAAGGGAAATCTTTCAATTTCTTCTGCAACATTTAGTTTGTCTTTCTAAGGCTTTTTCCAGTGTGGCATTGTGACACTGTCTGTGGACTGTTTTTCTGTATGGTGTCAGACTGTTCCTGTGTCACTCGTAGGGTACTCGCTTTAAGTGGACAGATGGATCTGCGTGGAAATACACAAACTGGAGACCGAAGGAGCCAAATAATCTTACTTTAAATGAAAACTGCATTGAAATATTCTACAAAGGTGAGCACTGGAAGATGTTTTAAACTGTCAATGAATGCATCTAAAACAATGTTTCCTTTGTGTTAAAACAGAAAATAACTTCAAGTACTGTTCTTCTTAAAGCTAGTAGCCTTCTCATCTAATTACTAATTTAGTAATACCTCCCAAATTCTTTTTACAAAACTGTATATTTCTGTATGAAACAATGCAGGTCACTTCTCTTTTTTTAAGCAGTGGAGCACTTGTAGAAGACAAGCCTGTTGTTATTTGGAGTTAACAGGCACAGTAAAAATGGTAACCTTTTTTTTCATTGATTATCTGGTGCTACTGTTATTGTTTATAACCTGCTATGTAAGTCGATACCTCATGATTGCCGTGATCTCAACTACTGTCAAAAAAAGAGCCAGACTACTCTATCTGAATCTGTGAAGACATTAGCATGTCCTACTTCTGCAGTGATGAACAAAATGAATCTAATTTTTTACAATCGTTTTCTTGCAGGTGATAGTCGATGGAATGATGTCCGTTGTTATGTTAAAAAGTCCTTCATCTGTTCATATAGGGCATGATGTTAGACTAAGGAGGCTTGTCCTTTTTTGTTTTGTTTCTATTTTCTTCATTTTCCTAAATGCACCAATGCTCCTTTTGTTCAATGGCCTTAAATCAAGATGATGGAGAGGCTGATTCAATGATGTTTCTCTGGTTTGTTATCTTGGTTGTCTTAATTTGGTGTAAGTTACCCCACTTACAGGCCCCATTCGCAAAGCTTAATTAAAGAGCAAGTAGCAGGGTTCCGCAAAATATAGCGTCCCACGTCCCCAGGTGTTGCTACAACTATTTAAATAACGTACCTGTCATTTATTTTAATTAACATACTTTTGAATTTATAAGTGTAAAAAAAAGTTGTCAGGATGTTAACAATGAAAAGAGAAGTTACAAGAACGTTATTTTAAACAGTTGTATCAACACGTGGGGATGTATAACGCTATATTTTTCAGAACCCTGCTACTTGCTCTAAGTTAAATTAACATTTGATTTCAGTTTTTTGATTTATTCATTCTTTTAATGATTTTCAGCAATCATATGTGTAATGTGAATTCAATTATGTACCACTATTAAACATTTTACCAAATGTATTTCTCTATGAAATAAAGGTATATTAATGCAACATCATAAGAATTGTGTAAGAGTCGTTCATGGTTTTATGATTCAGAGGGCCTTCATTTTTTAACAAAAGGAAAATGCATGTGTATTATGTTTATATGTTGCGTATGCTGTATTAATTTTGGTGTATATGTATTGGTGCACGGGATATAATGTGGGGTTATGTAGCACAAGTGTTACAAAATGTATATTTGTATTTAGACACGAGGATAGCACAATCACTTCACAGTAAAAGGGGTATTTGTATGGAAACACGGGAAGTGCACAAAGTAGTTAACGTGCAGATGTACCGAGATTCCAATTGAATGATTGATTAGCAATGCAATCTTGGTACAGCTGCAAAAAAGGGTGAATGTTTCACTGAGAGAGAGAACAATTGCTATCGTGCTGGAGGGCCAGCACAATACTTGTTTGTTTAGTGTTCGTCCCGTTTGTTAGTGTCTGTTTTGGCCAAAGTGCTGTTTTGTGTACCGTGTTTTTTGTTTGTTTAACCTTTTTATTTTGTTCATTTATTACACCGCACAAGCAGCACATTCACCATATCACCTCACAGTGTTGTGTTTCTTCTGGGTCTGACTTCACCACATAGGCCAGCTTGCCACAAGTTACAATACTACCAAAGTTAAAAGTATATTATAAAATTCTCAATAAGTCTATTTACTTGAATTTCCATGTTATCGTTTTTTCACTGATATTTTATTGTTTTGTTTTGTTGGGAATCAAGCCATGCATTGTTCATAATCTTGTTCCTTTAAGAATTCACACACCAGACCCTGCCCCAAGGTACAGAGCTGCCCTTCTACCCCTCCTTTTTTAAATCTACTTTAATAGGTTGTTCACCTCGTAAAGTATTTTAATTTACATTTTTATTCTGTTCTACTCAGTTAAGTGATGTTGTTCAAGTAAATTAAATGCACAACATTAGTTTGTTTTTATTAGTTCCTTATTCTCTGCAGTGTAACTAAGCCTTAATAGTCAAAACAAATTAAAGTACATAGCACTAAATAAATAATTCAAGTAAGTATTAGCTGATGTATTGCCATCTGTGGCAGAGCAAGAGCTCTACCTGTAATAGTATTGACATTTGTGTGTTTTGGTGGTGGTTGGCAGGTATGGAGTTAATTCCTGTTCCTGCAAAAAACATGTGAGAATGTGGCTGTTACTAAATAGAATAATTGGTGTTAACTGGGAACAGCCACCTCCTATAACAAGAGAACCAACGCTCCATTTACAGATGATCCTCAAGAGTTCTGGAACAATGTTCTACGGACAGATGAGTCAAAAGTGGAATTTTTTGGCCAATATGGGCCCCGTTATGTTTCGCAAAAACCAAACACTGCATTCCACAGTAAGAACCTCATACCAACGGTCAAGCATGGTGGTGGTAGTGTCATGGTTTGGGGATGCTTTGCTGCATCAGGACCTGGATGCCTTGCCATCACAGAGAATTCTACAGGAGAATGTCAGACCATCCGTCCGTGAGCTGAAGCTGAAGCGCAGCTGGGTCATGCAGCAAGACAATGATCCGAAACACACAAGCAATTCTACATCAGAATGGTTGAAGAACAAGAAATTTAAAGTTTTGGAATGGCCTAGTCAAAGTCCAGACCTAAATCCCATTGAGATGTTGTGGCAGGACCTGAAACGAGCAGTTCATGCTCGAAAACCCACAAATGTCACTGAGTTGAAGCAGTTCGGCATGGAGGAGTGGGCCAAAATTCCTCCATGTTGCTTTGAGAGACTAATCAATAACTACAGGAAGCGTTTGGTTGCAGTTATTGCTGATAAAGGTGGCGTAACCAGTTACTGAGTCTAAGGGGGCGATTACTTTTTCACACGGGGGCATTGGGTGTTGCATAACTTTCTTTAATAAATAAATGAAATATGTTTCAAATTTTTGTGTTATTTGTTCACTCAGTGTCCCTTTTATCTAATATTAGGTTTTGGTTGAAGATCTGATAACATTCAGTGTCAAAAATATGCAAAAATATATATGCATATATATACTCTGTGTGTGTGTGTGTGTGTGTATATATATATATATATATATATATATATATATATATATATATATATATATATACAGTACTGTGCAAAAGTTTTAGGCAGGTGTGAAAAAATGCTGTAAATTAAGAATGCTTTCAAAAATAGACATGTTAATAGTTTATATTTATCAATTACAAAATGCAAAGTGAGTGAACAGAAGAAAAATCTACATCAAATCAATATTTGGTGTGACCACCCTTGCCTTCAAATCAGCATCAATTCTTCTAGGTACACTTGCACACAGTTTTGAAGGAACTCGGCAGGTAGGTTGGCCCAAACATCTTGGAGAACTAACCACAGTTCTTCTGTGGATTTAGGCAGCCTCAGTTGCTTCTCTCTCTTCATGTAATCCCAGACAGACTCGATGATGTTGAGATCAGGGCTCTGTGGGGCCATACCATCACTTCCAGGACTCCTTGTTCTTCTTTACGCTGAAGATAGTTCTTAATGACTTTCGCTGTATGTTTGGGGTCGTTGCCATGCTGCAGAATAAATTTAGCCAATCAGATGCCTCCCTGATGGTATTGCATGATGGATAAGTATCTGCCTGTACTTCTCAGCATTGAGGAGACCATTAATTCTGACCAAATCCCCAACTCCATTTGCAGAAATGCAGCCCCAAACTTGCAAGGAACCTCCACCATGCTTCACTGTTGCCTGCAGACACTCATTCGTGTACGCTCTCCAGCCCTTCGGCGAACAAACTGCCTTCTGCTACAGCCAAATATTTCAAATTTTGACTCATCAGTCCAGAGCACCTGCTGCCATTTTTCTGCACCCCAGTTCCTGTGTTTTCATGCATAGTTGAGTCGCTTGGCCTTGTTTCCACGTCGGAGGTATGGCTTTTTGGCCGCAAGTCTTCCATGAAGACCACTTCTGACCAGACTTCTCTAACTACCTTGTGTCTTGTTGCTGTGCTCAGTCTTGCCATGGTGTATGACTTTTGACAGTAAACTGTCTTCAGCAACCTCACCTTGTTAGCTGAGTTTGGCTGTTCCTCACCCAGTTTTATTCCTCCTACACAGCTGTTTCTGTTTCAGTTAATGATTGTTTGTTTCAACCTACATATTGAATTGATGATCATTAGCACCTGTTTGGTATAATTGTTTAATCATACACCTGACTATATGCCTACAAAATCCCTGACTTTGTGCAAGTGTACCTAGAAGAATTGATGCTGTTTTGAAGGCAAAGGGTTGTCACACCAAATATGGATTTGATTTAGATTTTTCTTCTGTTCACTCACTTTGCATTTAGTTAATTGATAAATATAATCTATTAACATGTCTATTTTTGAAAGCATTCTTACTTTACAGCATTTTTTCACACCTGCCTAAAACTTTTGCACAGTACTGTATATATATATATATATATATATATATATATATATATATATATATATATATATATATATATATATATATAATATTGTGACCGAGTGGTGTGTGGGATTTATGGTAAAGTGTGTAACAATGCATATGTAAGTAACAGAATGAAAACAATCCTGTTTCCACAATAACTAACTGTCTGTATACTGGGTACTGTGTGTAATGGGGTAAAATGGCTGCCGACAAAGACTACGTTTCCCAGAAGGTCATAGTCAAAATGGCTGAAGTTAATTGTGCTTTGAATCCAGTTCAGAGGAGAGACTACCAGGGAGAAGTTTGTAGAGCGAGATATGTGTTTCTGAAAGATTTCTGTAAGTATTCAAGAAGAACTGTTACTGTGTGGAATAGTTGTGCTGTTGGTAAAATTACCAATTGTTTTCTGTACAGGGAAACTTGGCTGTCCTGTCCTAGATAGGGACTGGTGGTTAGTTAGCACTCCTTGTTTTTGAACTGTACATTTTTTTGTTTTGCCAACCACTGTACATTAATAAACATACGCTACAGCGTTTCACTGCAACTGCTGTGTTTTTTGCGTATTTCCTACTGTGGGTTGCCTTTAACACAATTTGAGCTAACAGGACTGTGTGAGATGACTATAGCATACACATAACGTATTAACCTACTAATATTAATGATGTTGTGCTCCTTGTCGATATGCTGAGATAGCTTTGCTTGGGTGCTGGTTTTTAATGAATAAATGTGCACAAAAGCGCTGAACTGCAGTCTTCCGCTTATGTGTCCACTATTTCTGGGGAGAGTGCCCCTAGTGACAAAGATAGAAACTGCAGAAAAAATGGAGAGTGACTGGTGTCACTGCCTACAACCTTAGATGTTGGGATGCTGTCAGACTTTTGTAGCCTGCCCTATTAATAAGCAGGCCAAGATGAGGCAACAGTGCCCTAATAGCAACTTTGTAGGCCTGTGAGGTCTGGCTCTCCCAGCACCCAGAACTACCCACAGAGCACCCTGTGACTTGTGGGGAACAGGGTCACCAGTAGAGATACTGCCCTGATATCCCATTGCTGCTGTCTCTAGAGCCAGAAGAGGAGTCATCACTGCCATCTCTAGAACCAGAATGGGAGATTAAATAAATATGGGGCTAGGGAAACAAATAATCCTTCTCATGGTGCTATCATACTGATTATAAAAGGAAACATAATGGACACAACCATGCTCCAGCAGCAAGAGTTTACAGCATGCTGATTTAAGTCAGCTGCCTGTTAATGTGTGTGTGTGTGTGTGTGTGTGTGTGTGTGTGTGTGTGTGTGTGTGTGTGTGTGTGTGTGTGTGTGTGTGTGTGCAACGGTATACTGTTCATAGGCAACTTTTAAAGGGGAACATGAATGCTTGTGGACACATCTATAAATGATCAATCTATGTCCAGAATCTGATGGTCAAGATACTACTACTAATAACTAATGATCTTTATATCTCTTTAGTGCATGCAATTAATTTTCTCCTTTTACTTTTATAGTGTTGCCACTAGCTATTTTAATTCACCTTGCTGCACTTACCAGTGCCTCCATAAATCACCAGCTTGCTGCTTGTGCCGTCACTATGGTTGGCACACCCGTACCTGCAGAGGTGGAGAAAGACTCAAGGTCAGACTTTTTAAATTAATTTCTCATATGTCAATCTGTGTATCATAAACTCTTAGTTGTAACACCCTTGCAAAACCTTGCAGTACTTTACAAACAGTAAACTATGTATCTTTCTTAGTTGAAAAATACAACTACAATAACCAGTATATCCGTAGTCAGACCCAACTAGACATGCATACTGAACAGCCTAAACAAGTAGAGACAAGTAGGTGGGAAAATTGGAACTAGGTACCTGTCTGTGCTAACATGCTATACAGGGTTTGGAGAAACCTTTCTAGTCATTTCATGCTCCTAATTAAATTAAAATCATAACAAGACACACATTGTTAAAGATCTCTTATGTGTCCTGCTTTCACAGCCTCTTATTTAAAGGCAAAAATACGATAATTCTGGCTTCTGATAAATGAGCCGGAAATAGTTGTTCAGGAGCCAGGATGGGTTTTCTAGTCTCTTATTACAAGCTAAGATTAAGTTAAGCACTCATTTTTATTTATACACCACGGACATGTGATACCCCCTTTAGGTCTAACCTCAGACTCCCTTACCTAAGGTAACATTAGATAGTCCAAAAATAGTGCTGATCAAGGTTTGTGAAACCAAACATGTGTAATAGGGTCGCATTCATTTTTAAATGACTAAATAAAACAATCATGGAAAATGGCTTTCTGTGTGTTTTTATTAATTAGTTGTTATGTATTATCATTATGGATTTTAGTTGAAACCGTCCTTAGAATCTCTTACAAAAAGGGAGTACTTGGTACTGCTAGATTACTACAGTGTTGCTACTATCCTTTTATGAAAACCAGTTGTCATTGCCACAGATTAAATAATATTACAAGCACAGTACAACGACGTTTAGATGTCCAACTCTGTCGGCTCCACCTACTTCTAGAACACAATTTAAGAAGGCTGCAGGCTTACAGCAAATCTGTTTACATTTGATGTCTATATGCATTTACTGAAATTGTTTCAGCATGAGAAATGCAATTTTTGGAGAGAAAGGAGATCATTGTTTTTCTGGGTCATAAACTAGGGGCTCAGTCTTGCTGCCAGTATAGCTGAGTAGTAAAAGGTTAAAAATACAGAGAGGCAGAGCAAACTGTACAATCAGCGAGGTCTGGTTTGTGATCAGTGCAACTGAAGAATGTACTAAAGGGCTACCCAAGAATCCGTTTTAAAGTGTAAAAACTGCGTCTGATTTGTCTGTAAACCAAATGCTGTTGACGTGGTGTCATTATTATTATTATTATTATTATTATTATTATTATTATTATTATTATTAGTTGCGCTAATAGCTGAGAACTGTTTGTATCCGTTTTGAACAGAAGGTGGTGCTATTGTATAGCAAATCATGCAGTCAGCAATAACTTTGTTGCCCTACAGGATTTACTGGCTGGAGAAAGAAAACCTCAACCGATGTACATGCGAGATATGTTTTAATTGACAGTAGCTGCAAAGAGATTCTAACATTACATTAGCAAGGGCATGGTACCACCAACACAGGTGAGCAGACGCTTCAAAGATTATACAAAACACGGGGTAACTAACTGATGACGGCGTCGCTAAAGTAACTAAAAACGCACAGAAATGCTTGAACAAGAACATGACAAATACAGTAAATACGCTATCCTCATTTACTGTAGAATGTATGAGCTCAGTGGAATTCATAACAGCATCATACACGCAGTATTTTAAATATAATTATATGTAAATGCATACATATGTTGACTTTTTTTTCCCTCAAATACAGTAGTCATTTATTGCGCCAAAATGGGATCCTGCAGGCTTGCCCAAGGATTCATATTGCAGTCACGCGAAGAACTGCCTACTCGCAGATGATTGGCTAGTAAACTAGTGCAGTCCAATTTGTTTGAGTTTATGGTCATTTTGTGGTGGTCCTGCAGGTGCAGTTTAATAATAAATAATAATAGTTTAACAATAAAATAACGTAATGCTGCACATGGGTACCAATACATTTTGTTTATACTGTATCCTTACAGCAAGGTGAAAACGGCACGTTTCAAGTTAGGTCTCCTGTTTCACTTGTCTCCATGGAGGTGACGCTCCCGACCTAACCCAAAGAAAAGACCAGGCGTTTCCAATTCATGACATACAATAACATAACTTGCCAGCTGCCAGCAACACCGGCATACATTGCACCTAGTTACAAATACGTTTGATTTCAAGAACGGGTGTGTCACACACTTCATGTCCAATTAGAACCAGTAAAACAGGTTATTAACGCCATCAGTTGGGAAATCCAGGAAGCTACTAGACTGCTGGAGTGGTGACGTCACTTAAACATGTAAGTATATTTTGAAAACAATTTACAATTAGAACGCATTGTTACAGGTAAAGAACGCACAACGGTATAACAAACTCGGAAGATTTAATACAAGATTCATACTTGTACAGGTGTTGATTGCCTTTTATAAAAGTAGTCTTTAGACTCGTCACAAAGCAATACTGCATGTAAATATGAATACATTTCATGCCACTGTCAACTATAAGAGATAAATGTTACGTACAAACTTTTTCATTGGTAAAAATAGGTTGTTTTATCACATGTGACTTAGTCTACAATTACGTATTTTTAGTCAGTACTGCATGTGTGCCTAATCGGTACAGTCCTCTTCGTGTAAAACAATGTTAAACAGGAAATGGGTTTAAATTTATATAGAATATATTTACCAACGTGGGTATTTGTGTTTATACTTTAAATACTGTATACAGAGCCGGTGTGAACCAATGCTGCTGATGAAAATGAGGAAATAACACCTAGATGGTGCTATCTATTGATAGATGAGAACAAAGCCTATTCTTTATTACCAGCTATTCTTTACATCTGCAGTTCACTGTATTGTAATGTGGAGGTAAAAAACGAATCAGCACACGGGTATTCAGTAAAACAGGAGGGTCTTTATTTGCAGTACACACAGCAAACAGGTTCAGACCATTGTCAGTGCATCACCAACTAGAGGCACTGCTTAAATAGTCCCACAGGCATACACAGTTGAAACATTTTAAATGCTGTATCGCCTCCCTGCCTCTGACCGGTGGACCCCTCAGTCTCTTGTCAACCTTTCCTGCACTGGTGAGGAGAGGTCACCACTGGTGCAAGGTTGCATCCAATAGTTTAAGTAGGGCAAGCTCTTTTGCAAAGTCCCCGTTCATTGCCTTCACTAAGTCCTGTGTGCCAGCAATTACTAGTGCCAAACGGTCTTGAGGAAGTGTCTGCAAGTTGCATGATCTGAGATCCGGCTTGCAGAGCATGGTCCAACACGCATTAAAAGTCCCAAACAATCCGGCTACAGACACAAGGTTCCGCCCACGCTCGCTGTTACAATATTATTCTAACTTAATCTTCTATGAACTGTACTTTGATACAAAATAAACCATATTGACAGTTCAGTTTGTTTACATTCCCCAGATATAGTTTTAG
This sequence comes from Acipenser oxyrinchus oxyrinchus, assembly GCA_030684275.1. Lineage (NCBI taxonomy): Eukaryota > Metazoa > Chordata > Actinopteri > Acipenseriformes > Acipenseridae > Acipenser > Acipenser oxyrinchus. Next base: position 27,232,718 of record CM060253.1, on the reverse strand, counting down.
GAGGGACAAGCTTCCAGCCTCCTTGAGCCTACTTGTCACTGAGTTAAATAAGTATGCGCTTGCTATTGCTTGCAACAGTTGGAGGTTAAAAAGGACATTTAAAACTTTGTTATGGCTCTATTTTAATAGTTGTTTTTCCTTTTGAAACAAATGAATCATCAATAATTTGAGTAATCTTGACTATGGAAACACCTGCCAGCAAAGCCCCTACTATTACCTCACCATTAAAGTCTGTCAGGTCTGCTGCTGTGCACATTGTGACTGAAATTGCTACAAGGAGATACAGCTTATATACAACACATGTTAATTATTTGAACAATAATCAATAAGATAATTTAACAGTTTTCATATTGGTACATATATGTTCATTTAAAACAGTGACACAATCAAATATTTGTGCATATTTGTTCCTGGTTGTAGTTAAGAAAAGATGAGTTCAGTGTCATCAGAGTCTGCCAGTGGTGGATTACTGAAAAGTTTGCAGACAGACAGATGGATGTCACAATTACCCGACCAACTTCTGGATGTGCCCCTGTACAATCTTGCTATTCCAGGTACCATTATAATTCTTGTCAATTAATTTTTTTGAACATGTTCTTTAATGTATGTTACCACAGAATAAATATCTGCTTCTTAGCATTTTTAATTTACAGCAACTTGCACTGTAGTATTTTCATGTGAAACATACAAGTGTTGAAACAGACTGTTATCCAGTAAAAGTAACATGGAAAGCACGTTCTTCCTGCTCCATTTACCCGATGCATAGAATTTCAATTGTAAGACGCTACAGTAGGTGGCACAGCAGGCGAATTCACCAATTCATTCCAGCTTGGGTCACTTGGTTTCAAATTAGTCTCCAGTGGTCCACATTACCATTTGGCTAGAGAGGCCTAGGCAGAGGTCACACAAAAAGTATTTGCCAAAAAAAATAAAACAGGTTTTGGTTTTAGATAGTGTTTACAAGATTGTAGAAATATATTAATTGAAGTAGTAAATGTCTGAAATGACATATCTTATTAATATCATATTCTGCTTTTTTATATAATATTTTTCAACAATATTTAGTACAGTGCCAGTCAATTTGCAGAGCAGTAATTTACAGCATCATATTTTTTCAACTTTTTAATTAAGATTTGTGTTTAATAAGGCTTATTTAAATTATTTAAATATGATTATGTAATGCTGTTACCAAGCATATTTTATTAACACATGGAATAAGAACACCTAAAGAAACACATGGTCCATAACACTGATATTTCAACCACAGCTAAACCACATACCGGTATCTATCAACTAAGTGGTTCACCCTAATTCCTACCCCATTAAAAGTCCCTTTATTTGTACTCCATACAATTTTCACTGCTTCTCTTATGAATGTGCAGGTACTGTAGGTAAGTGAGCAGTTCCCCACAATCATTTTACATTTTATTTCAAGATAATAATCTTTGGTGTCTATTTTATTGCATTCTTCTATATAGCCTTCTGTGCACTCAATTTCATCAGAAAGAATGCTGTGCTTATATTCCATTTTGCAGTCAAGTTCAGCAATGTTTTAGCACTCCTGTAACTACTACTGCAGCAGCAAAAAATTGAATCTATAGCTCAAGAAGCAAAATAAAATAAAAATTCACAACTCGTCTTGTTTCCCCCCCGACTTGATGGTTTTATTTGTAACACTAGTAACATCTAATTAACTTAAGGTCACTTAAATGTACTCATGTTGTTTATTTCTAGTGCAACAGATGTGTTTTAAACTAATGTCTGTTGCTATTTTTTTTATCAAGGAAGCCACAACAGCATAACATATTGCCTGGATAAGAACAACAGGTCCCCAGTTGATCATACTCAGCCAGATTTCTTAAAGAAATTGGATAAATACATGAAACCCATCATCCGACCATTTGTATACAAATGGTCCATAACACAGGTATGAAAATGTAATTATTTTTTTAAAGAACTGGTGCAGCACTCCTATACTGAGTCCAAAGAGAACATTTGTGTTTTGTTTTTGGCAAACATCAAATACAAATTTTAAAAGTGCACTTCACAATAATTTCTAATTATTTTAGTTAATTCAAAACCACACATTACTGCTGTGTGTGTGTGTGTGTGTGTGTGTGTGTGTGTGTGTGTGTGTGTGTGTGTGTGTGTGTGTGTGTGTGTGTGTGTGTGTGTGTGTGTGTGTGTGTGTGTGTGTGTGTGTGTGTGTGTGTGTGTGTGTGTGTGTGTGTGTGTGTAAATCGGGAAGGAAATATTCCAAGAATGTTATTGAGTTCAAAAGCTGTTGTAACAAAATGACTTGTTTTTACTTCCAAAACTGCAACAACATTTCGAAACAGGGATTATTCATTTTTGTTCCCACAGTTTCAATAAGGTAATAATGATAGTTAAAAGGGGTCAAGGGAATGTCAGCTTTCCAATTTGGGGCAATTCATGTAGAGATAATCTATAGTGTTTTGTGCTTGTAAAGTACTCGTTGGATTAGGGTGTTTTTGTTTCCTAGGTAAGTGGGATAATTAAAATAGGGTTTGTTGATGCAAGTTCTTATTTTTTTTCTGCCTGTAAAAAACCACTATGGTCTGTAACGGGTATACTGTTACTATGTGGGTATCCGCTGAGAGACACACAGAGGGTTTGTGATTGGCGTTTCAGGTTTTATTGAAAATCCCAGGCAGTTGCAGTGATTGGTGGCCACCACTAGGGTGCCAGCAATGGTACACCTAGTGCGGAAGGATATATACAAACAGTGTACATATTTACAAAAAGGCAAAACAAAACACTGTACAAAAACAACCAAGAAACAAAAGGTGGCCAAGCTCGGGCCATGCTCTAGTCTACTCCCACTAAATAAAAGGGAGATCCCACTTCAGGAACCATCTCCCTGCACAAACTAAATAAACTTTGGTGGTATTAAAATCCCCTAAATTAATTCTTGCCATAAATCAGGATCCCGGTTAACACATGTGGTCCTTGGTCTTGGTCCACTTTCCCTGGATAGCCACACAGCCATGCGTCTCCACACTGGTACACAAAGAACAGACCCAAACAAAAGGATTGGCTTTCCAGCTCCTTTTTAAAGGCAGGTGACCAGCTTAATTGATTATCATTTTTTTTAATTGACACCTGGCCACCTGCTGCACATTCCTTTCAATTAGACAGGGAGGGAAGTTTAGCCTCCCAGCCCTGCCATATCCAAAATTTAAACATTTTCATTTTTAAATCAAACTAACCAAATTTATAACAAAACAAAAACATATTTACCAGGGCAGGACCTATTTAAACAAGCATAGACATGTACATCTGCAACCGTTTAGATCAACTGAACAGAACCCTGTTGTCTTTCAGTTGACCCCAGCTTCAAATGACACATTGCATTACTTTCTTGAATACATAGTGGTGTTCTATCCAGATCTTTGTTCGTGCGACTGATTCTCCTCTTAAATGTTGGACTAATGGCTTGTTTCCACCAGCCACTGGGATCGAGTTGACTTGATCTGCGGCTATAGCAGACTGCCAGTGCCACCGCTTCCATCAGCAGGATAGAGTTCAATCTGCTTCAGAACATTTACAGCAAAGGCCTCCGTCTGTATTCATACTAAACCATCAGATTCACAATTAAAACCAAGCTGATGTTGGAACTGATTTCAGATCGCTTTCAGCTTGACCCGAGTGGCACCCACTTTGACTTGCTGACATTGGGGAGGCAGACAGCAAACTGGGTGGAGCTTCACATCTGTGGCTGTGCAAATCATTCATTACGAAATCATGTTGGAAGTGGGCGTGTGGGGGTTATGACTGGAGCAGCTGCACATGGCAATACAAAAACACAACTAAATTGCTGCTAATACTACAGTTTTTAAAGCAGAAGTCAACAATAGTTTTTAAATGTGTGTTTATTGTAAGAGCTTTATTTCCAGATATTAACCACAAAGATAAATACACCACGTGAACAGAAAATATAAAACTAAACAACAATTTGTCATAGTATCAGGGCTGTGACAGTTCCCTTGTGACACAAAAAAACATCCCTGGCCTGTATTGGTATTAAGGACCCTCAGCATAACTGGTAGAAAAACACAGCATTGCCAGCAATAGGAAACCAAAGGATTTGGAACGTATAACTCATAGTGGTCCTGAAATGGTCATTAAACTGTACTATTTGGTTCATACCATTGTGATACAAGCAGCACTGCAGGTAATGGTTCTCACCATTATGTCTGTGTGCTATCAACTACCCTTTGTTTAGAAACAAGTAGCTTACTTTAAGTGCTCATTAAATTCTTCTGTAGGACATAACCCTTCTAATACATACAAGTTTTTTTTATTTTTTTATTGAAGAACTTAAGTTTGAGTTTTGTACTGTCATACCCCACTGTAGAAAAGCTGACTTCCAGCAATAATTTGCCAGGGAACTACAGAAAACTCAAAGAAAAAGCTATTTTTAAAAAGAGTCAATCACACAACTGGATGAGGTTAATTATACCTACCTTACTTACCTGGTTGTGAGAAGCAAAAGAGAGAGAGCTCAGTGCAGTGACTATATATTACCTCGGTGAGGCGGGATCGAGGACGTCACTCCATGGAGAGCCCTATCGGCAGCTTTGCTATAAAATGCTCAGTGAATACCTGACCTGTGGCAGGTATATCCCAAAAGTATGGTTGTTGGTCACCTTCAAATTAAAAGGGAACACAATTCCAATCTCAAAATACCTTTCTGTTAGGCAGTGGTGTAGTCGAGCCAGAACAGCGTTCTGTTACTTTTTTCAATAGGCCGAACCTTGGCTTAAGCGTTAACTTAAGAATCAACTTAAGAATAATTTCGATGCATGCGCACCGATGAAGCGATCTCTTTTCCATGTGGAAATCAAAATAGTCTTTCTGTACCATGCCATTGAATAAGCATTAGGAACCAGATTCCCTGCATGCCACTACTGATAGTACATGAATCGGAGTCTCAAGTCACAGAGGATGAAGTCACACACATCTGATTTCCGTACAATTCAGTCAGTCGTCATCCTTGTAATGCAATGAAGAGAACTTTAGGAACTTCTATTAAACTACAGTACTAAAGTTTAATAAGGCTAACAATGTTTTGTATTAGTAAATGCTGATAAAGTAGCCAGGTTGTGTTTTATAAAGCAGCCAAAAACTACACTAACATTTAAGATTTAATATATATTGCAAAGGCATAAATAACGTTTGTGTGATTTGTAATTTTATTGGATGCAGAGCTCCAGAAAAAAGACAGAGGGAGGACATGATATCATGTACAGGACATTGTGTTTATTAAAGTTCTGCACTGGTGATGACCTCAATCAAAAGGAATAGAAAAAGAACATGCACGATAAAAATAACTAAACCACCAAAGACAGTATTTACCCGCAAGATGCTTCCAAAACAAGACACATTTGGCTGGAAAAATGCCAGTCTTGCAGGACTGACTGGGGAGTAGCCTATAAAAGTCACATGCATTACCTGTTAAATGTTACCTCTAGCTCAGTCAACAAATAAAACAGGAGTTTGTATCGTTTTTGTTTAAGAAGTCTATTTTTTCCCAGTAGTTTTGGATTTAGGACTACACCAATGCTTTTAGGTTTTATCACGCACACACGCACGCACGCGCGCACGCACACACACAGGTTCACCTCCTTCTGAACACCCAACCCCCCTGCGCAGGTTGGTTTATATGCCTGTTCTTGACCAGGTAACCATTGGCACCTGTTCTAATAATTACCTGGCTAATTACGCATTTCCTTAATCAGGTAATCCTGAGCCAAACCCATACCCTAGTGGTTAGTCCATGGCACTGCAACAAGGCCACTTTAATAGGGAAACGGCTCCTGTCATTCTCAGACTCGTATCTACTGTTGCACACTTTGTTACAATACATATAAACTCATAATTCTATCAAGTTTGGTCTTTACTTGGATTACGTTTTGAAACAAATTCTCAAATTATAAGGAAAGCTAATAACCTTTTATATTTAAAAAATGAGAGAAGGAAATGTACATTTTACAAAACTAGAACCAAACTAGTATCTGAAGTGCTCTAAATGGTTTGATTAAGCCCCTAAAGGCAAGTAGCATAATGTTTCAACATAATACATTTCTCATTGTTCTGCTTTGGTTTCTGCTGTTCAGGAATCCACTGTGAAGGAGCAGCTAGATGAGGGAGTGAGATACTGTGACTTAAGGATTGCCCACAAACCCAAAGATGACTCCTGTGACCTGTACTTTTACCATGGCGTGTATACTACTATTACTGTTGAGGTAAGGGAGATTCCAGTGACAAATATCAGCAGGTTCCATTACAAAAGTTTATTGTGATGGCTATTCTTGACTTAACATGCTTTTATCAAGCTAATGTTTTGCCATTATTTTTGAATGGAAGGCAAGATCATGTACATACATTTACACAAACATCGCCTTATTTTCGATATATAATTTGTTTGCTTTATTTGTATCAGTAAATGCAAGCTTAAAAGTAAACCTGAGAAGTATTTTTTTTTCACTGAAGTTTTTAAATATTGGCCTACAAATAGGTATTGGCCTGCATACGTTTAGCTTTGTTTTTCTTCTAGTCATCAAATTTTTTAAAAAGTTTTTTTTTTTTTTGATTTGATTTAGTCTCTCTTTTTTTTTCTTCTTTTTTTTGGGCTCCCGAAAGGTGCATCCATTAAAGGCGCTCTGCGTGGAGTGCAGGATGCGCCCTATAGCCTGGAGGTCGCCGGTTCGAGTCCAGGCTATTCCACTGTTGACCGTGGAAGGGAGTTCCCAGGGGGTGGTGCACAATTGGCCGAGTGCCGCCCGGGGCTTAGGTTAGCCAGGGTGTCCACGGCTCACCGCACACTAGCGACCCCTGTGGACTGGCCGGGCACTTGTGGGCTTGCCTGTAAGCTGCGCATGAGCTGCATTGTCCTCCTACGCTGTAACTCTGGGTTGGCTGCATGGCAGGCCTGCAGAGTGAAAAAGAAGATGACGGCACACACTTCAGAGGACAGCGTGTGTTCGTCTTCGCCACTCCAAAGTCAGTGCAGGGGTGGTAGCGGTGAGCTGAGCCTAAAATATAATTGGATATTTCAAATTGGGAGAAAAACAGGGTAAAATCAATTGGCGACTACTACTTTTTTTTTTATACCAATTGTTCTTAAAGTTAAGATTAACTTTTATCTATAACCCATAATGTTCATGACAGGTTGCAGTCTACACCAGCAAGTGAAGGTATAATGAGTTATGATCCATTTTATGCAAATGATAGTTATTGGCTGTCTAACACATTATTTGTTTGGCTTAAACGCAGGTTGTGCTAAAAGAGATCAGAGAGTGGCTGGAGGCACATCCCAAAGAAGTTGTTATCTTGTCATTCAGCCACTTTCTTGGATTAAATCAGGAGCTCCATCAACATCTGATTCAATCAATACAGAACACATTTGGTCCAAAACTATGTCCAAAATATGTAAGTATGACCTTTGAATGTCAATTGGATGTGCCTCAAACCGACCAATTTTCTTCAGGACCACTATGGCTACAATGAACAATTATGCCTTGTTTCCACTACCTTAGGTAGACCTCAGACAGTAAAGTTTTGTATCTCATACCCAACGGGGCCAAACTGCTGTCCGGAAGTACGTCATCAAAAGGCGTGTGCTAAAGAGACAAACTGTTTTGAACAATAGTCACAAATGTTTGAACTTCGCTTGCTTGCATTTATTCAATCAGTCCCACAGTCCAACTTGACCTTTTACTGCCTCACGATGACCTTTACTACTGCACTACTACTTCCTCGGTCAGTGATACCTGATAAAATCACACTGGAATGCAGATAGCCATCTTTAACTACACCTCGCCCAGACCGCCCACCTGGGATGAGGCAGTGGAATTATATCTGTAGTGACAAAACTGTTCAAACGTAAGACTAATAAATACTACAAGAGGACACATGAAGTTCAACCAACTAAAACTGTTACAGGAGATGTATGAAGTTTATTATTGGGAAAAAAAAATGAAAAAAATTGGGGGCTTCTATAGTAACAGTTACAGCAATTAAGTTATTATGGATAATTTATTAACTAAAAGAGAAAGACCCATTTCAGGACCCCTTTGTAAAAAAGATGATGCACCCTATGACGGTCTGGAATCTGAGCTGCAAATCTCCCGACCAGAAAGGGCGCTGTGTAAGGTTGGTAGTATGCATTCCCATAGTCGGAGCAACTCAATGGTAGGTGGGAACTGGAAGTCAGACATTTTGGAGGAAGCCCGTAGCTGCGAGTTTGCTAAACAAATCCATTCTGATCAGCCCGGCACCATGGTCTATCCAATCACTGCCTGCCCCAGTTCCCACCTACCATCGAGTCGACCCGTCTATGGGAAAGCATACCACCAACCTTACACAGCACCCTTTCTGGTCAGGAGGGAGATTTGTAGCTCAGATTCCTTCTCCCTCTGTCGCATATCTCGCCCCTCAGTGATGCCGAAAGAACATTTGGCTAATGCTACGTCCCCTAATGCTTCCTCTTAATCATATCAAAGGCCTCCTGACATTCCCCTGTCCACTTCACTAATTTTGGTGCAGTCTTCTTAGTGAGATCACCCAGGGGGTTAACTACAGTGGAGAACTCAGGGATAAAGCGGTGGGAATAGCCCTCTAACCCCAGTAGTGATCTCACCTGAGACTTGGTTTTCGGGATAGACGTCTCCACCAAAGCATGGACTTCAGAGACAACCGGCTATACCCGACCATTACCCATGATGTAGCCAAGATATTGGGTCTCTTGCTTGCCAAATGCACACTTGCCCAGATTAGCCATCAGCCTTGCCTCTCTCAGACTATAGGATGGCCAAAAGTCTATCAATATGATCTTGCAGGTCATATTGGATCCCAATCTCCTCCTTTCCCTGGCGTTTTATTAGACATCGAGGATTCTCCCACCAAACCCCAACCTTGTCTCATTGACTTTCCCTCCAATTTTCCTGCCCTTCATTCTCTTTTTGTTTTCTTTGGGTGGAATAAATCAGCTTGCAGTGGGAAAATTTGACCAATAGTTTCTCCCGCTGCTCCAATGGTCTTACCGGAGACTGACCCTACCGTTTTTTTTATGGCTATTTCAAAATGTGGCTTGTCTAGATCGAAAATCACAGGATACGGCAACCTTTTTTTGCGACAGCCACGATTACACGGCGTGTCTGACTCCCAACAGTCACACATTTTGGAAGTGGGATATGTCCTGTTTTCCCCATGGATACAGGAGATGGCAACTGAGCTCCGTGGCCACTAAGACACACCCACCAAGAAAGCCTCCTCAATCAAGGTTTGCCCGCATCCTGAGTTCACTAATGTGTGGATACTCACCTTACCAACCCCTATATCAACAATACAAGGCCCCGGCCAACTATTACCCCTAGACTTACCTGCTTCCGATGTGACACGCCACACACCATTGCTGCTGGGCAATTCCGGGCGAGGTGACCGTCCTCATGACATCAGTAGCAGACCAGGTTAAAGGGCACCCATGGAGCCTGTGTGTCTCTCTGTTGGCCTGGCAGTGGGGAGGGGGCCCCTGATGTCACCCAGCTGGAGGCTGACCTCAGTCTCCATTGCTGTGGAGCAAGGCCGCCCGTTGGGTGTTGAGGGGGTGCAGGTCCGTGGGTGAAAGGGCATCACTGAAGAGGGGGAGAGAGTCCTGGGTCAGCCAGATGGAGAGGCGAGTTGGGAACCAGCCTCTCGAACGCTACCAGATAGGCCTCAGGGTCATCCAGCGACATCTTTACCACTCGTGGTTTTGGGAATACCACTGCTGGTTCTGCCGCTGGTTCCCTAGGAAACCAGCCAGAAACCTTGTGCTCATCCTCTCCATCATGGTGGCATAACACTCCCGGTGCGCCACCTGCCATTGAGCCTCCCTCTGTTCTCGCGCCTCCATCACGGCCACGATACCCAAGTCCATCCTTCCGGTTCACAGTCCCTCTTCTATCCACGTGTGACAGGATGTGAGCAAACATGGCGGGTTTCAGTCCCAAATAATAATAATAATACTTTGCAACAATTGTAATCCCCACAGTGCACGAAAGTGTGCTTTCCAAGCAGGGGATGATGGTATGTGTCTGTGCTGTGCAGTGAGGATAGTGCTCAGGGGTTTGTGCTGGCTCCATGGCTGCAGCTCCCGTCTCCTATAATACACACACAAAAACAACAACACAACACTCTGGCGCATTAGTAACTCCAGGGTAAGGGGCTGTACTCGCGTAGCTGCGTTCCCTTTGTACTGCCAAACTCTTCTCTGTGATCAGCCCGGCACCATGGTGTTATCCAATTGCTGCCTGCCCCGCAGCTGATCACAATGGATTTCTTTAGCAAACTCGCAGCCACGTGCTTCCTCCAAAATGATGACTTCCGGTTCCCACATACCATGGAGTCGCCCCCTCTATGGGAATGCATACCACCAACCTTACACTGCGCCCTTTCTGGTCGGGAGGGAGATTTGCAGCTCAGATTCCTTCTCTCTCTGTCACACACCCCCTTTATAAACAAGTTGTTGAATGTCTAGTGGTTTTATTCTGATGAAAATGTACAAATAAATAACAAATAAATAAAAATTAAACATTTTGTCTGACAACTTCTTACCCCATTGAGATAGATTCTATCTGATAGAGCATGATAAGGGCATTCCTTAGCACAAATTTTTTCGTGACCTAGTTTTGGTCCTTTTCATTTCAGGAGACTGTAACACTGAGGAATCTCTGGCGCTTAGGATACCAAGTGATAATATCTTATGAAAATGATATCATGAATTTCTACGATGACCTTTGGCCACACATCTCCTACTGGTGGGCTAACAAATGCAAAGCAGAGGCGCTTATTCAGGAGATTGAGAGGAGAAAGCAGCATGGCCGCCCAGGTAAGTACATTCAGAATTACACTCATTATTACTGTGGCGGGTTGCCCCGCCCCTGTGTGTATTTTGTGTTTTTTGTTGTATGTGGGATGTGGGATGTTTATGTGTGTAGTGGTGCACAAAGTGTGGGTTGGTGATTTTAAAATGTATATTTGTATTTAGGCAAAGGTATTGCGCAATCACTTCAGGTGAAGATTAAAATGGGTATTTTGTATAGGGGCATGGGGAGTGCACAATTAGCTCACTTGCAGACTGTGTCGAGATTCAATTGGATGATTGATTAGCAATCAAGTCTCGGCACAGCTGCATAAAAGAATGAGTGTTTCACACACACAGGGTTGGTGTGTTCAGTGGTGGAATAAGAGTCAAGGAGGTAAAGCAAAGCATAGATTAGAAATAACAATTGCTACGCATGCTTGTTTAGTCTAGCATGATACTTGTTGTGTTCCATGTCTGTGTGTTAGTCTGTTTGTTTTGGCCATCATGCCTTTTGTTTTGTATTAGTGTTCTGTTTTATTTAAACTTTATTATTAAACCGCGCAACAGCGCATTCATATCCCAGCACTGTTGTCTGTATTTTCCTGGCCTGATGCCATCACATGAGCCAGCCCGTTCACAATTACCCATATAAAACAGAAATTTCTCACAGACCTAAAACCTTTCCTCACATATATGTGTCATGGTCAAAATCAAAGCTTTATCGTGTGTTTGAATCACCCTGCATATAAAATTGAAGTAGATTTCAGATTTAGCTTTAAATTCTATGAAATATTTGGAAAAGTTAGAGATTTGTATACATTTTACTTTTCTATTTTTTGTTTTCATTTTGTTTTTCCAGATGGATTTTTTGTTGCAGGCATAAACCTGACAGAAGATGCTAAGTACATTGTTTCTCATCCCACTGAGTCTTTGAATGGCTTGGTTATGTCTACTTACCCGGTGCTGTTGGAGTGGGTTCAGAAACAGACACCAGGGCCCGGCCCTGGTGCCATCAACATCATTGCAGGGGACTTTGTAAAAGAAGGACAGCTGGTCCCTGCTGTAATTTCACTTAATGAAGAACTTCTTAACTGGACTTCTTGATAGTGTGGGAGCACTTTTTAGACTAAGTAAAACATAGGAACTAATATTTACTGAACTGCTGTTATAAACCCAGTTTTTATTTTATTGGTAATTAGAATATTTATCCCAAGAAGCACCATCCCTCCATGTATTGAGAGATCATCTTGTTTCAGTTTATTTGTGATTACAAAACAAATATAATTGCTGCACACGACTGTGGATTCAGGAGCCGACACTAATTAGATCTTTTCATAAAGCAAATCACAGCGTTTGCTCACATTATCTTATTGAGAACTTCTATTAAATGGATTATTTTATTTTAAGATTACTGACTAACAACACTTAAAATGAGGAAGGAGGGGGTGGGGGAACATTGATGTATTCACAATATTGTATTACTAAAAAAAGCTTATTTTTTCCAGCTTGAAAATGTTTAATTTGTACAAGCAGGAAAAACTAAGACGGGGTTATATTTTAACAAAATGGGCTAATTTTCCACATACAGTATTTTACATTTTTATTTTAGTTAATAGTTAATATTGGTCACTACAAAACAATACCACTGTTGTGTATGAGACTTTAGTGATCAGACTTCCTCTGTGGTGGTGTCTGTAGAACTGGAGCTTTCCAATTTCTCAGGATATGTTCAGTGATAGTGAATACAATCTTTTTAATGTTTTGTGAATGAAACACAATGTAACAGATGGTCATACAATCCACAGCCTGTATGACCATATAGCAGAACCTCAAAGTTACAAACCCCACACTGACTGATCAACCAGAGTGGAAGCATGCTGACTGTTGGAGACATCAAGATCAGATGCCAGGAATGTTACCAGTTAAACCGCTCTTGGCTTATTCTTATTATTTCTAAAGGTTTAGACCTTATTAATAAAGTACAAATACATTAAATCATTAGCCCACGTTACATGAGGTGTTTGACTTTTCTTGAGACATCTGTTTCTCATGAAATAAACGTGGACATGGTGCCTTTTTGTTTTTAATGTAAAACCTCTCATTTCCCTTTGGAACGCCTACTTTTCCCTGAACGCTATGCAAAGGAAGGCAAGGGAGGGAGGGAGGGGGTCAGTTAAATTAGACATGCTGACGGCCCACTTAAATTCTCGTGCTGTTAACCTTGAAATCCCCCAAAATACTGTTTACATGAGCAGAGAACAGTTTTTCAAGAAAGATTCCACGTATCATTGTGTTTGACGTAAATGCTTATTAAAGATCTGATTTGCTGATGGATAGTGCCTGCTTTAGTTTTAGTGTTTTTACTATATTTTTATTAATAATAAACTGGGCCAAATCCGAGTGGTGGTTGAACAGACGTTTGGGCTATTGAAAGGGAGGTGGCGGATACTACTGAAGTGTACTGAAGTGTTTTTTTAAGTGAAATTATTACAGCCTGCTGTATCCTGCACAATCTGTGCCATGACCGTAAAGAGGTGCTCAGGCAAGCGGAGGAACAGCTACCTCAGCCTCCAGCAAGAATTGCACAACAGCGATATGAAGAGGGTCCTGCTATCTTTATTTTTTGTAACCTGATGGTGTACTTTTATTTTGTATCACATTTTTGTTTCATTAGCTTATTTTGTATCTCTTTATACCAAATATAGCATCCTCATTTGCGCTGTACTTGTACGACTGCTTCTGCTTCTGCTAAATAAAGAATTGGAATATTGAGTATTGTTGATTCCCAAGAAGTAAGTCACAAAAATTCCACGCCACATTTTATTTTGGGAGTGGGTTGTTCGTGTTGTGCATTGTATCAAGCTGCCTCATCATCTCCTCTTCCCTTATGGATATTAACACCCGAGTCTCTTCATCGCTCCAACGGACGTAAGTGGAGGGTGGGCACGAGTTTTGATCAGTTATACACACTTAAGTATAGTACTTAGTCGTACTTTACAGTAAAGTCGTTATAGTCGACAGTTGTTTGGAAAGCTATTTGCAAGTGTATTCTGAAGTACTGTACAGTAGCTGTAACCACCTGAATTCACAAACCGTGATGCAGTTTATCAAATAGTTTTAAACAGAAAATTGGTAAATACAATCTGTATGACACTTTACAAACACATTTAGATCCATGTATGATTAGCATTATGCAAAGTTCTAGCAAAGACAGAGAAAAAAGTGCGGTTATCTGCAATATCAATCTAATAAAGGAAATACTGCAAACAAAAAGTTAGGTTACTTAACGTAACCCTGGTTTCCTGAAAGAGAAGACGACCACCAATGAACATTATGTATGGGATGATGTATACCAGAGCCGTCGCGAGGGAGAAGAAATGGCAGCATATGAGGGACGCACTAGCACTGTCTAACCATGGGGTTAGCGGTGTGAACTTACACCCTCAAGGACCCTCGTGCCTAATGAAGGCAGGGCAGGGTCTACCTCATTAAGGCAGTAGAACCTGGAGAAGGTATGTGGCATAGCCCAGCCAGCCATAGTACAAATATCAGACATTGAGGCCCCTCTGAAGAGGGCCCAAGATGTAGCCAACCCTCTAGTGGAGTGTGTGACTACCCTACCAGGTGGGGGCAAGCCAGCACCATCATACGCAGTCAAGACTGTGTCCACAATCCAATGTGACAGACGCTGCTTAGAGAGGGGCTGTCCTAGGGTCCTTGTCCCGAGACAGACAAAGAGCTGGTCAGATTGACGCAGAGCTCTTGTCCTATGCAGGTCATGGAGGAGGGGCTCTAGGGCTCCAAGAGCCTCCGATGGTCCGGCCACTGAGGACGCGGAACTCTCCTTCGTGGCCCTCTCCAACCTAGCTTCCTTCACTTGGGGCTGAAAAGCCGCACAGATGCTGCAGGCCACGTCCCTCTTGAGGACCAAGGTGGCATGTTGGACGCCCAAGCACCGCACACAGAAGGTATGTTTATCCTCCTGCGGGATATTTGCATTGTAGGCCATGCAGGGGTGGAACCCTGACTTGCCTTACATGGGTCTGGTGTTCTGCCTGAGCTGTGCACTGAACACCACTTGCACTGCGCTCAAGCACTGATTAATAGTGCGACGCCGTGTGCTCACCCACTAGCGCTGTAGAGGAGGGTACCGAACACTGTGCGCACCGCATTTCTAAAAATAATATGGAATGTCAAGTTGGGCTTTCTTTTCCTAGAAAGTTAAATATTTGTGTTATGTTTTACTTCCAAGGATATTTTCTTTGTTAATAAGTTGGAAGGAACTTTAGTTCAGTTTTTCTCAGTTTGTTTAAAAAAAAAAAAAATTGAAAGCGTAATACAGTTTTTGGTTATTTTAAGATTGCTTGAACAGCTCTGTGGGCATGTTTACAATTTTGTAAGGAAATGAAACTATTTGAAATGTTACGTTCAGTTTTAAAAACAGCAATATACAGTTCTGGTAAACCATGTTGGTTAAGACCAATATTTAAAATATTTATAAAATCCATTGTTTGTTTCGAATGTGTTTTGATTTTTAATAAGAAAAACTTGTTATTGTTGTAGACCATGTTGGTTGGTTTAAAAATTAATAAAATTGTCAATTAAAAGTGGTTGGTCAATTACAAATGTATAGTTAATTTGAATATGGAAAAACATGTTAATCCACTAATTTCTTAATTGCTTAAGGTGATGAGGTTCCTGATTTAGCACCTTGAACTATATATTTAAAACTCCATAAACACCTGATTTCACATTAATATCTTTTCAGCAGGATTTTCAAATTCTATTACTAACAAAACCTTAATTTCTGGAAAATGAACTTTCTGTGGCTTATCAACTTTTTCCAGGACATCCCTCAATTGACCAGTGTATCAAACAACTTGACTTATTTAAATAAAATAACAGGTTAAAAAAAACTGCAAATAAACACTCTTTAATGATATTACAGTCTAGAAATACACTGTAAGTAAATGATAAAATAGACATGCACACATACTGCTGACACTAATACAGCATTTCTACATTGACATGTTAGAACCTTCAAACTGAAAAAACAAACTAATACCAAAATAATATTTGTTTTCCAATGTACAAGTAGAGTCATACATGGGTATTTCTGATTAGCCTTTCATGACTGATTCATATGTACAGAATAATGAGAATTAAACAAATCATTACTTATTAAAAACATTTATTTTTTTTTATTTTGTATATATATTTTTTCTGTTTTTTTAGATGTAGGTACAGTAGGTTGCTGCTGGTGACCCATAGCTTTACTCTTCAAAAGGTATACTGCATCTCAGTTGTGGGGTTTTTATCTGTTTAAATAAATGTGAATTGATTAATAAACTTTCCCTACTTGTCTCGCATGAGGATTTATTTCACACAGTTCATGGAAGTGTTCATCTAAGTTTTAAAGCAGCAATTCTTATGGTTGCAAAACTTGAATAACCCATGTAACCCACTGAATATGCATAATAATCCCATTATACATGCTATTAATCATCATTTATTTTTCTGGACTCTTGAATATTTGGCATATTTAAAGATCACCAACATATTTGACCTTTGGGCTGTTTTTGAGCCAGGTGGAATTATTGTAATGAAGCCAATATAAAATTAGTCACTAGGGGTGGACACATTCTATTCTTTACCAACAATCAAGACCATTTACATTTGCAGTCATCTTTGAAATAACAAACTATAATTAACTCATGTGGCCCTAGGTCTGAACCTGGGGATAAGGTAATGTTGTCACTTCCAAAATACAAAAACACTTTTTCACCTGAATCCTGTTGTATTCAGCCAACAAAGTTGGAAGTGTATAATGTTACTATTAGGCAGCAAGCACTTCATTTACTGTCATTCTGTGATTGCTGCAGTTTTCTATGTGGATGTGGGCGTAGCTGCACACATGTTGTATAACATTAAAGCCCTGGTATTGTCTGTCTCAGTGGGAGGTGTACTGCACTGGCATGGCAAACCTAAAATTAGGTGAAGCTGCCTCTTTCTGCAGTTGGAGATAGGGACGAGCCAGGACAAGTTCCTTTCTTTAAAACAAAACGGAGGTGAAGAGACAACAGAGCAGCGCGGCAACTGGAGCCACAGTAAGTTATCTGTGTGTGTGTATGTGTGTATGTGTATATATGTAAGCAATAACACATACAATTATTGCATGCCCTGGGAGGCAAAGCCAAGTGCCTTGAACCATCCAAGAAGTGTGTTAATTTTATAACTGCTGAACAATCAAAGCGCATAGTTTGCCCATGATATTTTTTTACCCACAGAAATATAACTCTAAGTTTTTTCAGACGGTGCCTAAATTATTGCAAGGGTGACCATGGTTAAGAGTTGTGATTCGCCAGGGTTGTGTGGAAAAACAATAACACCATGAACACACTTAGTGGTGTGCAGCAGGATTTTATTTTCTGTGTATGGGTTGTTCTTTCGGTATTTCCGTTAATGTTAATATAATGGGCTATATTATGAAATAGTAATTTAAGCCAGCCAGAATAAAAACTACTGGCAGCACCCTTTTTAGGTTCCGCATACCACGGACGTAAAGTTGGTTGCCGATTGCCGATTGCTTTTCGTTTACAGGCATTTCAGTGTACAAGGAGTGACGAATCGATTTCAGACATGCCGATTACTTCTTTTTTATTTCAATGGTTGCTGCTGCCGATTGCCTTTTCATTTCAAGATAGTGTGCATAGATGAATAGATTTAAGATTTGCGATTGCTTATTCAGAGATTTCAGTTAACATGAAGAGAAAATAGATCAGACCCGTTTAAGTAGTTTTAGCCACTGCTAACTGTAACAAATACATTTCAATGTATTTTCTAGTGTTGACATATTGCTGTAAAATCTGCACTGAAAATTTGATTGAACATTGGAAACTCCCTTTCTTCCCTTTGCCTCAGGCCAGATATTTCTCTTATTTGTAACTTTGCAACATTGTTATTTTCTCATCTCTTACAAAACAGTTGAATGTGCAGAGATATATTATCCTATTTGTTCACATTTTTTCCCATCATGTTGAAGTCTCACTGTATATTGTCAGATTTGAGCTGGTCATGTTTCATTTGTATGACATGCACCTGTACCTTTATAGTTATAGAGTTAAAGGCACACATCTATCAACAGTAAAAAAAAGGCTCAAATTCTGCACACATAATTGGAACTTGCCATTAGACAATAATTTACACTTCAGTTTCCAATCATTTTATGTCACATGTCTGGACTATATTATGAGAAAAACATGTGAGCCATGTGATCTGTTAAAGGGGAAGCTGTCACCTCTATTTGTACATTGTTCATTTGTAAATGTTTGGAAATTAGCCAGCAATATAATCTAGATGTATTAAATGTCAATCACGGCTGAATGGAAGCTTGTGAATGCCTCTGACAGTGCACAAAAAACAGTTATGACTGTGGTGTCTTTGTGATTCTTTATGCACAGTCAATTATTTGTGTCAGAGCTGGTAAAAATGTCCAGCTGAACATTGCAAACCTCTTGTTAAAGAATATGACCAAAAAAACAAAACCAACAGCTAAAATTAAAAATAAACAATTCAACCAAATGTTCAAGGAATTGGAAAATGCAGCAGTTTTGATAACGACAAATGCCCCGTCCTGTTAATCCGCTACTCTGTACACCGGCTGTATAGCCTTCTTCGGCAAGATAGCCACTGCACCCAAACGCTATAAATCCTGTATTCACCATTTTGTTACGGTCACGTCTGTCAATCTTGAGGTGGCAAAAACTTTTTAACGCTGATTTTCATGTAATTTTACTATGTATAGTGTGATTGGTCACGTTTCTGGGGAGGCTAAAACTTTTTAAAGCTGATTTTCATGTAATTTTACTATGTATAGTGTGATTGGTCACGTTTCTGGGGTGGCTAAAACTAAAGCTTATTTTCATGTAATTTACCAATGTATAATGTGATCACTTTTCTGGGGTGGCTAAAACATTTTGAGGTGGCTAAAGCTACGTAAAGGTGATTTCATGTAGGGTTTCTATGTATAATATGAATTGTAACGTTCATGGGATGGCTAAAAGTTTTTTGAGGTGACCAAAACGACATAAAGCTGATTTCATGTCGTTTAGTGTTAACGTTCTGGGGTGGCCAAAAAAAAAAACGTTGAGGTGGCTAAAACTACTTAAACTGGTCTGATCTATTTTCTCTTCCTGTTAACTGAAACATCTGAAAAAGCAAACCTAAATCTTAAACCTATTCGTCTCTCCTTGCACACTATCTGTAAATGAAAAGGCAATCGGCAGCAGCAACCACGGAAATGAAAAGGGAATCGGCAAATCTGAAATCGATTCGTCACTCCTTGTACACTGAAATGCTTGTAAACGAAAAAAGCAATTGGCAATAGGCAAGGCTTGCAACAACTTTTAGATGACAAGTAAAACATAGTGTAGGCTACTAATAACGGTTCATTAAACCAAATACCACAGATCCATTCACAATTTTACACCGCTTCGAGGAAATACCGTTTCAACTCTTCTTGCATTTCTGTTAATACTTACTACTTGCAATTGTGGCTTTTGACTTCCGTTTTTTATAATTTCAGTTTTTGTTGCTCTAAACAGATTAGTCAACTTTTAACATCAACACTTAAAAAAGAGTGGACTTACTTGGGACTTGGACTGAACCTTTGCATCAACTTCGGCCTTCAGTTAACACAAATTTGTGTCTGGTAAATGCTGTATCAAAATATTACAGCACCTACAACTAAACATAATACTTACAGATATAACCGACGTTGTTCCTGTATTCAGTCTAGGGTACAGTTTACAAAGCGTAAGTTTTGTTTTGCCTTATTTGTAATTCAAAATTCGACACATAATAAATACAATGATTTGGTTGCAGAATGGAAAAATTATTTTTTTCTAAATCTATTGTGGAATTGTGCTACAGTAAATGTGTTTGTTCAAAAAGGGTTGTTAGTTGAATGTGTTTACAATGGGATCTTCTTTGTGCAAAAGTAGCTGAGAGGCAAATATTAAGCTGTGCTAGTATGCAGCCAATTTCAGCCTCCTTGCTTGAAATAAACAGTTTTACACTGCCTTCCTAAAACTAAACAGAACTGTAGCGTACTGTTTTTTTTGCAGTCACTAGTGCAACATGTCTAGTTTTGTCCCAGTTTTGACCCAACTTTTCTCATAAGAAAAATGATAGGGTCGAGTTGCTTGTAAGTTCAAAATGACATTATAACTCCTTGTAGGAAACAAACAGGGTTTTTTTCTAATCAATTGTAGCTGTATAAATACTAAATAAAACCAGCCCAATCTTGGTTATATTCCTAATTTAAACAGGAATAAAAAAATAAAATAAATGTCGGGTGATTTACATTGGTGTAAATGACCTTTTGGGTATTACTAGTTTTATCTCCGATCACACCTAATTGCCTTTGCAGGATTCGAAAGTATGATTGCAGCAAATGAGAGACCTATTCTAGGTGACCAGAACAATAAAGATTGGATGGCACAGCTGTCTGAACAACTTTGGGACATTCCTCTCTACAACCTTGCAATTCCAGGTACTAGGCCTATATATGTTATTAGTCAGGGACCCATGTCAAGATTTTTTTTTGCCCCAGAGAGGAATAAAGTTGTACCTCTGTCAGCCTGATGGAGGGACTCATGAAGTTCAAAATAAGGGTGTGAGTGGCAGGGCTGAGCAATGATGACCCTTTTTATAGAAGCAGGTACTTTGTACATTTTTCTAAAATTCTGCTCTTTTAATAGAATGAGTAGGGCAATATAAACTAATGGTCTGAATTAGCTGTTTTTGCTTAGGCAATATAAGGAACGGATTGAAAATGATTATGGTGACCACATTTAGAAAGTACCTACTTCTTTAAAAAGGGTTATAGCACAACCCTGCCACTGACACCCTGCCTCATTCTGAACCCCAGGAGTCCCTCTATCAGGCTGACACAGGTACAATTTTATTCCTGTTTTCCTGTTTGGGCCCTGGACTATGTTCTTAATGTGCAGCCTACCATCCTCTTTAGTACTGTAAGCGGCCCTGTAAATGTATTTTCAGGTAGTCATGATACCATGAGCTTCTGTTTGGATATGAACTCTCCCATTGATGAATCAATGTCTGGAATCTTGAAGGTTGTGGACAGAATCATTCCCTGTGTCACCCGACCAATGATTTTTAAATGGTCTAGAACACAGGTAGAGACATGGATCATTTCTTTCTTTTTTCACAGGAAATCATGCAGTCTCTGTCTGTAATTTGCAATGCATTACACTTTTATTTATTAACCTTTTTTGTGCGTACTAATTGTGTGCACAAAAACTGCTCAATTAAATACCAGCACCCATCATTATTATGCCGATGGCATATCAGTGGGCTATGCTGAAATGCATAGCAATAAAACCACTATCATCAACACAGCTGGAGAAGAAAGTAGCTTAAGACAACCCTGAAGCTACAGTACTTCCTAGGTAATAGCAATGCAGGAACCTTTTTTTCCTGGATGTTCCATGAAGCAATTTCACATTAATCCAGAGTCCAATCAGAATACAGTGCTTTTGGCTTTTAATATGTTCTTTATGCTGCATTCAATTCCATATTTCTGATCATACAGGAGGATAGCATTGTGGCACAGCTTGAAGCAGGGATTCGATACTTTGACCTGAGGATTGCCCGCAAAAAAAACGATACATCTAACAATCTGTACTTTGTCCATGGCGTTTACACATTTATGACGGTGCAGGTGAGTGAACACAGGCTTACCTGTTATGGTGGCATTCTAGTAAAACTGGAATAGTGACTGGTTATTGTGATCACACCTAGTTTTCTTAATTTTTTTCAGTGATTAAGGTGACCTATAAGCAGTAATGTAAAATACAGATTAGTTTAATAAATGTCCATAGAAAGCAAAACCAATGTTAAACACATCATACATTATACAGTAAATGGTTACAAGCTTCACACCAATGGCTTCCTTCATACTTCTTGCTCATTTGATTAGGCGGACTTGCTTTATTCTCCATACCCTGTTATTATGGATAGTTCTTGAGTTAGGTGGCACATGTAAACTGGGTCACTTTTGAAACTACCAGAACACAACCTACTGACCAAAATGTACTGTGTCTGGAATATTGATAATGAATTTGGAAATGTTACAACTGCGTTCTGACCCCTTTACCAACATGCAAAAGTGTGTTATATTCCATGAACTTGCATGGCAACAGCAGCTTAAAGCATTTAGGAAAGTAGAGACAAGATGAGTGGCTTTTTTAATGATTAATTATGATTATGAAGTTAATTATTAACTGTTTTAAATTAAGACATGTCTTCCCCTTGACAAAGTTTAAAACTATGTCAGTAATATCATTCAATCATGTTACATTTAAGACTAAACATCACTAAATAAATACTCACCAAGCTTTTCATTCCTCATTTAGAAGGCACTGGAAGACTTTGCTCAGTGGCTGGAAACACACCCAAAAGAGGCAGTCATTTTGGCATGTAGCCATTTTGAAGGGCTGACTGAAGATCTCCATAATCATCTCATTTGGTCACTGAAAAACATTTTTGGTTCTAAGCTCTGTCCGAATATGGTAAGTGATACAACAGAATCGCAGTGAGATTCACTAGCTCAGTGTTTACTTGTTAAAAGAAAATATCTACTTTTAAAATACTGCGGTTTTAGATTGAGCCGCTGGTTTCACACACAATACATGGCTTCCCGGGTGACGGAGGTAGAAGCCGTCGCAGCTCCTTTCCCTCTGGTGGTGGAGACTGGAGCAGCAGGCAGTCTCCCTCTGGCGGTGGTACTGCAGTCTCCTGCCCGCAATCACGCTAGCCCGCACATCTCCCTCATCCTCTCCTTGAGGTTGGCCTACTGCCACCTCCTCCTGCCGCTGTGTGTCCCTGGCGTCCCACCACTCCATCTCCACCTTCCTCCTCTGTTGGTCCCAGGCGTTCAGCATGGCAACCAGCCTATCGTCATCCATTTTCTTTCTCTATTTTTGTTCTCTTCTTAAATAAACCTGCAGTTTCTGGTCTGCGTCTAGGGGTGCTGTCCTGCTTCTGACACCAACTGTGACAGGTAGTGTGTAAACCTTTTTGTTTGTGTTGTAAAGTTAAACTTTTGTGACTGGTAAACAGCTTAGCTGTCCAGTTTGTTAGTTTAAGGACGGTACAAAGTTTAGTTAGTACTCCATGTGTGAGTTAGGTTTTGTTTTGATTTGTTTTATTTTCATTTCTGTAAATATATGAAGTGCATGTAAGTGCTTAAACCTGCAGTTCTTGTGCCTGGGTCTGTATTTTAAAGTGTGAAAACAAGCCTCAATCGTAAGGCTCTTATTACGTTATTGAGCTATATATATATATATATATATATATATATATATATATATATATATATATATATATATATATATATATATATATATATATATGTGTTAAGAAGAAAACATATTTAAATGATTTAAAAAAAAATATATATATATATACAGTACTGTGCAAAAGTTTTAGGCAGGTGTGAAAAAATGCTGTAAAGTAAGAATGCTTTCAAAAATAGACATGTTAATAGATTATATTTATCAATTAACTAAATGCAAAGTGAGTGAACAGAAGAAAAATCTAAATCAAATCCATATTTGGTGTGACAACCCTTTGCCTTCAAAACAGCATCAATTCTTCTAGGTACACTTGCACAAAGTCAGGGATTTTGTAGGCATATAGTCAGGTGTATGATTCAACAATTATACCAAACAGGTGCTAATGATCATCAATTCAATATGTAGGTTGAAACACAATCATTAACTGAAACAGAAACAGCTGTGCAGGAGGAATAAAACTGGGTGAGGAACAGCCAAACTCAGCTAACAAGGTGAGGTTGCTGAAGACAGTTTACTGTCAAAAGTCATACACCATGGCAAGACTGAGCACAGCAACAAGGCACAAGGTAGTTATACTGCATCAGCAAGGTCTCTCCCAGGCAGAAATTTCAAGGCAGACAGGGGTTTCCAGATGTGCTATCCAAGCTCTTTTGAAGAAGCACAAAGAAACGGGCAACGTTGAGGACCGTGAGACGAGTGGTCGGCCAAGGAAACTTACTGCAGCAGATGAAAGACACATCATGCTTACTTCCCTTCATAATCGGAAGATGTCCAGCAGTGCCATCAGCTCAGAACTGGCAGAAAACAGTGGGACCCTGGTACACCCATCTACTGTCCGGAGAAGTCTGGTCAGAAGTGGCCTTCATGGAAGACTTGCGCCAAAAGCCATACCTCGATGTGGAAACAAGGCCAGCGACTCAACTATGCACGAAAACACAGGAAATGGGGTGCAGAAAAATGGCAGCAGGTGCTCTGGACTGATGAGTCAAAAATTTGAAATATTTGGCTGTAGCAGAAGGCAGTTTGTTCACGGAAGGGCTGGAGAGCGCACACAAATGAGTGTCTGCAGGCAACAGTGAAGCATGGTGGAGGTTCCTTGCAAGTTTGGGGCTGCATTTCTGCAAATGGAGTTGGGGATTTGGTCAGAATTAATGGTCTCCTCAATGCTGAGAATTACAGGCAGATACTTATCCATCATGCAATACCATCAGAGAGGCATCTGATTGGCCCCAAATTTATTCTGCAGCATGACAACGACCCCAAACATACAGCGAAAGTCATTAAGAACTATCTTCATTGTAAAGAAGAACAAGGAGTCCTGGAAGTGATGGTATGGCCCCACAGAGCCCTGATCTCAACATCATCGAGTCTGTCTGGGATTACATGAAGAGAGAGAAGCAACTGAGGCTGCCTAAATCCACAGAAGAACTGTGGTTAGTTCTCCAAGATGTTTGGGCCAACCTACCTGCCGAGTTCCTTCAAAACTGTGTGCAAGTGTACCTAGAAGAATTGATGCTTGATGCTGTTTTGAAGGCAAAGGGTGGTCACACCAAATATGGATTTGATGTAGATTTTTCTTCTGTTCACTCACTTTGCATTTAGTTAATTGATAAATATAATCTATTAACATGTCTATTTTTGAAAGCATTCTTACTTTACAGCATTTTTTCACACCTGCCTAAAACTTTTGCACAGTACTGTGTATATATATATATATATTTCAGGACGTTTCGTGAACACCTATTTTGACCCTTAATTAATCATTTAAACACTTATTCAATTGCCAGCTCCAGCCACATTCCCACGTGTGTTTGTAGGGAGGATTTTTCCCTCCCTGCTACCCAATACTCCCCACACCACACACACCAATGCTCTGGCAGGGCTTTCACCCTGCCATGGTGCCACACACCTACCCTAATATTAATACATGCTACATTGAAATAATAAACAATAATAATACAAAAATAATACAAATAAACACATGTAGGGGTGTACCCTGTCACAATCGCTTTATACAGAAATTTCAATTTGAGTTAATGTGGAAAGACAAGCGTCTAAAGATGATAAGACGTGAAAGCCAAAAATTAAGTATTTACAATGGCAGTTGTCACTTTTAATGGAACTGCCATAAGGTATTTTTACAGAAATGAACTTGTCTTTTGCCATATTCTTATTTTTTTCCCATATGTATCGAATCATGTACATATTTGTGCAATTCTGCTCATTTTAAGGCCATTCTTCCTACTTTGTATCAGTTTTTTATTGTGAGAGCCATCCTTAAACAATACTTATCACTTCTTACAATGCTGAACAACACACTGAACACTGAAGTTGTTTAAAGATGATGCTCACATTTGCCTATTTTTAAATATTTGTACATTAGACTAACATGTTGAGTCACCAGAATGGCATGTTGTTAACGGAGTTCCATTTCCTGATTAAGCATTTTTAAACAATTGGAGAAAACATCCTGATGCACCTATTCATGAACATTATATATTTGCTACACTAGATCATCAATATTACACAAGGGTCAAGCCCTATGTATGTGATGGGTGTATCCAAATACACAG
This sequence comes from Acipenser oxyrinchus oxyrinchus, assembly GCA_030684275.1. NCBI lineage: Eukaryota > Metazoa > Chordata > Actinopteri > Acipenseriformes > Acipenseridae > Acipenser > Acipenser oxyrinchus. The sequence continues at coordinate 27,206,895 of CM060253.1, read as the reverse complement.
GTTCATCAAAAAAAATCAATGGCTTAGTATGATATTGTTGACACCCAATGTAACAAACCAAAAATGTTGTGTACAGCCCACATTATCAGAAATAAAGCTGAGCAACCTGGGAGAAATGTTTTACTTGCTCTAACTTGACTTTCAGGAGATAGTGACACTGAGGAACCTGTGGAAGTTGGGTTATCAGGTCATTGTTTCATATGATGATCCTGCTGCTGAAAAACATGAGGATCTGTGGTCAGGAATCCCCTATTGGTGGGCAAACAGAGTTGATCCAGAGATGCTGGTGGAGTATTTAGAATACAAGAAACAAAGAGGACGGCCAGGTGGGTCACTGGCTATAGAACATTAACATTAAATTAAATTGAAAATGCTTGCGGTATAGAATATGGATAACACCACACCACACCTTTCTGATGACAGGATTTGCACTTTCAACATCTCAGAAACCATTTAATACACACACTTAATATTTAGCAGACTTATAAAAACTTAGGGATAGGTTTTACATAGCCTCTGTCCTAATATGGCTTCCATGTGACTTATTTTATAATTTATTGAGCCATGGTAGCATTTTTTTTGGAAATATTTATATTTCTTATCCATAAGTAACTAGCATTTGCTTTTGTTACTGAAATATATAATTTTGTTGTTTCAGGAGGATTTTTTGTAGCTGGGCTAAACCTTACAGCAGAAACAGAGTACATTATTTCTCATCTGTCAGAATCACTGAAAAAACTGACTTTGCAAAGCTATCCCTATCTGATGAACTGGGTACAGAAACAGTCCCCTGGACCTGGCAAACAATGCCTGAACATTATTGCGGGGGATTTCATAAGATCAGAACATTTTGTCTCAGACATCATTGCTCTCAACAAGAAGCTCCTAAGGACAAACGCTGGGATACATAAACACCTTCTATCCATACCTCCATACTTGAAGTAGCTGTGATCAGTTTTTTTATTTTATTTTTTATTCTATAACAGTGCTGCCAGCTTTTCAAGGATGTGATGATTTATAGCTGTTGAAATATTACCTGGACTTTCTAGTATCTGACAGTTTATTGAATACGGAACTTGTTTTGTCCTATTCTAAACACATTGATTCTCATTTTGGGCATGCAAGTCTTTGTTTGACAGACACAAGTATTAATATAGAAGATCTTGAACGGTAGATGCTATCATGTAAACATGTTATTCTGAATCAGTTTTGCTGTATTCCGAGTAAAAAAAAATCATCAATGTAATTAATAAAAACAAGAAAACTACAGGACAATGCCAAGGCCCTCATCTTAAAATCCTTATAGAGAAAACTTTTACTTACAAAATCTAAGTGAGGGGTCTCCAACCCTGGTCCTGGAGAGCTACAGAGCCTTCTGGTTTTCGTTTCAACCAATCAGTACGTTTACATGACAAACTAATGTTTTCGGAAAACTGAATCAGAAAACTGATTTAATTAAAACGTCACTTTTCTGTGTTTACATGATTAACAATAGCAAATCTAATTAGAATTCAACTGTATACATGGATTGAAGTTTTCGGAAAACACACGATATTTTCGCATGCAAAGTACTGTAGTAGCCCAAGTACGATTTGAAGACTGGAGATTTCTGCGATACAACGGAGACCAATCCAATATAGTGCTTTATCGAAGTGTCAGGTCTTAAATTCAAAGATTACTATCCTATACCTCTATTCAGATTCCCCACAATGTGCAATCAGCCTTTCCAACAGTTCATCCTGTTCTATATTACCCATTTATTTTGCAAACATTATTTTAAATGATCACATCATTTTAAAGCTGGAAAACATTTGCTGCTTCAGTATGGGCTATTAACAAATACATAGAGACTTTAACAAATGTATTACTTTATCCCTAACTAGACAAATCGGAAATCTTATGCTCATGTAAACGCACTGATTCTCTCAGTTACTTAACTGAACCAATTATTGGCTTAATTAGTCAAGATTAGCAGGTGTTCCAGATCTTTAGCCACTGATGATGTAAAGACACCTAGAACACCTGCAGGATTGGGGCTTTCCAGGATCAGGGTTGGAGACCCCTGCTCTCAGCAGTGTAGATGCTTCAAGCAAACTATCATATCAATTACAGAATCACATTTTGTATCAACGTTGTAGGCTATACCAATTCAATTGAAAGCGCTGTTTCTTTATTTTGTGATGTAGATTCTATTCTCTGCAGGAATACTTCCATTCAAGTAGCAGAAAAATACGCTGAAGCACATTTTAAGCTCCTGTGTACTGTAAATACAGATGGGAAGAATTATTTACTTTTCATAAAAAAATAAATACAATTCCAAATGTTTCATGGAAATGACATAACAGAATGTTGTAGTTTGTCGTAAAATATAACTCTATTCTATCCTACCCATTAAATGTAGTATTTTACTTGTAATATACAAAACACATATATCTGTGTACATTTTGACTGACAGCATGCTACATTTCAGTATCCTAAAAAGTAGAATAAAAAAAACAAATTATTATTGCTGGCCTTTACTCTGGGCAAACACAATTCAATGATCAATGCAGTTTTAATGGTAAATGTACCAATTAATTAATAACATTTTATGGTACAATATTAAAAAAAAAAATCCAACTGTATTTGTATATTAGCAGAAGTGTGTTTTATTTGTTGCGAACGGAATCTTAGCTGGGTTACACAGTCAAGTAAATTGTACACATATGGTACTGCATCATATGAACACAAAATGTTCAGATCCAATTTTACCACTTCCCTTTTCTTCCAAACACCGTGGCAGGCAATATTTAGTCCCAGCGTTGGTAATTTTAGAATAACCACTACTCATAAAATATTTGATAATACCCCTTTCTAATCTGTCTCCTAAATGATCATCACCAATCCATCTATCGGGTTTGTTGTAAAGATAATTCATTATTATTGTTATTATCAGAAGACTACTTGAAGGATATTGAGATGTTGAATCCACATGTACCTACGCTCTTAAGGAACACATTTACAGCAGTATTTGGAGAAAAAATGCAATGCAATTATTTCATAAAGCATTGTGCAAAATATAGACTATTATATGAAAACTGCTTCAATCATTAAAAATAAATGTTATTGTAATACTGGGCTTTAATCTGTAAATGCAATGCACACACCTCCCATATTGATTGTTTGTACATCCTTTTATGTGTGATTCATACACCATCCTTTTTTGTGATGCTTGAAACTTCAGAAACTTCTTTAGCTTTAGGTGCTAAAAGTATACTCAAGCGATACTGAGTTGTACTTATGGATGTGCGTAACATGCAGTGAATAATATTGCTTTTTCAGCACCACATGTTTGTAGAGGGTCAGAAATCATCAAGCTTGTTGTATGGCAATCTAGATTCCAGAGAGGGTTATTTCCAGACAATTCAGTTTCTTGAGTGCAACAGTCTGTTAAACATGGAAGAGCTTCCTGTATCGTCCATATGCAGAATTGCTAATAATGACATTGACGTTAGCTGAACCTTCTTCTGGCAAAACATTTACCTCCTGCACAGTGGCTTCTTTGTACAACCAGCTATGGATACAAAAGGGTAATTGTTAGATTAGACTACAAGAAAACTAATTTACCTGATATAAGTGTATAACATTCATGCAATGTTTGAGCAAAAAGAGACCTCCCCCCCACAAAAAGTGATATCATCCAGTGCTGTTTATAGTGTGCAATCCAGTTTATGAAAATACACATAATGAAAAGTACTCGGCAAATAACTTGGTTGTTAGAATGAGAATGAAAACAACTTAAATCTTTCAACTTTCTGCCTTATTTGGTTTACCACAGAACTGGTTTAGCTTAAAACAAGAGCATGTACAGTATAAGAAACAAGGTTACCTCAGCTGGGATCCAGTCAGATTCACTTTAATAGTCATAATTTGCTTCCCAGTAATTTTCAGAACTGCTTCTTCAATGATGCTTCTTAAATTCTGAAGACCTTTTCCCTGAAGAGCAGAGATTGCCACAGTGTTTGGTTCAGTAGTCTGATAGCTAAGACAAAAATAAAGAAACATTCATAATCATTACAAAAAAGTATTATTTTTTTAATAGATCATTGACGATCTTGGATATTTTCTTAGCAACAGAAAAATGGTGTTGATGCCGATAATAATTCACTATGGATACGGTAAATCTGACACAATCAGACTTGCAGGGTGGGATACAATATTAGAGTCTGCAAGGACATGCGAATTCAGTTAAATGATTACCACCTCTAATTCTGTTATGTTCTCAGAATGACACACTGTGGCATCAGTTTAAGACCTTGTTAAAACCATCAGTAATTTGTGTATACTTAATCTGTCCTCAATCAAAGTATATAAGACCTGCTGTTTAGCCTACAGAAACTGAAACGGTCTTCAAGCTCCTGTAGATAAAATGTTTGGATTCAATATGGAGTATCTAAAAAATGAAATAAAAGCTAGTAGTATCCCAGCCCCTAACTTGGTTCCTAACTTACCCATCAATCAGATCAATCTTATTATGAACTTCAATGACTGAATCTAGTAGATGGGCTGGAAGCTGAAGTTTCTTGAGGACATTTAAAACATTCACTTTTTGGTTCAGGGTCTCAGGATGACTGATGTCTCGGACATGAATGATCAAGTCCTGTAAGAAATTATGTGAATTCTAGGTTAAGACAGTACATTTTGCAGTGCAGTATTTAATTTTAGTACACTGTAAGATATACATGACAAGGTACAACTTACTGCATGCAACTTAATCCCACAATTAAATCTGGGACTGCAATATTTTTTGCTGACAGGAAGTAAGCCACAGTTTTCTGTACAGCTGCACTAATAGTCATTGTTGTATAAAATTCAAGCCTTTCGGTTGCGTCATGAAAATGTTGTTAGCTATATTATTTTTGTTTTCACAATTAGCTGAGCACTCATGAGCAATGTGGTGTTATCATTTACACAATGTGAAGGTTGTTTCAGACAATACAACTTGCATTGCGATATACTAACACTGAAAAGATTTACTAGGTACAGTTAAGGTGTCTCTGATGTTTCAACAGCAACCCTCTGTCTCTGTGTTCTGTCAGCAGGTCCCATACCCTTTCTAACTGCAAAAACTTTTTTTTTTTTTTTTTTAAACCTAAAATCGCTAACAAAATAAAAATGGATCATTTTTGCATTGTCTACTCAATAAATTCTGGCCACATTTTACACAAGATTTCAGCTTGTATGCTACTCTCCTTCGTGCAACACAAGTATTGTTCACTTTAGATGGAACAAGTAGGAACTTGCCAGTAACTATTTGTATGATGCCATATCCAAGCCAAATTTGTGGTTGTGAACAAAAAACTGCATAGCGAATGTTGGGCTTGAAAAGACAAGACTGAAATATTTTCCTACAGGGCATTAGCCGTCTGCTAGTGCGTGATTAACATTACTTACAGAATGTACCACATCCTCTAGGGTAGCTGAGAAGGAGTCGATGAGTTGATGAGGAAGCTGGGAGAGGAATCCAATGGTGTCAACAAAGAGGACTGGCATGTGACTTGGCAGCAGGCCAGCATGGACAGTGACATCCAGAGTGGCAAAGAGCTGATCTCGAGGCTGTAGTCCCGCGTCACCTGTCAGAGACTTTATAAGGGTTGTCTTTCCTGGTGGAAAAAGTATGTAGCACTAGACAAGCAGCAAATCAAACATTCTTGTATTAAAAACAACAGAGATGTAAACATTAATTAGACAGTAGTTTGAGCCATTCCAGGTTTTATCATTTGAATTTGACAAATTGTAAATGATACACTGTGCCTTATAGTAAAACCTGTTCTGGATCAAACTACTATGTCAGTTGTTTCTACCATAGGTGGTATTGTGTTAACATTTTCTTACCTCATCAACATAACTTTCTTGCAAAAATCTTCTGTAAATTGTTTCCCTTTGAATTAAGTGAAGCCCATCTATCACTGTAGATTCACTCACAACGGGAGCACACCTGAAACCACTTAAGAGCTCTATGTGCAGCAAAGGGGCTTTTGTGTTTCAAGTAGGGTTCTAATTCCTGTTGCCTAGGGTATGAATCTACAGAAGAATGAAAGGCCTTGCACTAAAAGGGGATTTTTAGTTTAAAACTCCTCACCACAGTTGGTGTAGCCCATAACTGAGATGACAGGGAACTCTCTCTGCTTGCGCTGGGATCGAAGCAGGTGCCGCTTCTTTTTCAGCTTCTCCAGGGCAGCTCTGATCTTCAGTTCCCGCTCTTTTAACAATCGCTGCTGGACCTCCATAAACGTCTCACCTGATTAAAACAGTGCCTGGGTTATTTAAATAAATACCTGCTTTATCTGGGTCTTAGAAAAATGTAGGAAAGTTGTGTTACCTGAGCCCATGATGTACCGGGATCCCCCGCCTTGTTGGTCTAAGTTAGCCAACTCATTTCTCAATTGTGACCTGTGAGCAGAGACAAAATACTGTAACTGCAGCACTTTTAGACAGAAGCTGGAGGAGAAGCAAAAGGATTTTTATAATGGTCCTTTTTGCTTTTGTCCACCAGATAGCATAGTGCAATGTGCAAAAATTGATTAAAGAGGTTATAAGGAAAGTCATTTCAGTCGTATTATTTTTTCGCAATCATAAGAAGGACATATTTACTTTAGCAAGTGTAAATAAGAAAATAACTAAATAAACAAATAATACTGTATCAGATATATAATGTGATTAATTAAAATGATAGATTAAGCTAAACGACACTTTAAAAGCATTTTTACCTGAGCAGTGGAATCTCTGCCAGAGCAATCTGAAGTTTGGCCTCTTTGGTTCGAGCATTGCAGCGGAAGATATGAAGGACAACTGTGTATCTGTCAAACACCTTCACTCCCCAGGCTTCTTTCAGTTCTTTCTAATGTATCACAAACCAAATTCTAGTTGTTTAGTTGTCAGTATTCATGATTTCTTTTAATATAGACATTTTTAATCTGGACTGCATTTGATCACACACGCACACACACCAGCCTTTCAACAAAATCAACTGCATTCAGTTTAAAGGCTCTCAAATGTTTGCATGCCTTTTACAATTTTACCTCTGTTAATGGAGACACTCTTTCTACGTTCATGAAGACAGCAGTAATCTGAGGCAAACTTCTGATCTTCTCTGAAATTAAATGACCAAACATCATTATTATCTATTTAAAATGTATATATTTTGGTCAATTTAAACCCTGTCAAAAATCAAAACCTGATACATAGGTCTAAAAAGGTACATGATTAACTTATTTTAATACATTTTAGCATTGACTTTCTCACCTGTCAAAGTCTGGAAGTTCCCCTTTCCAAATATTCGCTTATTATCAGGAGTTTTTGTTGAAAGAATGAGCTTCTCCACAACTGTCCAATTCTGCAGAGTGTTTATAAGCCCAACAGCTTCAGCCATCTGTAGTTCCGCTAAAAAAAAAAAAAAAAAAAAAAGAAATACTAGCATTTAAGATCTATTTTTTCTCTTAACTTGGGCAACAGGCATCGCTATGGACCTCACAGGGACATATACATGCGGTTCATTTTCTGAACAAAAGTAATAAAAAATAGTTTCAGTAATAAGATACTCAATATAACCCAATGTGATGTAATACTGGTTGGAGAACAGCTCCCTGACACTTGTTATTGGGGGTGCTGGCAAGGTGGGACCAGGCAAATGTAGTAAAGATTTAGCTCCTGGTGCCTATAACTGGTCATACACAGGGGTGAAATTCTGCTGTTACTCTGTACCGGGACTTAATTTATCTGCTTTTCATCCAACACTCATGCATTCCGTTCACTCTTAAGACAATCCACTAGCACAACGTTTCTCAAATGCGGCCACCAGCGGGATTTTGTGAGGCCAAAGCAGCCCCCCAGTAACTGCTCTATACAGCTTTCATTTAGTGCCGTCCATGCTGCTTGCATTTGATTCCTCATGCTGGTTCTGTTTCTGATGGCCGGCATCAGTATAATCACTGCATGTTGATTAGCTGAGCTTTCATTCTGATCAGATTTCTTTTTGGCTTGCGTCACAAATCTCTGCCCATTCCACTTTGTATCAGTGTTCACTGGTTGATCAACGAGAGAAGACTTTAGCAGTAAGACGTGATAACAGCGTTATGGAGCAATTATTATTTTCTTTAGTGCAGCGGAGAAACTATCTGAATATTCGAATGACCATTGCGGCACATGAATTTGAAGGCAAAAATCCACATCAATGTCTGCCATAAATTATATAGTTGATAAATATTACAAATAATTATCACAACACGTTTGGCCTTGCACAGATTTAATACCTTGCCAGAACTTGCACGAAAGTTTCAAAAATGGCAAGTGATGTGTGGGACAGTAGGGATTAACATTAAAAAAACAGGATCAACAAAGAGGCGCTTCAGATTTGGTCAGAGGCAGAATTGGTATACAGATGTAGGTGTGCTTCACGCTTTTAAAACATTGGCCCAACTTGCAAGGTACCTGTTAAGAATAGTGATCAATGTTTTGTTTTGTTGTGATCCTAGTATTTTTTGTTACGAGGACTGTAATAAACGAAACCAAACAGTGGTGTTTTTTTCTTTGTACAATGCCCCCTTTTCTAAAAATGTTTTAAGTTTATTTAAGTTAAATTTCAGTTTACACTAAAAAAAGGCATAAGTAAACCACAGTAATAATATTACTTTATGAAAATGTATCTTTTGCCACATTGTTTATTGTGCAGAAACCGCAATGCCAGGGATTTAAAAAACAAAACAAAAACATGGTCTACTTTTATACTGTTTCTACCTGAAAAATCTTTTTATCTGGAATAGATCATGGTAATTAATCTACACAGAAACACAACAGAGAAACACACAGAATATATTATTGCAGGATAATACATTAAAAAAAAAAAGAAAAAGGGATTTATGTTCTAATCCAAGGCTATCATTGTAGCATGGCCAGGTACAGTTGTAGGTGAGTACCCAAGGTCTGGAAAGTATGGGGATGATTTCAGAGTAGCACCTGTTACATTAAAAATGAGAGGGGTACTTTAGCCCATGTTGTGCATTGTTTGACTTAGACCTTTTTGTATTATTTGTTCATCGCACAGTTGTTTTATTACAACATCATTTTTAGGATATCTTGAAACAAAACAACCACTCTACAGCAGTTACTGCAAAGTAACATTTCTTAATATTTATCATTTAAGTTTTAACTTAAGTGTTAAACAGTATACGACAGTGATACATGCAGAGGGTACAAAGCTTTCAGTATTTTCAGCTTCCTTGTTTATGGTGAATTGGTTATATTTTATCAGTTATTTTTTAAGGCTTATTTTGTATTCATAAATGTATCATATCTCGCAATGTAGTCATTTTAAAAGTATTTATTCATTGGCACTCAAATTGTCTCATTTTAAAAAAAAAAAATGTTTACACCCGCATGCGCATATTATTACCTGCACTTATTTGTTGACAATGTCAGCCCTGGTCCCACATATGAGAGAAATCTACTGACTCTTGGAGGACTTTTGGAGGAGCTCACAAATTACCCATACTATTATTATGAACCACACTGATGATTTGAATTTCCCTTCTGTGCTTATTATAGCATACCCTGCAGGTACCTTATAAAATATTATATTTTGAGAATAATAGAATGAAAAACGATGTATATAGTGTGCATCTATATTACCCTCTCCCCAAATTTACCTGTTGTAAGGTGCTGTTTTTTTGCTCCCCATTTGACATCAGGGTGGACTATAAAGACTTGGTGACCTCCTTCACTCACTTCAAGGGGCATTCCCTGCTGGAACAGCTCCTCTACCTCTGTATCTTCTATTGCATCATCTCCCTCTTCTCCATCGTCTTCTTCACTTTTAGACACCTTTGACGGGTAGAAACTACCCTTTTTGTTTTTTAATTTACAGCAACTGGTGGAAAAATACTGAGCGCTATGACTACAGTTTAACCTCAAGTGTAATGTTTTTAAACATCTTCTCGCTGACATAGAAAAACATGATGCTGGTCCAACTGTCAAATTTAAATATCGACTCGTTTGGTAACAAGGCATCGAACAGTTGTGTACTGCATATGTACAATAGAAAGCATTTCGAGTCCTAGGTGTGCAGCTTCTTGGAATGCATGAATGTTTCTGTTTTGCAATAAGGACGACACTAAAAACATATCTTCTTAACTTTATCATCAGGTCCATGACGATTCACGGTTAACAAGTACACATTTCTACGAAGCAAGTAAAAAAAAGAACGGCAATTCTAAAACAAAGACATCTCATTTAGCTGCTTAATATTGTTAATCTTAATTAATTCGATGATTCATTTCATTTTTTTTAAACTATTACATTCTGCATTTACGTACATGTACCACTCTGTCCCTAGCACGATTACTAACAGGAGTAACACCAAAATAATCACGTACTCAACCAAACTCCGCTTATAAAAATGGCCACCACCAATTGCTCGCTATCATAAATCATATATAATGCAAATGCTTACTTCGTTTGCACAATAAAAAAGGTATAACATTGTTGTTATTTGGGTAAACACGTTAAGTCCAACACACGTTCGGATCTGATAATGTCATTGTCTCGGTGCAACAGTCAAACCCGTCCGTATCATACAATGAATGAACTGGCTGGGTGAAGTGTATTGAGCATAGCAGCTGTGAGTAAAACAGAACCGCTATGTCAACCCTGTTTTTATCAAGCAAAATTCAAAGGTAAGCGCTGCATTTATGAATTCATTAACATCACTTTCTATATCGTGCAAAATGTGTAACTGCTTAAAATATTATAATATTCAAATATAATAAGAAAATAGATGTGGAGGTAAAATATGAGATTGCCTAGAGATTGTTCTTGTGGTGCATAAAGGCTGCTCCTGTTAAATACATTATAAACAACCATTTACAAACACATGCATATCATTTTAGTAAATAACGTGGTGATTTGGTCTTATTTTTTAACATTTTAAAGGAATAAAGAAAGATAATGTTCCATTAAAACCAGTAGATGCGCAGAGCATCAGTCTGTCCTTATTTACCTGTTCTGATTTTCACCTGGAATGTGTCAGGCACTTTTTTCTAGTGACTGTTACAGCACTGTGTCAGTGTATGGCATTCATACATTGGCCTGTTTTGTGCCACACTGTATTATCTTATTATATTTGTATCTGTATATAAAATATTATGGATTTTTTTTTGTTACTGCATCTTGTAAAGCGCTTTGTGATGGTGGTCCACTGTGAAAGGCACTATATAAAATAAAGATTGATTGATTGATTGATTGATCTTGTGTAATACAGTAGAATACCCTTGCGTTTCACTGTGTACAGGGCTTGGACAAAACAGTGTAATACTATAACACTGTCAAAGGTCTGTAGGATCATCATGGACATTTGGTATAGATGCACCTGCCAAATGAGTGTCTGCTGTCAACTCTCTAACGAAGTCTGTCAGGTCTGTCTAAAAACATACTTGCAACAGATGCAGCTTTTATATGTTACAGGGATGCTATTTTCATGACTAGAATACCATGAGCTCTGACTCCAGTGTAAAAACAGTGTTTTGCATGCATATGTTATATTTTTTTTCCAGTGGAAGTCAACATTAAGAAACCCTTGCAGCCCATTCACCTGAGCAGGGAGCAGGTTGCACTGGAGGTGCTGTCTCTGTGCTGCCAGCTTGATCTCCTCATTAGAGCTCAGGTGCACCAGGTGAGACAGGCACATGGCACCTTTTGTATTCAGTTGCTTATTTGGCTTCATCTGAGACTAAAAAGAAGGTAACAGTGGTTGAGTTTATAAATATATTTTAGGTACAGACCCCATTAATATACCAAAAAGGTAACAATGAAGGCATAGACTATCGTCAAGGTAAAAAAAACTGTGTATGCATTATGAAAGAGTGGATTTCCTTTCTCATTCAGTATTTATGTTGAATTCTGTTGAGTGCTTTCCCTATGCTTTTAACAGTTCCAGGAACAACTCAGGCATGACATTAGTCCTATTGAGTCAGAGGCTTTCCACAGGCAAGGTGAGTTTAGCTTTTTAAATCTATTGCACGATTTGTCTGACTCTTTTTGTATACCTAGTTGAGGCTCCATGAGGTTTCCTTAAAGTGAATATGGACAGGTATAAAAGCTTATTGTTTTGTACACGTTTACCTTTTCTCAGATGTAATGTTTAGTCTCTTATTTGCCGTTGGAACATTAAAATCATTATATATCTCCCTTGCACCCAAACACCAGTTTTCTTTACTAAACTTTGCAGTAAACTGCAGTTTTTCTTCTGACGTAATTTCCGGGTGCACCAAAAAAGGACGCCTGATGAAACTGAGTTCTGTCCAGAAGTGCGGACCTTTGCTAGAACACATCCAGTTTGACAAGCACTGATACATTACGATTGTAGAATAATTTGTTTCAAGTTTTATTTGAAATAGCACTTTGATATAGTAATGTTTTCAATATATATTGTGTAGTTTTGTGTAATTATTATGGAGATTATTGGCTAGACATGTAAGTATATTTCAATATAATTTTATTAGATTGTATTGTAGTACATTTATTTTTAAACTACATGTGGTCTATGATTTTATGTAGCCAACACCTTATGCTAAAAAATATTTATCCTATGTCTAAGAGGTTTATTGTGTTTTTATTTTCTTTTAAAATTACTATTTTCAGTTTACAAAATCATATGCACTCACACATAAATCTACAGACTAGAGATAATCGCATAGTATAGTTTTCTGGGCGTTTCGCATTGGTTTAGTTTAGTTTTGGTTCGGCTTTCACCCACTCCCTACTGTACATTATAATGTACAGCTGATGTCCTAAATTAATACTTGTGGCAACTTACTTGTAACTAGTGGGTCCTCATAATCGCGAAAACTAACGTGAAAGAGTGCGTGTATTTGTTTAAATATTTGTATAAATTTATCGGATTATAGCTAAATCCATTTGAACGGCAGTGAGGCTAGAGTGTATGATAACGTTTGGTAAATATATACTCTACTACTGTAGAAGCATATGCATAATAGCACAATAATTGCATTTGTGCCCTCCAACTACGAGATTGATATTCATTTTAAATTAAATTAAATTAAATTAAATTAAATTAAAAGTACGTACAACGTTGAAAATAGCAACTAGTAAAATACATTTACTGGTAGTCCCCAGTCTACATCACAAAACCATAGCCTGGCACATTTGGCAGAGGACCAAAACTGAATGGAGGGGGGGGTTGGTTCAGGCCAGGAAAAAAAGAAACCTAAGGAATTCTTAAAGCCACTGGGTACACTTTTTGTGTTCTGAAAGTGTTTCATTTGAATTGAAGGAGTTTTTTGACTTACCATAAATCCGTATTTAGGGTGATTGTGTACACATATACATAATAAATATGTTACAAACAATTGTTAAAAAGGCACATTTTAAAATGTATATTTTTGGTGGGTGTGCAATAGTCTACAATTGTTAAAGTAGTTGTAGCTAACAAAATAATTCCATAACTCTTAAGAATTGTTCACTTCCATTAGCTACAAAGGTCTCAAGTCTAATTTTTTTATAGAAACACATGATAAAGCAAGCATGTATTTTCATTTTAAAACAGACACCTGGTACTACACTAAGTTCTCAGTTTGCTTACCTTACCTCCCAGGAAGTCTGTTACTGCTTTGCTTCCATGGTCATTTCACTCCAGCAGTCTTCTGCATCAAGACATGTTACTGGCTGCAAGCATGTCTGTCATTATGGGAAGCAGCTGATTAGTTATTGGTGGGAAAGAAGCCAGTTAAGGAGTTGGAACAATTTAACACTCCAGGTGAATTGACCCTGGAATTGGATCAAAGGATCTAAGGTCAGGAAAAGTGTCTATGGCAAGATATATACCTGAGATGGAGTTTTGTAGAAGGGAAAGATTATCTGATCACCTATTTATATTTACTGCTGAAACCCTGGCATTGTTAGCTGCATTACATAAAGTGATGGAAATAAAAGCAGACAGAGCAGTCCTGTTTACCGATTCCTTGAGTTCACTGAATGCTATTGAGACAGGGAGAGGAGTCAGGAAAGATATTATATATGATATTTTAATAGCATTAAATGAATGTGCAATCAGAGACATAGACATTACATTAGCATGGGTACCAAGCCATTCTGGGTTGCTAGGTAATGGACAGGTGAATTTGATGGCAGGAGGTGGATATGGCACTCCCTCTATGCCAGACAGAAATAAATGCAAAAACTAAACAAAAAATATGGAATTATGGCAAAATCAATGGGAACATAAGCATAAGGGAAGGTTTTATTACAATATACAGCCAAAGGTCAGGTTAGGGAGTGAAACATCTAGAGGGGAATTGAATAGGGCGGAAGAAACTATAATGAACAGATTGAGAATTGGACATACAGCATTGAGTCAGCATCTAGTCAGCATCTGTTTAGAATAGGGAAACATGCAGATGGATTATGTGGAGAATGTCAAAGGTTAGAAATTGTACAACATTATATTAGAATGTAATAAATTCAAACAACAAAGAGAGGTATTAATAAATCAGTTGATGGCATTAGAGGTGGGTAATTTATCAATACACAGTAGATTGATGGAGGGGAAGGGAAAACAAAAAGGGAAATAAACATATATTACAATACATTATTATTATGATTATTATTTATTTATTTATTTATTTATTTATTTCTTAGCAGACACCCTTATCCAGGGCGACTTACAGTCGTAAACAAATACATTTCAAGAATCACAGTACAAGTAATAATACAATTAAGATAAGATAAATACAATGACTTTGGTTCTAGCAAGTACAAGTATGACAAAATACGATTCAATAATGGAGCAGATAACAGTGTCAGTGATAGTTGCATCAGGATATAATTAAATACAAAATACTACAGACTAAATAACACTTGACAGATTACAGTAATCTAAAATACGGGATTAAATGCAGTAAAATAGGGGGCAGATAAGAGCAAGTAAAGCGCATTAAGGAAGACTACTGGAAAATGGGGATGTATCTAGACGAAGATATTGTAGAAGGGTGTTAGAGGGCACTCATCATCTGTTATTAGATAGCATGCGCCAACTTCCTCTAATCAGAAGACGACGACGACCCAGGATGTGCAAGACAGTCTAAAAGCATGGCTTGCAAACAGAGATTAACCTAGAGCAGTATCAGATATCATGTATTAAAATGAAAATCTGTGTTCGCTAACACTTGTTTCTCACAGATGTACTGTACATGGTAGAGAAAATGTATGTAACTATTTTGTTAGCTACAATTACTTTAAGAGTGTATGTATGGATAATCTGTGTTTGCCTCACTATACTGTTATCCAGGTACAGATATTGTAGAAAGGATGAACCAATGTCTGGAGCATCTACCAGAACCTTTACCACAGCTAGAGGTAACATGCATCTTTTTAAATGTATATTAACACTTAAATTTTAAACAGTAATGAAGTATAAAAGAATGAATGCAGTATCTGTTTAAAGTTTTATTCCTTGACGATGTGGTCACACTTTAGTGTAATGCCTGATTAATAATCTACAGTATACTGTACATACGTTATCGAGAGCAGTGCCAATTCAGGTGCTGCAGATTTGTGCAATTTCCACACTTTTGTAAAAAAAAATAAAAAAATAAGGGGTTCTCATAGGACGGAATCTGGGTGTAAGCAACTGTTTCATGTTATGTGTATTTCTGCATCAAATTTATTAATGATATTTATAATAGGTTTAAAAATGATACCAAGTCAATCCAAGTAAGGTTTTACATTAGATCATAATGGCAATTAAGATTTGTCACCGATCACGTAGAATATCTTTGAAAGTAGAATCCTTGATGAGGAATATATACATAGGATTAGATAACCAATTTTAAAATCAGCCTATGGGGTCTATTTGAATGATCTAATACTGACATCCTAAAAATGATTAACCTCATTTTGGTGTTTTTTTTTTTTTATTGTACAGTGTGTAGTAATGTAAATAACCCCAGGGGGAAACACTCGCATGTATTAATATAGAGTTGAATAGCAGCACTGACAACTGAGAAGTGTAAAAACTAGAACAAAATACTTTAAAATCACACTCGTAATTCATGAATGAATGGATTAAAAGTTATGTAATCATCCAAAAGCTTTCTGAACTTTCACCCAATGCCAGCATATGTAACTAGAGTTGGATTTCTTTGCAGAGCAGAAAAATCAATTGTATACTTTTATTTATTGAATATATTTAGTTAAATATGTATTTGTTTGACTATAATGCCCCATTTCCATCTGCCCCATTATACAGGGCCGTAAAAGTAGATCTGATCTTGTCCCACTAATTCTGAAATTGGTTCTGATCTTGTTCCATTATAATTTGGAAACTGAATGTTAAACAAAAGTCAAAGGTCTGCTACATGTAGAAATAAAGGCAGATATCGGCCCTGTGTTGTATGTGACTTGTAATTGTTTTCTTAAATTCTACATACTCAGCATTAGGCTGAATCGATTTGATTTTTTTCTGCTATTAATGAAACTAAACAAGACTGATTTTCAAATCGCTCTCAGTTTATAGTTGAAAACAGGATTGTTCAGAGAAGCACCTTTATCATTTATATCATTCACAAAAGTAATTTGGTCAAAACCCCTGCTGCCGTTTGACTCCGACTAAAGGCAGTGATTACATTTTTCTGAGAAAAAGGCAAATCGCACACAGTGAAAGTGAATATTCAATGTATATTGTCTGCACTGTAAGAATTACTGTCTTTCATTACAACAGTGAAATTACACTTGTATATATTTATATGTCAGTTTTCTGGGGACCCCATGGGCAACCACTGCACTGCCCAGGGGTCCTTGATTTACTGATCCAGTGTAAGAGATAAAGGTTTAGTTTGACATTATTTAAAGTTAAATATTAAACAAATATGTATTATCTGGTTGTGTAATTTTTAATTTTTTTATTTTTTATTTTACTAATATTCTAATTCTGATATATATTTTGCTCAAAAGAGACAACTGTTGCACTATTGTTGGTTGGAGCTCCACAGTTGTAGGTAGCTATTGTTTTTAAGATGGTACAGTACTTTAGTACTGTGTGCTAGCAATTATTTTTTCTAACTGTTTTCACAGCCATGTGTAGCAATGCCTGTAGTATAATGTTTGGTGTTTTCTTTGCTATTGTTTCATGGGCAAACACAGCACTAAATAAAGGCCATCCTTTCCTTTCATTGTCTTTTTTTCTATACAACATTACAGAAACTCAGTCAACTTTTCTCAGTAAGTGCATTAGATGGAGTGAGTCCACTGTCATTGGTATTGTATTAAAATGTTGATCAGTGTCCTGTTTAATTTCTAAGGCTCTTGTTTAGTGACAACAACATTCCATCAATATTGTTATTGATTTAAAGATGTTGTATTATGTTAACTGTTAGCTCAGTAAAAGCAGGCTTTTCTTTTGGGTAACATTCGGATAAAGTATTAGCTAAATCTGTAGTTTTCATCAAAGTTATTTTTTTGTTTAATGTAGCACATTTTGACAAATGCTATTGAATTTTAGAAATCATGTTAATATGTGTTGTGTTCAGTTATATTTTTTGGAAGCTACTTAATGCATTTTGAGTTTTTACATTTACATTTAAAACACAATTATCATTGTTAATAAGATGCTGGCTTGTCATTCTTTTCCTTTAACAAATAAAGTCAGACAGCATTTTTTGTATTGTGTGTGACACTTTTTTTTAAATGAACTTTGAAATCTTCATGTGGCCCATAGTCTTGACTGTTTAATATGAATTTAGTAAGACTCCATTTACAATATATTACTTCAACAAAAACAAGCTTTTTAAAGACCAGTAATAGTTGTGGTAATATCATTGAGTCTGGTCCTGAATGTAGAGCAACAGTTTTTTTTATCACTTTATTATATTATAAAGCTGGTTTCACAGACCCCGATTAGAACTAATCTTTGACCAATTTTGGTAATATTGGGTTGTCCAAAATGTAATCTGTAAAACCAGTCAATGATAAAGGATTTTTTTTATAAAGTCAATTACCACTTTTAACACTAGATTCATGTGTTGGTGAAGGAACCAGATCATTGGCAACTAGATAGGACCGTGGCTCTCTAGCCAAAAGACATGATGAGGGCAGAGTGCGGACACCAACATTAACTGGTGGTTGCTTTCTATATACTGTAAAACAACTTAATTTCGCTAATGGCCTTCAATGTCCATTTCTGCTGCAATAAATGTTTGCGCTTCTTTTTCTTTTAATGTATGGCACATGCATGAATAATATATTTCACGGCACATTAATTTTGCAGAATTTTAATAAACGTGAAAGTAAGGAAGGCCAGTAGAAGATAAAATAAAGAATAGGAGGAATCCACAAGCAAGTCCTCCAGACAATAACAGCAAAGCAATGGGCTGAATGAACGCTGTACACAGTATTACATATACATAGAAATATTTATTACAGCTCCACCTTCCTTCCACAGCACGAATTGTTTTTATGGGCGAATACCACCGGATGGCGCAGTGAAGTCACTTATAGTAAGTGATTTTGGAGCTGGAGTCTGGAACCATACATACTGTTTGTGCAATGATTACATCCAGTATTTAATCACCTTCCTTTTGCAGAACGGTTTCGAGGTAAGTGACATCTTCATAGTCAATTATAATGAAATAAAAAATATCGCACATGGATCTACATCAAAACAAAACTAAGCATTTTGAATTGCTTTAGAAATGATTGTCAAGTACGGTATCTATATATGAAAAAAACAACAAAACAACAATAATCTCTGTATCAGTGTTTCACATTATACTAGGCTCCTATTTACATTTTGCGAAGGGGAAATGTGTTCGCTGACCTGTTAAAACGATTACATTTGTTTTGCGTTCAAGTTCTCGAGCACAGCAAAGCCACTTTTGTTTTGGAGTAAGTGAGGGAAGGGGATGGGATAAAAATAATTCTGTTGTAGACAACTTGACGAGAAGGCTAATGGAAAGCATCTTTCTAGACCAATCCTGGGCTGTAAACGTGAATTGACAACACAGTAGCGACCAATCACAGGCACTGGTGGTAGGCTGGTCAGGAAGGAGTCTTAATTGTTACATTGCATTGTTGCAATTATGTTTTTTCCTTCTCTTTTAATAGTTCCCTTTCAAGTCGAAAATAACCATCAAGGTATGAGATATTGCCGTCAGGCAGTAGCGATTGGCTGAGCTTTATAGCAAAGCTGCCGATAGGCCTCTGCGCGAGCTGCCACGTAAGCCCGCCCCCCTGGGAGCTTACTACACGCAGCACGCAGAGGCTCTCTTCCTCTTTTGTCTTCAGCATTGGTAGCGGTAGGTAATAGAGCTGGTAACTGATTGTACTCGCTAAGCTTAGGCTTGAGAAGCTGGTTATTGCCCCTTCTCTGAGTTTATTTCAGTTATACTCTTCGGAGTGATTATTATTATTGTTTAAGGATTATATAAATTGTTTTTACATATATATATATATATTTATTTCCTTCACGCTTTGTTTCGACATCACGCTGTCTCGTGGTCTCCGTCTTTCCTGTGTTAATAATTATTTTTTAATTATTAGTGTTGTGTTTTTGGGTTTTTTGTAAATAAAATTGTATATATTGTGTGTATATATACTGTATATATATATATATATATATATATATATATATATATATATACAGTATATATATATATATATATATTTTGTGAAGGACGCACGTTGCGTTGGCCTCGGCCGCGCGTGTATCTGCAGCCCCGGTCTTGCCTTGGCTAGACCGCGTGTGGGGAGCCTGCACTACAGTCTCCCACATACTACCTCTGCGGTGTGTTCCACCAACCGCGTGGTAGCTGTACTGTGCCCACATATTATTGTGCCCCAGTCACATATCACTAGCATATAGTGCTGCTGCAGCGTCCCAAAAAAAAACAAAAAATTCCCATTTACTACACAGAGGAAGACGACCACAAAGCGCAATTCCCCAGCACCAACAGGTAAGTAGTGCACAGCATCCAAGACACTGTATCAGCACTTAGCGTATCCGCTCTGCGGGTCAGCTGACGCTTAGGCGTCTGTGCTAGCGTTCTACGCTCGGTACTCACGCTCCGGCGTGCTGCGCTTCGGCGCTTGGTGTCGGCGCTTTGCTGCTTGGTGCAGCGCTTCGGCGCTTTGTGCAGCGCTTCAGCGCTTGGTGCTAGCACGTCTGCGCTTGGGGACTCGGTGCTCGACGCTTCGGCGCTCAGTGCGCGACGCTCGACGCGCTTCCCTCGACGCACGCACCGTCGATGCATCGGTGCTTGACGCGTCGACGCTCAACGCATGCACTTCGGTGCTCGGCGCTCGACGCTCTGTGCTCGACGCTTGGCGCTCGACGCACTTCCCCGTCTGGAGTCCAGGTCGAGATCTCGATAGCCTCGCCGTAGAAGGCACTCTCGCTCCCCTCGACGGGGCAGGCGACATCAGGACAGATTTGGAGTGGCTGAGCTCACCTCCAAAATGTCACAGTTTATGGAGGTCATGATGGGACAGCAATTCCTCCTCATGACCTTAGCGAACATGGCGCCTCGGGTTCCAGAACAATCGGCAGGGCCCATCGCTAATCAGCCGGTGGCTCCTCCACCAGTGGCCCAACCCCAGGAAGTGTGGGATGTCGATGCGGTCTCAAGGGACGCATCCGACATTGAGCCCTTATTGGAGGAGGGGAGCACAGAGGCCGAGGTGGCATCCCAGCACTCTGGGCAGGACGACCCTGAAGTGCTGGACACTAATGACCCTATGTGGTCAGTGGTGGAGAGGGCAACCCGTCACTTGGGCGTGGACTGGCCCATGTTAGAGCCAACACGACGCTCCCTATTTGAGTCACCATCAGCCCAGCCCCTTCAGTCCAGGATGCTACCGGCATTCCCGGATTTTATTAAGGAGGTGCAGTCCACCTGGGGGGCCCCGGCCTCCGCCCCTGCAACTTCTCGCAAGGCTTCGGCCTTCACAATGCAAGGGCGGCGAAGCTGGGTTAGCGTCCTTCCCACCGGTGGGCTGCGTTAGCAGCGTTGGTGAAGGCGCCAACATTATCGGGGCTGACTAAGGACCCTTTGTGCCCTAACAGGCAATGCAAGATCACGGAGACCCACCTGAAAAGGGTGCGCCCGCGGCTACAGAGGCAGTCAGGCTGTCTAACGTGGCCAGCCTCCTGATGGTCTACCAGGCGGCTCATCCGGGATCTGCCTGAGTGCCCCTCCGTTGCCCTTAGGACCGAGCTGGGCACAATTGCTCAGCTGTTGGTGAAGCTGGCTCAATTGAATGCTTGTGGCGCAGGGCAGGAGCATCGCTTCTCTTGTGGTGGCAAGAAGGCAGCTCTGGCTCTCGCAGGCGAGGGTACAGGAGCCTGATAAGGTCCCATTGCTGGATGCTCCAATTTCACCGGGGCACACATTTGGCCCAGCAGTTGAGGAGATGCTGCAACGCTCCGTCAAGGCGCATGAGGCGTCGCAGCAGTTGGCAAGGATGTGGCCGAACAAACCTTTCCAGCCAAGGCGGCCGCAGGAGCGCCAGTGGCGCAGAGCACCGACACAGCAGCAGGCGCAATCACGGGGTAGTAAGACCTCCCCTTCAGGTCCATCAGCGCGCGGCAAATCCACGTCTGTAAGACCGCAGCGGAGGGTGGCGCCCTAGAGGAGGTGGCATGCCTCGCCTCGTGGCTCTGGCCAGGCCCCCCTCGCGAACGAGTGTAGCCGAAACAGCCCTGAAAACTCCAGGCAGCTGTTAACCCACCCCTACACTGTCCCACAGCTCCAGTTCTGGCAACAATGCACCAACGACATCTGGGTGCGCAAAACTATATTCACCGGGTATACCCTTCAGTTCCAGTTAAAACCTCCCCCCTTCCGGGGAGTGGTGGTAACTGCAGTGAAGGACTCGGTTCAGTCCTCAGCTCTGAATGTGGAAATACAGGCATTGCTCAGGAAGCGTGCCATTCAACAAGTAGACCCTGCTCTGATCGACCAGGGGTTCTATTCCAAATACTTCCTGGTGCCCAAAAAGGACGGCGGGCTCCGTCCTATTTTAGATCTGCGAGTACTGAACAAATACCTGCGGGTGTTATCGTTCAGGATGCTTACGCACAGGCACATCATCCAGTCAGTCCGACACGGCGACTGGTTCACCACCGTGGACCTGACAGATGCATACTTTCACATTCCCATCTGCCTGGGTCACAGGAAGTATCTGCGTTTCGCATTTCAGAGCAGGGTATACAAGTTTTGTGTCCTTCCATTCGGCCTGTCACTAGCTCCTCGAACCTTTTCGAAATGTATGGATGCCATTCTAGCTCCCTTGCGGGCTCAAGGCGTCCAACTGCTGAACTATCTGGACGACTGGCTCGTCTGCGCGCAGTCGAAGGAGCAGTTGGCACAGCACACAGTGATGGTTACAGACCATCTTCAGCGGCTAGGTCTGAAGGTCAATTCAGAAAAGTGTGTCTCTCCCTGTTCAGGTTGAGAGAAACAGTCAGCATGGAGCTGTGTCAGCGCATGCTGGGGTTGATGGCTGCCGCCTCGCAAGCCCTTCCTTTGGGCTTATTACACCAGAGACCTCTGCAGGCCTGGTTCAATGCCTTCGCGTTGCATCCGCGGAGAGACAAACACCGCAGGTTGACGGTATCCCGAACCTGCTGGGAAGCACTGCGCTGGTGGAAAGTTCCGTCGAACATCCGCCAGGGCGTACGCTGGGTCCCATCTTCCGAAGGAAGTTATCACGACCGACGCTTCCAACCAAGGTTGGGGAGCAGTCTGGAACGGCTCAGGGACCCGCGGAGTGTGGTCAGGACCCTGGAGGTCAGCCCACATCAATGCTCTGGAACTCAGGGCGGTGGACCTCGCCCTTCGGCACTTCTTGCCAGTGCTTCTAGGCAAGCACGTGTTAGTGCGGTCAGACAACACCACGGTTGTGGCGTACATCAACCGCCAGGGCGGCCTACGGTCCCCTTGCCTTCACCGGATGGTAACACGGATGTTGCTATGGGCACAACCGCGTTTGACCTCTCTGCGTGCGGTTCATCTACCGGGCAGAGTCAATTATGCAGCGGATCTCCTATCCAGAGGAGGTCCTCTTGCGGGGAATGGCGTCTCCACCCTCAGGTGGTAGAGCGCATTTGGGAATGGTTCGGCATAGCGCAAGTAGATCTCTTCAGCTCGCAGAGACCACGCACTGCCCCCTATGGTTCTCGGTGAGGGACCTCGACAGCCCCTAGGAGTCGATGCACTGGCTCACGAATGGCCGCCAGGGCTCCTATATGCGTTCCGCCGATTCCGATGCTCCCCGCTTTCTTAGAGAAGGTCAGGGTAGAGCAAGCGACAGTGATCCTGATTGCTCCTCGGTGGCCTCGGAGGATATGGTTTCCGAGCCTGGTGCAGTTGCTGCACGGTCACCCGAGGGAGCTTCCCCTGCGAGCGGACCTATTGTCCCAGGCCCAAGGAGGGCTTTGGCACCCGAACCCCAAGCTCATGCAGCTATGGACTTGGCCCCTGAGCGGGAACGCCTGTCAGCCTTAGGGCTCTCGACGGCGGTGATTTCGACCATTCAGAGTGCTAGAGCGCCCTCTACTAGGGCGCAGTACACGTACAAGTGGCAGTTGTTTCAAGATTGGTGGCTGGCGGAGGGCCATGACCCAATATCCTGCCCTATGGCAGTGATATTACAGTTTCTACAGAAACTGTTAGATGAAGGGAAATCTCCCTCTACACTTAAAGTGTATTTAGCCGCCATATCGGCTTGCCATGTACGCATGGACGGTTTATCACCAGGTTGCCATTTTCTGGCATCGCAGTTCCTGAAAGGCGCAAGACGTTTGCGGCCTCCAAGGACGACCAGTTTACCGTCATGGAGCCTTGATGTGGTGCTAGAAGCCCTTACCAAGGCACCGTTCGAGCCTCTCCACAGCGTGGATATGAAGCTCATGTCTATAAAAACTGCGTTTTTGCTGTCAGTGGTATCAGCCAAACGCGTGAGCGAGTTACATGCACTGTCAGTGTATTCATCATGTACTCGTTTCGCAGGAGACGGTTCTAAGGTCTCCTTGCGCCCAAATCCAGCCTTTTTACCCAAGGTCATATCTCCGTTTCATATGAACCAATCAGTCGAGTTGATGGCGTTCCATCCTCCTCCTTTTTCTTCCCCAGAGTAAGAACGGTTACACATGCTCTGCCCCGTACGAGCATTGAGGTGTTATATTGACCGTACAACGACTGTGAGGCAAACAGAACAATTGTTCATATGCCATGGTTCTAGGACTTTGGGTCAGCCGTTGTCTAAACAGCGCCTTTCCCACTGGATAGTGGATGCTATTAAATTAGCTTATGAATCTGCAGGCCTTCCGCCACCAGGGCAGTTGAAGGCGCATTCCACTAGGGGTATGGCGACATCCTGGGCCCTCTTTAGAGGGGTGCCGGTGTCTGACATTTCCGCGGCAGCCAGTTGGGCTACACCGCATACTTTCATGAGATTTTACCGGTTGAACGTACTGGATTTCTCTGCTCCACTATTTGGAGCATCTGTGCTACACTCTACGATGCCTCAGGATGCGGACATATAGAGTGGTTGACAACATGGTGTTGACTATTCCACCTTAGGACAGGTGTCATTGCGAGCATAGATGCTGAGGCGCAGCTCCGCGTATGCGTAGATGTATTACCTACGCAGTTGCGTTATGATGTAAGTCTGTCCTACTGCCGAGAATCCTCCCTCGCGACGGCTTGGGTACACTGTTCCCATACCTTGATGGTTATTTTCGACTTGAAAGGAAACGATAGGTTGCGGATGCAACCCCGGTTCCCTGAAAGAGAAAATAACCATCAAGCCGCGAGGTCGCTCCGGAAGCCTTCACGGCCTGAAGAGCAAAAGAGGAAGAGAGTCTCTGCACGCTGCGTGTAGTAAGCTCCCAGGGGGGCAGGCTTACGTGGCAGCTCGCGCAGAGGCCTATCGGCAGCTTTGCTATAAAGCTCAGCCAATCGCTACTGCCTGACGGCAATATCTCATACCTTGATGGTTATTTTCTCTTTCAGGGAACCGGGGTTGCATCCGCAACCTATCGTTATTTGTTTTCTAGAATGGTGTTTGGTTGACTGTATCAGGAGGTTGATGAAGTATTTTCGCTGTGAAGAAAAGTCTTAAACTATTTATTTATTTGCAAAATAGGTCTGACAGAATTCTTAGAAAAATGTAACTGTCTTACAGAACTTAATGTTCATTATTTCAGTTTTGCAGTAAAAAAAATCGTTTCTAAAGAAACAGTTTTACATTTTAAGTAGGTCATAGTAAAATAACACTCAATACAAACTGAAAAGAAGAGGCCATTTAAACGGCTTTTTAGGTTATTAAAAATGTAGTAAAAGTAGTCTATCTGTCTCTCTATACAGTATATAGTCTTTGTTTCATAAAATTCTGATCATATATAAAAAAAAGTCTACAATCCTACATTTGGTTTATGGGTCACTTGAGTTTTTTGTACTGCTTACAAAGTAGGATATTGGCAAATTGTCCACAGAAAATAGTATGGGCCCAGTATTTCGGATGGGACATAAAACCAAGGTCCTTTTGCAAGTGACGCTGCAGCAGCAGTTGTGATGCATAGTTCACCCCTAGGTAAGTCACTTTGGATAAAAGTGTCTGCTAAAAGACTAATTAATAATAAATGTTCAACCAGATTATTAAAATATTTCTGTGGAAGTTATTTTTCAACCATAAACAGTATTAATGAAAAACTGTCTTTCACATACTGCAGGGTTTCACTGTACAACAGGAGACAATATTTAGGGGTTGAAAACAGCACCTAGATTCCTACTTCATATTCAAAATTAAGCAATGTGTAAATAAATTGAGGCTAAAATGTACATATGGACACCAAAATGTTTAGTAGAAATGTATTATTTACTGACCTTTTTCCTGTTACATCTGTTGCTCCCAAGTGAAAACAAGAAACCTTTTGTTTTAATTTCTTTTAAAGCCTTATAAAATCCTTCCTGGATTGTGGATGTTTCTGTATTTCTTGTTGTTGTTGTTGTTGTTGTTGTTGTTGTTGTTGTTGTTGTTGTTGTTGTTGTTGTGTGCAGTAGTAAGTAGGGTCGGGTCCCTGTGCTGTGAGAGCTGTAAGATTACAGCTTTGCATCTAAAAGAGACTTATACACCCAGCCATTTGCCTTATCTGAATGCAGTGTGTTGTGTACTGTCTCCAATGGGCACATACAACCTGCTCCCTTTCCACATCCCTCGTGTTCTCCTTTGGATTTTGAGGCACACCTCATGAACAGCACCTGACAAAGCTCTCTCCTCATAGCAAGCTGTTGATGTTCATTCATGTAGAAACACCCATTGTAATTAAGTACTTTCTCAGGTACAGTACTGGAGGCCTAAAGGAACAATGCCTGAACATAATATAACCAATAACCACTTGCCATTCAGACACTGTCTATATCACCTGAAAAATGTGACCTAGGTTAATGTTTTGGAAAAATATTTCAGCTTCCTTTTAACCGTTCTTCAAAGGCAATTTAAATAGTGAGGAAGAAATTAGCCGAAACATATGTCCTATAGTTTTACTTCAATATTTAGAGATGTGAATTATTTATTTTATTTGATGGTGGTTATATATCCCCTTCGACCCTTGTGTCCATTAATTATTTGTTTGAAACTCCTTGAAACAAGCTTGAAAATTATACAAACATTATTTGTCTGTCATCTCCTACATGCAGTAGTGAGATTAAAGAAAGTCAAAATGGGCTTTTTTCATTTTTTAACCAGCTTCAGACATGTTCTCACCATATGGGGCACTAGTTAGACTACTCTTCTTTCACATTCACACTACACCTAGCCTGGAATTTGTTTCTCTGTCACATGTCACATGGTACTGGTATTAATTTGTTGTTGTCCAAAGGACAGGGAGCCAATTTTCTGTCCTTGTAAAATAATAATAATAAAAATATTGTTTGTTCGAAGAAAATAGATAAATGGCATGATACGGCTGGTATTTTTTTCCTGCTCACTGGAGACAGTATACAGATTGGAATTTATAGATATTGTCTGCGAAAGTTTTATATAAAGGGATACGCATGTTTGATGCTACTTATTATTGGGCAAATTGATTGAAATACAATAGGCCTGAAAAACCAAGCAGAATATAGAATATCATAGAGGCTGTAGTAAGATACAAGCTGATATCCATCCACGTGAGGTCAGGGCAGCTGTCATTTCCATCTGATGCAAACTATCAGATACAATCCACCTGATACAAACATGTCTGTTACAGACATTTCGGAAGACTATCACAGGGTTTACTTTATGTAAAATAAGTACAGTATTTCCCTTTTTTCAGGTTGTCGTCTACGGAAAATTAAGACCGTGATTGGGTGATGTCATTCACTTCCCTGAGAAGTACAAAATATCATCAGCTTTATCTGAAAATGTAAAAGAGATGATAGCAGAGCCAAAGCTAGCATCCAGAGCTACAGTCCAAAAGTAAGACCTTTACCCCATTTACTGTGGCTTTAAGCCTTTCTGTAAAAGCACAATGATAGTGCTCTAGAACATCTCTGAATTGTATTAGCCTGACTAGACAAAAGTGTGGTATCAACAGGTGAAAGAAGGTACTTCATCTGTGACCCAAGTGTCACATGCAGACAGAGTTATACATTAACACAACTCATTATGAAGATAGAGCAGCAATAACATTGTCAATAGATGGCACTGTATACTGCAATATATGTATGCTGCAGAATATACGTAGGACATAGATGGGAGTGAGTTGCTCTGACTATGGGGATATCTACACTTCACAGAAAAGAGAAATCTCAATAGAAGGGGTAGATACAGTTTTTGATTTCAGTAACTTTTCTTTAACAGAGAGAACTCCATTGTTGATGTCCCTTCTTCTGGGTCTGTCATTGAAACTCCAAATGTTCCAAGTGGGAGCAAACAGAAAACAGCTGTAAGTATCGGGCATTCTCTGGCTGTACTTTGACATTTCATTCAGAGTGGCTGTGGCATGCCCCAGCAAAGATGGAATTATATTTACTGCAGTAGCAATCTTGGTTCAAATGTGTGCTTGTTAGTACAATGCTCCCCATATATTATAAACCAACAATTTTATGAGTGTGCATATAATACATACTTCCATTGTTTGATATTACTTAATATTCCTTAGCTTAGATCCACTGGTTTGTGGTACTGGGCTTGGGATACTTGCTAACTGTTTTAACCCAAAGACCTCTTGCTTAAAAGATGACTGCCAAGACTTGTATGCTAATGTGATACCAGTCTTGGTATTGGGGAAAAATGAATGACTATTCATCCCATTTGTTCTAACTTGGTAGATAATGGACAACATACATCGGATGTCACTGCGTGTTTGGGACATCCTTATTTTGTCTGTTTTTGAAGAGGGGATGATTATCTATTCAGGGATACAAAGGCATTTAGTGAATAATAAGTGGTCTGAATTGGGTAAACTGGGCAACAGTTGCCCCACAGGATTCAAGATTCTGATACATCAATGTGTTTAGGCTGCAGTGTACAAATATACAAAATACAGTACTGTGCAAAAGTTTTAGGCAGGTGTGAAAAAATGCTGTAAAGTAAGAATGCTTTCAAAAATAGACATGTTAATAGATTAGATTTATCAATTAACTAAATGCAAAGTGAGTGAACAGAAGAAAAATCTAAATCAAATCCATATTTGGTGTGACCACCCTTTGCCTTCAAAACAGCATCAAGCATCAATTCTTCTAGGTACACTTGCACACAGTTTTTGAAGGAACTCGGCAGGTAGGTTGGCCCAAACATCTTGGAGAACTAACCACAGTTCTTCTGTGGATTTAGGCAGCCTCAGTTGCTTCTCTCTCTTCATGTAATCCCAGACAGACTCGATGATGTTGAGATCAGGGCTCTGTGGGGCCAAACCATCACTTCCAGGACTCCTTGTTCTTCTTTATGCTGAAGATAGTTCTTAATGACTTTCGCTGTATGTTTGGGGTCGTTGTCATGCTGCAGAATAAATTTGGGGCCAATCAGATGCCTCCCTGATGGTATTGCATGATGGATAAGTATCTGCCTGTACTTCTCAGCATTGAGGAGACCATTAATTCTGACCAAATCCCCAACTCCATTTGCAGAAATGCAGCCCCAAACTTGCAAGGAACCTCCACCATGCTTCACTGTTGCCTGCAGACACTCATTCGTGTACGCTCTCCAGCCCTTCGCTAACAAACTGCCTTCTGCTACAGCCAAATATTTCAAATTTTGACTCATCAGTCCAGAACACCTGCTGCCATTTTTCTGCACCCCAGTTCCTGTGTTTTCGTGCATAGTTGAGTCGCTTGGCCTTGTTTCCACGTCGGAGGTATGGCTTTTGGCCGCAAGTCTTCCATGAAGGCCACTTCTGACCAGACTTCTCCGGACAGTAGATGGGTGTACCAGGGTCCCACTGTTTTCTGCCAGTTCTGAGCTGATGGCACTGCTGGACATCTTCCGATTGCGAAGGGAAGTAAGCATGATGTGTCTTTCATCTGCTGCAGTAAGTTTCCTTGGCCGACCACTGCGTCTGGTCCTCAACGTTGCCCGTTTCTTTGTGCTTCTTCAAAGAGCTTGGACAGCACATCTGGAAACCCCTGTCTGCCTTGAAATTTCTGCCTGGGAGAGACCTTGCTGATGCAGTATAACTACCTTGTGTCTTGTTGCTGTGCTCAGTCTTG
The DNA here is from genome assembly GCA_030684275.1 of Acipenser oxyrinchus oxyrinchus. NCBI lineage: Eukaryota > Metazoa > Chordata > Actinopteri > Acipenseriformes > Acipenseridae > Acipenser > Acipenser oxyrinchus. The sequence continues at coordinate 27,177,157 of CM060253.1, read as the reverse complement.
CCATGGTGTATGACTGTTGACAGTAAACTGTCTTCAGCAACCTCACCTTGTTAGCTGAGTTTGGCTGTTCCTCACCCAGTTTTATTCCTCCTACACAGCTGTTTCTGTTTCAGTTAATGATTGTGTTTCAACCTACATATTGAATTGATGATCATTAGCACCTGTTTGGTATAATTGTTTAATCATACACCTGACTATATGCCTACAAAATCCCTGACTTTGTGCAAGTGTACCTAGAAGAATTGATGCTGTTTTGAAGGCAAAGGGTTGTCACACCAAATATGGATTTGATTTATATTTTTCTTCTGTTCACTCACTTTGCATTTAGTTAATTGATAAATATAATCTATTAACATGTCTATTTTTGAAAGCATTCTTACTTTACAGCATTTTTTCACACCTGCCTAAAACTTTTGCACAGTACTGTATGTTTTTTAGTAAAACAAAGCATTACAATTATTTTACATCATTGAAGACACTGAGAAAGATGTCTAGTTGAAATTAGTATTACTGTAATACTGTACTCAACTATACAGTATTTATTTGGTAACACTGACTAACTGAAAAGTCACAAATCCTAACAGAATATCTCTATTGTTTGTAGAGAGGGAAGAGGAGGGCGCAGGAAGTTTCTGAGAATGCTAAGAGAAGACATGGTCAGCCGAGCTTTCCCAGGCACAGACGGGCGAGTCAGGAGCACTCGAATAATGGAGACGTTGAAGCAGTCACGTTGTTTGAAGTGGTCAGCATGGGGAAGAGTGCCATGCAGGTCCAGAGCCTCCATTCCTTTAAATCAACTAGAAATAAAGCTGGTGGCACAGCAGGCTATTTCACTGGACTGGCACGCCTTACATCTCTGCAGGCTTGACAGCTTTAGAGGCCAAAGTTTGAATGGCAGGGGTTGAAATGCACTCATTATAATTGAATTTATGTAAGCTCTGATTTTGTATTGTAAATGGTGTACAGGCAGTTAGATTGCATTGCTTGCATACCTTACATTGAAAAGTTTATCTTCATTCTTATGCTGTTTTCCTTCATTTTCATGCTTTATTATAAATTGCTCATACTAAGATATTCAGTTTGAATCAATATTTCTAAAGAAAGCTTGTAGCTCTATGCCCTATGCTCTGTAATGCATTTTGTGAATGTCTATTCAGACATGTGTTTGATTTCATGCATTATTATTTATTTATTTCTTAGCTGGTGCCCTTATCCAGGGCGACTTACAATTGTTGCAAAATATCACATTATTTTTTACATACAATTACCCTTTTATGCAGTTGGGTTTTTACTGGAGCAATCTAGGTAAAGTACCTTGCTCAAGGGTAGAGCAGCAGTGTCCCCACCGTCAAGAGGTATGACCGGTATGCATTTCTTTGCTTTGGGGTTTTAGGATTGTGGGGAGTATCCATTCACCATGCCAGGGCCCTACTGGAAGAAGTTCAGGTGCAGCTTCTGTGAGTTCATCGTGGTGCTGATTCACCAGGGTCAGAACAGTGTCATCTATGACAGCTACCTGATGGACACGGTCATCTCACTGCTCACCGAGCTGTCAGACTCCAGGATCAGAGCATTCAGGCACACCTGTACTTTGTCAGGTAAGGAGGCAGCATTTGGATGCAGTGATTCAACTTGGTATGTGTGTGAAGTATCGTGGTTATCTTAACTAATATTTTGTCTTCTTGTTTAGATTCACTTTGTATAATTTTCATCATATTCTTGTATTCTTTTAAAAGCACCCATGTGACCTCAAAACTTCCCTCTAAATTCAGTTGGAACACCCTAGTGGATGTAATAAATCCAACAGTAAGATAACCACGTGGAACAAATATGTTATTCCCTGGGGGCAGAGTGTTGCAGGGGGACCTTCTGAGGCCACAGTGGTGCTATGAAAAAGTAAACTGGATGCATTGATTGAAACAGGAAATTGTGAATCCAGTTGTCTTGACAACAATAAGAGGCTTACCGGAGATATCTTAACTGCAAATCTGAAAATGGCTATATAAATATGTTCAGCCATTTTCTATATTTGTATGTGTAAATGTGGTGATAGTTTAGAAATGACAGAGTTAACCTACTTTCAAAGCATACTGTATAAAGGTGTCCCCTTGTTATATTATATTGTAATTTACATGTAATTATCTTGTGCTTCAGCTCTGAAACTCTTGACCGCCTTGGTGAGTGTGGCTGTGAACCTTGGTGGCAATAAAGACAACACTCACAGACTGTACGAAGAGGAGAGAAACAAGATGACTTCTAAAAGAGCATGTCACAGGCAGGAACAACTTGAGAAGAAAATAAAAGAGGTAAAGGATGGGATAGAGACAGAATTACCTGTATAAATCTTCCCTTCCTGGAACACCTTCCTCAGTGCACTTTAGAGATCATTAGCTGGTCTGCTGTCACAAAATTGAGGTAAACTAAAACTTTCTGGTTGATGGTGGCTAATTTATTACATAATCCACAGCATGCAGTATTTTTCCTATCTATAACTATATGTATTTACTTTTATCATGTATCAATACACTATAAAGTACAAATATAATCCTCAATCTGTTACTTTCTTATTCCACACTTGATCTTTTTCTGCTTTTTATCAGAACGCATACCTTGCCTGGTAGTAAAGTTTGTTTACAGTTAGTTTCTGCTGCTTTTCATTACTGCCTCCTGGGAACACTTTCACTGCTTGTTTTCTCTGATGCCATCACATTATTTTCTTTTTATTGTAATCCAGGCTTCAACAGGGAAAGTAGTTAATCTCATGGCGAAGGATCTCAACGTGGCTTCTGATCATCTCAGTCATTAGGTTGGTAGGGTAACTAGCAGGAAATACAATATCTCAGCATCTGAGGGCAGGATGGAAATTCGACTTTTTCTGGGAACGATTTCCAGAGTGAACAGGTTCCCAGGAGTAATTGAAATTGCTGTCTGCCCATTGCTTATAGGGAGTATGCTTTAACATCACAAATCTATGTTTGCTGTGAATGTATTTTCAAACCCCAGAATGTAATACCTATGTAGGAAAAGATTTATAGAATTTTTTTATTTGTTAACTTTAAAACAGTAATACATTATTAACTTGTGTTTTAGCTGCAAGACAAACAGCATGAAATAAAAAATATGATGAATGTATGATCTTCAAAGGCGTGTTTCTGATGAGATACTGGTAAGATAGTGTTTTAGCATTATTTTTGTTACCAAATAGAATCAAAAGGACAGCTGAAAGCAATAACAAGGCATTATGAAAAAGGCACACTAAATCAAATGGTCATCTTACATTGAGTGTAATTACTGGCATACAGGTATTGGATAAGTTGTTCAGTGAAAATGTATATATTGACTGTTCAAAATAAATGGAAGACATTTTGTTGAAGACATTTCAATGCATTTTAAGATGCAATGGTTACTCATTTATTTTCATTAATATTTGCTAAATCACATTTTTATTTAGTTAAATAAAGCCAACAGTGCTCTTTGGAGTGGACAAAATTGGAACAGCTTTCTAAAATACCAGGGATAATAATACTTCAAGTGAAATTTAATTTTAATAATGTATAAAAACAGAGAGTACACTAGGGTAACCAATTACATCGTTTTCAAAACAAATAAATACAAGTGGACATGGATATCTATCTTAATAGATTGTATTAGTTTACTAGTCTGCCATTTTGAGTGGAGTTATGATTCGAATAACTGTTTTCACATCTGCAGTGTTAACTGCTGTGCTGTTAGGTGTGATTGGACTGTGTCAATGTGCTGAGAAAATTGCACTGTGAAATGTCTGATCTTGTTTTTGGGTTATTTCAGTGATTAATTATTATTATTATTATTATTATTATTATTATTATTATTATTATTATTATGCAAGAAGGAGCTCTATTGTTGTGACACAATGGAATTCTTATGTTGAGTATATATTCTTACAGTCAAAAATACAATAAAGAGACTCCTGGGCAGCTGTTAGATGGGTTTTCTTAACATTGGAAGACAAAGGTACCTGTAACTAGATGAACCACAGTTACGTTTCATGTTTTTAGACAGTCACCAAGCGCAGAGTTCCGATAATATTTTCATGCACATTTTCAACACATTCTGAGCAATAAGAGAACTCTGAGGCATTAATCCAAAGCACACATGATGTACTGTAGGTGGATTTAGGGAACCAAATAGAATGCCACAGTACAAATTCAAGATAATATTTTGTTTTAATAAATTGAGAAGAAATCTAAATCATGCCATTGTGTGGTTACAAAGGATTATGCTCAAAGATCTAATAATACCAAGTGAACACTGTAGGTATTTTCTGTGTTTTCGTGGATCATTTTGTTATAAAAGTCTGTGAATGTGCATGTGTCGTGCCCACACCGTACTGAAGAAGGTTGTTATGCAGTTCATTGACTTGTATCTGCTTTACAGCAGACATTAGAGTTCCCATGTCATATCTACAGATTTGCAGTAATGTTTCACTTTGTTCTTGCTAAATTCCTACGAAGGAAAACTTTTTTATATTGTCTTTAAATCCCACATCCTCGTGAACGAGGACAAAGCAACGCTGAAAATTAGATTTAAGTGAATCTATCCAGTATAATTATACTCGGATATATGAATATAGAGCATTATCTTTTTTTCTTCTAGCAAAAGGAAGTTCGTCTAAAGTGTGTGTTGGGATTACAGGGGCTTTACAGCAACACACTTTTTATTTCAAAACTGGAACTTTTTACAAGCTGCTTTAATGTAATAATGTTTAGTTTATTTGTTCTATATGAATTGAATTTGTACCATTTATATTTCTCAAATATACAGTGTTAAACCTGCCAGTATTATAGAAGCTCTTAAAATTAGATAAGGCATCTTGAACAATAAAATGCAAAATGTCTCATCGGTTAAAAATCAAGCAAGATTTATATTATACTGCAAGTTGGCCTATTACCACTGGCTTAATGAATGGTCAGCATACAATATTATAATGTAGAGCACCTCCAGGTTCACCTTAGGCCCCTAAACAACTCCACCCGGTCATTAACTGACAGCCACGGAAAGAGCCCCATACATTGTATTGCTTAAATAATAGTATGCCTGAAGCAGTGAATATATTGGAACACTAGCATAAATATGTACCAACCAGGGTATATCTTTGAATAAGTAATGTAGTTAAAGCTAGTGACAGCAGTACTATGCTTTTCAGAAAGTTTTTTTTTATTTTTTTTAATACTTCCATCCAAAGTTCATACAACATTTTCACGGTAGTTTTCTGATCTATCAGGACAGAATTATGTCTATGATATTGGACAAGGACCATGAAGTAGCAGCGCAATCAATGAAATTGCTGATGCTCATATCACAGTAAGTTAGCTAACCTGAGTTGACTATTAATAGTATATGTGCCCCTTTCTGATAAAATGTACTCCTGTCTCCTTGCCCTTAATGTTCTAATGTTGCCTCACTGTTGCAACTCACTAACCGATTAGGAGAACTGAAGAGCAATGGGAGCCCTCTGTTCCTCCAGTCAAGCCAGTGCCTTCTTTTAACCCATCAAACCTAGGTAATGGATGTACACTAACAAGCCTGCAGACCTTTAAGTTTACTGCAGTAATTTTGCAGTTTTCCCATGCTTTTCCCATGGTTATACTATGCATTTGCCATAGTTTAGCATGTTTTTTTTCATATGCATCACCATACATCACTAGCATTTCCAATGTTTACCTATACTATAACATGCATTCAGTGTGCTTCATTACACTTTACTGTGCTTTTACTGTGGTAAACTCATACGGGGGACCCAGGAGACAAGGGCCCAGCCTAGGAAGTCTCATCCTGGACTTGTGAGGCGCCTTTCCAGTAGGGGTCTATGAAGCACAATGAGGTGAACAATCCTCAGCTCATTTTTCTCCGATAAGCCAATGCAGAATGCTGTGTGGCCCTGTGGCAGGGCTAAGACCCTGTACGTGTAAATAGTATTTTTTTTTAATAGTTCTACTTTTTTAGTGCTAGATAAAAATAAAACCCCTTTCTACCTCCCGTTTGTGGGAGCAGCATTCAACCACTCTTGGTCAATTTGATTTTATTAGCTTTGTGTTGCAACTTTTTTATTGGGCCTTTTTAAAATTGTTATTTCCGTTACACTTCAGTTTGTTTATGTGCCTGTAATCTTCTATAGTTTGTAGTGTCGCGTGGTTGTAAATATTGTAAATAAACCCTGCGTGCCAGCTTGGTGTGTCTACCACCAAGTTACATGTCTCTCGCAATCTCATCTCTCACAGAGGATTCGAACCATGCGTCTATGATTTAACCTGCACTACAGTACATGCAGTGGTGCTTTTACTAGGCGAGCCATTGAGGATGTTGCATGGTTGAGCTTTTGATTCAGTATAGAAATGACTAAATTAAATGGTGGCTAAATCCTTTACAGCAGTGGCAGTAAAGGTTTACAGTTGGTCTCTCTTTTTTCCATATTTTTTCAAACATTTATTTGCTGTGAGTATGAAGTAAGCACTGATGTTCCTTTTATGTTTTGGGCTTCATTTTTTTATTACATGAGTTGAAGATTAAAGACAGCAGGGTTTCCTAGTGGCTTTTAGGCTGCATATTGTGATCTACTTATGTAGAACAACCAACATTCTAGTAAATTTGCATATAAAACAATTCACAATGGTGTTGAAGAATTTTGAACTCCAAATATGTAGTAGTTTGATGAAAAATAACATTCTGTTAAATGCAAATTAAATCATTAGGACCTTTTTTTTTCCACAGAAAATCACACTTTGGTTATGACACAAAACGCAACAAATACAGGCAGTGAATAGGTATATTTACTTGTGATTGCAGCATGGTAGACTCAGCCTTAGTAGTATGCCAGGTGTATTAGTCGGTTAGATATGTAGTAAAATGCTTATAACCACTAATGGAGTTATTCCCGAAGCCTTACAATGTGCGAAAGTGAGACATTTGGTCATTAGACAAAGATTTACCGGTAAATGTCAGAAATAAAACGTTCTCATTTTGTAAAGACATTCAGTCACTTGGCCACTTGGGTATTCTTGATTTACCGGTAAATGTCAGAAATGAAGCGTTATCATATTTATTTCGGACATTTACTATTTTGCTTGGTAAATGTTGACATTTACCAGTAAATCTTAAGATTTGCCAATATTCTGACTTTTACCATAACACACATACTTCTGCTTCTTAATTCAATAAAGAATTGCCATGTATTGTGTGAACAAGTAACATTTTGCCTAATAAATATCAGAGTAATACAATATTAAAATGCTAACCAGACCAGGTTCAAATATTGAACTATAAACATGATAAAATATAATTTGTACTAAATGTCTGCCATTGCAATAGTTGAGGGAGAAATCTCCCGTGGTTGTTGTTGTGAGTAGCGTCCTGAGAGTAAAGTTCTGTCGGTTGCTGCTCGTGTGGATTGCTGTGTTGTGCTTGCCAGACTCCCGTGACACGGGAGAATAAGGTCAGAAATCGATATTTGATACATCTCTACACATGCACAGGCATACTCTATTATAGTATTATAGTGATGTGCTATTGGTTGATTGTGATGTTCTTTAATCCAGTACTCTCATTCCTTTACCATGTTATCTTGTGCTTTACTAAGCTTTGCAATGAATTTACCATGGTGTACCACACAAAACTTGACACATTTTGATCTAGCGCTTGAAACTATTTCGATCACACTAAATTAAGTAAAATCCATCTGTAACAGGGCGAGCAGCCCTGTACATTGTTTTGTTTATTTTATTTTAGAGCGGGGTCCCCCTCCGCCCCTGTGTTTATTTTGTATTGTTTATTTATTTTTATTGTATTATATTTATGGCGGCGCCGGTTGTTTTGTTTATATGACGGCGGCGCCGTACAGTTGTTATTGTTTAGTAACGTGGATGGGCAGCCCCATCCACGTAGTAATTAATAAACTCGTGCAGATTGTGGCCGAGGGTAATAGAATAATTACTTGCAAGCTAGTTAAACCCCTCGGCCACGATATAAAAGCCTGCAGCTCTCTGCGCTCGTGGTGGTTGTTGTGAGAGCGAGAGCGAGAGCGACGTGAAAGAACATAGGAACAGTGAAGGCAATCTACCCAGCCTGACCTTTGTTTTGTTGTTTGTGTTCGAGACTTGTTTTGGTTTACACCTTTATTTGGCTCTGTGAGCACAGTTTGTTTTGTTCAAATATTTTATTTATTTTGCTATTTAAAATAAAAACGGCGCGCGCCTTTAAACTGCAGTACTTGCCTGGTGTCAGTATCCTTCCTGCTTCTGCCGTGACGTCACCGCTCAGTCACCCTGCCACACCATCATATAAAAATCTCTAACAATCATCACAATCAAATCAAGTAGCCATATCTATGATCCTGGTTTACTGTTTCAATTTAAGTCATACTTCTGCTTCTGACAGTACTGTATCTGTTGCCTGTTTGTACAGTTTGATAAAGATTCTAACGCTGTTTTAATGGACAATGCAGAGAAATACCATGGAGAAATAAAAACCAGTCCTTTGTACATAATAAAACAATACATTTTAAGAAAATTGAACTAACTGTGTGGTAGAAATAGGTACCTGCCTGGAATGTTGTGTTCCATCAGTTTTTAGAACTGCAGTTATTTGACCATTCCTCATCGTCTGTGACATAAAACTGATAAGACCGTAATCTCTATGTGGTTTTTAGGGGCTAATGTCACTCTGGCTTATCAACTTGCTTTTAATGACTGAGCTTGACTCAGGCTCGGGTAACAAATAAAATGACTGGTGATCTCAGCATCTAGTGGATATTAGCCCACATCACAAAACCACCATACCCAAATAAAAAGGAAGTTGTCACAATTATCCTTTCACATCTAAATTCCTGGGCTAAGAACAACTGTCTGTAGACCACATAACTTAAACGGATATGGACATTCACACATTTTAATATCCTATTGCATGTTTTGTATTGTGGGTTCTACTTAGATACTTTTTTGACATGCTTACTATTCCTGCAAACATTGCTTCTGAAAAGACTTCAAGAGAATTCACGTGTGTTTGTTTGCAGTTGCACAAGCATGTGTCCTATCTAGTGGACAGCCTGTGGGACTGCGCTTCCCCTCTGCTGAAGGACTGGGAGTCTGTGGCTGCGCTTCTACTGCATGACTCACAACAAGGAGAAGGTAAGAAAGATGCTCTGAGAAGCTTGCACCACTACAACTCAACAGCATTCTTAATGTAACTTAGGTTAATGTCTTCATTGTCCAAAGGACTCCAACAATATAATGCTTAGAATAAAATTGTGGTGTTTTTCATACTTTTTTTTTTTTTTTTTGCATTTTTACAGATACACATTTAGTGAAACTTCCTGTGAAACCTTAACATATAGCATCAGCAAGGCTAGCTACCAGTACATTCATAGTCCCTGCTTTCCCCCGGTAGTACTGTATGCCGGCTAGTATAATTGTTTCATTCAGACAGAATTCGTACACAAGCACTATCTAGTGAGAACAGGTATAGCATATGGGTAAGCTGTCAAATTGTTTATTCCCTCAGGTCTAAATGACTCTCAGCAATCCATTCTTGAGATCCTGCTGGCCTCGGTGCGGCAGGCTGCACAGGGACATCCACCTGCCGGGAGAGGGACTGGAAAAAAGGTCTGACTAAGCAGAATAGCAACGTATTCGTATTAAAAATGATATTAACATTTTTGTGACAGTGATAAGTTTTGACAAAGTAGTCTACAGTTTCAACTACAATAATAGATAGATATGTTAATAAAATAACACTTCATATCTCATAATTAGGTATTTGTGCTTGAAAAAATAATTCTTAGTTACTTAATTCTTAATACTTTTTTTTTTGTTTTTTAACCAGGTCTTTCCTGGTAAAGAAAGGAAAGTTCAGGTGGATGACTGTGTCAAAATCATTGAACATTGAACATACTCCTGGCCAAGGTACCTATTTGCTTTTTATACATATTAGAAAGCAATACAGTAGCACCTTTGTTTTAAATTGTTTTTTTGTTTAAATTGCATTCTGCTCTTCCACTATTCAGCAGATGCAAACAAGGTGACTAGACTTCTACAGATACCTCAGTATTTCAGCATGGATGACTACAGGACCGACAGCCGTATAGAAAGGGTAAACGTCTAAGAAACCTATTGATACAGTCCAGCTGAGTAGTAATTGAAAATCACTTTGTTCAGTTCAGCACTTTTACACACACTAGAGGCATCTATATGACTTCCTGTTTGTTTTGAAGCACTTGGATGTGTTGCTGAAGCAGATGAATGTTATAGAAAAGCACACAGACCCAGAGGTTCTGGAAGCCTGCTCCAGAACATACCAGACCCTCTGGAGTGAGGAGATGGCCATACAGTCTCCAGGAGTCAGCTTATCAACCAATGGGTGGACAAATTCAATCAACTACTTAAAGACTTCCTGCAGGAGGTGGGTGTTTCAGCCTTAGTAGCATGCCAGGTGTATTAGTCAGTTAGATATGTAGTAAAATACTACTAATGGTAAGTTGCTTACCACCAAGTCGAATTCTGCTTCTTCTCTTGGAGCAAATGTAATAAATGTTCTCAGCCTGGTAACATAATGATATATTTGACTGAGGTACTATTTACATGCCTTCAAATAGAATTGGAGAACATGTATTTACAGCATCGTGGAAAAAAAGTGTTGGGCCACTACCCAACCCCACACATTTAGCATTATGTGGAGCCCCCTATACTGTTGGGGAAGACCTGTGAGAATTGAGAAGTGTTTTGAGTTTAACTGTCTGCATTCTTCACGCTGTGCATCTGTTTAGATCAGTACGTCCCTCCTGCTGGAAGAGATTCTCATATATCAGCCTGTTCTGACAGTAAAATGTTTTCCCTTTGTTATCCCATTTTATATCACATTCCACATGTCTGTTTTAGAGCACTGGTTAGCTCACTGGTCACCCTATTGCCCTTCCCATTAATTTAGCACCTGACTATCATGCTTCGTCACATTGCTCTCTTATTTGAGATATGGCTTCAAACTAGACTGCATTAGCTGTAACCTTTTATACCTGTTACTGTCAGTAATTTGAAAATAAGCAAATAATGACTGAGGTAATATTGTCCTTATTGGGGGTGGTCCAGCACATTATCATTTTTTGGTCTTTCTAGGCAAGCAAAAATAAATTGCATTAAAAAAAAAAAAGTTTTGTTGAAGGGAGAAAGTCTCTCTGCCAGTGAAGAAGTCGTCTACCAGATTTTATCCATGCTAAAAAGGATTACTGCCTTTCATAAGTATGATATACTTATTGCATTGATTTTAATGAATGAGTTTGTGTGCATGTGTGTTGTAGGTTTTAAAGTAATGAAACACATGTATGCAAGCTAGCACATACACATTTGATTTGTCTTCTGTTAATGGAATTGCTTTTCATTGTTATATTACTGTAACTCCTAGGCACCCACCCAGCAGAAGAAAAACAATATTTATGAGATTACATAGACAGATTTGCTTTCATCTGGTGCGGTAAAGCTTTGTTATCATGTTAGAATTTTGGTATCATATGTTCTGGAGCAATTTCCGATTTTGAGTTATGTCAAATGAAATAATGTCCATTGTAAAGGTTGAAACAATATTGCCGCCTTTTGTATTTCTTAGTGGCCATGATCTGTCAAAATGGAATCTGTATGACAGTGTTTCAAGAATTCTTACAGCAGGGAGTGAACATGGAGGCATACCCCACCAGGTAAAACAGCTTTTTTTGTAGCTGAGAAGTTTTAAGCACCTCTGTGGCCTCAAAAGGTCTCTCACATATGTATTCTTTTTTATGTTCAGCTGGTACAACCATTAACCTCCCCCTGCAGCACTATATCGATTAACAAATGTGACATTTCTGATATCCGTGAGTTAATGGTGTACCAGATTAACTTGGATATAAGAACCCTTTTGTGTCCTACATTGTCTTCTTTGTACACTGGAACCCAAAAATACACCAGATTATTATCACAGTGGCTGCTGGAGATGATGCCTAAGAAGAACTTGGTCACGGATGTGTTAAAAATGCATTCCAGTATTTAGCTGGCTAAATAAAAACACTGTTTTTTGTTTTGTTTTGTTTTCTTTGCTAACAGATTACCATTCAAGCATTACAATGTAGTTGCTACAGTGTTCTGTGGCAGATAACCACATGTATGAAGGTGCCTCTTCCAAGGTATGTACTGTACACATTAGTATCAATCTATTCTCAGCTAACATTCTTATTCTAGTTTTATCACATTGAGACTTGTGACCTACACAATTCTGAAACCAGCAACTGACATTGAAGGATAACCTGAATGAACTGGCAGTTGGAATTTCATTTCAAATCTGTTCATAATGAAGTGATAGGACTGACACGTTTATTGTAAACAACGTTAAGTGTACCCCATGTTAATGTTGTCACAATACGCAGTAGGTGTTTTGAAGTGCAATGACATATTTGACAGGAACTGTGCTTTCCTCCATGTTTTTTTCTAGTTTTATACTGCTTATAAATGGGTTTATACCTTTAGGAAATTGTGCCTTTGCACAGAAATAGGGATAAGAGATTAATCATAGCCTTAACTGCATATCATAGGAATCGACACAATGTGTTTTTTTTGTTTTTTTTACAAAATAGACAAAGTACAGTAGGTCCGTGATAGGAGAACAAAATATTTCAGTCCGTTATCTCTTGTATTGGGAAGCTATAGTTTTAGCAAAGTAAACCAAAAAAAATATATAGATTGCATTTTTTTATGCAAGCTAAAGTCAACAAAGTCTGCTTTTTGATAAGTATAGCGCATAGTAGGCTAAACTATGGTAGAATGTAGTAAACGCAGACCAATGAATTTTATATATATATATATAATATATATGTGTACTGTATGTGTGTAAAATTTGACAAGACTGGCTAAAGTAAAGAGAAGTTACTCACTAGAATTGAATTTGATTAGAATAGTTAATGGCATGGTCATACAAGTAATGAATTTAATTTAATTTCATAAATGCAAACCATTCATATTCCATAGTTTTTATTAAATCTGAGCTTTGGGGAGAGCAGTCTCTTTCATGATATTTTTCATGTCTTCATTGACCTTTGACACACCTGAAATAAAATATTGATGGACATTATGAACACTTACAGAACAAAATAGTACATTTAATTGTTATGCACCAGAAGTGAAGATTCCACTTTGTGTCGATTGACTTTTTCATCAATAATTGACAACCTGGACAGTAATTTGAGTCTGCACCTATGAATATTTTACAATCTGCAATTCTAATGTCAGTGGCATTTGACTTTAATGGTAAGCTGTTTCTAAATTAAAAAACATTCAGCAGAAAATAAGGAAATGTATTAAAATGACCTAAATGGATGAAATTTAAGAAATTTATTATACTGTTGGATCCTTTGTAAAATCATTGAAACATCATAAATCGTAGTTTTAATCTCCTGCAGACTATTTAATGTTCATGATGCTTATTTGTTAAATAAAAATCTAAATTGTAACCTTTATCCACCTTTGTTACAGTCTTAATGTAAATTGATGTTGACGTATTGTGCTGTTAACTAAATTGTATTTAAAAGGATGGATCATGTATTCTAGTTCCCAACAGCAAACAGCTTCTCTGTAATTTTTTTTGTAAATGAAAACCACAACCATAAATTAGGATAACAAACTGTTATTGTTACAAGATGGTTTTTGAGGGGTAAAAGTGTTTTTAATGGTTTTAAAAATGAGCTGTTTTGGTATTTCTTGAATATTGTTATCAGTATAAAGGCATTCCCATATTTTATATTTATATATATATATATATATATATATATATATATATATATATATATATATATATATATATATATATATATATATACTATATATGTAGCTTTAACAGTGCAATGTATAATATTGTTTTGCTGCTTATTAAGGAGAATGTCTATAAGACTTTCAGTTATGCTGTGACAAGACTGCCAGTCTGTAATTCTAATAGTGCCTTTGGAGAATGGTCAATATGGTCTTCTTTGCTACAAAGTGCATAGAAAGGTGCACTACAGCCTTTAATGTAATGTAAAACATTTTAAAAACAAACTGTGTACGTGTGGGATCTACCGTTATCACACAATTCTATATATCTTTTTTTTTTTTTTTCTCAGGAGAATGTTTTGGCCTAGCGCAGCCAGCTGAGAAGCTTTTGTGAGATGTGCCAAAACTGCCTCTCCCATGAACACCCAGCTGTAAAAGAACAGGTCAGTTTGGAGTTGTATGCGAGCAAGGAAGAAAAAACACCATGGATGTATTCCATAAATCTAGTATTTACATTTTACAGTCATATCATTAGTTTTTCAACAGCATAGAATTGAAGAGAAACAACATTGTAACTAACAAAAAGAATAATTTTAAAATATCTAAACAAAAATCAGCCATCGTGATTGTTGTGGAATTGTGTGTTATGTCCTTGTTGTCAGGCAGTAATCCTGTTTTTCAAATCCTACATTGGCGTGCTTAAACTGTTACAGTGATACATTGTAGAAGATATGGTTTGGGGCAACAAGTTGCATGTCATGTAATTGTAATTGCGAAGTGTGTGGTTTCAGATGGCCAGAAGTGCAGTTGTGGTTACAGTTCATTAACTTATAAATGACATTTCATAACATTTTAATATACATTTTTTTGAAATCCAAACAGTTTTAAAATATGGTGCAAGACAGCAAAGTTTTTTGAAACAGTACGTTCAGAAATAGAGCAAATACATGATTTATTAATATTTTTTTGTAAAGTGGTGACTAGTTGGCACATTTGACCATTTTTGCCTCATCTATTGGACTCCATCAAATTAGTAGTTGTTCTACCCCAAGTTTTGTCGATATTTTATATGTCGAATGTATTTAAATTCATTTTATTGAAACTAATCATTATCACTGAATGTAATAGTTCACCCATAGTTTGTAATTAATGCTGGTTAAGAATGAGCAAATATACTTAAAAATGTAAAACCTATGTTGGTTTGTGGTGCTGAGGGTACATTTGTTGTTTCACCACACAAACTAAATATCTTGCTATCCCTGGATGGATAATCATCCACTCTTCAAATATCTGCAAGTTACTGTTAATGGAATGTTAGATGTGGCAGTATTGTATTACTTGACAATACTATATTACAGATTTAATGCCATCCATAATCAATCAACAATGAAAATGTTCCTTCTCAAAAAGAAAATAAAGTTGGTGCCCTTTTGAAGTTGTGATTCATGAGAGTTTGAATTGCTTTGAGGCTTTCACGGTCCTGTGTGACATACTGATTGTCTGTAGCTACCAACTCCGCTTTGGTGAACGACATGATTTGGCTCCTCTTGTGTACACTCCAGACGCAAAGCTGCAAAGAGCACTGCTCACATTCATCCAGGAGCAAGTCTTCACCGAGGTGGAGCAAGAGACCCAAAGGTGAGCCCATGTTCTGCAGGAAGTGTAAGTTGTGTTGCTGTTGGAGCTCATTATTGTATTGTCAAGGCATTGGTGGATAATGTATTTGTTTTAATTGTCTAGTGACAGCCCCACCATGCATGCAGTTTCTCACATGCACACATTCACACATCACAAGTTGTACAGCAGTTGTCTGAAACAGCACAATCAAATGAACTGGATAAGTTGCATGAAGTACCCATCTAATCGTCAATTAGCATGCAGAATCACAGAAGTTATGGTCCTGGGTGAAAGTCCAAGCTTGCTTGAATAATATTCATGGCCAGAAGATGGCACTTGCTATACATAGTGCAACAATTATTAAAATTCTGCATAGCTGTGTTTGGAAAGTAAATGTTGAAATCTGATTTACTGTATAAAACTGGCCTTGCAACTGGGTGTGTCTTTTTTTTATTTTACAATTTTTTGCAGAATCAGCATTGAAATATGTAGTATCAAACAATATTTCCTCTAATAAAGATGTATTGTTTTAAACTGTATCATACTGTACTTGTTTCAAAATAAATATAAGCATGTATAAATAAAATACTGTATGTTAAGCACAGCACAGCTATCTTCTGGACTTAGAGCCTTCAGTCATCTTACACAAATCAGAAGCCACGTATATTTTCTGTGCTAGACTATGTATTATTTAAGGTACATTCAAGGTTTTGTAGATACAATATATTTACATTTTCTATTTGTGTCCAGTTTTGGGCATTTTAGAAGCCTGTATCCTGAAATATTATTCAAAATGAGGTGTACATATATTTTGCTTAAGACTATAGAGAATAGCACTAAACAAATGTACTGCTCAATTCCACTAATAATGACCCTATTGGTGTTTTGTTGTGTGTTCTGAAACTGAAATGAAATCCATTATTGGCCTCCCAGCATGATAGAGAAACACAGCTGCAATGGCCAGATTACTTCATTTTCTGACTTTTGCAGCTCTAAAGCAATAAGATAAACCTTTATTAAATGTGGTGGTGTGCTGGCAGCAAGGGGAATATAACTACTAGATCCTCAGTGGTTAAGGCTATTACCTTTATGAAAAAATATATATATATTAGCTTGGGTTTACCTGCTGTTATTACTTTATCTCTGTAATGTGAAGTTTAATAAACCATATTTGAGTGTAATAATAACATCTAATTAAATATATATAAATCAATATCCTTTTTTTCTGCCATGACAGCCAGTGAGAATGGAGATGAGGTCAATAAACTGGATGAACTGTAAGCTGGTCGTACACAGTGTGGTAGAGATGACCACAGCTGCAGAGATCTTTAAACAGTACATGAAGGTAACTGTTGATTCACATGTCTTTTGTTATTTTTAAAGTATTTAAAACAGAGAGAGAGGAGACGTATTTCAGGTACTCTAAATTACTGAAAGGACATTTTTATATTGTTTAGTTTCTTTAAGAGCCAGTAGCTTCACATTTTAAGTTTAATAGATGTTATTTACATTTACCTACTTTCATAAAATAGTAAGGGAAATGTAAAAAAAAAAAAAACATTTTAAGCTACTTGCTCTTTTATTTGTTAACGGCAATGTTTTTGTTTCTTCTATTTTTCAATCGATATAGTACCAGTGGTCCATGAGCAAATCCCAAGTGGTCCCTGAAAGAAACCCTACTGACAAATTGTATTGCCATTTACTACACACCCAAACCGTAAATCACTATACCAAACACATCAACTCAACAAATAAGCAACATGTATCCTACTGTCATTGGGTCTTTCCATGTCAAAAGAACTACATATGTGAGTTCCTGGAATATTGTAGCTTTATCTGTACAATCACTAGCAGAAGTGACTGGAGTCTTACGAGATTTACTGCTGGTTTCACAGTCATCATTTTCAATTGTCTAAAATTAAGATGAATTAGGATTATAGTTTTCTTTGTTTAAAAATATCCACAGGGTATAAGATTCAAAAGAAAGACTAAATATGGCACACAAATGTAAACAAACATACTTATATCATATACAAAATAAAAGTACATTTAAAAACCGAGCAACAATGAAAATTTGTGTAAGTTTAGATCCCTAAAACTAAACCATTTACTTATGAGCCCGTAGAGTATGACACAGTTCAATCAAGGGTGCGGTCATTGAAAGGAAACCATCAGATCTCATCTAATCTGACACAGAGGAATTTAAAAACAACACTACCAATTCCACTCTACTCAGGAACAAAGACTAAGTCAGTGAATGTTAGTGTACATAGTGTGTATCATAATATAAGATGTTTGCGGTAATACATTGCCATAAAGAATCACAGGCAACTACTTCAATTCTTTCAGTAATACTAATAATAATGTTTTGTGGGAATTCCGTCTTCTGTAGACTGCATGCATGCAGGTATAGTGGAAAGGAGTATTGGAGGTATGTTTCAGGTTGTCTTAAAGGACATATAGTATGATATAGAAACAGGTCAACAGAGTAGAAAGGTGACAATATCACAAATAACAAAACAAAAGCAAGCAAAATGATAAAAAATCTCAATATTAGAGCGAAACAAGTACAAGAAACTATTACAATGGCATTTGTAGCTATGTCTTTTAAAAGAGTTAAGAGAGTTGTCCAGTTATGCAATTAGTAAAATACATTTTTATTAAATTCTTGCAGGTCCTTTTAATAATAATTATTCCTATTTCTTTCTTATCGACAGTGCTATAATGATTTTGGAGACATTATTAAAGAGACACTTAGCAGGACCAGGCAGCTGGACAGAATCCAAAGTGCAAGGACACTTGTTCTTTGCTTGCAGCTGGTATGTAGATGCCAAATCAGAACTGGTGGCACAAGACACATCGAACACTCCACTAAAGCACATCTGCTAACGCTCCCATTTTCCCAGCCAGATAAAGACAAGTGCCAAATGTTCCAGGGCACCCAGCTACAAAGGGGCCTCACAGCCTGTCACCACTTCACTGGATCATTGAGATGTAACAGCTCTGGCTTATGAGGGAACATTCCATTATTATTGGACATGTGACATTTAATAATGACTTTGTGGAGTTATTTCCTCAGTATTAAAAAGAGAGCTGATACAGTGAAGTGGACTTGAATTTTAATATTTTTACAGCCTGTTCTCATCAATATCATTTGGAAAACAATACTGGTATCCAACATACTCAAACTGAGTTTAAATCCTGGCAATAAAATAAAATGTACTGGTTAAGCTGTCATTTTGAACTTTTAGCCATAGCTTCTGCTGAACATCAGTACCTTGTGTAATGTAATTTAATGTGGGAAGCGCCAGCCAAATCGAGCACCTACTAAGCATTCTATGGGGTCGCTGAGATCTGCTGCCTTGTCTATTTTGACAGTCTGAGATAAGCTGACTAGGATAATGCAGCAATGATTCATTGGGCTCTATTCATAAAGCACCCCTTTGTTTTATAGGTTACCATTGTTAATGGTCAACCTTGGAAAATAATATTAAAATGTTGTTGTAAGTATTTAAGAATCATGTTTACTACTGTAGGTTCTCCCATCTTTCTTGTACAGCTTTTTCTCAGGTTAAAACAAGAGCAAGGCAGCAGCAGTTGTGGATCATCCATCCAGAACATCAGCACAATTAAGGAGCTTGCTAGACGTTTCTCCCTGACCTTCAGCTGGGATCAAATCAAATCTAGAGAATCCGTAGCCATGATGCACAAGTAGGTTCAGGGAATTCTGTTTTCCCTGTGACTATGGCTTGAGGTTAAATCTTTCATTTACATTTGCAGGGTCAAATGGATGTAAACGCAGGCAGGTACATACTAATACTTTCTGTTCAACCAATGCACTAAAAATGTTATCGCAGAATATCAGTTATTTGTCTTCAGTTTTTTTAATCAGCTCATCAGACCGTTTGGTAAATTAGTAATGTTAAGAAGGAATACCCAGGGTTTTGTAGCTTGCAGATTCAGCTGGCAGAGGCTGTGTGAACGGGCAACCACACACACTGCAAGCGAGCGTCTTCACCACTATGGAAATAAGCCAGGCTCCTCTGCATTCGTGGTTGTAGATTTTCAACCTCATCTCATTTCACCAACAGGGCACGTAATCTGCAACGGCAGTGCATCACACAACACTGCCTGTTACATTAATATAGAAGGCAGTGGTTTAGATTATGATAGCTACAAGACCCCCTTGTCCACATGGTATCATTCTTTTTCTGTTCATAGGGATGGCATTGAATTTGCTTTTAAGGGGTTTGTTCAAAATGGACAGAAGCAGCCTCCTCCCAACATTGCTTACCTTACCATTCTGAGCAAGTTCTCCAACAAGTTGCTGAAACCCGATAAAAAAACAGTGTAAGTCAATGTTTTTTTTTTTTTGTTTTTTTTATTGCTATGAGGGGGTAGGGGGGATTGGGGAGTTCACAAAACCTTTTATTTTAAAGTGTCATTTGCACATTCATTTTTGAAAGTATAAAACTAAAGTTGTTACACAGTTCAGGAATTTTAAAGGTATCAATTTTTTAAATGTATTTTTCAGTTCTATAACTGTTATATAACTCTGTTTATTTTTAACATGGTAACATGAATACATTTTTGTACAGTAAAACCATGCCACCATCCCAGGACAAAGGCCACAGAGTACATTTTGAAAAATTAAAGCAAAAGTTTTAGAACTTGTTGGGTTGTGTTGCCATACTTGTAATAGCAACTGCTTTCCCATTCTTTTTTGCAACATCTATGCTTCTGTTTGTAGAATGAAATGTAGCAGTCTTTCTAAACAATACAGAATGCCAGGCATTTGTAGTACATAATGAATGAACGGATTATTCTGTTCATTAAAGTATTATCCACTTACAAAAATAAGCTTAACTTTTTTTAAATTACTAACGTACTATAGCAGTTCATCAGCAGTAAAAGCCACCACACACCAGACGCGATGTGATATTTCATTGGATGACAGATATTTTCGCAGTGACATGACCATACACACCAGAAGCGACACAGAGGCGATGAGAGAGATTGGAAAACTGCCAGATCCATAAAACTGTAAAAAAATTGCTATTGACAATACTATGATCAAGACTGGTATATATTCAACATGATGTAGTAATTATGAGTGCCTTCTCTGACAGTATTTCAACATATGGTAATAAATCAGACATACCAGGCTTATCCAGTGCCTTTGAAATGGACTCCCATATATTACCTTTCAAATCTGTATCTTTATAATTAAGATTATCTTTATGGTATTTTTCCACAGCAAGTATTATTTTTTCCTCCGTCATTTTGGATACTGCTTCACCCTGCTGGATCACATGCATTGAAGCTGTTCTCTGATTGGTCAATTCCCTAGATGTTGCATGAGAAATTGCAAAAAATAGGATTCAATTCTATTTATTTCACATCGTTCCAGTGTCGCCCTGGTGTTGCCCCCATGTCGCCTGTGGTGTGATACTTATCAAAAGTATAGGTTCTATTCATTTTGTTGTGTCGCTGCACAGTGTCGCTTGTCGCATCGCGTCTGGTGTGTAGCAGCCTAAAGACCACACCCCTATTAAGGACACATTTTGGTGGTCCCTTGACTAGCAGTAAAAGTTAGAATTAACTTTATTTACTGTATATTTGACACAGGTGATGTTATGAAAAGTTACTCAGAAAGCATTCAAACTGAGAGTTTCCTATACAATTATAGTTTTATATCACATAACATGTTTGCTATAAAATGTGCTTCTTTCAAAGCTGAACAAGTGAAGCCTTCACAGGTGAATAGCAGTGCACTCTAGGCAAGATTCATGGAATTATTTCATCACATGTAGGTTACAGCCTCCCTTAAGTGTCTTATCCTGTTTTTCTCTCCCCAGGTATGGTTATCTGCAGAGATATACAGGCAATCAGATGCTGAGTTACAAGGAGGGTGGCTGGATCGCGTTGGTTTGCTACAGAGCATACTTGCTGGCCAGTGGAGAGGAAGATGACTCCTATTCTCTGACAAGCACTGACACATTCAAGGAGTCTTCACACACAAACCACGCCAGAGCAATGCCTTTAAAACGGAAACTGTCCAATGGTTGGTATCCCTTGGGGAGGGGAGTGGGGCGGGGTTGGGAAGCAGTTTCTGTTGTCTAGCTTCAACTATGACCTGGTGTGGTAGGTTGGTTGGCACAATGGGATTCTATGGTTTTAAATACACTGTTAATATGAAATCCATATCTATATTATTAAGGTTGCTGTGGCTGATTTTTGTCTTGTCTTGTTCATTTATTCCACAGAATCCAGAGTTTCGACAGCAGGTATTTCACATGCTTTCATATTACCACTGAGTTACACATCTTGTGGTTAACTTAAAGCGGTTGTTAACTTGCACGTTATTTTCAGAAATCTTACTGTGTCTGTCCTGCACTTCGATTTGCTAATTAGGTCTTAAATATGCCGTTTTGAAATAAACATATGATATAGCAAACATGTATTTTCATATTAGAACATGACAAAAACAGAAACACAAGGTGAAAAGAAAGTTCTTATTTTTTTTGCCTTGACTTTCAGGAAATCTGTTACACTTGGACATTCAGCAGAGTCAAGCTTCTAACTGGCTGCAAAGCATGTCAGTCATTAGGGGAAGCTGCTAGTGGGTTGCTGACAGGAAAGGCCCTGCAGGGCTGGGGATGATTTCACTCTCTAGTTCAGGGGTGTCAACTCCAGTCCTCGAGGGCCGCAGAGTCTTCTGGTTTTCATTCCAACTTAAACTGTCAATTAACATAATTGATGTAATTACTTGTTGAATTTGACATATTTAATATTTTTCAAGGTCTTTTACAGTTGATGGTTTTAAAAATGGACTTGATTCAAGGTACACTACCTATGAAACATTTTGAGGCCTGAAGAGAAGTGTTTAATGTGTCCAGTTAACCAAGTAATAGACCAATTAAGTAACTGAGAGCTCGGGTGGAACGAAAGCCAGAAGACACTGCAGCCCTCCAGGAACTGAGTTTGACACCGCTGCTAGTACTCTAGTTCAAACAAACAATGTTTGCTAAAATACATGTTTGCTTCATTTTGAGACTTGTATAGTGAGTGGATGTGGGAATTTACTGAATTTTGTTTGCTACAATCACTTTAAGGGATAAACATAGAGGGCCTCATTCTGATCACAGGGCAAGGCACAAGCACTAAAGCAAAGGTCATTAGCGCCTAATTATAAGGCACAAGGTGGGCGCAATCAGACCAAAAATGTAGGGAGTGGTCTCATTATCATTTTCACCTAAGCAATTTTGCGATTTAAACAAACCTTTAAGCAGATCTTTTCAAAGAGCAAACACTGTTAGAGGGAGGTTACTGAACACAGAATAATAATGAGTTTGTACATTGCCTTCCATTTTTTTTTGCGTTCATCAAAATTGGGCCCAGAGAATGAAAAGTGTAACACGGCTAGAAAACCACCCAGCAAACATCAGGATTACTGGGCAAAGATGAGAATAAGAAATTGCTTACTGCATCCAAACTTTAATTGCTGGTTCAGGGTCAAAAATTCCAGTGGTCATATTGCACATGTGAATATGGATCAGGGCAGATAAGCATGATCAATATCTTTTGATATCCCATGTGGCAGTGTCAGGGACTACAACATTAGTTTATGAATGTTTAAGTAGGAGTCAGGATTGCTGGTTGACACAATTCTTAACACATCATGCACTGAGGAGGCTGACAGATGCTTTCCTGCTTGCTTTAGACACATTCATTTCCTCAAAAGATAGTATGTGTCAATTGATAGAATGGCTTCAAATTCCCTAATCTTTTCATTGAGCGCTTGGTTTATCCAAGAAAGTGAATACATAATCAGTCAAGGGACAAACAACTTGCATCCCATTTCTATATGTTGAGGGTTAGTTTCCAGACACTTTTACCAAAATATCTTTTTGAGAAACCTGAGAAATCACTTTGTTTGCTTTGTATGTTTATAAGAGGATCACAAATAATGGAAACCTGTATAACATTATTTTATTAAAATAATACGGCACTGATCTTACCAAATATTATAGTTATAGTTAGGAAGTGTACATTACCTGAAACTGTGAAGATAAACTGGTTAAGTTACTAAGAGATATTATGGAAATGAGTTACTAAAAATTGTAAATCACACATTAGAAATCAACCAATCACAGTGACGTTTTTGCCAAAATTCCAGTACATCCTATTCTGTGTACGTGCTGGTGTCATCCCATGCATAGAACACCAAAAAAAAAAGATAAATGTATCATGTATTAACTTTACTCTTTCTCTAAATGTTGATGAACTTGACACTATTTATCCAAAGAAATTATTACCAAATTATTATGCACATTTCTTTACTGCACTTTTGTTTTTAATAAATAGACTCACTATGACACAGCACCTGTAAGCCTACATGCATTATTGAGGGACTGTGGTGTTTGATTTTTGGATTGAACCATTTCATTTAAAAGTTTTACAAATGATAGTTTTTAAAGCTATTTTGTCTGATTTATAATAAGTTAATATGTCATGTGTCGGGTATCTTTTATTGTGTAAGTGATGTCATTCTGCAGTTTTAGCAGCTTCTCTTCACGGTCCTGTCTCCCAAATTGCATGTGATGACATCTCTTATACAGTAAGAGACACATTACACACAGTGTGTCACAGTAACTTATGAAAGACTTCAAAACAGTGTCTTATTCAAAAAATAATGAGATGCCATATAATGTTATTTAGTCTGTTGTCAAACTTACAAAAATCTTCAAAAGAAATGAAATATTACTGAGAATATCTTAAGCAACCTACAATGCAGTATTGAAATGGAAAGATTACTTCTGAGAACTTCCTGTACCTAGAACAGCAGCATTTTATTTGTTAAGAAACAGCTTCAGAGAAATCTGAGGGATAAAGTAAATGGTAGATCCAAGAAAAATGTGTTTAATTGTATGTATTACACCAATATTAGTACATAGAAATAAGCAATCAGAAAATCCCCATTCTTTTTACTTTACATTTACTTTACATTTTTGGATCTTGTAGGATTCAAATCACTTTCTTATAAAAGTGTCTAACCAGTCCAGTTCATAGCTTATATTAATGCAATGCATTTGATTGCTTTAAGATTACCAGTTCATTACAAATTAAGAAAGTCATTTGCATCTGGATATTGTGCTCAATTTTAAAAGAACAGAAAAAAGCCCCAAAACATTTAAAGAATGTTTTTTTGCATGAAGATTTTAATTTTGCATACATTTTCAACATACCTGTTGAAAATATAGGGTTTCATAGAATATAAAGGATCTATCACCGTCACTGTACAATAAGTTTGTATTTTTCCATTACGTTTTCCTTTATAATTATAGGTATAACGTTTCTTTTTAAATTCTGGTTTGACCGAATTGTGTAATAACTCTTTGCTGGCGAGCAGTGACACAAATGGAAGAACTCCTGATATGAAATTCACACCACAGTTCATCTCAACTGCGATCAAAAGAGGAAAGTGGCACAAGTCTTCTCAGTGGTAAGCAATAGTGAATAAATATGAAGCTGTAGATTTAAAGTTATAATTCAATTGTACTCCAAAAACATATTAAAATGTAGATAATATTGTGAAACACTATGTTGTTATTAGTTGCAATTATTTTTTCATTGAAAGCTTTTAATTTGTTATATTCTCTATGGCTGTGCTATGGCTTTATATTTGCAACAGTGTTGTTCCAATTACAGCATTGGTAGTTAATAAAATGCAAGCAGGTGTGGTGTCAGCAGGGATCTTGGTATTATCCCGGGAAGAGTTTCTTATAGGGACGTTTTTGTTTTTTTCCAGAACTACCAATCCAAGGAAACGCCACACTGCAGACAGATACTCATGCTCACCAAAGACAGTGCTTCTGCATATGTCTCTTCTCACAGGGTTGTTTTTTTATTACCTCCTGAGAAGCTACATAACACTGCAGTTCAGTGAATATTGCACAAGTCTTGTAATGTGATGTACATTGCATCATTTTATGAAAGTGATGCAGCTGTTTATCACTGTGGTCTAAAAAAGAAAGGATGCATGTTTGCAGTTTGTGTGTTTCCCATAAAATATGTATTATTTGAAAGCTCACTGTAAAGTACACTTGGTAAACAATTGGGATAAATAGGGGACAGGGACAGAAATAACTTTTCATTGTTTTATTTAATACAGTAATAATACTTTGTAGAAGTCTTCAGAAATGTGTTCAGAAATTAAAATGGTAAATCATGTACTTTGCAATCTATATAGCATGTACTTTGCAATCTGTATAGCATGTACTTTGCAATTTGTATAGCATGTACTTTGCAATTTGTTCAAATGCTTTGCAGATTTTAAGACATTTTTCTTGGCAGATTGCTCTGTGGACTTGTCGGTACAATTAAAGATTTTTTAGTTTTGAAACTGAAACAGCAAATGTATATTTTATATTTTACCAGTCGAAATGGTAAAGAAACAGAAGAATCCCCAGATATTGGACACCCACAAGATGCAATGTTGCAAGACCAGCCAGATGCCATGAATGAAGATGTGGATATTCATACATTCGATATGGAACCTGCATGAGCTTTAAAGAGTTATTGAGTTAGTAAAAAGAGATATTGCAGCTCCATACATATAGATACACATATTAATGTGTTAGTCTGGCTCTGGGGGTATGGCTTGTACACCACCCATCTGTTTATCAAATAGCCTGGGGACCTAAGCATACAGTACATAAAAGAAGGTCACAGAGGAATGAATCAGCTTAATCAACAGTTAACCAACAGTTAACAACCTCCACAGTATTCTATTAAGCTAAATATATATATATATATATATATATATATATATATATATATATATATATATATATATATATATATATATATATATATATATATATATATATATATGCAGTACTATAGAAATCATTTTAAAGTTCCAACAGTTTTCTGCACTTTTTAAATGACAGATCTTTTAGTTTAATGTTACCTTACTGTTAGTTAGGAGTTGTGTGATAGTCAGAAGGGTTCTAGACTGGTGTTTTCAGGCTTCACTTTTTTGATCCTCTTTTAATTGGCCTGGATGATTTATACTTTTTATAGTATTGGCTGATGAAGCCCCAGTCTCTTGGAACTACTACTAAAGTAACCAAGATTGTAAAATGAGGCATATATGTACTGTAATGTTTTTATTATCATTTTGTTTTGGAAACTGTTTAAGCCAGCAATCTTTCAAGCTGTTCAGGGTTTTGAATCTACTGCAGTTTTTCACGGGCAGCCTTTATCTAAACCAGCCTCCCGACTGTTTCCTTGCCAAGCTGTTGTCCTCTACAACACAGATTGACTTTCTGTCAACAATATCTGCAAAGCATTTTAAATCTGGTATTTGAATCCCAGAGAGAAGCGATTAGAATTTTCTGCCATTCCATTGGCGGCATATCCCCCCCTCCCCCCTTAATGTAGACCACCAGAAGCCCCGCCCTCACAGTACAAGCACGCTCAAGCCAGCATTCCTCCACGCCCGTCCCCTGCAGGGCTGCTGTGTATGGTCTGATTCTACTCCCTTGCAGCTGTTTAGGGTATGAAAAAAGGAAAGGGGGAAACAATTACAGCAGGTATTCAGTCCCTTTACATTGCTTCTCCACTGTGAATGACTCTGGATTCTCATACACATGTATGAGCTCATTTTTCTCCCCTGCCTATTCATCAATTCAGCAATTTATTGAATTAAATTCATCCCTGTGCAATCGCCTCAACTCCACCCAAGACTACATGGCCTCGCTCCTTTCACCCTATACTCTGTGATTGGCTGGTCTGCCTTCATCTGGTTCTCCTCTTTAACCAAGACTGCATTCTGGCAATCTATTTCTTCTGTATACGTGCAGCAATCTCAGCAGCCAAAGTCAATGTCAACCAGCATGTCATCAAACAATGGGTCACTAGTCTTCCACCGCCATGGGGTCTTACATTCATTCCCCTCTCCCTGTTATTTATTTTGCCCAACACAGAATTCCTAGTATGCCCGGAGTGAGGGCCATCTCTCTGCCGGGACCACTAGAGGTTTCCGCCCACAGGGTTTTTTTCCTCTCCGCTAAGCGGTGAGATTAGTGTTTAATTTCCCATCAGAGTAAATCATATACAGCTATGGCCAAAAGTTTTAGAATTAACAAATTTTAAGTCGACTGAAACCTGATGAATAATGTTACGTTAATATATTGAATTACATACCACATTGTAGTTTTCCATATACTTATTGAAAAACTGCCAACAAGTACAAAATGTGACATTTTGAAATCTAACATGAAAAACTGTTATTCCGGTAGACTTTTGCAATATCATTTGGTTGTTTCTAAGATTACATGATGTTAAATAAAAGATCTAAATTATATTCATATACATTTTAGATGAGGCAAAACTTTTTGGCCATAGCTATATATATATATATATATATATATATATATATATATATATATATATATATATATATATATGCATGATTATTTTTCCAGTCTCCCCTCGAGGAAAGTGAAGCTCACTTCTCAAGCTTTGGAAATCTGGCTGAGCTGACCTCCCTCAGCAAAGGCGACTCCCAGCAAGCTCCTGCTGTCCTATTTTCAGTTTCCCCTTGAGGAATGTGAAGCTTGCTTTCCAGAGTTGGAGGCCGACCTCACCTCCATGAGGGCAGCTCACAGCAAGCCAAGGTGAGACCCTGTCCTTTTTTCTAAATCACAAGCACTTTCCTCCCCTTTTTTATCTCTGCGGTTCCCCTCCATGCAGCCCTTGCTCCTGTCACATGAATTGTTGGTAAATAAATACTAAAATACACTAGATACACACAACAATTTATTATGATGTTCTTATTAAAGTATATTCATTTTATTAATTTTAACAGTAGACTGATGAATATTAGGACTCATATAATGTTTATTAGGGAGATTGTAACATTATCTTAAAACGGGTAGATAAAATGTGATAAAACATGTGCATTAATAAGGTAATTATGAAAATAAGACAAATAACCCAACTCTGAATTGGACCCATTGTGTTGTACAGTAGACATTACTAAATTAGGAGATTATATTAATGGACAGTATTGTAAATCCAATAATACATGTGTATAATATATCATGTAAAACAAGTGTTGACAGAAAATTTTCAAGATGTGTTGAAAAATGATCTATAAAAATGATTGCAAATGTTTTGAATACTGCATTTGTTAGTTGTTTGGTTCAAAGGTTCTCTTTATTGTGCTAGTTCTGTAAAATGTCCCCAATAGCTTCAAAACTTAGACCTGCCTCTTTGAGTCTGGTGTAAAGTTTCTTTCCTCCTCCCCCTATGCCTCCTTTGCAGCTATAAATGGTTCCAATCTCCTGGACTTGACTGACCTTGGACAGCTGTCTGAAAGGTTAATCTGTGTACTATGTCACTGTGTATGTAAAGCTTTTAAACCCTGAAAAAAAATCTAGAAACTTTATTTTGCAAATAAAATTTTGAAGGTAACCTTTCATCACAAGTAGGCTTTTGTGAGCCATTGATGAGTTACCCGTGGGAGATGGAAGAAAAAACAATAATCTCTTTACTCCACCTAAATAATGGACTTTGTCTGTTTTAAACAAAATAACAAGGTTAACTTAAAGCACTTAAGTCTTGGGTTGGCAAGGGTGATGAATATCATCTGATTGCCATTAACCTCCAAAATGTTACAGGGTAACTGCACACCAGAAATGAACTCAGTACTTGCTTTTCTTGGGAATACATTTTTGCTAAACATTCTGAACATTTGATCTACATATTGCTTCCACACCTGTTCTCCCTATCATGGCAGTGTTGAGTTTTATGTTTAACAGATACTGTGTGGAGCGCTAAAGTAAATAAATACGTATTTTAGGATAACGTGAAGTTATGTTACAGCGGTGTATTGTCAAGACTGTATATCACACTTATTTCAAGTAATCATTTTTGAGCAATAAAGTTGTAAAAATATCAATTGATTTTAAGAGAGAGAGAGAGAAAAAAGTGGTACCCTGGAGTACCCCATGCAAATCAGCCATCTTTATCAAATTATTTATTTTTGGCATGCGGGCACAAATATATAGCAAAACCATTAAAATAATTTATTTTAACACTAATGCATATGTTTACAGGACACAACAAAAGTAAACATCCATGATTATTACACATCTAGAGTTTGTACAAAAAATATTTCTTCACTTACCAAAAACATTCTGAAAACTGTAACCAAAACCACTTTGAAAATATGTAGGCTATCCTGCTGTAGTTGCGTCTCTACTAAAAACTTGCATTCTGTGTTGCTGATCAAAATATATTTCACACAGGTATAAATTAAAATATACTGCCTGTATTACATTTTGTAGATATGATTATGACAAAACTGTACAGCTTTTATTAGGCAGCATTATATATTAAAAAAAGGATAATACAAGTTGTTTGATGTAAACATTTACCTGTGTACAAACCTATTGCTGTTTTAACTGGTTATGTGGGAGCAAAGAGGAGTATTCTCATGACATAAAATGAATGAGAGGCCAGGTTACAACGCTAGCCAAGGTGTAATGCATGGTGTCTCATATATAATACGGTCTAAAATATGGAAGCTTTCTGCTTGTGAACCATTGGTTTGTGGAATATGTTTAGTTGTGTGTACGTTTATGTTGGATTTCTGACACTTGTTATTGTTTAAGTACAGTCACAGACAAAACTATTGATTGGCACCATACAGTTATATAAGAGAATTCAAGAAAACATGTTAAATACAAGCATTTAGTGAACATTAGCTACTAATTAATATGTAAAATACCAAAATACACAATTTCTGGTAGTTTAACACAGTGTGTGTGTGTATATATATATATATATATATATATATATATATATATATATATATATATATACACAGTGTATATATATATATATATATATATATATATATATATACAGTACTGTGCAAAAGTTTTAGGTAGGTGTGAAAAAATGCTGTAAAGTAAGAATGCTTTCAAAAATAGACATGTTAATAGTTTATAATTATCAATTAACAAAATGCAAAGTGAGTGAACAGAAGAAAAATCTACATCAAATCCATATTTGGTGTGACCACCCTTTGCCTTCAAAACAGCATCAATTCTTCTAGGTACACTTGCACAAAGTCAGGGATTTTGTAGGCATATAGTCAGGTGTATGATTAAACAATTATACCAAACAGGTGCTAATGATCATCAATTCAATATGTAGGTTGAAACACAATCATTAACTGAAACAGAAACAGCTGTGTAGGAGGAATAAAACTGGGTGAGGAACAGCCAAACTCAGCTAACAAGGTGAGGTTGCTGAAGACAGTTTACTGTCAAAAGTCATACACCATGGCAAGACTGAGCACAGCAACAAGACACAAGGTAGTTATACTGCATCAGCAAGGTCTCTCCCATGCAGAAATTTCAAGGCAGACAGGGGTTTCCAGATGTGCTGTCCAAGCTCTTTTGAAGAAGCAGAAAGAAGCGGGCAACGTTGAGGACCGTGAGCGCAGTGGTCGGCCAAGGAAACTTACTGCAGCAGATGAAAGACACATCATGCTTACTTCCTTCACAATCGGAAGATGTCCAGCAGTGCCATCAGCTCAGAATTGGCAGAAAACAGTGGGACCCTGGTACACCCATCTACTGTCGGAGAAGTCTGGTCAGAAGTGGCCTTCATGGAAGACTTGCAGCCAAAAAGCCATACCTCCGATGTGGAAACAAGGCCAAGCGACTCAACTATGCACGAAAACACAGGAACTGGGGTGCAGAAAAATGGCAGCAGGTGCTCTGGACTGATGAGTCAAAATTTGAAATATTTGGCTGTAGCAGAAGGCAGTTTGTTCGTCGAAGGGCTGGAGAGCGGTACACGAATGAGTGTCTGCAGGCAACAGTGAAGCATGGTGGAGGTTCCTTGCAAGTTTGGGGCTGCATTTCTGCAAATGGAGTTGGGGATTTGGTCAGAATTAATGGTCTCCTCAATGCTGAGAAGTACAGGCAGATACTTATCCATCATGCAATACCATCAGGGAGGCATCTGATTGGCCCCAAATTTATTCTGCAGCATGACAACGACCCCAAACATACAGCGAAAGTCATTAAGAACTATATTCAGCGTAAAGAAGAACAAGGAGTCCTGGAAGTGATGGTATGGCCCCACAGAGCCCTGATCTCAACATCATCGAGTCTGTCTGGGATTACATGAAGAGAGAGAAGCAACTGAGGCTGCCTAAATCCACAGAAGAACTGTGGTTAGTTCTCCAAGATGTTTGGGCCAACCTACCTGCCGAGTTCCTTCAAAACTGTGTGCAAGTGTACCTAGAAGAATTGATGCTGTTTTGAAGGCAAAGGGTGGTCACACCAAATATTGATTTGATGTAGATTTTTCTTCTGTTCACTCACTTTGCATTTAGTTAATTGACAAATATAAACTATTAACATGTCCATTTTTGAAAGCATTCTTACTTTACAGCATTTTTTCACACCTGCCTAAAACTTTTGCACAGTACTGTATATATATATATATATATATATATATATATATATATATATATATATATATATATATATATATATATATATATATATATAAATAAACTGAAGCACTTAAGCAAAGTTTTTGTTCATGACAAAAGTACTGGCACACCTTCTTTATCATTTTGTGTGTCCTCCTTTTGCTTGTATTATGGCTTTTAGACGTTTATGATAACCAGTATGATCTTGTTGGTGAAATCTTGGTATATTTCCTTCAGCTTAGCCAGATTGGATACAGCTTTTTTCAGATCAGTTCAAAGCATTTACATTGAATTGGGATCTGGTGATTACAAAGGCCATTCCAGAACTTTTCTCTTTGTTTTCTTCAAAAATTCCAGAGTTGACTTAGCTGTATGCTTTGGATAGTTGTTGTGTCGTAAGATAAACTGTCTGCCAATCAGCCTACGAGCAGATGGTATCATTGTACTTTGTAGAATGTTTTGATACATGGCTGCCTTCATTTGATCTTCAATCACATGAATGTCTCCAGTCCTATAACTGCTAAAATGCTCCCATAACAGGATCGAACCACCTCCATGTTTAACTGTAGGTACAAGGTTTTCTTCACTGAAGGCTTTACCATTTTTTTCTCTCCAAACATACTATAGCCCATTTTTGGGGCTACATTCTATTTTAGACTCATCGAACCAGATAATTTTGCTAAAGGAGGCTGTGTGGTCCAGTGGTTGAAGAAAAGGGGCTTGTAACTAGGAGGTCCCCGGTTCAAATCCCGGCTCACTCATGGACTCACTGTGTGACCCTGAGCAAGTCACTTAACCTCCTTGTGCACCGTCTTTCAGGTGAAACATTGTTGTAAGTGACTGCAGCTGATGCATAGTTCACACACCCTAGTCTCTGTAAGTCACATTGGATAAAGGCATCTGCTAAATAAACAAATAATAATAATAATAAAGAATGCTTCAGATTCCTGTTCATATTTCTTGGCTTACCTAAGACAGTTTGTTTTATGATTTTTCTTTGAGTTATTATCAGTGTATACAACTTAATAATGCATCTTAGTCACTGTGTAATGATTTTCAATCAATTTATATTTCTACTTGAATTCTATTACATTTTTACAGACAATGTAAAGGTGCCAATAATTTTGTCATGAACAAATATTTGAAATTGCTTAATTGTTTTTTGAAATAAACATTGCTTGTACTACCAGCAATTGTGTATTTTAGTCTTTGTCATTAATTAGTGTAATGTTCACTAAATGCTTGTATTTAACACGTTTTCTTGAATAATCTTAAATTAAGTGTAGGATGACAATACTTTTGTTTGCGATTTTAGCTAAATGATTAACTGTCAGTAAACTGTAATCATCATTATCTGTGTAATACAAACAGTACTGTTAGTTTTACAGACCCGATCAGCATGTATGGTACATGATGTGTATATTTTTTAAATCAGAAGTTTTGCTGCATATATCTCTCCAAATACCAGTGTTTTACCTTGCAAGATGACATACTTTATATTCTCCTATGCTTTTTCAACACTTTGCTGGGAAAAAAATCAATAAACAAACAAAGCATTGTTGTTTACTGCTGTTTATTTTTGTACAATACTTTTCTACTGGAAAACCAATTTAAAAAATATTTACTTAAGTTTTTGGCTCAGATTTTCTACAGAGCAGAAAAACAGGCAGCTTTAATATCAGCCATATTTATACTTTATTTAAAATAATTTGAACAAATTAATTTATAAACATTTGGTTCCCTTTTTCCTGAATAAAAGTACAGTAAAAAAACTACTAAGTACACATAGAAAAACCTTCAACAACAAATGAACATAATTTGTGTATTTGAACACAATGACACTGCAACAATTAATACACAGCAAGCACAAAGAAACAGTACAAATATACATACAATGACTATCATTTACAAGAATAACTTCTACAATGAAAAATTCATACTTTAGCAAAAACCTTGTACATTTCAGGAATCCCTGATTAATACAAGTTTTTTTTTCTTTATTTAAATTAATATAATACAAGGCACACCTTTTTTTTTTTTTTTTTAAAGGGTAAATGCATAGAAGTGGAACACATGAATAAACAGGCACCTGGATAGTTCTTAAGAATTTTAGCAAACTCCATTATATCATTTTATTTTGTGTTGAACGTGTTATTATTATGTGTAATGGTTAGTTTGGTTAATGTCTCTGGAATGTTGTAATAGCCAATTTGAAAGAAATGACAAATGTATTGCTTTTATACTTGGTGCACGTTCAACCGTTGTCTAAGCATTTAAGTTTCAATGCAGTGTGAACCAAGACGAAAACAAAAATCTAAAAACTGTGATTTTGACTTGATTACACTCTATGCACAACCACTCTCTCTCACTCTCTCTCTCACACTCACACACACCAGTTTGCATAATAAATACTATAGGCATTCCTATTTACAGATAATACATCACTCACACTACTGGCCAGTTGGCACCCGTCCTTTGAGTAAATTGTGATTAAGTTCCAATTTCTACATAAATTATTCGTTTTCTTCTCTGTAAATGTACCTAACAACTTACTAAATTACAGCAGGTAAAAGAAGAGGAGTTTTAATTTTATATTGCATTTCTTGTTATATTTTACTTTTGCTTGTTTTAGGAACAAATTACATAATTTGTTTGTTTTTTTTGCACCAACAATGAAATTCCTTTGTTTTGCATGGTTAATGATTACAGTTACAGCCACTGGGAGGCCTTTGGTGATCCAGGTTTGTGATTCTCATCTCTAAGGATGAGTGCAAATGGCTACATACTGATCAGTGAGACTAAATATTATTATTCCTCACTGAACACTAGTTTATGCAGTTATTGCAGACCTGCTGCAGATTGCCTGTGGTGTAGAACATACATGCAAAAGAGGTCATTCAAAATCATCTTCATACTCATATTCATCCAAATTGATGTTAGGGTGTGGGTTGGGTATTTCGAAGAAAGATCTCTTGTCCCCTCGCAGGTTTAACTCATTTGAGATTTGTCGGTCTATGGGGTCGAGATCATTTTCATAGCTGACAATACAGAAAAAAGAACATTGTTCCACATGTAGAAATGTTGGTGTCATACATTAACAAAATAAAATATGTACTACACTTTTAATCATTATAAGACTTGAACATTATGGAATCTCCATCCATCAATGTTTGCTAAAGACTAGGGAATATAGATAGCAGAAAGTGTATCGGTGATCTGATGGAGATTCTAAAAAATAAACTACATCAGATTGATTCATAGGAACTTGTGACGGGGTACTCCCCCACCCTGTGCATATTATGATTTGTATTTGCTGTATTATTTTGTATTTTATTATGTTTGGCAGGACGAGTGAGGTGCCATCCGCCATTATTTGTTATTGTTTTAATTCCCTCGTGAGAATGCATGACTGTCAGCTATTGATTATTTAACTAGCTGACAGTCACACAGAATTATTACTCGTGCAGACCATGGCCGAGGGGTTAACAGGAAAATTAATAGCCAGTTGATCCCTCGGCCATAATATAAAAGACCTGCAGCTTTGGCTGCACAGGGTGGATTGTCCAGAGGAGGAAAGAGACAAGTAAGAACCAAAATTAAAAGTAAGCAATTGCTACCCATGCTGGTTTACACCAGCACGATACTTGTTTAATTTAGTGTTCTGTTTGTTCCGTATTTTTTAGTTTGTTAGTTTGGCTAACGTGCCGTTTTTGTTTTGAGAAAGTGTTTTGTTTAAACTTTTTATTTAATAAGCGCGCCGCAGAGCAGCTGTACCCCAGTCTGCTATTGGTGTTGTGCATTCATTTCCTGGCCTGACATCACCACACATGTCATCCTTGTCACAGAACTATATTACCTTTTAAACTTGTGATTTTATGTATATCAAAAATACATTCATGCAAGATACAGAAAAATGAAGGTTCCATATATAGCAATCCCACTTTATTTCACTACATGACTTGCATATAAAAAAAATGAAATGTTGGAAACTGAATTAGTGAAGGGCCACTTGTACAATTTACCATCAACATGGACTAATATATATATATCTATATATATATATATATATATATATATATATATATATATATATATATATATATATATATATATATATATATATATATATATATATAGGTAGATACACACACACTGTGATATATATATATATATATATATATATATATATATATATATATATATATATATACACAGCTCTGGAAAAATTAAGAGACCACTGCAAAATTATCAGTTTCTCTGGTTTTACTATTTATAGGTATGTGTTTGGGTAAAATGAACATTTTGTTTTATTCTATAAACTACTGACAACATTTCTCCCAAATTCCAAATAAAAATATTGTCATTTAGAGCATTTATTTGCAGAAAATGACAACTGGTCAAAATAACAAAAAGATGCAGTGTTGTCAGACCTCGAATAATGCAAAGAAAATAAGTTCATATTCATTTTAAACAACACAATACTAATGTTTTAACTTAGGAAGAGTTCAGAAATAACCCTGATTTTCAAGCACAGCTTTCATGCGTCTTGGCATGCTCTCCACCAGTCTTTCACATTGATGTTGGGTAACTTTATGCCACTCCTGGCGCCAAAATTCAAGCAGCTTCGGCTTTGTTTGATGGCTTGAGACCATCCATCTTCCTCTTGATCACATTCCAGAGGTTTTCAATGGGGTTCAGGTCTGGAGATTGGGCTGGCCATGACAGGGTCTTGATCTGGTGGTCCTCCATCCACACCTTGATTGACCTGGCTGTGTGGCATGGAGCATTGTCCTGCTGGAAAAACCAATCCTCAGAGTTGGGGAACATTGTCAGAGCAGAAGGAAGCAAGTTTTCTTCCAGGACAACCTTGTACTTGGCTTGATTCATGCCAAGCTGCCCGATTCAGCCTTGCTGAAGCACCCCAGATCATCACCGATCCTCCACCACATTTCACAGTGGGTGCGAGACACTGTGGCTTGTAGGCCTCTCCAGGTCTCCGTCTAACCATTAGGCGACCAGGTGTTGGGCAAAGCTGAAAATTGGACTCATCTGGGGGTGCTTCAGCAAGGCTGGAATCGGGCAGATTTGTCTTTGTGAAGGACGATGAATCAAGCCAAGTACAAGGTTGTCCTGGAAGAAAACTTGCTTCCTTCTGCTCTGACAATGTTCCCCAACTCTGAGGATTGGTTTTTCCAGCAGGACAATGCTCCATGCCACACAGCCAGGTCAATCAAGGTGTGGATGGAGGACCACCAGATCAAGACCCTGTCATGGCCAGCCCAATCTCCAGACCTGAACCCCATTGAAAACCTCTGGAATGTGATCAAGAGGAAGATGGATGGTCACAAGCCATCAAACAAAGCCGAGCTGCTTGAATTTTTGTGCCAGGAGTGGCATAAAGTTACCCAACATCAATGTGAAAGACTGGTGGAGAGCATGCCAAGACGCATGAAAGCTGTGCTTGAAAATCAGGGTTATTTCTGAACTCTTCCTAAGTTAAAACATTAGTATTGTGTTGTTTAAAATGAATATGAACTTATTTTCTTTGCATTATTCGAGGTCTGACAACACTGCATTTTTTGTTATTTTGACCAGTTGTCATTTTCTGCAAATAAATGCTCTAAATGACAATATTTTTATTTGGAATTTGGGAGAAATGTTGTCAGTAGTTTATAGAATAAAACAAAATGTTCATTTTACCCAAACACATACCTATAAATAGTAAAACCAGAGAAACTGATAATTTTGCAGTGGTCTCTTAATTTTTCCAGAGCTGTGTATATATATATATATATATATATATATATATATATATATATATATATATATATATATATATGAAAAGGATATTTCAGGTACTTAAAAAGGTAGAATAATTAATTACAAATCAATTATATATATATATATAATTTGAATACTGTAACCCCCTTCATATCTGCAGCCTCTTATTTTATCAATTTAAAAGATACTCAAAATTTAGGTACCATACATTATAGCCATGAAGGGAACAGTAAAACTGTTGTGCAGCATTGCATTCAGTACTTTGCACAATTAGCTAGCAGCAATTAAGTGGAAACTTGCTCAAATGAATAGCACAATAACATATGGTGGTTTACAGTATTTCACAGAATGCTCTGCACAAATACAGTTTAAAACATCCACATGTATAAACTAGGTGAAAGGAGACAACCTTAAAATATGTTATTGCCACCAATAGGTAAAAACAGTTAAAGTGGGTTAAAGTTAGCACCTACAACAGAAACCATTAGTAACCCACTATTCCACCACTCTTACCTTTTGAATATCCTTACTTTTGCTATGTAGTGTTTAAAATTCAGAGGAGTCCCTAAAATCAGCATGGAACACCTGTCAGTGTCTCCTTAGCCAGTTAAAGTAGTTACAACTTCAGTAAGGTATTGTTTTAGCAACTTAATTGTCTGATGGAATGAAAAAAAAAATTCTAAAATGATTTCCATTACACGAGAGTAGATGTTAAAACTTCATGCTGATTTGAACTCGGCTCTCGCCAAGATAAGCACCAACTAAGACGTAGCTTTACAGTAAACTAATGTGATCCATCTGTGTCTCCATCCATTTGCGTTTCCTTCCATATGATGATGTAGATATCCTTCTGTCTGGTGTTGATGGCTGAAGTGTAATGCTGGCTCCAGGGATCAGCTTATAGCCTCCCTAGCGCATCAGCACACACAATGGCTGCGATGCTGGCTCCGGGGATCAACCACAGTGTGGTCTCCCCAGCACATCAGCATGACAAACGTCTGGATTGAGCTAAGTAAGGTACATCTCTGGGGTCTTCAAGTGGGCACCTTCTATCCTCGGTGTTTCGTCGACTAGCCCACAACACCTCAAGAGGGTTCAACGGTGATTCTGGCGTCCCAGCATCACCCCCCTCCGTCCCCCACTCAACTCAGCCCAGCTTACTTACCCGTACATCAGCGTTTCTTTCTTTCTATTGTGCTTGAGATCCCCAGCCAGAATCTTTCCGTCTCAATCACAGCCAGTTCCTGCTCCTCTCTGCTGCTTCAGATAAGTTCTTCACTGTGCGACGCAACTCTTGGCCACTGAATCCGACGTCTCTGAGAAACCGGGTTGTAGAGTGTGCCACAAATCCTCGACAACCCACCTCCACTGGGTAAACCCGGACTCTCCATCCTTGCTGTTCCGCTTCAGTGGCTAGTTGAGCATACCGCAGTTTCTTCCTCTCATACGCCTCATCTACAGCATCCTCCCATGGCACTGTTAACTCTATTAGGTGAACAAGGCGTGCTTATCCAGACCACAAGACAATATCTGGTCGAAGGTTAGTGGTGGCAATCTCAGGTGGAAAAATAAGCCGTTGACCAACATCTGCCAGCATTTTCCAGTCTCTAGCAGCTTCCAGTTGTCCTGGGCGAGGATTGGTTTTAACACCTTTTCTTGGTGGTTGCTCTCCTGGGCGGAGGAATGTTGTCTTTTGTGTGTAATGTTTTGATAGAACTGGTGGCAACTTATTGGTCATGTTACGCTTGTCTTCCAATGCTAAGGCCAAACATCGCAGCACCTGGTCATGGCGCCAAGTAAACCGTCCTTGGCTAAGAGCCACCTTACATCCTGTCAAAATGTGCCTTAATGTTGCAGGTGATGAGCACAAAGGACATGAGGGATCCTCTCCTACCCAGAGATTTAGGTTCTGTTGTGATGGGAGAACATCCTGATGAGGAAACTGATCCTGCTCTGTTCCACTGACCATAGGTCTTGCCAGCCAATCTTGCGTTGTTCCACACTCTCCCATCTCATCCATTCTCCCTGTTTGGCCTGGGAAATGGCCTTTACGCACCTCATCCTCTCCTCCTGCTTTTGCACCTCGTTGACTACCAGCTTCCTCCGTTGAGCTGGGGCTGCCTTGTGCCATGTAGGAGGAGCTGAACTGAGACCAAGACCCCCTCTTCCATGCTGAACTTGCCCCACGATATCACCAATTCGAAGGGCAGCCTTTGCATCCTCCATAGCTTTCTTTGCCGCCCACTTTCTTCCAGTTTTCAACACAGGTGCTGCCTCCCTTACGCATTTGTCGTGTGACTCTACTAATGTGATTTCCAGTCGGACCCTGGCGCACTTAAACTCCTCGGTTAGAGCGGAGAATGGTAGCTGCAGTATTCCTTTACCATAGAGGCCCACTCTGCTGAGGCAGCATGGAACTCCCAACCATTTCCTGATGTATTGGGAGTACCTATTAGATGTGTATTTGATCACATTTTGGGAAAAAAGCGTCATACCGTTGAATAGAACTAAAAGTGTTGACTATTTTGCAGAGATGGCAAAGATTCTACTTAGGAACTCCTAAACATCATAAAAATAACCACAGCCTGAAGACTGCATGGTATTTAGATACCAATTCCCTGTTAATCTAAATCTAAAACAAGAATCTCTTACCCATCAAACTGTTCGTTGGCTGCTTCTTCAGCTACCAGGATTTCATATTCCTCTGCAGCGTACCTCTCCCAATCAGAAATCTCTTGCCCTTCATTCTCTCCATCCTAAACACACCACAAGGTTACAAAGTGGGCACTGAATTCAGGAAATAATAACAATTTATATAAACATATATATTACAAGGCATATCTGCACTTATTTTTCTTACCCTTGAAAATGGATCTTTCTGCTCATGGTCCAAATACTTCTCAATGTTAAATAAGGTATCAAAAAATATATGCGACAACTTGCACTTCTTCAGGTCATGGAGGGTAATCTTGCCTGTGGAGAGGAATGCAGTAAATATATACTCTGGTTTCATGTTTAAATAGATCGACATAAACATTGCAATACATTTCAACATTGCAATAAAACACTCAAAAGATCTTGAGGGGAGATAAGTTCTACAAGATCAAAAACAAATTTAAATGTGAAATAGCTTTGTTTACAGTGACACAATGTTTAAGTAGAGCAATTACCTTCACATTCCGGTTTGACAAGGTCCAGCATTTGGCAGAGGCAATCTTCAAAAGGTAGTGGTTCTATGGCCATGTTTTCCAGCTTTTGGCATTGCTCCTCATAGAAATATTCAAGCTCATACATAGACAGCACTCCATCCCCATCAAGATCCAAACACCGGAACCAGTACTCTATGCTGTAAATGAAGCACTTCAGTTAAACCACAAATGTATGTATAGTCAGGTCTTCATATGTACTATTTTCACTGAAAAGTTGTCCATGGTTGTTTGACTGCACTCCAGGTGATGTAAATGCACAACATAGCTGTGTTATGCTAAAATTTAAAAATAGGTTAATTTTGTATTGTTTGCAGTATACACGCCTTTCAAAAGTATCTTGGTCTCTGCTTAAACATTGCATAAAGACAATCTCACTAAGAAACTGAGCTCTAAGATGTTTTCTTTCTTTTTTGTTTCTTGTGTGACTTACAAATACTTACTGGTTTGACCTCCTTGGTTTCTCTTTGTCTAAATGCCATACAGTGCAAATTACCAAATTACTTAATCTGCAATGATTAATGGATAGAAACCAACTCTACTGATCTGAACATAGAGTCCCAAAAGTCAAATGCACTTGTGGTAGAAGGCCAGTTGGATTGAAAAAAACAAAACAAAAAACAGATTTGCAATCTTTATGCTTTGTATCTTAATGTATACAACTATTTAAATAGTATACATATAGGTATTTAGATACACAGATGTTTAGATCAATTTAGCACACGCCAATGTGTTAAACTACATTGTTGAAAAAATAATAGGCTCTGTTCCTGTAAATTAATTATACAAGAAGTAAATAGGCATAACACTCGTAACTGTAAATGGGCATATTTTCTTCATTTCCTCTGAGGCTTTGGTCATCAGCTATGCCTTCTTCATGGAGCAATGAATAAGCCAGATATATTAAACAAACGTTTTGTTCTGTTTGACATGTGTTAAAGTTTCACTGACTTCTATGCCTTGTACTACCCAAAAGCACTTTCAAAATGCCCAGATATTGTCATAGTAAATACCATATATTAGTTTACCCCTTACTATGTAACATTCTCATTGTAACTTCCTTTGGTTGCCTCATAATCATGTTGAAACCAGCAAGGAGGAAGTGGAGTCCTTGAACTTATGCAAGCACAGTACTTTTCCTTGAAACCTTTAGTTTTTTCAGTTTTGATTGACTGCTAAATTATTATTATTTTCCAAATTGATTTAGGATTAGAACTTTTATATGTTCAGATCCGAGTTTTATTTTTTACCTTGTGTTTGTCTTTTTGTCCTCTTCAGAAATTAGAAACCACACAAAGTCAGCATAGCTCATTTTTCTTTCCTTTTGAGCTTTTCTGCCTCTAAAATCAAGAAACATTTATATTTGGTAATAATAATAATAAATGAATGTCTTATTTCTTCATTTTAAAATATATTTACCTTGTAACTGCTCCAGAGAATATTCTTTCAATCATTTTATGGGATAATGCTTGAACAAAAGAAAAACAAACATTGATTTAGTACAGATGAAATGTTAATGATTTAAAATAATATATTTTAAGGGACTTTAGATGGGAAATAAAAGTTAGTGGTTCCCAAATGTACTGTAACCCTGGTGCTCAATCACTTCACTTTCTGAATGTACTGCTAGTTAATTAAATCCCTAAGACTTAATTAACTTTGTGGTTTTTAATAATACATTTTTAGATGCATAATACAAATTAACATAAAATACATTTGTTTTGTAAAATTAAAAAGTCTGCCGTAGTTGTTATCGAAGTTTAATCCTTGCTGTTCCAACACTGAATGTTACTTAATATTTTCTAAAAATGGCCCCATCACTTGCAGTTTTACTGTATATTGAAAAAATATCATACCATGGTCATTGTGCCTGGCCAAGTCCTTCTGATCAATGTAAAGGTCGTGGTCTGCGTCTAGCTCCCAAAACTTACAGTAAATGACATAGAAATGCTCATAAGAGAAATACTCAGTAAGCTGATTAACATCCTCCTCCTCTTCCAGCAATGCCACATTCTGTTAAATAAAAAGACATTGTTAGAATGCAAACAGAAAAGGGTTGGCATTGGCTTTGTAGACGTTTTATTATTATTATTTACTGTACACACTCACACATTTCATCATTTCATGTAGATGCTGTTCCTTTAAATATCAATATAAAGTTATTAAAGGAACATACACCATCATACAGTAAACTCAGCTAAGGCGACACAAGAGTATGGAACATGTAATTATAATACATGCCCATGCAGAGTTTCATCAATAAATAGAAGACACAGACTACATCAAAATATTTGTCTAAATTACATTAAGTTACTTTTTAGTACTATTGTATAATTCAAGGTTGGCCAACCCTGGTATAGTTTAATTAAATGTCAATGCACAGGATAATCAAAAACAGGCCAAAAGGCAGCGACAACCACAGCAGTTAATGATGCTGAAAACAACTAGTGAGTTTGGTTATTTATTCTCTAGTTTATTAATGCCCATTAAATGTGTGTGGCCTAAAACTGAAATTAAACAATAGCAATAGGAACAAGCTGTATTGCTGGAGGAAGCAGCTCTAGTTTTACAGAAACTATGAAGCAAGTTAATTAATGTCTATGTGGTCTGAGCTAGAAGGAAGAAAGTGCAACAGTGCTATAAATATATATATATATCTATATCTCTCTCTCTCTATATATATATATATACACACACACACATATATATATAGGGCAGCTGGCTCTTTGAGCTAAAATATATATATATATATATATATATATATATATATATATATGCGAATAACAGAAACTGATTATAAATGACAAAATTACATATCTTTCTTTAAAAACACTCATACATACACAACTTTTAAGCCAAAGTCATAAAGATAAATGATTGGATGCCTTTTTTACTGTTTTTTTTTTTTTTTTTAAACCCTATTGAACTGCATTAAACTTGGACCATCCATGCTGAGGACTGTTTAAAGAGATTTCTTTGGCTGTACCCTTAAATTGTAGAATTACAGTTTTGCTTTGCCAAAAAGGATTTGTAAATTGATACACATATCGCTTCTCAGAGAACCACGTAATCACACCAGGATGCTCATTAAAACAAGATCACTTGAAATGGTGGTCTCGGTTCACTTGGAAGGGGACTCTGTGAGCTTGCCACTTTGCTCCATTTCAACTTTTTGCAATGTGAAAACAAATGTACTCCAGTTCACTTGGAAACGAAACGCTCCAAACAGTGAAGCAAATTGTGGAAGAGACGTACTTCAGCAAGCACCAAAAAGTGTCTTGCCACTGTCGCACACATACGCAATGCAGGGCTTGTCTAGACAATACAAGGACATCATAATGTCACATGTACACAACAGCACATTACAACAAAATACTATGTCACAAGTCTAAGAAAAGTCATAGGAAAAATATGAAAATGACAATTGAATAATTATTTAGCACATTTATTGCATCTGGCTTCATTATAATTGCACCATATACACTTGCAGGGATACATTGTGCCAAGACATAGTGGTACACACATTAATTTTCGCTGCTCCACCTGAGTTTAGTAAACCAGCTCCTATGTTGCATCTGCATCTCACCACACTGTCACGCATACAACAATCACAATAAGCTATGGAGACACAGATGGATCACATTAGTTTACTGTGAAGCTACGTCTTAGTTGGTGCTTATCTTGGCGAGAGCCAAGTTCAAATCAGCATGAAGTTTTAACATCTACTCTCATGTAATGGAAATCATAAACACCAGCCTCTTTCAGCATGCTCTGTTTCTTCGGCAATGATTTGATGTTGTAAGGCTGTGTGGTCCAGTGGTTAAAGAAAAGGGCTTTGAACCAGGAGGTCCCCGGTTCAAATCCCACCTCAGCCACTGACTCATTGTGTGACCCTGAGCAAGTCACTTAACCTCCTTGTGCTCTGTCTTTCAGGTGAGACGTAGTTGTAAGTGACTCTGCAGCTGATGCATAGTTCACACACCCTAGTATCTGTAAGTCACCTTGGATAAAGGCATCTGCTA
This sequence comes from Acipenser oxyrinchus oxyrinchus, assembly GCA_030684275.1. Lineage (NCBI taxonomy): Eukaryota > Metazoa > Chordata > Actinopteri > Acipenseriformes > Acipenseridae > Acipenser > Acipenser oxyrinchus. The sequence continues at coordinate 27,132,207 of CM060253.1, read as the reverse complement.
AATAAACAAATAATAATAATAATCACGTGAGGTATTCTCCATGTTGGACATGATGGAAAACATTTTCCCAGAGAGAACTTCCGCTCTAGTAATCAGCAAGAAAGCCGAGTGGAAATATGCAGTGTGAAACCAATAGAACTCTAGTCTGGATGAAGCTGCAAGTGAACCAAACAAGCAAATTCAAATTCACTTTTAAAGAAACTCAAGTTCGCTTGAATGTTTCTGGTGTGAAACTAACCGAAGCAAACCTGAAAAAATGTTGTTTGCTTGCAAGTGAACTATGATTTGAATCACTTGCGAGTAAACTAGGTGTGAAAGTGCCCTAAGAAAACACATTGAAGGCATGAGACCATATTCAAAATATTAAACATTTGTTTAATGAGACAATTGGTTTCACATGTACAGTACTTTACATGTTTCATTCGTAATTCCCATGTTGGAAAAAGGGAAACCTCACAGAATTATATGAAAATAGCTCCTGGTGCTGTTCTGACTTCAGTTTGAACAGGAACTACACTCACTGCAGTTAGGAAAAGTGTGTGTCTGCAATTCTACAGCAGCAAGTGCAGTATATTAATGCTGTTGTTGTGGAATTTTAATGTAGATAGAAACGCACTTGTAAAATAAAAATGGTAGCACTAAGAAACAAGAATACAAAAAAAATGTAAACAGACCTGCAAGAAACTGCTTTTTCTGAGATCTGAACAAGTCATTTTTCCAGTCCATGATCTGTTTACATTATAAAATATCCTCTGAATAACCTGTAACCAAAAAAAAAAGAAGATTAAAAATAAACATGTTGTGACAATTATTTCAAAATAGAGGAGAAGATGAGTCAGAACAGGAAATAACATTAATTTGCTTCAATGAAAATATCACTTCTGGGATCACAGCTGGATCCTTTCCACCAAACACTAAGGAAAACTGTAGGTAAAACTGTGTTAGTAAAAACACTGTATCAAATATTTTAAAAAGTTAGGGTGAATTGCAACAAACTAAAAGTAGTGTACTAATTGGGGATGATCATTTGGTTAAAACGGAGGACAGTACTGATACTAGGCTGCAGGATAGTTTCAGTTGCAACTAATTGAGTGCCTCCAGAAAGACTGCAGGTTGGTTACAATGTATCTGTCTTTTGCCCCCTACAGGATTACAAAACAAGTTATTAAGTTAGTCCAGTGATTCTTTAGATTAAGAGCTCTGGTAACTTGTTATTCATATGAATTGAACCTGTTTGATGTATATTTTCAATGTATTAAACAAAGTGGTTAGATTTTAAATTACTAAAGCATGGAGTTAACAATTCTGAATGTGCAAATAAAGTATTTTTTACATTTATTTAGATACCAGTCACTGCAATTGCTGATTTATATAAATAAAATAAACAATTAGCAAAAAGCCTGTCTGCTGGATTTCAAATAGTACTAAAAGAAACTTAGTTATAAAACTGCTTGGATGATAATTAGGAGCATTTCTCTAATTTCTGCAAACTATTCTTTTCAACTTCAGATACTGAATATCTTTGCATTGAGTGTTAGAAAAATGTAATTGACATCTGCTGTATATTCACTCTCTTCAGTGCTCAGAGTAATTTAATGTCATCTTTTCAAATATGTTATATTTGAAAACATACACCTATTCATTTTCACATGAAGTGTACTATTATAATTTTACACTTATATAATGAAGAAAAATGAAATAAAACAACTAAAATAGAGCTTTAAAATTATGGTTGGAATATGAAAGAATGCAGCACCTCTCTTACTCTCCTGCCCGCAATCATGGCCATTTTCCATACACAAAGCAAAAATGATCAGTTTAACTCTGAGGTCTGTACTAAAGTTGTATTTTTTTGATGGAATTGGTACTAGGATAGTACCATAGTAACTAGTACTCAGTAAAGAACCAAGGACTAAATTCTCAAGTTTGTTGCAATTGACCATTAATTCTGTGATAGTACTTGACTAAACCCACACACAAACATGTTGTATGTATACTAAACCCACACACAAACATATTGTATGTATACAAAGATAAAGGCACAAATGTATATACTTACTGTGGTAATATAACGAGAATGAAAGTCTGATGCCTCCCTTAGAAACGTGAGACCAGCATGTGTATTCACCACATCCTGAAATATAAAAGCAAGTATTTTTTTAAGCAAGCAATTTTTTTTTAAATATATATATATACAGTACTGTGCAAAAGTTTTAGGCAGGTGTGAAAAAATGCTGTAAAGTAAGAATGCTTTCAAAAATAGACATGTTAATAGATTATATTTATCAATTAACTAAATGCAAAGTGAGTGAACAGAAGAAAAATCTAAATCAAATCCATATTTGGTGTGACCACCCTTTGCCTTCAAAACAGCATCAAGCATCAATTCTTCTAGGTACACTTGCACACAGTTTTGAAGGAACTCGCAGGTAGGTTGGCCCAAACATCTTGGAGAACTAACCACAGTTCTTCTGTGGATTTAGGCAGCCTCAGTTGTTTCTCTCTCTTCATGTAATCCCAGACAGACTCGATGATGTTGAGATCATGGCTCTGTGGGGGCCATACCATCACTTCCAGGACTCCTTGTTCTTCTTTACGCTGAAGATAGTTCTTAATGACTTTCGCTGTATGTTTGGGGTCGTTGTCATGCTGCAGAATAAATTTGGGGCCAATCAGATGCCTCCCTGATGGTATTGCATGATGGATAAGTATCTGCCTGTACTTCTCAGCATTGAGGAGACCATTAATTCTGACCAAATCCCCAACTCCATTTGCAGAAATGCAGCCCCAAACTTGCAAGGAACCTCCACCATGCTTCACTGTTGCCTGCAGACACTCATTCTGTACGCTCTCCAGCCCCTTCGCGAACAAACTGCCTTCTGCTACAGCCAAATATTTCAAATTTTGACTCATCAGTCCAGAGCACCTGCTGCCATTTTTCTGCACCCCAGTTCCTGTGTTTTCGTGCATAGTTGAGTCGCTTGGCCTTGTTTCCACGCCGGAGGTATGGCTTTTGGCCGCAAGTCTTCCATGAAGGCCACTTCTGACCAGACTTCTCCGGACAGTAGATTGGTGTACCAGGGTCCCACTGTTTTCTGCCAGTTCTGAGCTGATGGCACTGCTGGACATCTTCCGATTGCGAAGGGAAGTAAGCATGATGTGTCTTTCATCTGCTGCAGTAAGTTTCCTTGGCCGACCACTCGCGCTCTACGGTCCCTCAACGCTGCCCGTTTCTTTGTGCTTCTTCAAAAGAGCTTGGACAGCACATCTGGAAACCCCTGTCTGCCTTGAAATTTCTGCCTGGGAGAGACCTTGCTGATGCAATATAACTACCTTGTGTCTTGTTGCTGTGCTCAGTCTTGCCATGGTGTATGACTTTTGACAGTAAACTGTCTTCAGCAACCTCACCTTGTTAGCTGAGTTTGGCTGTTCCTCACCCAGTTTTATTCTTCCTACACAGCCGTTTCTGTTTCAGTTAATGATTGTGTTTCAACCTACATATTGAATTGATGATCATTAGCACCTGTTTGGTATAATTGTGTAATCATACACCTGACTATATGCCTACAAAATCCCTGACTTTGTGCAAGTGTACCTAGAAGAATTGATGCTGTTTTGAAGGCAAAGGGTTGTCACACCAAATATGGATTTGATGTAGATTTTTCTTCTGTTCACTCACTTTGCATTTAGTTAATTGATAAATATAATCTATTAACATGTCTATTTTTGAAAGCATTCTTACTTTACAGCATTTTTTCACACCTGCCTAAAACTTTTGCACAGTACTGTATATATATATATATATATATATATATATATATATATATATATATATATATATATATATATATATATATATATATATATATAATTTAAGGGAAAAACACTCAAAACTGTTAATCATCAAACTGAAGTTTGATTAAATCTTTATACAATACAGAGATTTAGTCCAAGATCAACATACACCATGCTAAACAAAACCCCCAATTAGCTACCAGCTGCAAAACTCATCCCTCTGGTGTCAGGTGCTAAGTTGACAACACTGGCAAAGGAACCACATTAGAATGAAGTTTTCCATTTACCCAGTGAATATGATCTCTCACTCTGCAACATCAAGGAATTTCTACACTCTCTTAATCAAAGTGGATACTTCACTACAGTATTCTGTAAATACATGTCAATTTCTCAACATCTCTGAAAATACTGCCAATTAATATAAATCCCCAAAAAGCCACCAGATGTTAACATTTGGAAATGTTTGTCCGTTACTATACGAATAAACAAACTGTGTAAGTTCTTTGGACACACTTTGAAAGCAAACAGTAGATAGATCTGTTTGCTGCTTGGTCCCTAAGAACAAACTCCAGGCTTTAGTTTAACCAGCAACCTGGGAAACATTTCACAAATGGAAACAGCAGCTTTGGTAACAAACATCCTGAGGCTGTACTGGACCAGAAAAATGCTCAATCATATTTCCATTTTATTGAGTCACCTACAAGTTGGAACATTGTTTAAAGAAGGAAATATTACAGTATCAGCAATGCAGAAGTGTTAATATGACTAAGTATAGTTACTCACTATCCAAAATCATGACACATACTGCCACACATTGGTTTAACCACTTCAGCTCCAGGACATGCACAGGTATGTCAAAAGACAGAGCACTTGCAGCACCATGCCGTACCTGCTACGTCAAGGTTTGCCGTCTATTCTATGGGGTTTCTTTCAGTCTGTCAGTATTCGTGCTGTATAGGCTGTGTTGGTGCTGTGGAATGTTTGCATCTCTGAGTGCATTGAGAAGAATGGAAGATACAGCAGCAAAGCATTGGCGAGGTGTATATATAGTATTTACTGTCATTTTGGTACAGTTTATTTGCAGTAGTACTTGTTTACTTTTATATCGATATAACTTACTTGCTATTATTGCAAATTAAATATGTCAATATATAAGATGGATTCAGAGACGAAATAAAGAACAGTTTGATGTGTGATCGAAGGTTTTATTTTGTGAAGAAGATGATGATAAAGACAACCTGGATCCGAAACCATCCTTTGATTTGGCACGGGAGTAAAGAGCAATACACCCCAGCGTTCATCTCTGCGAGTAAGCGTCATAGTAATAATGTGCATGTGTGGCAGGGCAGAAGAGAGCCCTGCACACTATTAAAGGGGCGAGACTTTGTTTTTTTGTTCAGATCTTTTATTTTGTTTGAAATAAGAACAGCGTCACAGTGCGCTGTTGCACCCGAGTTCCTACCTGTCTGTGTAGTTCCTGCTTCTGGACTGATGTCACCACTTAGCCGCATTGTCACAGCATGTTATTGTTTAAAGAAAGTTTTTTCATTTATCACAAATCTTGCATATGTATGTTTTCCTGTTTATAAAAACTTTATTTTTATTCTTCAGAAATCTTCTGTTTTGTATGCATTATACTGTTTATAAATACATTGTTTATTTAATTGTATGTTTTGCTATTTACAAAAACGCTTTATTTTTATTGTGTATGATGTTGCTGTTATTCTTTTCAAAAATAAATATTTATTGTTCTTAAAATAAAAAGTACATATCAAACGTGGGTGTCTTACTTATTTTTAGTGCTGAGACAAACACAGGATTTTCATGTTCGGATATTCGCTCAATTTAAATATTCGTTCGGATATTCTTTCGTTTTCAAAAAGTAATAAAAGCCATTATATTGCTCTGAACGCAGGCAGAGACAGCATAGGGGCAGGGGGCGTGGCCGTGGTCCCTATGCGTGTGCTATTTTACAAAAAGACCTTACAAGATGTAACACGTTAAAATAGAAAAATATCCCAGGAGTAAATAATAAGTTGTGTAGGCCTTGCTTTACCCCAGTGAATTAACTACAAAATAAAAGGATGCTAAATAGCAGTCAAGTTAAATGCTGTTTTGTTTATTCCTGAAATAAATAGTACATTGACATTTTTTTATTATTATTTTTTTTTCATTCCTTGCCATTGCCGTTTCTTCACAGTAAACAGTGGCCAGGAGACACATTTTCATAAAGTAATAACATAAGGTTTACGTGTGCCTTTTTGTTGCTGAACAAACAAACAAAAACTGAAATTTAACTGTAAATACTTCAAATAAAACAAAACATGGAAATGGCGTTGTAAAGTGAAGGGGGAAAAAAATTCACCGTTTTGGTTCTCGTTTATTACATTCCACATAACAAAGTTGTAACAAAATATATACAAATCTATATAAAAATCACTACACAACATTTTCATGTAGTTGGGTACTGTTTAAGCGAGGCAGTTCAGAATTACGTGCTTTCCTTTTCTGTCCCATGAGATTCTGGCTCACTCAAAGCAGTACAATGCATTTTTCTCCCAGGCGGCTTTCCATAGCGATCACTATGTGTGCATGCACATAATCTGGTTTGTTTACTTTTTGCTGTCTAAAACTTTTAAACAGAGGCTCAAAAGCTGCTGTGCTGATTTTGTGTGTTTATATATATATATATATATATTAAAATTCTGGTAGAGAATACGAATATCTGATTTTTGTATCCGAATACATGTGAAAAAATATTTGTTAGAATATTTGGATATTTGTCCCAGCACTACTTATTACACAGGCTTAAAAGAGTAAATAGTGGAGTTCCAAAAAAATATAGTATTCTACATTGTACCTGTAATTTGGGTGCATACCTAAACTCAACAGCAGTTTTCAGCGTTGAGTCAACAAAAACTAAAAGATCAACACTGTAATAACTAATGGAAGTGTTGCTACTCATCGTTGACTTTAGGAACACACCCTTTCCTAAACTCAACCAGGGATCCTAGGAATCTGTTTGCTGTGGAATATCGCAGAGTTTCTATGCTGGTGAATTTAGTTTTACACTTGGGGGGGCAAAAAACATGAAAAGGCTTTTTTTGTTTGTTTGATAAATATATCAATGCATTTATCATATATAAATCATCAACACAGGAAATTTTGCTTTAAACATACTTGTTTAATAAAACTGCTTCCGGTGTACAGAGATCAAGTGCCCAGCTGCACAGGCTACCTGTAAAGTTCAGGATTACTTTCAAAACTCTCCTGCTCACCTACAATGCCCTTCCATCACACAGGTCCTGAGTACCTCCTCAACCTGCTGACCCGCTATGTCCCTGCCTGCAAGCTCAAGTCCTCTGACTCTGGCCTGCTTGTTATCCCCAGGCAGATGTGCATCACACTTGGAGAACGCTCGTTTAGCTTCATGGCTCCGACTCTTTGGAACTGTCTCCCAGCTTTGGTGTTTGATGCTCCCACAGTCGCTCGCTTTAAATCAACTCTCAAGACCCACCTGTTCTCTCTTGCTTTCCATGCTCTTAAGTCTGATATCTGCTATTAGCTGCTGTGTTGTTGCTACTATGTCATGTATTATGTATTTTTCACTGTATTTCATGTATTATGCATTGTTTATTCCTGTATATCATGTATTATGCATTTCTCTGGATTTAAAGTATTATGAATTTTCTTGTTGTTACTGCATCTTGTAAAGCGCTTTGTAATGGTGGTCCACTATGAAAGGCGCTATATAAAATAAAAATTGACTGATTGATTGAAGGTTGAACGAGGCACAAGCTGATAAGCTTGCTGTTTACTTCAGTATCCAGAGTGCACTGTTGTAGCTCGGAGATAAACTAATATGAATACTATTTTTGTTTTTTTTATTATTACTACACAGGTGTATTTGTAATGTTTGAAGTAATATGGTAAGTTTGTTTATATTATTGATTGATGGCACTTGTGAGCTTGCAACTTCCTTCGAATTTAAAAGTGTACCAATAAATACTTCCTGTGTTAAGTGTTATTCAATAGTACTGTTTGAGTATCTTATAATGTGACGGTGGTTTGGACGATTCAATTTTAGCTTTATATTTTTATTGGGGAGTAACGCAGATTTAATTTTTTTTTTTTAAATCGGATAATTGTTATTTTGTGGAAAATTAGGATCCTTGCTGTGGCAGGGTAGAACAGAGCCCTGTGTGTAAATAGGGGGCAGGGCAAAGCCTTGCTTGTAAATAAATGTATTTTGGTTATAGAACAGGTGAATTTATGGGTGTATTTAATGAATGGTTTGTAAAGATGTATTGTGTGATTTGAAGGTGGTGGTTTGTTGTTATTGTTGTTGTATGTATTGTTTGGGATTACTTATGGGTGGAAATATTGTTGTATAGTTTAAGTGTGGTCTGGCAGATGCGGTGTTAGCAGCTCGTCACTGCCAGACAACTTGTGAGATTGCGTGGTCGGCAGTCAGTGATTACTGACAAAGTGACTGTCGACCATGCAGATTTAAAAACCCTGTGCAGAATGTGCCCATCTCCATATGGATTGATTAATTTATTGCTAATCTGGAGATGGTCACATGTACAAAAACCTGCAGCTTTTGTTGTTCAGGGGTGGGTGTTCAAGAGGAGGAACGTGTGTGTGAGAGATGGGAGAAAGAAACGAAAACGAAAGTAAAAGTAAACAAATGCTAGACGTGCTGGAAGGACCAGCACAGTACTTTTTTGGTGGAGGTATTTTTGTTTTGTGTTGCAAGGTGTTTTGTTACACCTTTTTATTTTGCTCTGTGTGTGTTATTTTATTTTAAATAAATATACGCACCAGCGCTTTCATCCGCAAGTTCCAGTCTGTTTCAAATCTCTTATCAAAATGGCCACTCTTGTGCGCTGGGGTTTGAGGTCTGACTTCTAAAAATCACTGGAGGAAGAGAGAATTAAAAAAAAATAATAATAAAATACAAAAAATAACAAGTGCTCTGGCTTTTCTGTTACGTACCACATCATGGATCGTTATTGCTATGTTACCTATTTGACAATGTGGGCAATAATCCTTACATTATCAGTGCACTACAGACATTTTGAAAAAGCTTTGAAACAGAGTTAAAGTTATAAGCAGGGATCCTAGGAATATATTTGATGCCTTAAGACTTAAAGTATACCAATAAATACTTCCTGTGTTAACTGCTATTCAATAGTACTGTTTGTGTATATAATGTGACACAGGGAGGGTCAATTTTAGCCTTTTATTTTAATTGCGGAATAACGCAGATTTGTATTGTTTTTTATCAGAGAATCTTTTTATTTTTATTGCAGAACACTAGGATCCCTGGTTAGAAGTGTAAAAAAAGTTGTCAGGATGTTAACAATGAAAAGAAAATTACAGGTACATCATTTAAATAGTTGTAGCAACACATGGGTATGTATAACCAGGGTTAGAAACTTTGAAACATGCTAGTCGTGATGTAAACTTATTAGTCCTTATGTGAAGTGCCTAAGCTGGAATCAACAACAACAGTTGGGGGCCCTAAAAATATTAGGCTTACATTTTATTTTCCTAAAAAAAAAACACGGTTATAAATTTAGATTATTATTATTTATTTATTTATTTTTTTAACAAAGACACCTTAGTAAACACTCCTACATATCGATTAATCACCTGTTTGCACCTCGTTACTAAGCAACTACTGTACTGTGTGCTGAGAAACTGACACTGACAGCACCAGACGGAATGACAGAGGAAAAATTCTCTCAGCTGTGTCACCTTGCTGACCATGAAGCGCCACCTGAAAATGACACAGATGACACAAATAAAATTTTTATTTTATTGTTCATTACATGTGTTGCTGTTTACAAAAATGCTGCCTGGTTTGTGGAGTTGGGGGTTACAGCCTGTGAATGATTAAATAACTATGAATTATTCAATAATTAATGTACTCACACGTTCTTCTCTAAAGTCCCAATTTAAAAGACAGTATGTTTCACTGTAGCCCTCGGGATGAAATTGTTAGCTAGGTGGCTAATATTTTAAATTAACAGTGGGAGAAAACCGCTTCAGCAAGTACAGTAGAATCTGCCAGAAATGATGGATGCTGAATCTACTAGGTTGGATACTAATGAGTGCATAAAAAATACAAAAGAAACGAGGGAAATGCAGTTTTTTCAAGAAAGCTGGGGGACTTTGTATCAATGGATTTGAATATACGGTGATTCAGTAAAATCAAACGCCCAATAAACTTCGCATCCCACACAGAGGGAGAATACAAACATAAAGGCCATGGGGTTGGCATTGCAGGGGAGATGCTTATTCACTGCTACACCACACATTTTTCTAATGCAAGACTGTGAACGTGAGAGTATATCTGTACATTTGTTTGAAGTACTCACTCAGGAGGACTACTGAGACACAGACATCAACTAGTTCTCATCAGATTTAATTAGCCTAGGGTGAGCATGAGTTTCTAACCCTGTATAACGCTATATTCTTTGGAACTCCACAACCTCTTTTTATTTTCTGTCTAATAGTATTTTATAGCAATTTCTGGGGTAAACATAGAAATTATTTTTTTTTTCAAAATCTGGTACTTGGCTTGCACTTTCATTTTTAAATCTGGGGTTAAATCTGGCTGTGTGGTCCGGTGGTTAAAGAAAAGGGCTTGTAACCAAGAGGTTCCCGGTTCAAATCCCACCTCAGTCACTGACTCATTGTGTGACCCTGAGCAAGTCACTTAACCTCCTTGTGCTCCGTCTTTCGGGTGAGACTTAGTTGTAAGTGACTCTGCAGGTGATGCATAGTTCACACACCCTAGTCTCTGTAAGTCGCCTTGGATAAAGGCGTCTGCTAAATAAAAAAAAAAAATAAAAAAAAAACTTAACTGATTTATCATTAATATTACATCAAAAATAAATACCGTAAAAAGTATTTTAAATACAGTAAAACAGATAAGTCCATCCATCAGGATTACAAAATCAGCTTTGTAGTCCAGCCTTGACAGGCTTCTTAAAAAAATAAATAAATAAATAAATAAAAATAAATCAACTAAAAGTTTGTTCGCTGGCTGATCGGTTTAACAAATGATGAGAACTAAATCAGCAACAGAAGCATGGATTTGAAATATAAATCTTTCAACAAAACCATGTTGTTTATTTAGTCAACCACTTGAAGCGTATATAAAAACAAAAGGCAAACCGAAAACACATTAAGAGGGTTTCACAGTACACCACATACTATTCTAGTTTTGTGGCTCTTTCATTTCAGTTGTAAAGTTCCTACATATATATTAAAAATAGTCTAAATTAAATCTAGTTTTAGTTTCAGATAAACACAATGCACCTTGACCCTATTCTGATGAAATTAAATAACAGAACACCACATAAATCATTCTGCTTATGAATCTACTGGGAAAGTCAGATCTGCTCCACAACAATACTTATTTAATTTATCAAAACAGTCAAATCCATTGCCAGACCCACACAATACAAATTAAACGCTAGATGCCAAAATACATCGCTTCTGCAAAGTAACTTGAACACATATAGCCTGGTCTACTATACCCACTAGAATACAAATCTCTGTCCCCAGACAGCACATAACCAGCTACAGAGTGGGAAGTCAAAAAGATAGATTGCATTGGTTTCACATACAAATCAAAGCAGCTGAGAGAATTTAATAAAACAGTGGTTAGGCTACATCTCAGACCATTTCCAAGTGCTCCAGTGTTAAAACTGTACATTGTTTCTTATTAAATATTCTCTTCAATTTAATGTTATAATTTTTAAGGAATTCTGCAGGTATACACTAGTTCCTCCAATGGTCTCTAGTAAAACTATAATTCTCTCTATTCTACTGATGCTGTATCTTTGCACAGCTCTCAAAAGAGGAATTCTATGAAAAACTAAAATAACTAATGCAATGGTTATAAACACCATTGTTAGCAATTGTTATATGAGAAAAATTGTTAGAAGAATAAAACAATTGTTTGAATTTAAAATGAAACTTCCTATAATGCAGTGGTTCCCAACCTGTGGTCCGTAAGTAAACTCCAGGTGGTCCGCAAACAACTCCCAAAATACAGTTACGCAGTTATTGCAAAAACCCATTTCTACACAATCACACGTTGTGCTACTACTATTACTAAGCAGCAGCACAACAAATAGCTTTAAGCACGTGATGTATAATTATAATATATGTATGTAGTCTGCATTTTCCCCCTTTATCTGTTTTCTTTTACAGTATTACAGGTGTGTTTATAAATGAATATATATTTGAGCGTCTTTGTATTCAGGTGTTTTTTAAATGTACATTGAGCGAAGTTGGCGACTCAGTGAGTACAATAAGTTAAGTTAGAAATGGATAGATTAATTTGCTACATGAGGTAACGGTTGCAGGGACCAGCACTGGTATTTACATTTACTGGATCCGAGGACGACACAAGCCCCAGTGCATTATTCGTCAGGAGGTTTTGTCAAACAAAACAGGAACTTTACCATCAGCAACTGACAAAATGACATTCCTTGCTGACCTGGAGATTCAAGACCAGGAATCTCATTAAGTTAGGTACATTATACAAATACTTTACTTTCTAAATGTATTAAAATTTGTTTCAAAATGCTGTTGTGAAAAAATGCATAGCAAGTGGTCCTTGGGAAAAATCCAAACACCAAGGTGGTCCCTACATTGAAAAAGGTTGGGAACCACTGCTATAATGTATTCTATGATGTAATATGCATCCATTTTAAACAAATAAAAGTAAAACAGCAGCCACAGAATTCAACTGAAGTGCAGCCATACCTGAAGGAATGGAATCAAGTCCTCTTGTTCTAGATAATTACAGCTTGGTTTGGCCAAAAGGTGGACAAACTTTGCTGCATCATCGTGGCAGGTCTGTATTTTTCTGCAAAAAATCAAATAATGTAAACATTTAATAGTTCTCCCAGATAAGATGAACATATAATAGATCATATCTTGTCATACCAGCTACAGACAAGTACAACATGTACTTAATATAATCTCAATGGTTTTACTTGTAATGTATATATATTTTATAAAACTTAAGTAAAATACAAATACAGAGGCACCAAAGACTATGTAGAAGGTATATTTAAGGCACATTTCAGGGTTGTACTGGTAATGGTCAATACTAATCTAGTATTATTATTATTATTATTATTATTATTATTATTATTATTATTATTATTATTATTTTTACATAAAATTAGAATATTTTTTTACACATTATTTTTACATACAATTACCCATTTATACAGTTGGGTGTTTTATGGAGCAATCTAGGTAAAGTATCTTGCTCAAGGGTACAGCAGCAGTGTCCCCCACCTGGAACTGAACACACGACCCTCCGGTCAAGAGTCCAGAGCCCTAACCACTACTCCACACTGCTGCCCCTGTACATTGCAGAAATAACTAAAAGAAGCAGTAACTCTTAATTCCAAAGCTGAAGCTCGAGGGGAACTTGTTCTTTACACAATTGAAACAAATAAACTTTATAGAACTCAGCAATTTAAAAAGTAACTGTATTTTTGGTGCCACCATACAAGAACAACCCTTGAAATACTGTAAAACGCATATCTTACTTTCTCCACATTGCAATGAATTTGTGAACCGACACAAATCCTGTTCTGTCCCCACCGGCAGCATAGAACAATGGAGCTTTCCAGTAGAGTGGGCACTCACAGGCCTAAGAGACAAAAACTGTGCATTAAAAAATACGCTTTTCCCTTGATCAGCTTAGACCACCGATTCATATGATAGACACAGCAGGGTCTTGTAACAACAACCAAACATGAGTTCAGTGTTCTCCACAAGTTATGAAGCACCATAAGTAAACTGTAAACAGACAATTTTCCTCTTTCATTCTTTGTTGCATATTATTCAGTATACAGGACAATCCATTAAGTTGTCCAGACAGTCCCCCAGAATGATGACAATAAGATATGCTTGAATTAATCTCATGCTAATCATCTTATTGCATCTTTCTCTTTTTTAAAACATTATACAACCATTGTTTGACCAAGTTTGCTGTTTTGGTTTTAAAATCTGCAATGTATGGTTTCCCTGTGTGAGTGCAAAGGCCAATGTAGCTCTCCCTGTGGGCCCTAGAACCAAAATTGTCAACTCATCACATATGGGATTCTAAACAAGATCAATCTTTATGTGTAAGTGTACTGTAGACATGTATACAGGTTATATATTTGGGACAGTAGTGGGTAAATGCAGTGGGATGCAATTCAAACCAAGTACCATCGTAAAGTGAATCACTTTGTCATACCTGCTACAGTATGTATGTGCCAACAGGATACTACATTTAGCTTGTAGCTTAACACGAAAACTATTTGCGCCGTTTGAACGTTTGGATCCATTTTAATGCATACTCACTTTGGCTACTTTCCCCATGTCTTCCAGAGTAGCTCTTTCATTTGGGAATTGTGAAAAAGTTTTCTCTATCCTGGAAATTAGAGCATCAATGTTGATATTTGGTTTAGGCCGTCCTCGAGGGAAGTAAAATTTTGGAATGCTTTCACTTAGTGCTGGTGTTAGGGGTTCCTCTTTCTTTACTTGAGCCTGTAAAAAAAAAACATTGTTCAGTACCATTGGATTTAACAGAAATCTTGGGAATTATTAAAATGTATATTATTTTCCTGGAATCTTAGTCACAAGTTTTGGATACAGTATCCTTATTATCCACTGTACATCATATTTAGCTTTTCAAATCATTCAGACAAAGAACCACGCAGGATGTGCACTCTGCATGTTTGAGATATATTGATTTATTTTAAAATCTTTGCACCCAAGTTCCATTATCTGAATCATGCGTACCTTCTGTAGGTGTACTGGTAGCCAATATCCAGACAACAATTAGCTTCCACAGAACCAGATTAACATCTTAGCACAATCTCTGCTAAAATTGCACTTAACTGTTTTTCATCTCAATGGATCAATTATTTGGCTGTATAATTATCATGTAAAAATAGCATACAGCAGAATGCTGCTTCAATACCTTTTACCCCGTTTCCTAAACAGCTAGGGATAAATCATTAAAACATTTCAGAGGGGTCACATGTTAAAGCGTTGCTTGATATGCTATACTTGATTAAATCGGGGGCATTTGAAGATCAAGTAGCAAAGTGATTTAGCACTCTGAAATAAACAATGTTTCCCAAATTAAAAGGAAACTTATCAGACTCATGGGAAGTCCAAGACCTTTTGATGATCAAAACTTCTCTCTTAGGACATAGGCTACTGATCACCACAAATATGTTGGGCTTGCCATTTGTCTAAACAGTGATGACTTGTCAGCACTGTCACTGTCAATTTAAATCTGCAAGTCAAAAACTAAAATAATATTTAGAAATATGATGCAAATGCCACAGATACAAGACGTGCAGTTTGTGTCTAGACTGCACCAATTCAATTTGTAAATCGTTTTTTATCGTTGTTTTATGAATGTTACTGTACTTCAGAATAGTTTAACACACACAATGCACTGCATATATTGTAAGGAAATGAAAGAAACCACAATATGGCAGTCAGGCTGAAGGTTAATCAAGGTAACATTTTGCCTGTATTTATATAGAGGCCAAAAGATTTGCATCACCCTATAGAATTTACACATTTTGCTTCATAATGCAACTGAAAGCTGCTGAATAATGTTACGTTAACATGTTGAAATTCATAAAACTTTGCAGTTTTCCATATACTTATGAAAAACCGACAAATTGAAAAATAAGTCATTTCGAAATCTAACATGAAATACTGTACTACTAGTATGGCTTCCAGTAGACTTCTGCAATTTCATTTTGCAGTTTCTTTGATTACATGGTTAAATAAAATATGTAAATTATGTTTATATACGGTATATAAATTTTTTTTTCATTTCTGTCTCAATTCTAAAATTCTAGGTGATGCTAAACTTTTGGCCATAGCTGTAGTCCTGAAACATGATTTTTTTAATTTTTTAATTTTAATTTTAAATGGTGTCGGAGATACAGTGGCTCTCAAAAGTATTCACCCCCCTTGGACTTTTCCACATTTTATTGTGTTACAACATGGAATCAAAATGGATTTAATTAGGAGTTTTTGCCACTGTTTTTTCTTTCCATAATGTCAAAGTGAACAATAAAATCTACAAATTGTTCTAAATTAATTAAATACAAAACAGAAAAGAATTGATTGTATAAGTATTCACCCCCTTGAGTCAATATTTGGTAGAGGCACCTTTGGCAGCAATTACAGCCATGAGTCTATTTGGATAAGTCTCTACCAGCTTTGCATATCTGGACACTGCAATTTTTGCCCATTCTTCTTTGCAAAATTGCTCAAGCTCCGTCGAGTTGGATGGGGACCTTTGGTGAACAGCAATTTTCAACTCTTTCCACATATTCTCAATTGGATTGAGGTCCGAGCTTTGACTGGGCCACTCCAGGACATTGACCTTTTTGTTTTTAAGCCACTCCAGTGTGGCTTTGGCTGTATGTTTGGGGTCATTGTCCTGCTGGAAGATGAATCTTCTCCCAAGTCCCAGGTCTCTTGCAGACTTCAGCAGGTTTTCCTCCAGGATTTCTCTGTACTTTGCTGCATCCATTTTGCCCTCTATCTTCACAAGCTTTCCAGGCCCTGATGCAGAAAAGCATCCCCATAGCATGATGCTGCCCCCACCATGCTTCACTTTAGGGATGGTGTTCTCAGGATGATGTGCGGTGTTAGGCTTGCGCCAAACATAGCGTTTAGCGTGGAGGCCAAAAAGCTCTATTTTGGTCTCATCAGACCATAGAATCTTCTTCCACTTGGTCTCAGTCTCCCACATGTCTTCTGGCAAACTCTAGCCGAGATTTGATGTGAGTTTTTTTTCAATAATGGCTTTCTTTTTGCCACTCTCCCATAAAGGCCAGTTTTGTGAAGCACCCGGGCTATTGTTGCAGTATGCACAGTGTCTCCCAGCTCAGCCGTGGAAGACTGTAACTCCTTTACAGTTGCCATAGGCCTCTTTGTGGCTTCCCTGACTAGTGCCCTTCTCGCCCAGATACTCAGTTTTTGAGGACGGCCTGTTCTAGACAGATTCACAGTTGTGCCATATTCTCTCCATTTCTTAATTATGGACTTTACTGTGCTCCGGGGGATATCAATGCCTTGGAAATGTTCTTATATCCTACCCCTGATTGGTGCTTTTGAAGAACCTTATTCCGGATTTGCTGATGTAGTTTTTGTTAGGAAATGTACTAACCAACTGTGGGACGTCCCAGAGACAGGTGTATTTAACCTGAAATCATGAAACACCTTAATTGCACACAGGTGGACTCCATTCAACTAATTATGTGACTTCTAAAGACAATTGGTTGCACCAGAGCTTATTACTGTGTGTCATAGAAAAGGGGGTGAATACTTATGCAATCAATTATTTTCTGTTTTATATTTGTAATTAATTTAGAACAATTTGTAGATTTTATTTTTCACTTTGACATTATGGACTTTTTTTGTGTTGATCAGTGGCAAAAACTCCTAATTAAATACATTTTGATTCCATGTTGTAACACAATAAAATGTGGAAAAGTCCAAGGGGGGGGGTGAATACTTTTGAGAGCCACTGTATACGATGTTGTTGTGAAAGTGCAGTGCTGGAAGTTCAAACAAATGTGACTGTAAAAGGTACATTTTTAGTAAACAATACCCAATGCCAAAATTCACATATTCACACATATTTAAATCAATTACAGGGCTAAAACCAGGAGATGGAGAATTGCTACTTCAATTCTGGTATGGATCAATAGGTCATAAAAACAAGTTGGATATAACTTGTTTGAATGCCATGGGCCACAGGCATTTAAAGGATTACATCTGCCATCCAACTCAGTTAGGTAGACAGTCACCAACAGTCCCACACTAAAATCTGCAACACCATCTCAAACATACTGTCAAAATTGGCCTGAGTTATACAGCCAACTGGCCAGCAAAATGCCAAGCCTCTAAACAAGGCAGAAATGATGGAACAAGTTTTTTTTTTTTTTAAATTATTATTAGCAGCAGCAGCAGGGGGTTCCTCACAGAGCTGGAGCCAGCAAAGAATTGAAATCGGCAGTTCTGACTTGTAAAAACACAGAAAAGGATGAAATTGTACGGTGTACAGAAAACAAAATGTCAATTTTATCATACTTATAGAATATCATAACGTGTGTATTGAGGTACTATATGTACATATTTATGGTAACTGTAGACAGAACTCAGACTCATTCAAATCTGCTGGTACAATACAGTTTTTTGTCTCCCAATACAGTAAGTGCTACCTAACCACCCATAAAATGTACTTGTCTAGAAACAGTGAGAAGGTTACAATTACTGTAGACAGGAGGCCTCCAGAGGGTCTTTGGTTACTAAAGTATCAAGTTTCTTATCGGACAAGGAAAACGATATGTTTATTTGCAAGCATCTACAGTAACAAGTACAATAGCTACTGATGGTTTTATGCCCATGTCTTGGAGGGGACATGAGCACTCTTAATAAGCAACTTAAAACCATGAGTATGCCTTACATTTTACAGAACATAATGCCAATCATCCCTTTAAACAACACAGGACTGTATTTATATGTGTTAAACTGACGGCCAATAACTGTCATGTGTCCATCTGCACTATGAAACCAGTGTGTAAAACTGAATCTAGTCAAAAAATTCAAACATGTTAACACATAACCCTTTAATACTGGAAATATTGTGAGAAATATGGTTTCTGAAGTACTTTATAATGTTTCCCAGAGTATTCTGAAAAAAGGACACCAGTTGCAAGATTCTACAGTAAACAAATAGATTTTTTTTGTTTTTGTGAATTCCTGAGAGAGTAAACTATAGCAAAAAATAAATAAATAACTTGGTCCTGGGGAAGCATCATACTGAAAAACGCTTGATCCTTAAAGGGTTTATGTATTTTTCTATTTTAATGCTGCAATGCAACAGAAAACCCATGACCTAATAATACTCAATTATTAATATAAAAAATATCTACACTATTCCATACAGTGCTACCTTAAAACCAAAAATGTGTGGCGCACCAACCAATGAAACGCCACTAACCTTGGGCAATCAGCAGAAAAAACAGCCCTGTTGACATTACACCCTACTGTAGGTCTTAATCTTAACTGACCTGTTCTGTTTACAAAGTTTGCATTGAAAACCAACATTTTTGCTAGCGAGATATTTCCCTTATGGTAGAAGAAATTTTGAAAAAATATGCTAATGTAGTACATTTAAATAGCATAGTAGCATTCCTTTTCATACAACCGACATCTCCAGAAAGGACAACATTAGATTAGCTACACAGTCCTTGTCCCAGTAATGGCTGTGGAACTATTAAAGTCTCTATGTAGGTCATAGGAAAGATCCAAAGAAGTCGTGATTTTCAGGACATTTTATAAAACAAATTTATTTTACTTGCCAGACGTGCACCAAATTAACTTGTGCCTGGTACTGTACAAGTAAACGCATTTCTTGAACACAAATATTACATGGAAAATTAAAACTCTGCAGTATAGGCTATATTGTTACTGTATGTGCTGAAGTCAGTCACAGCAGTGTAAAATAAAAACATTTATTTTTCCATCCACACTGCCCTGCAATGATCGGCACATTTTGCACTTTGTGCATAATTATAACAGATGCCTTGCTCAATTAGTCTCTTACATGTCTATAAAAGGGAAGACACTCTCCTACAATTGATTCATCCCCCCCACCCTGTCTTTGAAGCTCTTGTCAAAGTAAAACATTAAAACTTTGTTCTGCACTACTGTAGAGACAGTAGAGACAGCTAAAATACACTTACCCTTTGCTTAATGCCATTTAAACAAGAAGATTTTCTCATACTGAAGTTATCTACATTTTTTTTTTAATAAACTTTAAAAATTATTGCAAACCTAAAACCAAAATAATACTGTTGAGTAACACACCAAAAAAAAATCCTGTCCGGGCATTACATTTTTTAGAAAGCCTTTTTCTTGCCATTAACACTCTTGACAGCACCCATATAAACTGAGAATAGAGACAACCTGAACTTGCTGGAAAGCCTTCAGTCTCTTCTTGAATCGGGACGGCAAAACAAAATCACATCCTCGGGCCAACAGTGCAAGCTCCTTCCTGAGGTCTGGGTCTTGTCGTAGTGAAATGTCCTTCACCCTTATAATGTCCGATTTCATTGTGCCTCCAAAGACAGGCACATACACACTGAAAGCTGCCCTGAAGTTCCAGTAAACACACTGTGTAATCTCTGGTATCTGCAAAACAGCCAAGCTTCTATTTCTTTTATCAAGCTTTAGCCACTTAACTCAAAGCGGCAGCTGTGCTTTTTAGTCCTGTGATATTCTGAGAGCCAGCTCAGCTTCAGCCTGTTGTTCCATACAACAAACACAAGTTGGCTGAAATCAGAAAGCCCAATGCTGAACAGTCACTTGGGAGATAGGGGAGGGGGAAGCTGCCCTTCCCAGTTTGCATTCCACAGCCCGCATAGAAGCTTATGTAAAGAAACAAACCTGTTGTTTGGAACCAAGCAGATACAAGATACCTACTCCTGGGTTCCAGCAGAATGCCAAGAAGACAGCGGGTCCCCACTTTGGTGGCTGTTTTTTTCTTTTTTGGCAGACCCCCCATGATTTGACTGAAGTGTCCAGCTGGGGGGCAAAGGTTTATTGCGGGTCGCTGAAAGGTCTGCTAACTTTTTGCCCTTAATGGTATCCTATCAGAACCACGTGGCAGCAAACCCTGATGAATTCCCCAGGTTCATATAAATCAATTAAGTACTCACTTCTGTGTGTAAGAAATCTGAAAGTAACAGACAGCAGAATTATCTGTTCAAGTCAAAGGTTTCTCATTTATTTTTAAGTAGGGAGTGACTGCACAATACTATATTGCATGACAAAGGAAGTAAAAAAGTGGAAGTTTACAAAATTACACACGCCCTTTCAAGTAGTGTTACTACAGCTAACTACCCTTTTATAAGCATTGGTGAACTTTACACATCATTTTGATGAGCTTTGATCAAATTTTTAAGGGTCCTCATTTTCTAGCATTTTGTCCCTTGGACAACAAGTTTTTTTCAAAAAATGCACACCCCTGAGGTAGGTATATAAAGGATATAAATGACAAATCGTGAACACTACTGTATTTGTTTTGCGTACTGTGCATAAAACATATTTCTTTTGATTATTGGGCAACATTTTTAGCCCAATACATTGTTACACTTAATTTGTATTAAAATACCCACGTGATCAACGCCTATGAATGCATCTACATTTAAACTGTTATGGATAGAATCAGTGTTCTATAAAAATGCAGCATCAGTACTGTATGACTTGTTAATTATTACTAAAATTGTAATTGTACATTTAACTGTTTAACTGACCCACATGTCTATATGTCACACTCTACATGGTGAACATGATCACTGTTTTATTTTACACTTCAAGCCTTCTATATATATATATATATATATATATATATATATATATATATATATATATATATATATATATATATATTAGCTCAAAGAGCCAGCTGCCCAACGTTTCGATATGTTGCATATCTGTTGTATATCTTTCTCAAGGGAGCCTGTGTTTGAATCAAAACATTGGAGGTATTTATAGGTTTTGACGCATGACAACTACTTGTTATTGTTTACATTCAAATCTATGATTTATTCTTACATGATGTAATGCTGTTCTATATATTGTGACATCATTTTTACTTCTATCTTTGAATCTGTATTAATTCTAATTAACATTACTTTATATAAATTTATATTTTTATTATATCATGCAATGCTGGCCCTGAGGATCAGTCTAGATTTGGCCTCCCCAGCGCATCAGCATATATATATATATGATTGCATTTCACTATAACCCTGCACTTATCACAGGATTATGAGAACCCTCTGTATGTGCCTGCACTGGTTTATCATATTGGGGATAACCTAGACCAGGGGTTTTCAACTGGGGGTAGACATACCCCTGGGGGTACTTCTAAGGGTCAGAGGGGATAAACAGGACAACTTAAAAATGCAAAAAATAAAAATTTAAGTAAAAGAAAATAATGATCTTACATTTTTTTTTTTTTGAACGGTATTAAATATTATCTCTAAACCACTGTGCATAAATATAACATTTTTGTTTAGCAGCTCAGAGGTTAGTATAGTACAGTATAGTTTCAAAATGATCATCAACCTGTACAAATGCGGGATTCGATTGCGTAGATTTCCACTCCTATTAGGGTGGATGAAGCAGGCGTCTGGCGACTGAGCGCTCTGTGCTGCTCATGAACTTTGCACTCGTCGTAATTGAATATTAAATCAGTAAAGCACAATCTTTCTGCATTTTTTAGGAGCGTAAATGCTCCGATAAACATAAATAATCACAATACTCGTACTTTGACTGTTTTTGTTTTCATTTATTAGGCGCAGCTGCATTTTAGTAACAGCAATAGTGGCTACTTGAATGGTTTTCAGGTGTTTGATAAAGTACATCTAGATCCTGTGTATCATTTCTTGAATAAAAGGTGGATACATTTCTTACTTGCAAAAGAAAAACAAAGGAAGAAAACAGAGTCTATAGAAAGTGCAAAGCAAGAGAAAGTTCCTTTCGATCATTTTTATGTTGGCTTTATTTAAAGTTTATCATTGTTAGTTATTATACTTTTATCATGAGGTTAACATTTTTGATGTTATGATGTTATGATTTATCATGAGGTTAACATTTTTGATGTTAAATGGCACACAATTATGCTGAGACGGTAAGTAATAAGTAAATCGTATTTTGGATTATGTATAATATCTTTGCTGAAAAGAAAGCGAATGCATGTATTTCTGAAGAGATTCTCAAATATTGTCTGTGCATGTACAGACTTGTAATTCAAAGTTTTAAGAATTAGGCCATCTGCTTGATATTCTGTCCTAAACCAGCTGTTTGTCATTCCCTAACTGTTCTGACAAATGATATATTAAATAAACAGAGGGGAATTACCTTTGATAAATCAGATTATTATGACTTTTATTACAACTGTGGTACCATTTTCAGTAGAGTGAACATTGTAAAGGGGTACTTGAGCTAAAACCTCCAGACAGAAAGGGTACAGTTTTGAAAACAAGTTTGAAAACCCCTGACCTAGACTAATACAGTTAGTATTTGTTTCAAGGGATTTCCAACAAAAAATGTTTTTTCGTTTGTAAACATTCTTATGTTCTTATTTATGTAAGCCACTGATGCAAGGGGTCGAGCAATACTTTGATACACTTTAGATACACTACCGGTCAAAAGTTTTAGAACACCCCAATTTTTCCAGTTTTTATTGAAATTTAAGCAGTTCAAGTCCAGTGAATAACCTGAAATGGTACAAAGGTAAGCGGTAAACTGCCAGAGGTTAAAAAAAAACAAAAACTGAAAAATAATGTACATTTCAGAGTTATACAAAAAGGCCTTTTTCAGGGAACAAGTAATGGGTTAACAACTTACAGCTGTTCTGCAGCAATGGAAGTAAATTAAGCCTTGAAAGTTGATGCTAACAATTCCTACAGGTGTCCCAACTTTTGTTGATTACTTACAAACCCTCTGTCTGTATAAAAGCAGTGTTGGAACAGACTGTGTTACTACACCCTCTTAAGCATTATTTGGACAGTATTGTACTGCAGGAAGTAGTATATTGCTATCATAATGGCGAGAAAAAGGCAATTAACAAAGGAAGACAGACAGACCATTATAACCCTTAAAAGTGTAGGTCTTTCCTTTCGAGAAATTGCAAAGAAAGCCAAGGTGTCAGTGAGCACAGTTTCCTACACCATCAAAAGGTACTTGGAAACTGGAGGAAACTCTGACAGGAAGAGGTCTGGCAGACCCAAAGCCACAACAGAATCAGAAGACAAGTTTCTGAGAGTCAACAGCTTGCGTGATAGGTGGCTCACAGGACAACAGCTTCAAGCACAGCTTAACACTGGTCGAAGTAAGCAAGTCTCAGTTTCAACTGTGAAGAGAAGACTTCGAGCTGCAGGTTTGACAGGTCGAGTGGCAGTAAGAAAGCCATTGCTAAGATGGCAAAATAAGAAAAAGAGGCTTGCCTGGGCCATGAAGCACCAAAATTTGAAATCTTCGGTTACGCCGTCGAGTAGGCGAAAGGATGGTTCCTCGGTGTGTGACACCAACTGTCAAACATGGAGGAGGAAGCGTGATGGTCTGGGGCTCTTTTGCTGGATCCTGAGTCGGTGACATGCACAGAGTGAGTGGCACCCTGAACCAAAACGGCTACCACAGCATTTTGCAGCGCCATGCAATACCCTCTGGTATACACCTAGTTGGTCAGGGGTTCATCCTACAAGAAGATAATGACCCAAAACATACCTCCAGGCTATGTCAGAACTACCTTAGAAGAAAAGAACAAGACGGTAGGCTTCAAATCATGGAATGGCCAGCAGTCTCCAGACTTAAACCCCATCGAGCTGGTTTGGGATGAACTGGAACGAAGGGTGAAAGCAAAGCAACCTACAAGTGCAACACATTTGTGGGAACTTCTGCAACAGTGTTGGGAAGAACTTTCCGAACAATATTTGATTTCCATTGTAGAAAGAATGCCACGAGTGTGTTCGGCTGTTATATCTGCAAAAGGTGGCTACTTTGATGAGTCAAAAATTTAGATTAAATTTTGTTAAACAAAACGATTCCATGATTTCTTTTTTATCTCCAATTGTTTATTTGTTCTATGCTTTGATTTCAGAGTACAATGAGACATGAAACTGCGTAAATTTCAATAAAAACTGGAAAAATGGAGGTGTTCTAAAACTTTTGACCGGTAGTGTACATATACAACAAAGCTACCAAACTCAATTTGAGACTAGATCCAGAAAGTTTATATTGGATAGATACACCACCTTTCTAAAATGTGTAACATTATGTCATTCATCATTTAACAACCAGATACTCCCTTTAAAAATTAATGCAATAATGAAAGATTACCAACTTTACTGCAAGTCCAAAAATACTACATTTAAAGTTATTGAAAGAAAAAAAACAGGGTACATTACACAACGTAAATTACACTTAACATTTTGAATATTCACTTCTCCTTTTTAAAATAAATTTGCAAGGTCAAAAGCAAATTATCACAGGGGTGACCCTCACAGAGAATTGTGAGGGTCTGGAACCAACTCCCCAGTATCAAGTCCAAAACACACAACTTAACATATATTTTAATAGCTGCTAATAACAAATACCTGCAAGAAACCCTGCATCCTGTGCATACTGTACCACAAAGCTGATCAGCTAATACTAACAGTAAGAAGCATAACAAATACTGATATAGGCCTATGTTTTCAAGGGATTTAATTTTTAAATCTAAACAAACAATCTTGCCACTGCATTAACTGTATTATTAGTAAAGGGTAAGGAAACTGAATTTAAAGTTACTGGCCAGGTTTCCAAGCAGTTTAGAAACTCCAAATTCTCTCTCCACTGTCGTGACGTATCTGACGTAGCACAAACATACCACGCGCAATCCTCACACTATAGGAAGTGAGCGTCTAAAGCATTGTACGACTTTGAAGGGTCGGTAAATCGCCTTCTCACGCTAAAAGACCGTACAATTGACCACACTGGAAATGTATCCCTTTGCAATAAATAAATAAAACTAAGCCTTTTGCAAAGCACAGAAAGATATTTATTTTCACTCTTTACACTTTTCTTATCTCAGATAGCCGATTGCTTTAAGTCTAGATTTTTCTGTCCCTTAGCAAATAAGATGCAATTCATTGTACAGTAGCCTTAAGTAACATCTATCAAGGACAAAAAGTCACTTTTGTACCCCAATATGTATTAAATTAGCATAGCTGTATTACTGTGAGTAGTGTAGTCTATTGTAGCTTTACTACCAGTATTTTCAAAATGTACTATACTAAACATTTTGACTGGATCAATTTTTATCATTAGCCTAAAGTGCTGGATTTTAGCTCTGTTCGTAGACTTCCATAAGGATTAGAATTGCTGAAGCTACGGTTCTGTAGGAAAAAAAAAAATATATATATATACACACACATATATATATATATATATATATATATATATATATATATATATATATATATATATATATATATATATATATATAATTATTTGTTTATTTAGCAGACGCCTTTATCCAAGGCAACTAACAGAGACTAGGGTGTGTGAACTATGCATCAGCTGCAGAGTCACTTACAATTACGTCTCGCCTGAAAGCACAAGGAGGTTAAGTGACTTGCTCAGGGTCACACAATGAGTCAGTGGCTGAGGTGGGATTTGAACCGGGGACCTCCTGGTTACAAGCCCCTTTCTTTAACCACTGGACCACACAGCCATACATACATACACACGCATGCACACACGCACACGGCTAGAAGATAACTTTTTAAGGCAGTAGTGAGGATTAGCTACCTGCCTGGAAAGTAGGTAGCAACATGGTCTTATTCGGTAGCGGTTTATTCAACTGTATTTGTAAGGAGAATTTCTCTCCCTAAAATAAATCTTTGTGGAAACCCAAATGACCTGAAAAAGTACAAACAAAATTGCGTGAGAAGGTGGTGACTTTTTTTTTCATGGAAACCCTGCCACTGTTCTTTCCCTTAACCATTATTTATTTTTTACACACATCATTCACATTTCTTTAAAACGCTTACCACATTTTATCTTTTGATTAGAACTATCAAGACAATTTCTCAGATTCATCCCCAGCTATTGATTAGCAAAAAGGTTTTTAAGGTTGGCAGAAACGATAAGAAATGATGTGAAAGAATGTTCAGTCAGACAGGTTAAGCAGCAGTGTACTTACAGGTTTTTAATTAAAATACACCTTTTGTATACCGTATATGCAGCATTTCATTTTACAGTTATGCTGATCAGTCAGGTTTGGTTCCAATAAACAGTTTGCCAGATGGATTGACTGTGACTCTCAAGACATATCTGTTTAATTCTGGCAAGAGTGAGCATTACCTGCCTGACTGGTGTACAAACTAAAAAAGATAGCAGTTGAAACATTAAGGGTGGATTACAACACAGTATAAATATCAGAATTTGATGTTTGTGTCAGCTCTGGGGTTGTACATGCTCTCAGATGCATTCTCAGCCATTTTGGACCACTTTCAGAAGCAAATTTGAACTTGACTTTGTAGAAAAAGAAATTCAAAAATTACATCAATTACAACTCGTCATTTTACCAGATGGATCAACCTGATAAATCTCACATCAGGCTAGTCAACAAACATAGTTTTTGAAATGCTACTGATCAAACCTTTTACATGTATGCCCAATTCACATATTCATTTTATAAAAGAGCTGCAAAAATCATATACCATCTCTGCTTAACTCAATCAGATATTGTAAATACAGGATTAATACCATTTTTCTGAGTTTGACATCATTTTCTATGTTGATAACTAATAAGCAACTGTAAAACATTTTAGCATTAAGTTTATTTAACTGTATAATACAGAATTCTAAAAAATGATACTCACTTTTACCTTTCTTATTCAGTAACACAAGTCAGTTTTGGTATCTATAGGGGAGTGTTTCATTCTAAAAGCAGTACAACAATTCAGTGTACATTAATCAATGTAAGAAGCAATGGTCAAAGAATTTTGTGTCTCAATCATAGGCGCCTAACTTTGTTAAAACAGTAGGGGGACAAACTGAGCATAATAGAGAAGCAAATGTTTGTTTGTTTGTTTGTTTTTTTTTACAATTAAGAAACTCTAAGAAACCAAGCAAACTTTGCTGTTGTGGTTACGGTATCAGTAATTGCAAACCTACAAAATTGGGCAGATGTTTCAGCATAAAATGGACAATATGTACTTACTGAGCATGCATTAAATACAAATACATGCAAGTCTCCACAGTGCTACACCTAGAATTCCCACATGTCGTTTATTAAAGGAAAGTAAAAAGCAAGTACTGTTCTTTAGAAGGTAATTATTCCCCAAGTAAGGTAGTTCAAAATACTTGCCATGTCAAAAGCACTGTTTTTACTATAAAAAAAAATAAAAAAAAGATTTCACTATTAAGCAAAAGCAAAGAATTTTTTTTTTTTTTTTTTTGCTGAATAAAACAAATTTCAACAGTATAAACTGAGTTGCAGGAAGGACCAGTCGAGTTGTTTCTTGTTTTATACCATTAAAATGGTCTCATTGCTCTAAGAAATTGTGTCTTTGCCTTTGTGCTTGCTTCTAAATATGGTCCATTGAGTTAGAGAGCAAAACAATAATGTAACTGCTGCTAGTGCAACAAGTCATTTCTTGCTAGTTTTGAAATGTTTATATTTTTTACATTAATATTTAGGCAAGTTTTACACTTGCTTTGGATCGGGTACATTATTTATATCTTTAACCAGGGCTGACTGTGCGCAGAATGGCAGGGAGAGTATAAGCAAACAGTTTAATTACCTTACAATTCAGGTGCATGCCTTTAAAGTAAGATTAAACTATTGTAATTATTTATACACAAATAAGCTTATTTGATTTGAAAAATGTCTTAGGCAAATTCCTACTTGGTTTGCTTTAATGAGTAGTACACAACAAGCTTCAATATGAAAGCTGAAAATTAGTTTTAATAAAAGAACAAGTTTTTAAATGTAAAAAAAAATAAAAACACATTTCTAAAGTAAAAACAGGATTCTGTTATTTTGCAATACCACGGCTTCAGATTATTACTAGTGCTTAATAGCAGTAACATTTTATTTAGAGTTGTTGTTGAACTTAAACCCGTTCATGGCCCAGCAGCAACACAAACCTACGAACGTCCTTGTTTAAATTAAATTAATAAATAACCGTCTGAATATAATTTAATTAATAGAGAATAAAACTAACTAAACTAACAAATACTTAGCCTGTATTTAATTAATTATTTATTGAAGTATCCAAACTGCCCAGCATCTTCTGTTGCAGTCACACAGCTGCTAATGTTATCTATTATAAATAGTGCTCTATGGGTTAGGTGCCTATGGTCTCAATCAAGTTACAGTTCAACAGGACAAAAATATACTAAAAGGTAACAAGTCATCAAGTACGTGCGAAAACATTAGAGTTTTCCTCCACCCCCCAGATTTTTTGGGGCATTTCTACATGAATCACAGGAATGGACCTGGGAGAGTCCATTTTGACAGAATTCCGTCTACAGACAGAGCACTTTCATCCACGAAGATGTTTTTGTACAGAGCCTTCTGTAAATATGTGCCGTCTCATTTTGATGTAACCTATACAACCACATGAAAAGTTAGAATGAGGTGATTTTTTTGTCAACATATAGACCTAGCCTACTGTATAACATATAGGTGTGGGAATTTCAAATAATAAGATACTAGAGTATACCAAGAATAAAAGTTTCGAATACCTGAATACTCGACCTCTAATTACTCACAGCAATACTAACAGGTCCTTAGAAGGTATTGCATCAATCACACATAGAGATGCATTAAATAAATACATCAACAGTAGCGGCGAAGAAACATCTAAGGCATCTGTGACACGATGGCTCGTGTGGCGACGTCAGACCAGGAACTGAATGGGCACAGTCTGTTTAGTAAATGCGCATTTTGGCTGGTTTACTGTAAAATAAAAAGATTTAACAAAACACAAACACCTTTACAAACAAAACAAAAATGGCACATTGACCAAAACAAATAGGCAAACAAAACTCTAACAAACAAGTACCATGCTGGTGCTTCCAGCACAAGTAGCAAGTGTTATTTTTGTTTTTAATTCTCCTCTGTCTCTCTCCCGCAACTCCTCACTGTACACCCAACCCAATGTGCATGAAACATTCAATTATTTTATACAGTCTGCACGAGGACGAATTGTGCACTTCCCGTGCCCCCATACAAATACCCATTTTAATCTGCATGTGAAGTGGTGTGCATTTCCCTATGCCTAAATACAAATATACATTTTACATTACCTGTGCTACATAACCCATACTCTGTGCACCACTACAATAATAAATATAACAGACCACATAAAACACAAAACACAGAATAAGCACAGAATAAATCCATTGGACGGAAAAATATTTTGTCTTGCGTTCACGGGATGCAGACATGCATATTCGCGGTAATCTATTGCACGGCAGCAAAATGTAAACCGTAAAATACTTGCTTGTTTAAAAAAAATATACTGTGTATATATATATATATATATATTCCACAATATAACAGCATTGATTAAGTTACACTCCAGTCCTGTAGGAGGCAGCAATATGCCGCATATTTGGCTTACACAGCAATATTAAGGATATTTACTTTTAGGCCCTGTCCACACTACACAACCGATCTCGAGAACTGTACTCAAAAAGGTTTTAATTAATCCAGCTCAAAGGGTCCACACTGAAGTACTGTTTCATGTTCAGTCGGGCGTAATGCTTACACACTATAACTATTAAAATAATTTGGTTACAGTTTCTAGCAGCGCAATGAACAGTGGAAATTACTACAATAGTATCCCACCATGAACTGTATTTTATTTTAAAATAATATGTTATGCTCCATATTAACAGAGGTCAATATTGCTAAGAAATAAAACAAGTATTTTGTAAAAAGTAAATGTGAACACACACACACAGGTTTTCAGGTTTTATTTTTAATCAGGTGACATCCCTAAAACAAATTTAACTGATTCCGTTTCATAATTAAACTAGTTTAACAGGGATGTCCTGACAGATTTTTTTAAGCATAACAATAAATACCTTGTGCAGCGTGTACACTGATAGCAAGTCAGTTGTCAATCGGAAGTTTTTTATGCTAAGCAGTCTGTACTAACGAGTACTAGTAGTGATCGAAGCAGTTGCAAGCAGTAGTAATGCAGAAAAAAGCAAACGAAAAATCCGTTCTTATAATTTTGAATGGGAGATGAAGTATCCATGGTTTGTTTATCGACATGGCAAGATGTGCTGTAGTGTGTGTGAAAGTCAGCTGCTGGGCAAAAAAAGATAAAAAAAAGTATCTACACGTGGATGTACAGATTTTCATGAATCTTCTCTTAAAAAGACAGACACGGCAATGCTGTTGCTGTTATTGGAATGCAGAAAAAGATGAAAACACACGTAGATGAAGGCAACAAACAGTGCTTAGAATCCCGTCTCATCTTGCAAACGGTCTACTGTTCATATATAAAAAAAGTGTGTCTGTATTCATATGTATATCTATACACAGACAGAGATTGTTTAAACTACTCTATGGCATAGAGTTTAAATGTTCATAAAAAATTACCAAAATGCACATCCCTGGAGTTTATTGCCTTTGTGTTAACAATAGTTTAGTATATGATGGATGGGACGCAAAATTTTGGGCATGTGTATTTCAGCAACAGAACAGAAAAGCTAGCGCGACCTCTGTATTTTTTCTTTTTTTTTTTGCGGAAAACAAGTTCCAATGTTTTCTAAGCTCATTGCCACCGACTATAAAATTCAAATAAAACTGGTAAGAAGGCATGTGCAGGGCACTTGGTCACTTCTGCTGAACAGAAATGAGTAAGCTTAGTTCATACTGTTTTTAGAAGCACACAATCACAGGGTTTTTACCCTATTAGGTACACTAAACTGTAAGTAAGAAATAAGAATACATAGCTGAGGGGTTTTAACTATAAAACACAGAACTTTATAAAAAGTACCTTCAAAACGTTCATCTGCATTATTAACACCCTTTGACGACTTGTATAAAACACACAACACTACTGCTTACTAACAAAGCACAACAACATGTTTGCTCAATAACATCAATGCTATAAAAGATAACAAAAACAAGATTTACTGTACCCGTACTTGCTAATTAATTATATAATATAATAACCATTTTAAAAAGTCTGATTCCGGAATCGAGCCGATATCAGTTGCAGACTGATAACAGCAGAACTCAAACAACAACGGCTTAACATTGCCCGAGTAGTTTGCAATCAAAACCCAAATTAAAGTAAACTTTTAACAAATGCAAACAAACACAAAACTAAAACAGAGACGCATCACAACGCCGGCCACATTGTGTGTTTTCTTCCAAAGTAGCAGATGGGTTCTTGCATTTTAGATAATAGAGCATTTATCTCATTGAGATACGCAATACTTGTGCTGCAGAGATTATATTGCACCGTGGTATCGTTTTTCAAAATACTTGCATGTGTTCCTTTTTTTTTTTTTTTTTAGATGCCATTTTCACTCCTCATGTACTCCCTTAGCCAATAGCACAGCTAGGTAATGAAGGGCACCCCCCTCCCTATCAGTACTGGCTGATCACTTTTAACTTCTTCCTGTCTTAAATACCATGCCAAGTATTTTTGGTGTAGTTAGCACATTTTTTGATTTGTTTTAGAAGTATTCGAAACTTGACCAAAGTATTTGAGTAGTAATTTTATTTAGAATACTCAAATATTCAGACTCGCCCCAAATAACATACATGTTTTTGTAGCAAAGAAATAGTTATTTAAGATTTCAAATGCAATAGCCAAGCTTGACCTATGCAACTTTAAACCAAATCAGCATCCAGATACGGTAGTATATTTTCCAGGGTCACCACATCAAAATGTGACAAAAAGATCAGGGCTTGCCAAGTAGCCCATCATACTATGATCCTCAAAATACCAATACTAGCTGCATTATTTGTGACAACAGTAGGCTATTAAGAGAACTGTGAAGAAACACTTGGCAATGGGTATGAACACTATCATGATTTTTGAATGTTATGGAAAGTATGACACATTTCATAATGCAGCCTCATAGTGTACATGTGTATATTGTACTGCAAGAGATTGAGATCCCTTAGACAAGTATTTTACCATTTCTAAAATTAAAAATTGTAGTTCTTTGATGGTCAAAAGTTGATACTAATCTGTAAATCAAAACAGGATAGATTAACTGTGGAGAACTAGAAGAGATCATACAGTGCAATCACCAGAACAATCCTATAAATCCTTCATCCGCTTGCATAACATCCTGTTGGGTATTATTATTATTTAGTCATTTAGCAGACACTTTTATCCAAAGCAACTTAGAGACTTGTGGGTAAACTATGCATCACAACTGCTTCTGCAGAGTCACTTACAATAGGACCTTGGTTTTACGACTCATCCGAAGGTATACTACCCAGTCAGCTAAAAGTAGGATTCATTATGAAGCAATCAGCTTCTAAACTGTACGACTTTCTGCTTCTGTACTTTAATTGCATTTCATTAAAAGATGATAAAAACGATGCACTATATTTTGTAGGCATACTGTAATGGCAGTACCAGTTCAGTAAATACACGTGACAGTCTACGTCCTGCAATGATGTAAAACATCAGGACAGATTTTTACCATGCAGTGTTCGCCTACCAATCTCACGAAGATGTAACCAGAGGACAACCTGGAGAAGACTCAATCCTTCCTGCTTCTTGAAATATGTATATATTTTAATATTCCGCTTTTAAGTATTTATGAGGATTATTTAATATATTTTTAGATAAAACTTTAAATATGTATGCAAACCAGAGATTGCAGCTTAAGACTTCTTTACAGCTTAAGACCAAAAGCTGTACAACAGTAGACATTACTATAGCTAAGCTTTTTAGAAGGATGATTACACAAACAAAAATGGGGGGGAAATCATAGAGTACAGTACTATAAAAATGTAAAGATCTTTTTTGCAAGTAAATAAATCTGATTGGTTACAAATATTTAAAAAAAACCTCAAATATTAAAATGTTTAAAAGTGTATTGTTTAAACATTTCTGATAGTAAAAAAAGATTTTAACACCCCTAATAAAATTATTTACCTAATACTGTACTACCTCTTAGTTTTGTTCTGTATGACAGCATAAGAATATATCCACAAACTTTTTCATGCCTGGGGGTCAACCCAGTTGCGTAGTAGATTGTGCAACTCTTATGTCATTTACATGAAGTCTGCACTTGAACAAACAAACAATTTCGTAGACTTGCTAATCTATAGTATGTAGACATCAGCTTTTTTAAAGCAGTGCTTATTAATGGCGACAAGTAAATAATGGGTATAAACAACAGGGAAGTCCTGATATGAGCACGACTAGGAAAAAAGTAGAAGCCCTGGTTCTAATTTTCTTTATTACATCAAATTAATATGATACATAAATATATACAGATCATATTTTTTTTTTCTTTTTATAGATCTGTATTTAAAAAGAATAAATAAATAAAATATAAACATGTTGGTGAAAGGCATTTAAAACTCTATACAGAAAAATGCACAAGACCTGTAGGCCTACTTCTTGTCAAGCAGAATTTGTTAACGTTTGCATTTTATAGGAAAATCTATCTCTTAAGATGGCAGCTTGTTTATACTTACTTTACGCATAGACTGTAGTCTACAGTATAAGCCAGTGGTACTCAACTCTGACCCTCGAGATCCAATCCAGTCCACGTTTTTACTCCAAGCATGTTCTAATGTAGTTAATTGAAGGTGTTAAGAGGCAATTAACTAATTTAGGACCTGCCTGGGATAAAGACCAGGACTGGAACCGATCTCAAGGGCCAGAGTTGAGTACCACTGGTATAAGCCATCATCTAAGGCTGTATCTGGAGTGGGGTGCTATGGTTTCTACAGAAAACGTGTGGTCGCCAAGACCATCAAAACTTGGAGCACAGATTGCTGGTCAGAGAATAACAAACTTAATTTATAGCACATAACATAACACATTTAAACCATTATCTTTAACTTCAACATCAGATATAGAACATTTAAAAATGGATAGAGCTGAACAAATACTAAAAAAAATAGTTGGTTATCATAAGATTATATTTAAATGTTTTTCAACCCATATTCTAAAAAAAAAAAATGCAATACTGAAGTAATAACTATCACTTAAACCAGACAGTTAACCCAAACTAAATTATATCCCCTTTTCCTTCTCCTCAAATTAGTTTAACCATTGCAGAATGCAGTTTTGGTTTATGCATGGACCCTTGTTGTTTGAGCTAGTTTCAATTACTGATGTTTTCCGTAAAACAGATCTGTTGTGACCTGTCTGTTAGTAGTAGATTGGTGGAGAGACCACTTATTTGATCTTCCCACTCTTATATTAGCAACCACTGTATGTAAGCCAGAAGTAGTTTAAAACTGTAACACAGGCAGGTCTTTCTAGACACTTTGCTATCTGTATTCTGCCTAGTTAAATCCAGTGCAAGAGAATGAAGGCTATCTTTATCAGTGTCTTGTGTCAAAGTTAGACCAGCTGTCCCAAGCTGCATCAGCATGACGTTAATTGAATGTTTAAGTAATCCTTTCAAGAATGCGTTTGTATTCTGGAATGTCACTAGCTTTCTTAAAATAGAATATTACTATATGCAGGATCAGAACATCTTTAATAAACACTGACATACTGCAGGCATATGCCTCTTTCATCACTCGCAAATATGAAACGTACAACAGTTGTTCATTTACAGTATGGGCTCACAAAACAGTACAGAAAGACTGAAAACGCACCTCTTTCACGTTTGTCAGCACTCAACAATAGCCTTTGCCCAACATAAAAATATCACAACAATGTCAAACCGTGGCTGTAGATGTTTGAGGGCATTAATGGTATATATGTTGAAGTACTTGCCAAACTATTGTGAACTGAGAGAGAGAGAGAGAGAGAGAGAGAGAGAGAGAGAGAATTTACTGTTATGTACAGTAGGACTACAGTACAGGTTTGACTGATAAATTAAACCATTAACTATTGCATAAAGTTCTTCCTTCAAAAAAAGTGGATTTTTTTAATAAAGTGATCGAAAAGGCAAATTGTCAGAGTATTAAACGTTAGGTTATTATCATAACCCTGGTTCCCTGAAATAGAAATGTAACCATTACCGTATGGCCATATTACAGTATGAGTATTTACCTCTTAAAGACCCGAAACCTGAATAAGATATATCAAAGCTGCTCATAGAACGTGTGACGCAGTCATGGCCCGCCCCAGAGCAGAAAAGCACTGCGGTCACAGACCTCAATGTCATTTTTCCTTCAAACCTGCTGCAATCATGGTGAATGCTTAAATTTATATTTCAGGGAACCAGGGTTATGATAATAACCTAATGTTCCCTTTCAAGTACGAAATGTAACCATTACCATACGGGTAAGTGTACCAAAGCCGTTGCAAGGGCAATATTGCAGGACGATTGGAATGCTGCAAGGCTAAGCCGAAAGACTGCCTGCCATGTGCGATACCATACGGAACCCCAGTAACAAGTAGCTAGGGCTAAAAAATGGATGGAGAAACTCACCTCTATACCTGTGCTGCAAGGGTCGATTGAAAAGCCACCCTTAATACTAGTTCCAAAACCATAGTTTTCAGGATCCACGCCATTAAGTCTGTAGAACCTTGTAAAGGTATTGGGAGTAGCCCGCACTGCTGCATTGCAATTGTTGTCGATATACACCCTGCAATAAAGCCCACGAAGTTGCCATGCCCCTGGTGGAATGGGCAGTGAATTTTTCTGGAGGTGGCAAGTTGGCTAGCTCATAGGCAGTTCTGACTGTGTCTGCTGTCCATTTGGACAGCCTCTACTAAGACAGGGCTTGACCATGGGACTTCACCCCATAGCAGACAAAAAATTGTTTGGACTGCCTCCAACTTATCATCCTGTCAACATAGTACACCAAGACCCAAACTGGGCAGAGAGTATGGAGCTGTCGCTCTCTGTCAGACTGGAAAGAAGGTGGATAGAAAGCTTCTAATTCCAGACTGGTTGACACGGAATGCCGAGATCGTCTTCGGCAAAAAGGCAGGTTTGGTACGGAGCGTGACCTTTGTCTTGGCAGGCTTTTGCAATGGAGAATGCCTGCATCTCACTCCCCCGCTTTGCGGAGGTGATAACAAGCAAGAAAGCTGCTTTGGGGGATAAATATTTTTGCTCAGCTGAAGCATGGGCTCAAATGGAGGCTTCAAGAGTGCATTAAGCACCACTTTTAACCTCCAGTGAGGAACAATGTCCTTCCTAGGAGGCCGAAGCTGCCGAGCCCCTTTAAAAAATTGCCCTGCCAGGAAGCGAGCTCCTGGGGAGACGGAGTCAATTTTGACATGGCAAGCCGAAATGGCTGCCAGATAGACCTTTAACGTGGAGGGGGATTTCCCCTCGTCAAAAAAGGTCCTGCAAAAATTGCAGTATAACTGCCATGGGACAGGTCGTGGGATCGAACCCACGAGGCAGACACAGTCTGAAAAACATCCCACTTGTACCCGTACTGGGAATGCATGGACGGTGCTCTGGCATTCTGCAGGGTGTCAATAACCCTATTAGAAAGCCCCAAACTGCTCAAATGCAGCCATTCAGGGGCCAGACCCAGAGCTGCTGCTCAATGGGTGGGGATGTCGTAAGGTCCCCCATGCCTGACTGAGCAGGTTGTGGCGCTTGGGCAGTCTCCAGGGATGGCAGATCCTGAGCAGGGACAATAAGGTGCTACTAGGAGCACCTTGGCCCAGTCCTGCTTGATTTTCTCCAGACACAGCGGGAGCAGGGCGAGCAGTGGGAAGGCATATAACAGTTGCCTCAGCCACTAGTGTGCCAAGGCATTTATTGCCAGCAGGGTTCCCGCCTCCTATTATGGAGAACCAGAGGGAACAGTGGGTTGATTCCTGGGAGGCAAAGAGATCTATCACTGCTCTCCCAAACCTCTCCCAAATGAGGCTAATCACCTCAGGGTGAAGCCTCCACTCTGAGGCACTGGGTACTCTCCTTGAGAGGAGGTCCACCGCCAAGTTTGTCACGCCGGGCAGATGTACTGCCCGTAGTGAAAGGAGGTTCTTGTGTGCCCAGAGCAAAAGCTTGACGACCTCTCTTCTGGCGACACCACCCAGTGCTACGTCAAGGTGTAGATGGGCCGGTTGTTTCCACCAAGAGAGTGCCTTCAGACAGTGATGAGACACTGTCAATAGGCAGTTGCGTTTCAACATGGGCTGAAAAACCCTGCTGTTGAACCAGGCCTGCTGCCATCAAGTCCAAAACGTTGGAACGTTACTACCGTGGGCACTCTGTTGAGCTGAAAGAGCTCCAAACAGGCAGCTGTTCTCTGCACTCTACTGTCCGAGCACACAGTCCAAGCACGCTCCTAGACAGGAGGCTGACTGAGAAGGTGTGAGCTGGCTCTTCGCATGATTCAACGTAAGGCCCAACCGTTGATGGTGAAGTTCTGTCTGGGCCTCTCCGTTGCTGGAGATGAGCCAGAAAATTGAGCACTCTGATGTCTTTGAGTCTCAATAGGGCCAGGATAGCTTCCATGCACTTCGAGAAGGCACAGGGAGCTAGGGAGAGGCCAAATGGCAAGGCATGGAACTCATAAGCTGTTCCCTGAAAGGCAGACTGTGCGTTGTTTTTTTGGGGATGTGGAAATAGGCATCGTTGAAGCCACTGTGGTGAATCAGTCACCTGGCTTGATTGACTGCAACAGCTGTTGCATTGTCAACATTTTGAACCTCCTTTGGATCTGTCTAACACCACCATCCCGCTTGGGCACTAGGAAGTACCTGGAATAGGTTTATCATGCGAGTAGCCCGTTTTTGCAGAAGAGCTACCTCCCCAGACACCACAGCAGCATCCTGTGTGTCCATGACTGTTGTAGTCATGCCCCAAAAGGGAGGGGGGCCATGCTTGAACTGCAGTGAGTAGCCAGTCTGAACGGTAGTAAGCACCAAGATGTCTGTGGTGCACTGACGCCAATAGTTCAACTGGCTCCCTGAGAAGGGGCCCTGGGCCTTTCGCAGGAAATTCCTTGGGCTGCTGCTTAGCCTGTGGCTTCTGTCTCTGCGCAGGGTGACAGAACCTTTTGAAGCCTCCACGGCGAGCAGCCGTGGTGCCGGTTTCGAAAATCACCTCTGGCAGTGGCCGCAGCCGTCTGTGCCGATCTTTGAGGCTGCTGGGGCCTAGGGCAATTGGGAAGCAGGTGAACCAGCTCCTTCATGGATTCCCATGCGCGGTGAGAGCGCTGCAGCATCTTGTCCACCAAATGTATGCCCTGGTGTAATCAGGGCGCCAAACAGTAGTGATTTGTCTCAGTCAGGTAAACGTGCCTGGGAAATCCAAAGCTGCCTATGTGCAGCTACCAGCGTAGCCAGGTTCCTACCCGCAGCCTGCCTGTTGAGTTTGGACACGTGGAGCAGGTTATTGTTAGCCAGGTGCAGCTCATCCAACTGTTGTGGTGAGGGCCTGTGGTTCTCAGAAAGGAACCTCAGCAAATGGAACTGGTAGGCTACCAGGATGCTATTATAATTGCAGGAGCTGTTGCCGGGTGATCCCAGGACAACTGGATTTCAACACGGGAGAGATGGTAGGCACATCATTGAGATGGACTGCCTTGTTTCGCCTTCTGTAGGCCAGGGCACTTGCAAAATTGCAGTGGCCCTTTTTATCAGCGGCAGAAGCTCTGTTGACCGGGAGAACTTAACTGCAGGGGATGCGCTTGTAACGGTTTGCGACCTGGGGTGCCAGGTAAATGATCATTTAGAGAAAATTATTTATTTTTTTGAAACCCTACAATGCCCCAGGGATAGGTTTATCATGACAATGACCAACCAACCTAAATGTAAATAAATAGTAAGGAAGGGAGAAGAGAACGTTGCAAAGAAGTAACATTTATCATTCAATATCCATCAACAATTACAATAGCAATTAATCAATTAATTATTATTATATCTGCCCCCCCCAAACAGAAATAATGTACAATGTGCAATAAGCTTACCTTTAAATTAAATCAACAGGCTTAAGCGTAATCCTATTGATAATTAATTACAATACCCAGTTATACATTGCAACACCAGTAAAAAAAAAAAAGATACATATTTATTTATTTATTCCAACTTATTGCTGCTTAAGAAATCACACATTTCTAAATACATACTGTGAACAGGTATAGTCCACGTAAGTATGAGATGCGCATGTGGTGTCTGTTTTGGTGCAGAAGAACGTGACAGAGACTCAGGTCCAAGGAGATTTCTGTTTTAAT
Organism: Acipenser oxyrinchus oxyrinchus; assembly: GCA_030684275.1. NCBI lineage: Eukaryota > Metazoa > Chordata > Actinopteri > Acipenseriformes > Acipenseridae > Acipenser > Acipenser oxyrinchus. Next base: position 27,092,447 of record CM060253.1, on the reverse strand, counting down.
GATTTTCCTTTTTCTCTTATCTTCAATAAAAATGAACACACAGAAGTTCCAGTTATCAAGACAAATAATAAACAAACTCAAATAAACACAGTCCAGGACTTTCTTTATGGATCGAGACCCTCAGGTAAGTAGTTGCTTGTTGTATCCAAGTTCCTTCGGTGTTGGCTTGGTATTGTGGTTTCTTTCTCTTTTCCAGGTTGGCGCGGACGTCCACCAGATGGCGCTTTGGAGTCGTGATCGTCCCCGTCCTCTACTCACAGGTTTGTACTCCCGACTGCCCCGGTGGTCCGTTGCGGAAGAGTACGGCCCCAACACCCAGCCAACCTTTCGTTAAGGTAAGTAATAACAGTGCTGTGTAGATTAGAATTAGTATAGGTGATCAAACAGTGAGCAATGAGCGTTCTCTAACTCTCGCCACTCTTTTGTTGCAGGTTCCACTGTTTCCTGGACATAAAATAAAGTTGTGTTTCGTTTAAATAACCCTGTTTGCGTCCCTGCGTATTATTACACAGTTCAACACTTCCAGATGGACACAGTTCTCCTGGGTTAATAACTTGCCCTGTTCGTGGGCTTTTGATACAGTCTTTAAGCACTCTGTTTGAATACACACAAGTCCCGTACTTCAGTAGCTCCCAGCATATCAAAGGTAAAACACAGCGTACTCACTCTACAGCAATCCGTGTTCTCTGCGTTGCTCCGATACAGGGAAGCGTGTAGTCCGCCGTGTTGTTTCAAGGTAGAACCACCGTGCACTGTCCCGCTGTAGAAACAATTGTTGTCTCCGACTGTTGACAATGGTAGTCCGTAAGGTTGCTTCAATGCAGTGCCCCAATACGCTGTACCGCTTTTAGAAACAAATGCTAAAATTGTATTCCTCTGGTTTACCACTGGTTAATATCCCAATCTCGCTCCCAATGCAGCTGCCCACTTTTGTCTTGGTTAGGTACTCTCCCGTCCCACAGCTCGTGTGTGCACCTGTTCTCACTCTCTCCCCCACTATCTGATTCCAGCAGCTTTTTAAAGCTGCCGCTGTTACCCGTCATGCAATGTGGGTTTTCCCCGTTGTTGGGAAATGTAGTTCCTGGTCGTTCTGTGTCTCTTCCAGGGTTACTCCCTGTACCTGCTGTCTCTAACCCTCTCACAATACATACACATACATCAGCCCTTTAACAAGGAGGAAAGTGCAGCAATACTTAGTTACAACAGGACAATACATATTCATATTACTTTTAGCAAAGTTGAGAATAAGTGCAATATTACGCAATTCAAAGTGCAACAGTTCTTGAAAGGAACAATGGCGTTGAGGCTTGTGACCGCAGTGCTTTTGTGCCTTTGGGGTGGGTGGGCCATGAGTGCCTCAAAGGCTCTACGAGCAGCTTTGATATATCTTATTCAGGTTTCGGGTCTTAATAAGAGGTAAATACCCATATGGTAATATGGGCATACAGTAATGGTTACATTTCATAATTGAAAGGTAAACAACAGTTATAGAACTAACTTTGTAGTTTTATAAAGTTAAAATGATCGTATTCCTCTACAAGGACCAAAGTGTAAAATGTAATCACGGATTTGTCGCATATCACCTTGTGCACCTTCAGCTTACTGCTTATCATAGAATAGCAAGCGTTATTCTAGACTGACAATTTTGTATTGAACGTGTTTCTGGAGCTTTGCGAGCAAACACACCATTAGACAGTTGTCCTTAAATGTACAAGGAAATGTTTCAACCTGCACCCAAGGAAAAACTCTGAACACAGCACATTGGCTTGACAAAGTAATATCAAAACAACATATCCCTCAACAGTTCAGTTAATTCACAGGATTTTGTCACGTGTGTTTAAATAATACATTCCTATTTCCAGGGATGTGACTGGATGGATCAAATCACATGGACAAAAAGTTTCTACCACTATTTGGTTAATAATAGTACATCAACCAGATGGAATATAGTATGTACATTAGCCTAAAAAGTATTTTAAACATGCAGGCCTATGTGACACTGCAATTTACTGGTCCCTATTCATTCATTAAAAAAACACAATCCTAGAGTGGTGGATTTCAACATTAATTTACTTAAATAAACTGTATGATATTCAATCACTGCAAAATGTTTGAAAATGTAACCATCCACTGTAAAAGTACCCAAAACCTGTTTTATCTAATTTCCTACCCAGCTAACTGTGTTTGAATTTAAAGAAAAAATTGGTTTAACTAGTAAGGTTCCATTGAAATTAAAATATCAAGTAGGGTTATATTAGAAGGTTCGTTCGCTAGCCAGGAATTTGAAGATTGTTCACGCACTGTAAGTTTTTTTTCTTTTTTTTTTTCTGTTAACAGAAATGGTTTGACAATGTGTGAACACTATAAATCACACATTAAATGTCACTCACATGCAAAATGTGACCTTTTTATTTGTATAATGCATATTACTTAAACAAAAGCTGTTGTATTAAAATCTACTACCAAATTGTTATATGTAGCAACTCTATATGGCGCTGATGTATGAAGCACGGTATATTATTATGCCAAAGCACTGGGGGGGTACCTATAGCGGTTGTAGTGCTTCAGTAAATATGTACTGAATACGTAGTGTACAAGACAGTGTAAGAGAAGTGCTATGGTAGAATATGTTTGAAACATACAAAATATACGCTAACACTAATAATTAATTTCGAAAAAACTGAGGACCGTCAATCCCTCCCCCCTCCAGCTCGTGTTAACCAGAGTCACATTTCTTCCTTCGCCATCTCGACAGCAAAGACAGCAAAATAATAGGTCAAATATAAACAAGTAGCTATGGTGACGTCACCAGTAAATTATGCAAATTAGTACCATCGACGGTTCGAACCTTCCTTCGGTAATGTGTTCTGAACTATATATAGTTCATATAGTAGCTGCTTAGTGATTCTGTACATTTTTAATCTCAAATATTATTATTATTATTATTATTATAAAGTGTTGACCATGTGTGTAAAACTGTTACTGATTCTATAAAAGGGTTTATACAAACAATATCATCTTTACATAATTACCAAAGAGTACTTCAAATTTGAAGAGTTGATAAGTCAATTTTTCTAAACAACACAAAAAGGCAAAAGTATTTAGAAAAATAGTAAAGTATATAGAAAAAAGTTAAAATTGTGTCTTTAAAATGAAACATATACTGATTTGGAATATTATTCAAATGTTGTATATCTAGAGTATTGCCCAGATTGATTATTCTAGGTTGCCATACTATCTTAGAGTTTTATTTTATCAATAATTGTTCAAATCCCTGCCCAAAACACACCAAGAGATTTCTTGGCTTCATATCACACTTCTTTCTTGAATAACCTTAGCCTGCTTATACTTATATATGTGTGTTAAGCGGACTTCTCAGCTGTTGAAATTTTTTTTTCCCCCCCAAACTACTACTACTTATAATATCTGGATCTTCCTACCCTTTATACAGGATGATTGGACCTCATTATATGACTAAACTGTACATGTTTCACTTGGACGTATTTTAAAATAGTGGGTTCCTTTCAGACCAAATCTTAATTTTACAAATCCCTTTCTCCCGACGTGTTTTTTTTTTTTTAATATGCAGTACCATACATCTCGGGGCTTTACACAGTACAATGCTATGCTTACTGTGCTTTCACTACTATGTTTTTAGGGATGATTACATCGGCCATGGTGTCCTCGGCTCACTGCGCCGCCTGAGGGCTTGCCTGTAAGCTGCCCAGAGCTGCGTTGTCCTCCGACGCTGTAGCTCTGGGTTGGATGCGTGGCAGGCCTGCAGAGTGAAAAAAAGCGGTTGAATGACAGCACATGCTTCGGAGGACAGAGTCAGCGCAGAGGTAGTAGCGATGAGCTGAGCTTTAACTACAATTGGATATGTCAAATTGGGAGAAAAATAGGGTAAAACAGGGCAGTGTGGAGTAGTGGTTAGGGATCTGGACTCTTGACTGGAGGGTCGTGGGTTCAATCCCTGATAGGGGACACTGCTGCTGAACCCTTGAGCAAGGTACTTTACCTAGATTGCTCCAGTAAAAACCCAACTGTAAAAATAATGTGTAAAAAAATAATGTAAAAATAAATGTACAAAAAAAAATAAATGTAATTGTATGTAAAAATAATGTGATATCTTGTAACAATTGTAAGTTGCCCTGGATAAGGGCGTCTGCTAAAAAATAAATAAATAATATATTTATATATATATATCCTGATTTAATTCCTCTAGTGTAATGTCTTTGGCGATTAAAGACATGGCCTGATTGAATGAAATACAAGTGGAAAGTAAAGCCGTTTATGAAACAAGCTGTAAGGACAACATCACAAATCTATCCCAGGCAAATGAACCGATAAGGAAAGAGATAATCATAGGAAATCAAATATTTTGTTGTTTTCTCACAGGATTAATATTTTTAATATATTTCGCAATGCGGTCAGTTGACCTAGCGGTCATGGGTCCATTGAACCAGTGAACCGGGTTTGTGGCACGGCTCATGGTTGTAACCAGAGATATTGTGGTTACAACCATGTCAAGATGGCGACGCAAGTTTTACAACTTGTTTCTGTAACCTTTTTTGAATAATGTAGATTATGTTTGTTTTTGTGTAAATAATAAAAACGGCATGATTGTGTAAATGTGTTTAATATTTTAATGCAAGATGGTTTGTGTAGATTATAAAATCATGTATAATAATGTGGCTGATTATATATACACTGAGCATCAAAAGAAACCTATCACTTATATTTGAGCATTAAAAGACATTTTCAGGAGGGTTACCAGCAAAACAGCATTACCCTCACTAGATGTGATCGAAAAATGACAAACTCTGTTTAAGAGCAGGTGCAGTAACTTTTTATTGTGCTGATTAACATCATGAAGATGCTGCAAAATTATCTGTCTATCTTGGGCAGGTGATGTGACTCTTGGTCTCCCAGTTCGTGGCCTGTCATTGACAGAGTGTGTCTGGTTATACCGTCTCACCAGGATTGAAATTGCTGGCTGCAAGCACCCAGGACAGTGAGCCATAGTATGCTGCCCTAGTCCAGCCTCCAAAATGCCGCTGCTCTCTTGACAGACTTGGCATATTGTTTTTTTTTTCCTGTGATTTTCTTTATTGCTTTTATTCAAGCTTGCAATTCAACAGCTGAAATCATTCCACATCCATTGTCCAATCAACTGTCTCACTAATTAGGTGATTAAGTGCATATGCTTCAGTCATAGTCACTCAAGTGTGTCATGGTCAAGGATGAATGATCGAGTGATTAAAAAGAAACCAAAAACATTTCGTCAGCGTCCCTCATTTATATACCTTATTTTTTTTTGAAAATAAATGTGTTATAATAGTGATACGTTTCTTTTGATGCTCGGTGTATATATATCAAGAGGCTGTCGGTAAGAGAACAAGGTACAGTGTAAACCTTTTGTGTGTGAAATAACGTGTAAAAAGTGTTTTGTAATCAGAAAAAGGCTTAGTCATCCGATGTAGTGAGAAACGGGAGAGAAAAAGTGTAGTTACAACTCTGTGGAAAGTTAGGTTTTTTTTTTTTGTTTCCTAATAAAAACGGCATGAAAGTGCTTAAAACTTCAATTTCTGTGCCTGGATCTGCTGAAAACAGGCAATTGAACCTTGGAAACAAGTGAAATTTCACAATATATATGTGTGTGTATATTACTTATTACTGGACAAAAATATAAATGCAACATGTAAAGTGTTGGTCCCATGTTTCATGAGCTGAAATAAAAGATCCCAGAAATTTTCCATACGCACAAAAAACTTATTTCTCTCAAATTTTGTGCACAAATTTGTTTACATCCCTGTTAAGTGAGCATTTCTCCTTTGCCAAGATAATCCATCCACCTAACAGGTGTGGCATATCAAGAAGCTGATTAAACAGCATGATCATTACACAGGTGCACCTTGTGCTGGGGACAATAAAAGGCCACTAAAAAAATTGCAGTTTTGTCACACAACACAATGCCACAGATGTCTCAAGTTTTGAGGGAGCGTGCAATTGGCATGCTGACTGATGTCCACAAGAGCTGTTGCCAGAGAACTGAATGTTCATTTCTCTAACATAAGCCGCCTCCAACATCGTTTTAGAGAATTTGGCAGTACGTCCAACCGGCCTCAACCGCAGACCACGTGTAACCACGCCAGCCCAGGACATCCTCATCCGGCTTCTTCACCTGCGGGATCGTCTGAGACCAGCCACTCTGACAGCTGATGAAACTGTGGGTTTGCACAACCGAAGAATTTCTGCACAAACTGTCAGAAACAATCTCAGGGAAGCTCATCTGCGTGCTCGTCGTCCTTACCGACTTCAGCGGGCAAATGCTCACCTTCGATGGCCACTGGCACGCTGGAGAAGTGTGCTCTTCACGGATGAATCCCGGTTTCAAATGTACCAAGCAGATGGCAGACAGCGTGTATGGCGTCGTGTGGGCTGATGTCAACGTTGTGACCAGAGTGCCCCATGGTGGCGGTGGGGTTATGGTATGGGCAGACATAAGCTACGGACAAAGAACACAATTGCATTTAATCGATGGCAATTTGAATGCTCACAGATACCGTGACGAGATCCTGAGGCCCATTGTCGTGCCATTCATCTGCCGCCATCACCTCATGTTTCAGCATGCTAATGCATGGCCCCATGTTGCAAGGATCTGTACACAATTCCTGGAAGCTGAAAATGTCCCAGTTCTTCCATGGCCTGCATACTCACCAGACATGTCACCCATTGAGCATGTTTAGGATGCACTGGATCGACGTGTACGACAGCGTGTTCCAGTTCCCGCCAATATCCAGCAACTTCGCACAGCCATTGAAGAGGAGTGGGACAACATTCCACAGACCACAATCAACAGCCTGATCAACTCTATGCGAAAGAGATGTGTCGCGCTGCATGAGGCAAATGGTGGTCACACCAGATACTGACTGGTTTTCTGATCCACGCCCCTACCTTTTAAGGTATCTGTGACCAACAGATGCATATCTGTATTCCCAGTCATGTGAAATCCATAGATTAGGGCCTAATGAATTTATTTCAATTGACTGATTTCTTAATATGAACTGTAACTCTTTGAAATTGTTGCACGTTGCGTTTATATTTTTGTTCAGTATACATAACAAACCTGTCAGTTCATCAATAATACTCATAACTGCTGCGACTACATTTTCATTTTTAATGGCTGGGTCTGTTCTTGCTTTGTGGTCACATTCACGGGTTCTTGGTCAAAGGACGCTTAACCCATTTCTGTTGCAGTCAAAACGCGAAAACTCAAGGCGTAGGAGACAGAGAAGACGAGTGTGGGTACATAGAATACTACAGAGTAGGGAGGAGTTAGGGGAATTCCACACACTAGTTGTATATAGAATCATACATTGTGCTTGTGCTATAATTATACATTAATGGCTCTTAAATCAAATAATTTATAACACATAATTAAAAATAAATAAATAAATACAATTCCTTGATGTATAATAGAACCAGTTTTCCGACATGATGTTCTGCGGTGGAACAGTGGAGGGCAGTCTTCTATGTTATACATCATTGCAATGCCTGTATTTACCGTTTACCATGTTTAAGAATGCATAAAATAACACCAGGTAGGTGATGATGTCACATTTAATACAGTCCTGACTGGCCAGGAGCATTTATTGTTATCGTTGTAGCAGGAAAAAAACACTCTGAACACGATCGAAATGATAGCTATCGTTTACAATGATCATTATCGTTGTGGCGTTACCACTTCCATTCATTTGAACTAGAACGATTTTTAAAAATCGTTATCGTTATCGTTCCAGGTGTGACCGGGGCTTAAAGTCTTGCGTTTTATAAAGTTTGCATAACTGTAAACATTTTTGCAAACTATACCTGTTTCCATTGAGCTTGCCGCATATTTTTTTTTAATTTGCACTTTATCAAATAAATCCACTACAATGGAAACTGACAGAAAAACATTTTAAAAGAAGACCAATCAGATTAAAAAACACACCTCCTTTCTCCCCTCAGCGAGGAAGTAGGTTGCAAAGACCAGTCTACTGTAGATCACATATTTGTAAGTTACAAAAAAAAAAAAATCTAGAGAAAATGCAAATTTAAATATGATTATTTTGTTAGTGAAAGTAAAAAGGCAAACTAAAAAGGTTTAAATTATAAATGTTTAGATGTTACGACTGTGTCAGCAAATCAAAAAGCTGATCCACTTCCAGCAGAATGTTAAGATAGTCAGACAAAACAGTATAGCAAAAACATTTGAGCTATCTGACTAGCAGAGCCTCCCCGACAAACTTTACTGATTTTCGACTGTAAATATAAGGCCACTGAGTGTTTGCGGACACAGCTGTCAGCTCCAGTCACTGTCATCACATTTCAAATTATTACATTAGGCAATATCATCTTTTCCTTAAACAGTTTTAAATAACAATCCAACTACTTTGCTGAATTAGTCCAAATTTATGCATTTAATGTCGTCATTTTTTTTTACAAGAAGAAATACTAGAGATGTGCATGCATTGGAGTTTGATTGAAGGCCTTAAATAAAAACAAAATCAAGTTCTGTTCCTGGTAACACGATCGTCCACCCTAACCTGTGACCAATTGGCTCAAACATGTTTTGTTTTATTGTTAGATCTTGCCCAAGGAGCTGAACACTAAAAATATGAAGTTTCCAGCTGAAATGGTTTACGAGAGATCAGCAGTTGTAAGTGCAGCAGCGGTGTGTTTTCACACTCATTCAAGCTCCTTTCACAGGGAATCATACTTGAAACCTTCACAAGGCATTTTCAGGAGGGTTAACAGGAAAACAGCACTGCCCTCAGAACTCGGAGTACACCAGTACACAAGAAGCAACACAAGCAAATGTACAGTACAGTACTTAGATCAACTGACTATGTTCAGAAATACTGTAGAAAGAATTCAGAATTCTTCAGACCCTCCGATATTTGAAAATTCAAACCAAGCACGCACAATAAGCAATCTGAAACTGTGGTGCATACAGTACTGTAAGGAAAGAAACAAATGAATGGGTTATGCAACAGTTAAATGCAATTTCTCATATAAGTGTACAGACTTAAGGTCAAGTAGCTATTCCATTATAAAAAAACATTTTTAAAAGAGAAATCAACACAGCACTATAGTTGACATGTCCTGATGTGGATTTCTGGATTGAAGATTTTGTTTTCTGTTTCTTATTTGTCTGCTATTTTCCCAATTTTTGGTGAAATGTAGTTAGCTTTCTGACTTGTCGGTTAGTAGTTTTGCAATATTACCAATTTTATATTCCTTTCACAAAAGATGGCACAAATTGCTCTTTGGAGTAAAGACCACAATAAATCTGACCAACAATTCAATATTTACTATCAAGTTTTTTTCAGCTTTAACGGAATTACCATGCAGAAATAAACTTGCATATTGCCACATTCTTATTTCCTCCCCCCCCCACCCCATGTGTATTGAATCCTATGTAAGACCACATGTGCATTTTTTTCTAGTTGTTTAAAATATGTCAATATAAAAAATAATGTATGCAAAGTAGGAAAAATGAATTAAAATGAGCAGAATTGCACAGATGGAAGAAACTATTTCTTCCATTACACCACATATGGTAGTTTCTTAAAGGTGAAACAACTTTCATAGTAAATATTTCATTTTTGGCTGTCAGGTGTTGGAACATGTTCCATCTTATAAGCCCTCTTTCCATCCATGTATCAAGCAAGTTAATAAATTTAGTTGGTAAAATTGCTACATAAGGAGGAAAAAACAGTTTTCCAACTAATGCAGATTCTACGGAGTAAAAGGGGTTTCCGTGCGACGTTCAATGTCGTCATAGCCTAATTTGCATGTGCTGCAAAGTTTTCTGCTTACTCGCATGAAATGCATTCGCTAGACGATTTTCCACAACATTTTACTTGCTCGCTAGTCTACCAAGTAAACATGCTAAAACTTGTCAGCCCCTTTTCCTACTGTAAAGTAGTGGTGCAATTTGTAAAAATACCTTAATATCTTGCTGCGATGGATCCCTGTATACAAAATCTCCTTCAAAAATGCTTCTGTTTGGACACATAAGCATTTTTAATTGTATGTGGCCTCTGTGGTTACTGGTGTTTGGTTGACCTTTGTGCCCACTGGGTCAGAACAGTTGTTTTATGGCAAACAGCTGCCTCTGTACAGTTTTACTTTTATGGGCTGTTTGGTGTGGCTTAAGTCAGATTCACAAAGAGCAAGATATCATAGCATAATAAACACGTTTTCTATTTGTTCCAATCCTGATAAAAACAGAAGGATCAAGCAAGACTTTAGAGTGAGTAATAAAAAAACAATTTTGTTTTAACCACCAATGCTACAAAAAGGTAAAATAAAATTGTTATGTTTTAATAGCATATATTCTGCAGTTTAACAATCTAAACTCATAAATATTGTTCCTGTGTGAAACATATAAAATACTGAGGTGCTGAAAAAATATAAACGTATCTTTATCAAAGATGGACAAAATGATAATTAAAATAGGAAATTAAAATAAGGGGATAATGGCAATTGAACCATATTCAAGTTAGCTACAGTACATTTTTTTTTTTTTTAAACATGAAAGAAAACCACCTGTAAGTACTATCTTAAACACTTCTATACTACTGCCCTGAAAAAATTTGACTGCAACTGATGAGACTTAACTATGCAAATCATGTAATCATGTTTTTGTTTGAATCCAAACACTTCCTAATTTAGTGTGTACAGGCATCTGTAGTTGCTGTAGCGGAATGGGCACTGTGTCCACAATTGTTGTGAATAGACATACATTTTGATGGGTATTGCGGAAATTGAGAAGGGCACCCATGGCAATTGCTGCATGACTGGTGTTACGTTCGAGCCCTGCATCTGATATCTTGGCTTGGATTGACCAGCACAAACCTCTTGGAAATAAGATATACAATTAAAAAAATATAGATATATAGAGAAAATATTCTTACCAGTTTAGAACCTATTGATCGTCGTACTGCTCTATTATGACCCACCCTAGGACTGCCAGTGTTACCAGATGGTAGTGCTGTAGTAATGGGGGAGGGAGGACTTGAAGGAGCACTTAAAGAGGAGACTGCTTTATCAGTCACCTTCTGCTTCGATCTGAAATTGTTCTTATTTTCATTACAAACTAAAAGCCTGTTGTCTTTCAAATCCCCTTCACCACATTCAAACCTCTCTCCATTCTTGATCCGTTTGAGGTAATCCTTGAGCATCAACTGCGTGGTTGTTTCACTCAACCAGTTTAGAAAGAGTTCATCAACTTTCATTTTCAGGACAGGTTGAAGAACAGGTGCCGCAGGCATCTTTAACTTCATTTACTGTAACTGAAGATCTCAAAAGAAAGGAACATACAATATTCCGCTGGCAATCTGAAAACGACTTCAGCCTTTTTAATACATTCTGCCCTGTTGAACAGATAAAACAATAAAGATACAATTAGAAAAAGCTTCAATTTTACCACAATACACATAGTAAATCTGTGAAAAGAATTCTCAGTTTTCAGATAATCTATTTTTTTCTGTATATATTGGGCAAGTTATATATTTAAAAAAAAATACAAAAACAAAACAGTGGTGTTAGAAAAAAGGCATCCATATATGCATTTGTGTGGAATTTAACAGTACTACCATTATGAAAAAATATGCACAATAATGCTCAAATTTACTTTTTCATTGTTTAATGTGTGGGATTGGGAGGAGGGTTTATTAATTTCAGTCTGATTAATTAGCAGAGTTTGTGTGCTTCCACTTTGATACATGTACAATTATTTCTACTCCCTAGTATTATTTTTCTTCAAATTATTATTAGTCAAACCATAGTAAAGGTTGAAGGATTAATAAATATGGTATTTGACTGATTAACGACTATTTGTCAACAGGTAGGACCAGGACCTCTATTGTGATTTCTGGATAGGTAAGCACTGCAAGACAAATTACATGCGTAATGTACTTACATGTGTCCGTTGTAATGCAGGAGACAGTTTTTGTGTCATTGTTAAATTGTGCAACTATCCCCCCCGTACTTTTGCATCAGTGAAAACTTCATATCCCTGCAAATTATGGGAGTATTATTGTTTTACAATTTATTATTTATTTATTTTTTTACTTTCAGCATCCATATGAAAATAAATGTATTTTCTGTGGTGCAGGTAACAATAAACCTGATCCCTCTTAGTTTCCTATGCGCAGCTGGTGGTGTTCCACAGCATTGTGGCTAAATGATCTTCACCTGCATGGGGGGAGTGGGAACCAGTCTGGAGAACAATCTTTGTCTCAGTTCTTAATTGTCATTTGTCACAAGTTATGACACAGACACAACACCAGCAGATAAACACTGCATGTTTGTTCATTGCGATTTCCAATATTCCAGTCACTTTTACTAAAGTCAACAAACAGTTCAGTTTGGGCGTATTATCGCCAGTTTATTTAAAGTTTACTTATTTTCAATTCAAATAAAATGTACCGCTATGCTTACTGCTTATTTATATGAACAATAAACATATAATTTAAACCCATATTGATGCATTTTGCAAAACGAACACAAATAATACACAAAACGGTTCACTGCAGCTGTGTCAAGTCACTATTATTATTGATTGAGGTGTTTTTTTGTTTCCTTAGAACACTGTCCTGTTAAAAAAATTAAAATGTTCGCACCAATGGTTAACTAGGCTCAGCCCCAACACGCACACATTTTAAAGGGATTAGACAGCATTTAAAATATCCCCTCAAAGAAAGCACCCGACACCACAGTACTGCACAAGGCCTAGTCTAGACTACAGAGACTGTCAGTACACAATCAACGTAAACAAACACCAGTGTGGTCATGCTGTCAATTTCCAGCCCAGTTGAAAGGGGGTTCTGAAACAGTATTGCTTCTAACGCTAGATAAAGATAACAACATATTTCCCTTTTGCCTACCTGTGTTTTGTTCAAATACGATTCTTCAATCATTCAAACCAACGCGGTTCACTTTGAACTGAACTCTCGTTTTGTATTTGGTTACCGGGGAGCCCACATATCGCGAGGAAATAATTTGTGGTGGTTACCATAGTGAGGTTAGACACGGAAGTTTAAGACTAATTATTCAAAGTGAGATATGACCTCCGAATCTGCGTTTTCGTACGTCGACATTGACAAACTTGAACTCGATAACTTCACTTAGACTTGATGAACATAAATAAAGTAAACGTGCATTTGCTCTGTACTAGTTAACTTACTGAAGCCGACTTCCTAGTGAGTATAGCAACCCCTGTTCTGAATTGCAGAAATATGTGCGGATAATTTACACAGATTAATATCATATCTAATTACAGTAAGTTTTTATTAACAGATTTATGTTAACTTCTGTCCACTCTAAAATGCATAGCTTATAGACAGTACAGCACACATGGCGACAGTCCCGATTTCCTAGCAAATGTCCCGCGTCCCGAGGCATAGGAAGAAAGTCTCGATATTTACCCATAGAAAAAATAATAATAATAATCATTAATTCTGTACAGTGAGAATGTTAGTGAAAACCACACGCTGTGCTCTTCGTGCGGCTGACACATCTGATGAGTAACAAAGGTAAGAACGCTTCACTATGTCTATTTTTACTGTCAGGATGGTCGTGTCGTGTTGATTTGGGGTTAAGTATTATATGATAATTAGTTGTTTTTTTGTTGTTGTTTGTTTTTTTGCGTATGACTCCTCCCATGTGTATGATGCGTATGAATAATGTGTTTGCTGACTAGTCTAACAGGAAAACTGGGTTCCCCTCATGATACCAGTGTATTACTGTACCACAAAAAAACTGCCACAGCATTAAAAGTATTGTGAAATAACATGGGAAGTGCAGCTGAAGGACAAACGCCCTCTTGTGGTTTAAGTATAAACACGCAGTTTATTTACCAGTTTATTTGTGTATTTAGGGCACGTGAGCTAACAGAAGTCGGATGACAATCACCAACCAGCAATACTCATTTTCTTTGATTACCCTGCAGAGCATCAGTTAACCTTTCTGTGAGGAATTATAAAGTGGTCTCCTTACAATACAATATTACAAGAAAGGCTAATTGGCGTGTTGTTGAACACTAGAGTGAAATGATCATCTACTGGGGTCATTGAGAAAATACCAAAGATATATGGGAGCAAGCAAATCCTCTTACATTATCCATAAGGTAAAACATATGCGACAAGTACAAAAACATGAAAGTTGTAACCTTACTCACCCATTTAAGTCACAGTATGTCATGCAGGCACATTGCCTTTATGGAGTCCCAAATAATTAACTAATATGAGTACATATGATGCAGCAGTTTTTAAGTGTTCTCCAAATACATCATTCAAACCATATATTCAATTTAAGCAAAAATCCCAAGAGATTTTTATTCCATTGACTGTGGTTAAAATATGGTCCTTTTATGTACCAGTGACATCTTTTTAGGGTACTTTTGTATTTAAACGTATGTAAAACACCTGGGAGGGATCCTATTGCAAAGGTTTAAACAGGCAGTATTTAAATCTGCCCCTGTTTAGATGAATGTATGAAACCCCACAGAAACTACACATGATCAGCTTGATCTGTAAGAGAATGTGCCAAGGAATTGAAGATAAGTAGGTGGTTTGCAACATTACCCACATCCTGCTGATATGTACATATTCTGTACTGTATACACTGATTTGACAAGGAATGGGAACCAATCTTATCATTTTATACAGGTATTTGAATTATCTAAATATAGCATTAAAGTGTGTCAGTATTTAGATCGGCCGCTCTGTAGTCATTAAAATAGACCCAATAGTTGCACCAAAAATGTAGTTTTTGGAAAACTTGGCTGGCACTCTGTGGCGGAGTGTCCCACCCCTATTTATTATTATTTGTGTTTTGTTTTCGGCGCAGTTAAAAGTGCCGCGTCTTTTGTTATTTATAATTTAAAAACCCTGTGAGGATGCATGACTGATCAGCTACTGATTATTTAACTAGCTGACAGTCATGCATCCTTACCAAACGCGTGCAGACTGTGGCCGAGGGGTAATAAGATAATTAACAGCTAGTTAACCCCTCGGCCAGAGTATAAGAACCTGCAGCTGTCCGTACTGGGTTGTTGAGTGTTGGAGTGTAGAGAGTACGGGAGAGCGGAGAGAGAGCGCGTAGAATACAACAAAACAATTGCTAAAACGTGCTGGTTTAGCCAGCACGCCACTTACTTGTTTGTCTGTTTATTCGTTTGGCCCTCGTGCCCTTTGGTTTCTGTTTTGTTTGTTTAAATCTTTTGTTTAATTATTAATAAATCCAGCTGAGTGCCGTTGCACTCAGCTTCACCCGCCCATCCATTGTTTGACTCAGTTAATTCCTGGTCCGTGACGTCACCACTGCAAGCCAGCCTGCCACACAATCCTCTAAAGAACACATGTGTATAATCACCCATCTATCATGAACACTATGAAGAACACTTATATTTCCTTTGTTAAATCACCTAGATTTAAGAAACACCTTTCTATTTAAAAAAAAAACACACTTCTAGACAGCCCTTAAATTGGTGGTTGTAAGCATGTTAGATGCCTTAGCTTTGCTAAAAATCCCCCAACAATTACACTTCCTCTAGAGAACTAAAACTACTTCCATTTAAAAATATATATCTTTTTATTGTTTTGGTGATAAACTAAAAAATAAACACAGTTTTATGCTGAGCATCTTATTTTTTCGGTGGGTGTGGGTTTATATATATATATATATATATATGTGTGTGTGTATCTATATATATATATATAGTTTTATGCTACTTTCAACCACAGAGACAATAACCTCTCAAAAGCTTTCAACAATAAAGACATATAGCATAGCTTCAAACAACCACTTTTGTGGTTGTTTTGAGTTTTGGTCTATACAATCAACAAGGTGGGAAGCAAAGTGACAGACTTTACAAAGAGACCAATATGAGAGTACAGCACTATTTTAAACCTCAATTGAGTTTCTATTTGTTTTTAATATCTGGGTAGAGATCTAAAATATCACAGTTATCTTAACTAATGTATTTGTCTTCTTGTTTAGAATAGCATTATATATAATTTTACATATTCACCCTGGTGACTTTTTAAAGCTAAGTTAAAATGGCTCTCAAACATCTTTAAGACAGGTTAACGGTTCCACTTTGGTCACTAAAAAGCTGCATTGAGGCCACAGGGTTGCTTTAAACTTCAGAGTTTTCAAAGTCACCAGGATGTGATGACTGAAACAGAAAGTGACGTACAAAGGCAGTCTTAACAAGAATAATAATACATTAGTTAAGGTAAATGTTTCATTTCAAACCTGTACCAAGTTGCTATTTTAACCCAAGTTTAAAAATGAGATCACTAATATGATTGTTTAATTCCCCCGTCAGGTTGCTCATTAAAACATATTAGAAAAAAAGCTGCTTCTCGTTGGTTTATAGTTTTATCAGACAAGTAAACACATGTAGAAGTTAAAAATAATATATGCAGATTCCATGGGCCCTATTTCAAAGCCAGTGCAAATGCACATTTTCATTTGCAATATAACAGTTTGAAAGGTAAAAAGCTAGGAAGCTATGAATTACGCACCCTGTTGATATAGCTATTTCAGTCATATGGGTAACATACTTTGTATGAGATATAATAATCAACGCCTTTTCTAACCATGGTGTATATTGTGTAGCAGGTATTAGGATCCCACCTGACTGCACCATGCAGCATGAGGAGTTTATAATAATAGTTGCACTATGAGCGAATCTTCAGTGAATTAAGTAAAAACAAAAGGCTGACAATCTACAAAAAAATGATCAGGGACTTGCAAGACAGATATTTTGCTAATGAGAGGTTTAAAAATGTTTTTGATCCATTGATACCATTGATTCAAATAACAGTGCCAATTGTTGAATAAAAAATTGGTATTGGTAATAATAATAATAATTGCTAAGCAGAACAACTGCCCGGAATACTGACATGGTGAAAAATAGCATTAAGTATAAATACACACTGCAAAAAATAAAACAAATGTTACTTTAAAAGAAACATTTAAAATGAATATAGGGTTAGATCTTTAAGTAATATAGCACTACCAACAGTATGTATAATCATTGTTTCCAGGCTTTATGTTTCACTTAGGCCTACTGTATGTGTACTGTTTTTCAAAAAGAAAAAGCTGGGATTATTACCCCTTTCTAGTGAATTTGAGAGAAATTAAACGTTGACCTGATGTGTTTGACCCTGTATTTTGGTTACAGTATAATTTTACTATATACAGTAGGCACCCTTCACAGAAAATAATTATTCAATGTCTGTCTGTAGTTTATGTCTGATACAACGTGAAACATTGCTATACAGCTTGCCTTACACATTGGAAAAACTTAATATATTTGGTACACAGAAAGCAAACATTTTCAAAACCCCATAGATTATGTGAAGACAGACACATGAAGGACCAGGATAGATGCTGCTTTATAACTGAAGTTAGTATATGTATTTTCTAATCTAATACAGATTAAAAAGATTGTATGCTTGTTTGCCTGCAGTTTGCTCTGCATTTTACTTTTAAGGATACCAATATATTTCATAAGCAAGCGGTACAAGAGGGATACAACAGGCAATAAATCAATGCCCTAACCCTGGTCTTTCACATTTATTTGTTTATTGAAGTGCATAAATATTGGTTTTATTTAAAAAAAAAAACACACAAAAAAAATTGTTTTTAAAGAGAAATGGTGAACAGGCTTTGATTACCGAGAAAGAGGGCTTACAGCATTGATCTCTGGCTTTATTAGAATTTATTTTCTAACCTCTCAGCTCTTATTAGCACAGCAACATTGTTAAAAGGCCCCTATAATTTTGCTGAGATGGTTTAGTTATACAGATATTTTCACTTTGACTGCTACTGGAAGTGGATTTGTGTAGTGGCAGAATACAAATTGACTTCTGAGAATGTTGTTTAAATGATGTGAAATAAAAAGGGTTTTACATCCTTGGTCAATCTTGTAAGATTCATATGGTATATTGGTTATAACAAATTAATATGTAAATGGAAACCTATTGATTTTGATATCCATGTGTGACAGGGAGAGCCCTGTCTCTGGTTCCTACGCAAATGTGTGCAGCTGGGACTCGAAACAGGAGCCACGTTACTGGGCAACCAATTGAGCAGCTAGGCTCGCCCTGCGTTGAGCTGATTGGCTGGCCCGGGGAGGCTGCACGGAGCTCAAAAAGCTACGCCACAGCTCAAGGCTACTACACGGCCATTACTACACAGACGGCGGGTGAGCGAAAGCTTGCGCTTGTTGGCATCGATGAGGAGAGTGTTCGCTCCGCAGGATTAACTACTAACCGTCAGGCTGTCAGAAAGAGGCCAGCATTGCCAGGAGGATGCCGGGACTTCAGAAGCAACAACAGTAGGTTAGTTTAGGGGAGATTGATCCCAAACAGAAAGGGTTTTCGTAGTGTAGTAGGTTACTGGAGCGGGACATCTCTCTTAGTGAGACTAGCACTCACCTTGTGTAGCAAACCTTTATTTTTAGTTTTGTTTGTTTTCTTTCTTAAATCTGACAATAGGGCTACCATTGCTCTTACCCTAGTGGCAGCACCTGTGTTATTAAATCTGTGTACCTCAGTATTATTCAGTGTCGACCCACACACGTAACACTTCCCCCCTGGTTACACCATGGTGCAGTGAAACCTTGATTATCCAAACTTTGGTAACCTATCATGCTTGGCTGCTCTCTTGTCTTAGAAAATACCCTCCAATAAATAACTTCACTAGTTTGTCAGAGCTTCCAAAGTGTAAAACTGCATCAAAATAAAGAATGCATACTTTTACCTCAAAGTTTATTTTTTGTTTGAAGTCACTTATTTGTATTCAGACGACACAGCAGTGTCTTTGCCCTGCAACTGTATGAAATCACAGTTTATGAGTATGCATGAGCCACCATGGTTGAATGCAACTATCAAATGTACAGTATCATCAAGTGTACGTCTTGTGAATTTTTTTTAAAGCAAATACTGGTAATTGTATACTTGTATTATTGAAATTAAAATTAAAGTACAGTATTATTGAAGTTGAAATTAAAAACAATGATAGCTCACATATCAACATTTTACTTAAGTGTTGCCAGCTGTCCTGTAGGTAGTGCCTGAGGGCAACACCCACCCACAAATATACATGCAATGGCTTGTTAGTAGAGGATAGTAAGCAGACCATCATGTTTTGGGATAATAAAATACAGCCACCACTGCACAAAATGAGGAGACACAACTCTTGAATTCACTAGATGTAAGCCATATTAAATATTCTATCTAGAATCTGTGATAAAATAGTATGTAATTAGAGTAAATAAGTAAATAGAGTGCAAAATGCAAATGTTGGAGAGCATTATTTAGGGAATAGTTGATTCTGAAATATATGTTACAAGTATTGCTGTAGCCAGATCTACTAAGCATTTGCAAATTGATGTTTTTACAGACCTATATATAGCTGCTGTAATTAAGCAGGGCCTCTTAAATTAACCTTGGGGCCTACCCTGTACGTCATTAAGTTTTGTAACTTTTTTTTATTGAGTATTAAAAGTACACTCTGTGTTTTTATTTAACCATTTGGGTCCTTCTTGCTTTCTCTCAAACCCTTTCTTTATATAACTTTTCTTATTTATAGAACAATACAGGGTTTTATTAAACTCTTAGATATGAACTCATAATCATATTGGTTAATAAAGTGTCACAAAAAAAGTATGCTATTAACCACAGAACTGGCCAATAGTCTGGCAGTCAGTAGTCAAATGGCTGTTACCCTCTGATATCATACGTCTAATAGACCTGATATGGGCAAAAAAGTATTGCCCTTTGGGTTGAATAGGTGACATTCAGTGAGCACTATGCCTGTTCTATTTGGAACCTGGTATATAAGATTATAGGCTTCTCTGTGGTTTAGCCCAAACACAATAGGAGTTCCAAAGAAAGCCCAATGCTTCTTTAAAGAAAACTCTTTTGAAAGAGTGTAGAGCTGTGAGTCGAAGCTGTCGTGGCTCTTTCCTGACTGTACCAAGAGTACTGGACTGCACAGGTATGAGCAATAACACAATGCATATAGACTTAATAAAGTAGAATTGATAACATGGATCTTGACACTAGAGTCTGGGTGGCACAAACGAAAATGGCCTTTTCCTCTGGAAAGTTACTCATATTTTATTGAAAGTCCTGTTTACTAAATACTGTCATTGCACCTTGCTGTGTCATTCTTTTGCTTTTTACATATTTTGAAATGATTCTCTGCATAAAAAAAACACACAAACATGTTGCAGGGGCGGATTAGCACTTTATTATTTATTTATTTTATAGTTAATTGCTTGTGTGTGTGTGTTCTTTTTCTTTAATTCTTTTTTGATCACAATATAACTTTCTAGTTCATGGAGCACTATTCTTTGGAATTCATTTGTGTAATTGTATTTTTGTATTTGGTATTTTATTTGCACTAAGGATTTGTATTCATTGACTTTACTGGGCACTTCCCCACCCTAAAACGATTACTGCTTGGAAGCACATTCCACACAAGGATTGTTAATTATTTTCAATTAAGTTTAAAGGTTTTTAAGAGACAGATAAATGCTCAGAAGACAGAGACGAGAAAACACAAAGAGACGAGACAACCACAAAGAGACGAGACGTGGGAAGAAACAAAACGAAACGAAACAGAAACAAAACTAAACAACAAACAATAAACAAAGGCAAGCAGGGCAGTGGAAAGGAGCTGCTGTCTGCTGCTGGGGAAAGAGCCGTGCGGAGCCGAGAATGATCGAGCCGTCCAGCTAGGAGAGTCGGGCAGTAGCAACGACAGTCGCCGCCAAGATATCCAGGACCAGTGGCGCTGAGGGGGGGCTGTTCCATATACTGTTCCAGGCGGATTGTGCATCTAGAGGGGAAGAGGTGGAGATACCTCCCCCCTCGCAAAGCTGTGTTCAAGCTTTCTACTGTTCAAGATATAATTATTTGTTAATGTCCCGCCTGATTCGGGTTGATTAGCAAAGGCTTTCGTTTGTTTAATTTTAGAACGCAACTGTCTGATGCCCCTCCGATCTATTATCAGAGCTGTGTGGTCTATGCAAGGCTGGACTACTTTGGAGAGACATTGAAGATCACGTGGAGATTGCGGTGTCCCAGGACTACTAGGAGGCTGTGTGATCCAGTGGTTAAAGAAAAGGGCTTGTAACCAGGAGGTCCCCGGTTAAAATCAGCAAAGGCTTTCGTTTGTTTAATTTTAGAACGCAACTGTCTGACGCCCCTCCGATCTATTATCAGAGCTGTGTGGTCTATGCGAGGCTGGACTACTTTGGAGAGACATTGAAGATCACGTGGAGATTGCGGTGTCCCAGGACTACTAGGAGGCTGTGTGATCCAGTGGTTAAAGAAAAGGGCTTGTAACCAGGAGGTCCCTGGTTAAAATCACACCTCAGCCACTGACTCATTGTGTGACCCTGAGCAAGTCACTTAACCTCCTTGTGCTCCATCTTTCGGGTGAGACGTAGTTGTAAGTGACTCTGCAGCTGATGCATAGTTCACACACCCGAGTCTCTGTAAGTCGCCTTGGATAAAGGCATCTACTAAATAAACAAACTACTTTTATTAAGCTAGTTGTCATTTCTGTTTTAGCACATTGTTGAATTGTCTTTCTTGCTAATATTCCTTTTAACTACAGTTTGCTAGTGTTACTATTTGATATTTACTGTTGATCTCTATGCTTGGTCATTTTTATATTTTATATGTTAACTTGGTAGTTTTAATGATTATTGTTTGTTTTTAGAATTTATTGTAATAAATTTATTTTTATATATAAGTATTGTGTCTGGCTTCCTTTGCTTGCATTGATAAAGTGTCACTACCCTGGTGCTGAACTTAGATATTGGTTTGGCGTTATACCTGTAACAAAATTTGGAGTAAGTCGGAAGGGCACTGGTTTCAGCGACACTGCAGCAATGCAGGCACAGGAAGCAGATAATCAGCATAGACCTGTAATGATGATGTCATTTATGATGGGGACCCAATGGGGTTCAACGTTTCAAGGCACTAATTTGACTTAAGTTAGATGAGTGAAAACTCAAATAGAAATGATATTGCGTATGCAAGTGTTAACAGAGGTCCAACAAACAGATTTTATATTAAATTTTCTGGAGGGAGAAGCTAGACGAGAAATTTCAATTTTAGCTGAGGCTAATAGGCAAACCAAAGTGCAAATTTTTGCAACCCTAGATCAATTATATGGCAATAGGACTCCTGCCTCTGCTTTGCGATCCTCTTTTTTTAACTGCAAGCAAACCCCAAGAGAAAATATACAGGCTTTCATTCTCCGGCTGCGTGAGCTTTTATGTAGGTTACAACAACGATACCTAAGAAGACTGCAGCAAAGTGATGTATTGCTGAGGGATCAATTGGTGGCAGGTATGAAAGATGATGCCCTGAGGCGGGAACTCCGTACCCAGATAAGGCGAGAAGAGACTTTAACTTTTGATGCAGTACGGCAAGAAGCTCTGTTACTGGAGGAGGAGAATCCGAAGGAACCTGAGGAGCCCCTTTGTTATGGTGTGGGTGAGTGTTCTAATTTACCCCCCACTTCACAGATAATACTGATTGGAGGACCACCTTGAAGGAGGAGCTAACTCGGGAGATGAAAGAACAATTATCCTTCTTGACCAGATAGATACGGGCGGAGCTGCAGGCCCAGGATCGACGTCCCGCGGTGAGTAATAAACTACAAGATGAGGGGTTTGCAAGATACCGTGATGGTTATGGAGATGGGCCATCTACACCTTATAGAGAGAGATCTGGACACCCAATTAGAAGTCAAACACAAGGTCAATGGTGAGCACCAGCTTATAGTCTGCAGTCCCCTCTCACGACCAGTGGGCTGGAAGGGGCCAACCTATTTGTCACCGCTGTAATGAACCAGGACATCTGGAGCGTCGGTGCCCTCTGAGACCACAAGAACAGAAGGATTTAAACTAGGTGTCCCTGTTGCTGAAGGGCAAGCAGCAGGTTGTGAAAATCAAAGCCCTGACCGTTCTAAAGTAGAAGTTTTAGTAAATGGGGTAAAATGTAAATTTATTTTGGACACAGGATCACAGGTCACTATGATGACAGAAAGTGAAGTTGTACAAGTTTGCTGTTCTGGAGTTAGTAGAGAGAGCAGAATTACTGAAGATTATCCTGTGTCTTAGGGATGGACCCCAGACTTGTGGAGACAAGCTCAGAAAGAAGATGGTCTATTAAGCCAAGTTTGTTATTTCTTTGATCGTGAAGAAATTCCTACTCCATTGGAATGCCAGAAGATGATGGTGGAGTTGAAACAAACACTTCAACAGCAGTCTCGGTTGGAGTATCGAGAAGGCGTGCTGTGTCGACGTCGTGTTGACCCCGTAACCCAAGAGGTAGGATATCAAATTGTAGCCCCCAAGAATAGATGGAAAGAGATTTGGCAGGAGTACCATGAACGGCCGGGCACAAGGCTTGCCCTCATTGTGTATTATGGAAGGCCCCTTCTAATAATCCAGCTCCATTAGTTCCTATTATAGCTAACGCCTCCCTCAAGATTGTTGCCCTCGACTTTTTGACTCTTAGTAGACCTACCGATACATTTCAGAATATTTTGGTTATAACAGACCTGTTTACCAAATTTGTATGGGCAGTACCAACAATGGACCAGACAGCAGTGACCACTGCTCGGGTGCTGTGGCGAACCATGATTCAACCTTTCGGATGTCCCCAGCGGTTCCATTCGGTCCAGGGGACCAACTTCGAGTCTCGGTTAATTAAAGAACTGTGCCAGTGTTATGGGGTGCGTAAGAGTCGGACTTCCCCATACCATCCACAGGGAAACGGGACATGTGAACATTTTAATCAGACTCTATTAAATCTAACTGGAACGCTGGAAGAAGATAAGAAATCACAATGGCCAGACTACCTTCCCGAACTTGTCCATGCATATAATAATTGTGTTCACTGCTCCACCGGATACTCTCCATTCTTTTTAATGTTTGGCAGGCATGCTCGCGCCCCAGTGGATCTTGTTATGGGGACTACCAAAGAAGTGGGGTTCCGGAGCCCGGATGACTTGGTGCGACGCCATCATGAGCGATTAAGTTATGCCTTCGACCAAGTTGGGAAAAAGATGGGAAAGAGAGCAGATGCATCCAAGCAGTATTACGACAAAAAGGCCAAAGACACCCCCTTCTTGCGTGGTGAACGAGTCTTGGTGAGAGCAAAGAGATCGCAGGGCAGAGTTAAGGTAGCGGATCGATGGGAAGCAGAACCTGTCTATAAAGTACTACCTGAGCAACGTCAGGCGCCAATACATACCTTACACCGTAATATGTTGAGACCCTGTACATTGGGCCCTAGGGAGCCCCTGCCTTTAAATTACCCAGAGAATCCAGACCCCCAGCCAATGTTTGGTTGGTTGTTCCAGACACAAGAGCCTCAAAGATCCCAGCTAGATGGACCTAGGTCAAACAGGAATAATTTAGGGAGACTTCCTGAGCATTATAGAACCTAAACATAATTATATATATAGGTCACAAGGACTTCACCTGGAAAAAGTAGGGTGGAGTGTTGCAGGGGTGGATTAGCACTTTATTATTGATTTATTTTATAGTTAATTGCGTGTGTGTGTATTCTTTTCCTTTAATTCTTTTTTTGATCACAATATAACTTTCCAGTTCACGGAGCACTATTCTTTGGGATTGATTTGTGTAATTGTATTTTTGTATTTGATATTTTATTTGCACTAAGGATTTGTATTCATTGATTTTACTGGACACTTCCCCACCCTAAAACGATTACTGCTTGGAACCACATTCCACATGAGGATTGTTAATTATTTTCAATTAAGTTTAAAGGTTTTTAAGAGACAGATAAATGCTCAGAAGACAGAGACGAGAAAACACAAAGAGACGAGACAACCACAGAGACGAGACAACCACAAAGAGACGAGACGTGGGAAGAAACAAAACGAAACGAAACAGAAACAAAACTAAACAACAAACAATAAACAATAAACAAACAAAGGTGAGCAGGGCAGTGGAAAGGAGCTGCTGTCTGCTGCTAGAGAAAGAGCCGTGCGGAGCCGAGACTGATCGAGCCGTCCAGCTGGGAGAGTCGGGCAGTAGCAACGACAGTCGCCGCCAAGATATCCAGGACCAGTGGCGCTGAGGGGGGGCTGTTCCATATACTGTTCCAGGCGGATTGTGCATCTAGAGGGGAAGAGGTGGAGATACCTCCCCCCTCGCAAAGCTGTGTTCAAGCTTTCTACTGTTCGAGATATAATTATTTGTTAATGTCCTGCCTGATTCGGGCTGATTAGCAAAGCCTTTCATTTGTTTAATTTTAGAACGCAACTGTCTGACGCCCCTCCAATCTTTTATCAGAGCTGTGTGATCTATGCGAGGCTGGACTACTTTGGAGAGACATTGAAGATCACGTGGAGATTGCGGTGTCCCAGGACTACTATTATTAAGCTAGTTGTCATTTCTGTTTTAGCACATTGTTGAATTGTCTTTCTTGCTAATATTCCTTTTAACTAGTGTTTGCTAGTGTTACTATTTGATATTTACTGTTGATCTCTATGCTTGGTCATTTTTATGTGTTTCATTGCTTGGATCTCTATGCTTGGTCATTTTTATATGGTCATTTTCATTTTATATGTTAACTTGGTAGTTTTAATGATTATTGTTTGTTTTTAGAATTTATTGTAATAAATTATTTTTTTATATATAAGTATATATAAGTATTGTGCCTGGCTTCCTTTGCTTGCATTGATAAGGTGTCACTACCCTGGTGCTGAACTTAGATATTGGTTTGGCGTTATACCTATAACAAACAAAAGGATACATTTGAGTGAGTAGGTTATTTAACTAAGTTCTCTGGAAATGTCTGCTACAGTTACTTTCACAGTAACAACGCATGCAGTATCTGAACTCTATAGGAAAGGAACATTAAAACATTTACGTAGTGCAGCGTTTTCAGTGGTTTAGTTTCCACCTATTAAAGTAAAACATAACCCCTTAAACGTCTTTGCTCGGATTAGGTTAATGAAAGTAGAATGTTGTTAAATAAAGCTTGTTGTTAATATGTTATATATAATGCATGAAACAAATCCAGCTTCATTCAAAATGTCTCAGCAGTTTTATCATTTACATGAGAAAAATCAAATAATAATGAAATAATATTAATTTTCAATCAAAAAAACTTTCCTTTTGGAGGGAATGGGTTGTTGAAATGCACTATGTGCGCTAGATGGCACGGGGAATGTTAGAAACATGTTGGAGAACGGAGATGGCAAACATTTTGGAAGTGAGACTTTAACACTTTTCATGTATACATAGGCGATTGGTTTAGCAAGTTGCGTGCAAAGCAATGTGTGTGAAACACTGAAGAAATATGCAAACAGCAAGCTGCGAAAAGTGACAAAAAGTATGACACGACGTTTTCCTGCCTTGCACTTTTATCTATAGCAAACCTACTTTGTGTCTCAGGAAGTTCAGCAGAAGCAACAATTGACACAGTCGATCACATAAATTCACCAGAGCTCTTAATTTCTGTGAACGCAGAACACTTCCCCTCAAAAAAGAAAAACATTTCACTTTGTTCAAAACATGTTTGCCTCGATATACTATGGAAAAATAAGCAAAGACGAAACGGAGAGATTACTGGAAAAATATGGAAGAGAAGGGAGCTTTTTAGCTAGAGACAGCGAAACGGTACCAGGATCTTTTTGTCTCTGTGTTCGGTAAGTGAACAGTTTCAAATAAACAAATCCTAATCCCAGTGGGAAAGCAGAAGTTATTTTCCTATTTGCTCGTATAAAAATGTAGTCAAATATGTTTTGTTGTGAATGGAATGCGTGTATTGTATGCTATATTATTGCACAAATATAACAAGATAAAAATAAAATAGTTTAAATCAATGCAAAAAATCAAACTTAAACATAGTGCACCTTGCATTCATTAGTGCAAGACAATCACAGTTGTTCCTATGATAAAAAAAGGACAGTGGAACAGCTTTTCATTAAGAAATCCAAATGTATTTAGAAACCGGAGCTCCTACATTATAAAGAACACGCAAAGTTTTTTTGTAGTTTTTTTTTACTACATATATTTTCTGTGTTTCAGAAATAACCAGCACTGGTCTACACTGGTCAGTTGGTAGTTTGCTAGTTTTCAGTTTCTCATGAGACTCAAGGGGCTGTAATGTTTTTTGAACTCGTCTTGCTTGAACGATCAAATAAATTTAACCTACCTCTAATGTTTCTCCGTGTGTGTTTGTGTGTGTAAATGACTTTTTTTTAGGTTTATTTTACTTCTAATGGTTTTCAGATTAGCTTCACATTAAGATTAGCGTTCGGGGTTGCAATATATATATATATATATATATATATATATATATATATATATATATATATATATATATATATATATATATATATATAATAAAATGCGTTTAATAATACGTATAACTGATAAAGTTACAGTTCAGACATCTGAGCTTCGGCATATCGGGTTTTGACACGGATTACTTTACTATAAAGCTTCATTGTTACCCACAATACTGGTCTTCGGATTTGATGACACGAACCAAACGCATTTCAATATATCATCCATCACGATGACCTTGTGGGGAAAAAAAGCGGAATATTCTGATGAAATCGGGGCTCCTTTTCTATGAATAAATGATTTTATTCAGCTCTATAGTGTACAGTGTCTCTGGGGAATGGAAATTGAAGTAAAGGTCGCTAAAGGCAAGTGAGGAAATTTAATTTTATCAACATTTCAAATCCTATTCCCCTCTCCCCATTAGAACTTCAAGTCCAGCCATAGGGAATCGGAAGGTCAAAGACAATTCGATAGGCGATGAAAATGGAAAAAAGTTGCACTTTCACAACTGTCCTTTATTTAAGTAAGTTCTCTGGAAATGTATGCTACAGTTACTTTCACAGTAACAACGCATGCAGTATCTGAACTCTATAAAGGAACATTAAAACATTGACGTAGTGCAGCGTTTTCAGTGGTTTAGTTTCCACCTATTAAAGTAAAACATAACTCCTTAAACGTCTTTGCTCGGATCAGGTTAATGAAAGTAGAATGTTGTTAAATAAAGCTTGTGGTTAGTGTATATGTGTGTGTGTGCGCCTGTTTTATTTAATTGTTTATAGTCATAGTCATTTGGTCATAACTAAAAAATAGATTATTATTATTATTATTATTATTATTATTATTATTATTATTATTATTATTATTATTATTATTATTATTGCTATATTTAACTGAGCCTAATAATAATAATAATAATACAATTTTCATATCCAGCCAACGAGGTTTTGCTAAAATCAGAAGCCTTTGTTAATTTATAATTCATATAATGGTGAAATGAAATGAAGTGTGTATAAAATAGATGGGTCGTGCAGTGGGGTGTGTGTGTGTGTGGATAGTTCTCATATAAGAAAATAAAAAGACGTTAATCTTCAACTACTTCATTCACAGAAGAGACACCTTTGTCCATACCTATCGGATTTCCCAGACTTCAGGAAAATGGGCAGTAAAGGTAAGGCACATATAGCAGCAAATTATGTTTATTAAGAACGTGAAACAAATGCATTAGGTAAGACGTGGGATGCAATATTATAGCAGTGGCCAATTGTTACAATTTGAATCAGGCAGTTTTTGACATTAACTCGATGGATTAAAATATATTACAAACTTGAACGTGACCAAATTGAACAGGAATCTTTATAAATCTGTATTTAGCATCTGCAACGAGGAAAACACATTTGCAGCCTTTTTAACCCTTTCATGTATTCGTTTTTTTTTAATCGCTAGGAAAAGGTGTTTTAGACACATAATAAATATATTATTCATGTATTTATTTATTTTCAAATTGTTGCCATTGCTTTATATAGAGGGAAATGACATCCTCATATGAGGCTATGCATTTGCGTCTACCATCCCCATATAAAGACTGGAAGAGTCTTTTTTTTTTTTTAAAATCTGTTCCCACGAGGTCGCCATGCATAAAAGGGTTAAGAAAGAACACAGCCCGTTATCAAAAAATAAAGAAACGTTAATAATTTAATTAGCTTTGCTGTATGTATTGGAATGTCATAAACAACTGCACAACTCAAGTTGTCATTTAAATCCAAACCAATAGCAATTTATTTTATGTATAAAACCGTGGGACGATATTTTTCATGTTTTAGATATGACACAATAAACAAGGGCGGACGTGGGAAGGTATAGTTCTTGCAGTGTCTGGTTTTTCTTCTTAAACAAGGACCCATACATTATACAGAGGCTAAAGAGTTGATATGCCCCAGTTAAACAATTTGCATGGGTGCAAAATAAAGAAAACCGCTTGCGTTTTGTTTAGTAAAAGTAAAAAGTGGAAAACACGACTTATTTATGTGACCTAAATTACAAAATAAGCCTTGTGAATCATTTTACAGTATAAAGTGAATACAAAGTGACAGTTACAGTAATATGTGGTCTGTTTTACCTTCATCTTAATGACACTGGGTTGGGTACTATACTAGTAAATAAAATTAGCTGAAAAAGGAACTGCAAAATTAAAGTACTAAAAAATAAACTTACTAATATTAAAGTCACAATGATAGTTTTTTTGTGTGTGTCTTTTGTATTATATGTAAACTGTGATCTAGTTTACTTTAAACGTTTCTTTTTTAGTACTGTTTAGGATTCTGACTATTTAGTTGCAGTTTATTGGGCTCACAAGTAATTAAAAAAACAAAAATGCATTATAATGTATAGGTAGAAACCTAACATGGTACACTTATACACACAGTGACCAACTCATGATTTAAAGCTTTGTAAATAAGGGCTCATTGCCTAGTAATAATTAAAAACAAATTGTTATACAGTACTATTGTATGAAAAAAAAGTATAAATGTTTTGAAAATGGTGCCCAATGCAACCTATACAATATTGTGTATTGTACAGTATATAGTTAAATATCGATAATTACACAGTGTGGTTTTTCTATGTCCTCAGTTTACCATGGTATACATGTTTTAAGTTGTTGTTGTAGTGTAAGTTGCCAGTCTGTGCGGGCTCACCAATCTTTGAAATACACTTGCAACCCCAGAGTGCTGGCAGGAGATTGGGGTCCGGATGACATGCCTGAGATTGATGAAGGCGGGTAGAGGTTGCCTGAGTGAGAGTGAGAGGTAGACTGGAATTTATTACAGGTTTTTTTTATTATTTTTGTTTTGCTTTGGCGTGGTCCATGGCGGACAGTGATTCTGTATTTTTTATGTGTCCTGTGCTAATAAACTGCTGAATTCAAGCACGAAACTACTGCCTGTGTGGAGCTTGCTTTCCATTTACATGCAACGCTACATTGGTGCTAGAGTGGGATGCGAGAAGCCGGCCTCATCAAGCCGTCAGACAGCCCCTGGACATCACCAATAGTCATGGTTCCAAAAAAAGATGGGAAGTGGTGCTTCTGTGGTGACCAAATGTGGCTAAATGAAGTGATGAGGAAGGACTCCTATCCCCTCCCCTGCATTGATGAGTCCCTGGACGGTGGCCGGATCAAAGTGGTTCTCCTTGTTAGAACTAAAAAGTGGCTACTGGAAAGTGGCCCTCGCCCCGGGTGCACGACCCAAGACCGCCTGGTTGGTGTGCCCCCTGCAGAATTATATATTATATATTATAACTCCCTGGTCCATGGGATGACCTTCCAGGCAGCCCTGGACGCTCTGAAGTAGGCGTTACAGCTCGTGACCGAGGCAGGGCTCCGTTACACCCTGAGAACTGTCACTTCCTGTGATGGGAAGTCACATTTCTGGGCCACCGGATTGGAGGGGATGGCATCAGCACCAAACCCAGCAAGTTGACCACTGTCAGAAAGTAGCCCACGCCAGTTAACCAGTGCCAATTGCGAGGGTTCCTGGGCCTCGCCTCCTACTACTACCGGTTCATTCAGAGCTTTACTACCATTGCTGCTTCCTTGCACCAGCTCTTGAAGAGGTGAGAGCCGTTTGTCTGAACGGAGGAATGACGGCTGGCCTTTGACACGCTGTGGGAGGTCCTAATCGAGTTGCTAGTTTTCACCCTCATTCCCCAGCCTGCCATTCCTGCCCGACACCGATGCCAGTGACAAGGAGATTGGAGCCGTGCTGTCTCAAATCGGTCCAGCTCAGGAGATGCCGGCGGCGGGAGCTACTGGCAGTGGGAGCTGCAGGTGGTGGTTGTGGTGGTCCGCCACTTCCGTCACTACCTCTGTGGGCTACCAGAGCTGGATCGAGCAGCTGTAGGCGTTCGATTTCTCAATCCAACAAAGAGTGTGTGAGTGGCATGCAAATGCGGGTGCCCTGTCCCGCCGAACCTGTGCCAAGGACGGTTGCACACATTGCAACAAGAGGGAGACTCGGGAGGTGGAGCTCACGCTGGCTAGGGTCGAAGAGGACCCAGAGAGGGGGCAGGACTCAGTGGTGAGCAGAACCGGGGTACTCCAATTCCGGGAGCTGGTGCCAGTGGGAGGTCTCGGAGTGGTGCCGGTGTCAAGAAGAGGACCCAGACCTCCAACCTGTCCTGCAGTTGCCGGAGGACCAGCAGGGGCCATCTTGGAAGGAGGTGGCTCAACAATTGGCTGCAACACAAAGGCTGTGGGTGCAGTGCGCGGGCCAGATCGTGAAAGAGAGTGTGCTCCTGCAGCAATGGAAGGAACCAGCAACAGGAGAGGTGAGGTGGCAGGTGGTGGTCCCCCAAGTGCTACAGCTGGAGGTGCTCAAAGCTCATCATGGAACCCCAAGTACCGGTCACTTTGGAGTACCAAAACCCTGAGATGGCGCCAGCAGGGTTTCTAGTGGGGACAGTGCCGGAGAGATGTTGAGGACTACTGCTGCCACTGTGATGTCTATACTGCTCGCAAGGAACCCACGTATTGGTTTCATGCAACCCTGCCCTGCTTATGCTGGGGCGTGAGCTCAGCGCACCCACTGAGATTTTGTTTGACCTACCATCGGACATGCCTGCTGAACCCCCGGGTCCTGAGTATGCGCCTCGGCTACAGGACTAGCTGGAGGTAGCCCACTGCTTTGCCTGGGACAAACTACAGGCCACTGGTTCCAGGCAGAAGCGGAACTATGACCTCAGGACTAGGGGGTCGCCACTTTTCTGCTGGGGAGTTTGGGTCTTCAGCCCCAAAAGGAAGTGGGGCCATAGCCCCAAACTAGATAACCACTGGCTTAGACCTGCCGGGACCTGGAACAGATTTGGAGAGGTGGTATACTGGGTACAGCAGCCACCCAGGTGGCTCAAGGTGGTTCTGCATGAGACCGACTGACCCCATACCGTAGACAGAGCCTGGCACCGGCTGACCCAGCAATGCCTGACCGCCCCTCTTTGCCTTTCCCTGCTCCTGACTCTCCCTTTTCTGATGGTCCTCTGCCACTGTTCCCTGCTCCTGACAGCCCCCTGCCCACTGCTCCTGAAAGCCCTTTCCCTGGCGACTCCCCATCCGTGGTTCGTGCAAGCCCTTCCCCTTGCAAGCCTGCAAGACGACAGCGGCTCGTGGGTGATTTCCAAGACTTTGTCTTTCCCTCGGGGGCTATGTAACGACCTCCTGTATGTTTGTCCTTTATGTTTCTGTACTACATGATATAATGTTTTGCTGTACCATGCCACAAGCTAGCAGGGAGGGGTGTTGTGTTTGTTGCCAGTTTGTCCGGGCACACCAATACTGGACATGCATTTGCAACTCCAGAATGCTGGTGGGGGATTCGGGTCCGAATGGCATGCCCGAGATTGGTGAAGGCAGATGGAGGGCACAGTTTAATGCAAAGAGATAACTAGGAGTGCATGCCTGAGCACACGCGGAGTTGGAGAGGGAGTTGTGAGACAGAGTGAGAGACAGAGCTGGATGTTGCCTGAGTGAGAGCGAGAGGTGCTAATCCCATATTTTTGTTTTGCTTTGGCGTGGTCCACGGTGGACAGTGGTCCTTGTGGTCCTTCATTTTTTATTATTATTATTATTATTTATTTCTTAGCAGACGCCCTTATCCAGGGCGACTTACAATTGTAAGCAAATACATTTCAAGTGTTACAGTACACGTAATACAATAAGAGCAAGATAAATACAATGACAAGTTCAAGCAAGTACAAGTGTGACAAAATACAATTCAATACAGCAGATAAGTGACAGTGATAGTTACATCAAGATATGATTAATTACCAAATACTACAGTTTAAACATATGGCAGATTACAGTACTCTGAAGTACAGGATTAAATGCAGTAAAATAGGGGGCAGGTAAGAGTAAGTAAAGCAAATTTAAGGAAGGGTGAAAGTGTCCCAGGGGGGAAACAGAGGAGTTCTACAGGTGCTGTCTGAAGAGGTGAGTCTTAAGGAGGCGCTGAATGTGGTCAGGGACTGGGCGGTCCTGACATCTGTAGGTAGGTCATTCCACCACTGCGGAGCGAGGGTGGAGAAGGAGCGGGCTCTGGAGGCAGGGGAGCGTAGAGGAGGTAGAGCCAGTCTTCTAGTGCAGGCGGAGCGGAGAGGTCGAGTGGGGGTGTAGGGAGAGATGAGGGAGCTGGGTGCAGTCTGGTCAAGGCATCTGTAGGCTAGTACAAGAGTCTTGAACTGGATGCGGGCGGTGATCGGTAGCCAGTGGAGTGAGCGGAGTAGTGGAGTTGCGTGGGAGAAGCAAGGCAGAGAGAACACCAGGCGGGCAGCAGAGTTCTGGATGAGCTGGAGCGGACGGGTGGCGGTCGGAGGGAGGCCAGCCAGGAGGGAGTTGCAGTAGTCTAGGCGGGAGAGTACCAAGGCCTGGACCAGGAGCTGGGTGGCATAGTTGGTGAGGAAGGGTCGGATTCTTCGGATGTTGCTCAGGAAGAATCGGCAAGTGCGTGCCAGAGTGGAGATGTGCTGGGAATAAGAGAGGCAGGGGTCCAGGGTGACTCCGAGGTTCTTAGCGGAGGAAGAGGGAGAGAGTGGTAGATTCCAGAGGAACAGAGATAGAGAGATCAGAGGAGGGGGAGGAGGAGGGAAAGAAAAGGAGGTCAGATTTAGAGAGGTTGAGTTTGAGGTGATGCGAGTGCATCCAGGATGAAATAGCAGACAGACAGGTAGAGATACGCGAGGAGATGGTGGAGTCAGAGGTGGGGAAGGAGAGGAAAATCTGAGCATCATCAGCATAGAAATGGTATGAGAAACCATAGGATGCGATGAGGGGGCCCAGGGAGCGGGTGTAGAGAGAGAACAGGAGAGGACCCAAGACTGACCCTTGGGGGACTCCTGTTAAGAGAGGGTGAGGTGTGGAGGTTGCTCCACGCCAGGTTACCTGGTAAGTGCGGTTGGAGAGGTAGGAGGAGAACCAGGCCAGAGCAGTGCCAGAGACTCCCAGGTCAGCGAGAGAGGACAGTAGAATAGAGTGATCAACAGTGTCAAAGGCAGCAGAGAGGTCGAGGAGAATTAGGACAGAGGAGAGAGAGGCAGCTCGGGCAGACTTAAGTGAGTTGGTGACAGACAGGAGGGCGGTTTCAGTGGAGTGAGCAGAGCGGAAGCCAGATTGGAGAGGGTCGAGCAGAGAGTGGTTGGACAGGAAAGCAGAGAGCTGGCGGTGTACAGTCCTCTCAAGGGTTTTGGAGAGGAAGGGTAGGAGGGAGACAGGACGGTAGCTCTGGAGGGAGGTGGGGTCGAGGGTAGGTTTTTTATTTCTCCTGTGCTAATAAACCGCTGAATTTGAGCATGAAACTACGGCCTGTGTGGAACCTGCTTTCCTTTTACATGCGAC
Organism: Acipenser oxyrinchus oxyrinchus; assembly: GCA_030684275.1. Taxonomy (NCBI): domain Eukaryota; kingdom Metazoa; phylum Chordata; class Actinopteri; order Acipenseriformes; family Acipenseridae; genus Acipenser; species Acipenser oxyrinchus. Next base: position 27,057,648 of record CM060253.1, on the reverse strand, counting down.
ACTACAAAATTATAGTGTTGTACTTCATTAGATTATATTTTCTATGCTTTCTTCTTAATATTATAACATTTTGTTTTTTTTAACAAGATTTATCCTACGAAAAATAAATGCAGTCTGCATTCTTGGTGTATGAATGACGAATCATCTGTCTCTAATTAAAACACTATTCTTAACATATTGCAGGCAGCTCCAGCAGTGACGCCTCAGCTCTTTGAGACCTTGGATAAACTCATTGACACATACAGAAGAGCAGCCCCAAGCACCATGGCTCCCTTGCTTTATCCCTTGGACAAAACAGCTCTAAACAACAGCAACCAAAACAAAGGTAGGACTGGTGTTGTTCCTTTTTACCAATATATCTAAAAAACACTGTAACAATGGGAACTATTACCTTCAACAAATGCACGGACAAATATGGTTTAAAGAAGTCATAACCAAAGCAATTTTGTGGCTGCTTATTAGAAGTAGCAACCTTGTCATAGGCCCCATTTCATTGTTTCGTCATAATGAAAACCATTTGGTTCTTTGCTTGTTTTTGTATGTGTGTGTGTTTTTTTTAAAGATATCTCAAGTACAACATTTATAGATTTAAAAAAAAATATATATATATTTACTGCTGGTACCTACTCATTTCCTGCTGGTCACATGGAGTGAAATTCAACCCTAGAGCACAGGAAGTGATTTAGTTTCAGGAAACAACAGCAATATTTATTGTGGTGTTTTTTTGTGTTAAGAAAGCAGCTTCATTTTGTCCATGGGTAGGTTTACTATGCTCTTCCACTCTTCAAGCTTTCCATTCAATATACTTTTCCAAGGTTAGATAGAGCACCCCTCTTGAAATATGTAATTCTTTGAGCCACACATTAAAATGAAATATTGGAATTAAATAATACATATAGGGCTGATATTTTCATCAGTAAAGTAACAAAATGTTTATTTGTTTTGGACATTATTAATAGTAGGCTGAATTTCCATATTGTCATTTCCTTCCCAGTTTCTTCAGTGTGGCTGATATAGGAGTTCTACAAACTATAATGTACTGTGTTTAACATTAGCATTTTTATTAATTCAGTATGTACTGCCAATATTCTGTTTCCTTGATTTCTTTCTTTAAATAAAGTGCTAAATAATGAGGTATACACATTAGATCCCCAATAACATTACTGTGCGTTACTTCAATAATGCACATAACCTAGTGTGACGTATCAATTAGTCAATTATTTTTGACAGATTTTTACGATTGAAATGTAATATAATAATGTACTTAATTTACAGTTTAATGGTCATTTCATAGTACTTATGTGGGTCTATTTTAATGATCTAACAGTAAAAGATCACAGTAAAAAACAAATGTTTCTGATTAAGGCTGGGATGATACAGCACATTCTAGTAGGGCTGGGACAATGCATCGATGCATCGATACATCGAATCGTTGGGTAAAATAACCATCGATGGTTGAAAAAAACCCCTGCATCTGTCAGTTCATTAATAGGACTGTTTTTTATTAGGACTGGCAAAATGTAAATCTACACTCTTATTCCTTGCCTTTCCTTTGGTTCCTTTAAATAATAATAATAAAAAACCTCCCTGCCCACTAACGTAGAGAAGAGACTATAGGTAGGCTGCATTTCAGGATCAGATTTTGCTAATTAAATTGTCAATTTAATTTAATTTTAAATAATGCCATCAGACATTTGGAAGTTTTTTTTTTACAAAAGAACAAAATAGAAAGGTAAAATGTGCTGTTTGTGGAGTTTTAATGAGCTTCTGTGGCAATACCACCAACCTGCGGGTTCATTTAGTAAGACAGCACCCGACAAAATACGTCAGCGGGAACACAAGTAAAAAAGCAAAAGGAAAGTTGATCCAAAAAGCATCAGAGCAAAAGAAATAACAGGCCTGACAGTGGATGTTGTCACACAAGATATCAGACCTGTTAGTGTAGTAGAGGGAGCTGCGTTTAAAAATCTGATTGTGAATCTTGCTCCAGGCTATGAAATGCCCTGTCGAAAGACAATCTCCAAATTCATTACTCTGGCTCATGAACGTGCAAAGGAAAAGCTTACACAGTATTTATGTCAGGAGTGTAATTCAATGTCCATCACTACCAATATATGGACAATCATGGCACAAGAAGTGTTTTTAACAGTAGTCTGCCACTACATTAAGCAAAACTGGGAACTTGAGTCAAAAGTATTGGTGACATGAAAATTACACGAGAGACACACAGCTATGAATTTAGCAGAAGCGATCAATCAGATAAACACAGAGTTTGAACTGGCTACAAAAGTAATAGCTTGTGTTCATGACAACGCGGCCAACGTGTGCAGAGCAATGTCTTTGCTTTCTGCAAGCGAGTGTGCTGTGTTGCTTTCTGGTAGCGTGGCATGTGTGAGCTGTGCAGGGCACAATATAAATCTCTGCATTCAGAAAAGCTCTGTGAGCTGTGCAGGGCACAATATAAATCTCTGCATTCAGAAAAGCTCTGTGAGCTGTGCAGGGCACACTATAAATCTCTGCATTCAGAAAAGCTTGGAGGATGTACGACAAGTCCATACGTTGGTGGCAGCAGCAAGGAGACTGGTTGCACATTTTAAAAAGAGTGAGATGGCAACAAGCGCTTTAAATAGGAAGCAAACAGAAATGCTGAACACAGAAAAAGCACCACTCAAGTTAATACAGGACGTACAAACAAGGTGGAACACGGTTCATTATATGATTGAACGCCTTCTGGAATTAAAAGGGCTAGTTATTGCTGTTTTGTCAAAAACAGATTTGACCAAAAAGTCTGACGCAGCTACTTTAGATCTCATGATTGAGCAGTGGAAGCTAATGGCTGAGATACTACCTCTACTACAGCCATTCAAACTGGCTACAGTACTTTTAAGTGCAGAGAAAAATTGTACGGCTAGTTCTTTGTACCCACTTGCACCAGGGATAAAACACAGACTGACTGAAGTTCCTGATGAAGAGGAGACACTGTCTTCTTCAAATTCAACTGATTTGCTAATTCCAGTTACACAGAGTTTGAGAGATAAGCTAGTGCGTAATTTGTATCAGCGATTTTGTTTACATCAGCTGAATGACCCAAGTAATGAGGTTATGCCACTGCTTTTTTGTGTCATTCCTTGACCCCACGATTTTGCCATCTGGATTTCCTATCCGAACAGGCCAAAGCCCGTGTGTCTGAAGCACTGTCTTCCAAACTAGTGAGGCTGGTGTAGAACAACCTCGAAAATGACAGAAATCTGCCTGTACAAGTGTGTGTAGCACAGAGGACTTGCCTGTTAAAAAGAAAATGAAGACCAAACAAGCAATGGAATTGTTACTTCGTGGACGGCAACAAACACACACAACTTCCAAGGAAACCTTAATCCAACAAGAGATGACGATTTATGCTTCTGAAACTCCATTAAACATCAGCGAAGATCCCCTGATTTGGTGGAAAAATAACCAGACACGCTTTCCAAACCTACCAGCTTTGGCAAAGAGCATGTTAAGTATCCCTGCAACATCTGTCCCGAACGAGCGTGTGTTCAGCAAAGCAGGGATGCTTCTGAACAAACTCCGTTCTTTGAAACCGGAGAGTGTGGATAATATTTCTGAATAAAAACAGAAAATAAGCTCTGGAGAGAGCACAGACTTAGTTGGACTTGTAAATACTTACTCTTGTGTTCCCCGTTGGAGTTTTTTCCCTCTAATCCGGTTGCTGTCAAGACATCTTAGGGTAAGACAGTAATATTTGTAATGTTAATTTGTTGTGGGGAACCTCCCCAACAGTGTGACTAGACATAAATAATTAGAAATGTGTAGTTTTAAGTTCAACTGGAGAAACGTTTTACTTTTCATGATTAGATTTGATGAAAATATATGTACTTATTATTTACACGTTTCTTTTACGTTATGAAAAAAGGATGCATCGATGCATTGGGTCTTTATGAAAACAAAAAAAAAAGTTAAAAAAAAACACTATCGTCCCAGCCCTACATTCTACTGCGTTTACACTTAAAACTCCGACCTGAGCTGGCTTGAATTATCACGATTGAATTATAAAATCCATATCAATTGTGCCACCCACTAACACTTGAGCAGCCCTCTAAGACGGTTCTGAACCTATATATTCGTTGGCATAGCTCTTGAAGTAAAGAGCATTACCTCAGATGTTATAGCTCCTCACTATGCACAGGACGAAAAGTTAATAGACATGCATTGTGGTTTCCTGAGTTTACAAATTATTGAAATCCTTTTAGATTTTATAGTTAACACAGGCCTTTATTTGGCCACTAACAAACATATATTGCATTACACTAATGTTTTCTTTCTGATTAGCTACAACCTGAGGGCCTATAAAAAGCTTGGACCATGCAGTACACATTTTTGTCTGTATAAATCTGTATAAAGTATTAAGTTACTGAAGTGCAGATGTTTTCTGGTTACCAGCATTTGTAATATTCACCTTAAATCTAAAATATTGTAGCACAGGATTAATTTGCTGTCGGAAAAATAAGGCAGTCTTGACAACAGAGCATGGTTCAATAGCAGCAAGTAACACAGTACACGATTATCCACTCTCTTGGGGTTCACATGAACAGCACCTGGTGATCCCCGTGTAGACTGTCTGTTCCAGCGCCAAGTCTCAGCACCTTGCTGCATGGTGAAAGCAATTAAGTCCCACCAGTTAACAGTCTGGCATAGTCCAAACGCACAGCTGAAACAGTTCCGGTTGAGCCTGGGGCTATAAACTCACACAAACTCCCCGGCTGAAAAGTGCTGTCCCCTCACCTGAAGATCATAGTATTGCTTTTGGCATCCACCTGCTGCCTGCAGCTGGCCGTGGGTAAAGCAATGCGCGGTGTCCAGGTGATCTTGCAAGTGCCTTATATAGGCCCTGGGGTATCCTCTGCAGCATTGGGTGGCCGGCCAAACAGTAACTCAGCCGGGGTTCTGATCTCCCGGCCGAGCATCGACAAAGCAGGGGTGCTGCCCGTCGACTCTTGCACGGCAGTACGGCAGGTTAACAGGACCAGGGGCAGCTGTACATCCCAGTCTTTCTGGGGCATAGCGGTGACAATAGTTAACTGGGTGGAGTGGGTACGGTTAAACTGCTCTACCAGCCCGTCGGTCTGGTATGTCTTATGTATCCCCAGGTGACGGCCCATCTCCGCAAAGACCCGGGACTCAAAGCTGTCCGAGCACAGCTCCTGTGGTACTCCAAAACAGCAGAAAAAGCCTTCCAGCAGTACCGAGGTTGCATACACTTCTGGCCACTATGTGAAGTAGTCTATAGCTATCACAATGTAGCAGTTCCCCCGATCAGACCGCGGAAAGGGGCCTAGGATATCGACCCTGATCCGTCCCATGGGCTTCCCAGCTGAAAACTGCTGCAGTGGGGCATGCAACCAGCCCGGAGGTCCCTTCCTTGCAACACACTCATGACAGCGCCTGCAGAAATCCTCCACATCCTGATGGCAGCGGCCTCAGTAGAACGCCTGTCCGAGCCGCTTGAGTGTTTTGGGGTCCCCAAAGTGTCCTGAACCCAGCGTGCCATGATGAGCGTGTAGTACCACCTTCTGTAAGGAGTGCGGCACCATGACTTGCCACCTCACCTCCTGGTCTGCTGGCTCCTTCAACCACCGCTGTAGTACCCCGTCCCTAAAGGCCAGACTGCTCCACTGTGCCCACAGTGCCTTTGTCACTGGCAACTGCAGGGCTATACTGCTCCACAGCGGCCTCTGGTGTTCCTCCAGCCAGCGCAGCACTGGCTGCAGATCAGCACCCAGTCCTGCTCAATCCAGGGGCGACGGATTGGTGGATTGGTGTGGTGAGTTCTGGATCTGTGCTGGATTCGGTAATTGAAGGGCTGTAGCTGCTCAATGCAGCATGCCACCTGCCCCTCTGGTTCCCGAAATGACAGCAGCTACTGCAACGCAGCATGATCCGTGCAGATGAGGAAGAGCAATCCACACAGATAGTGACGGTAATGGCGGACCGCTGCCACTACTGCAAGCAACTTCCTTCAGGTGGCGCAGTACCACCGCTCTACCTTGTTCAGGGACTGGCTGAAATAAGCCACTACACGCTGTCTGTCTGCACCCTGCTGTGACAACACTGCTCCGTGTCAAATAGGAATGGGAGAGTTGGATCAGGGGGAAGCAGGACAGGTGCCTGAGTCAGTACCGCTCGCAAGCTGTCAAAGGCACTCTGACAAGCCGCAGTCCAGTCATACGGCTCTTCCTTCCTCAGCAACCAGTGCATGGGCGCAGCAATGGTGGTGAACTGGGCGATGAAGTAGGAGGCAAGACCCAGGAACCCCGCAGCTGGCGTTGGTCGGACGGAACAGGCCAGTCACGGACAGCGCTGATCTTGTCGGGCTCAGCGATGCCTTCTCCTCCTACTTCGTGTCCCTGGAAGGATACCTCCCGCTGCATGAACCTGCACTTATCTGTGTGCAGTTTCAGACCAGCCACCTCTACTCACTACTCATGGGCAGATGACTGAGCCACGGCCGGACTGGCAGGCTGATGAGTCGCTAGCTGAGGTCGGGCTGACCGTGGACTGGGAACGGCTGGTGTTCGAGCTTGTCGGCCTCCGACGAACCCCCTTCTGCAGGTCCAGCTGGCTGCCAGTCTGCTGGAGAAAGTCCAACCCCAGAATACAAGGGTCCTGGACGGCCGCAACCCAGACCTCGTGACTCACAGTAAGGCCACCAACCTGGATCTTCGCGGGGGAAGACTCCGATGAAAGACTGGTCAACTTCTCCATTGACCTTCTATCAACTTTCCTCTGCAGCGCCCGCTCTGACTGTTCCCCGTCTCCAGCTCAGCAACCCGGACAGTGGCGGTGTGTCGGCACCAGTCGCACCTTCCACTTGCTCCTTCTTTACTTTCCACAGTGTTCGATGCATCCCACTTTTGATCACTAATATAGCACAATTTGCTATCGGAAAAAGAAGGCAGTCTTGACAACAGAGCATGGTTAAATAGCCAGCAGGCTCTTTATTTGCAGCAACATGTTCACAGCAAGTAACACAGTACATGATTCTCCATTCTCTTGAATCCACCCACACACACCTGATGCACCCTCTTTTATCCCCCCTCAGACCCAGACACAGAAGCACAGTTACAAGTTATGAGGCTCGGCCAATCAGCGCCCACTTACCTTTAACAAACAACAATGTTATTATTATTATTTGTTTATTTAGCAGACGCCTTTATCCAAGGCGACTTATAGAGACTCGGGTGTGTGAACTATGCATCAGCTGCAGAGTCACTTATAATTACGTCTCACCCGAAAGACGGAGCACAAGGAGGTTAAGTGACTTGCTCAAGGTCACACAATGAGTCAGAGGCTGAGGTGGGATTTGAACCGGGGACCTCCTGGTTACAAGGCCTTTTCTTTAACCACTGGACCACACAGCCTCCTAAAAGATTATAACGGTCCTTACCCAATCAGTCCTATACAGCCAGATTGGGTTCATGTGAACAGCACCTGGTGACCCCTGTGTAGACTGTCTGATCCAGTGTCAAGTCTCAGCACCCTGCTGCACAATGGAAGCAATTAAGTCACGATTGCCTCATGAAAAAACTATAAAATAAACAGTGCTGTGAAAACGGTGGCGCTACTCCTAATAAATGTAGGTCCTGCTTATACACCTCACTATACTTTAGGGAGGGAGCTACAGTCCCTGAACTAATCTGTATTCCTCAATAATAAACAAACCCCGACTCCGGCTACACGCCCGGCCGTCGGCGGTTTCGTTTTCTTCTGGAGAGCTCGATCTCGGTTTACCCTCACGATGATCTGAGACTTTCAGCAAGATGTTTCACTGTCTTTGTCCGGGTAGCGTGGATGATCATCAGCCTGTTGGCTATGGCTTTGCAGCAGCTCTGAGGTGTATAAACACAACCTTTTTATACCTGACGCCCCACTGGAACACCTACCTGCTGATTAGATTCCACAACTAGGAATTACCCACAGCAGGCAGGCTGACCCAGGAGCATCAGGTAATTCATTAATTATTTACAATAATTACACACATTTTACACAACACATCAACATACACAAAACCCACTCTTCATGTGCAGGGAACCTGCCATGCCACAATGACCAAGAATGTGTGAATAAAAATATCAATGCAATCACAATTATGTTGAAAAAGATAGTATAGTAATAAATACAACACAGCAGGCAGCAACAGTAAGTATAATAATGTGTTTTGTTATTAACTTAATAGTAGGTTCAGTAACACGTTGAAGCTATTTGAAGGCATGATATCATAATTTCTTATTATAATGCTGGTTATATAATACAATGATGTATGAATAAAAATAAAAAACAGAACAGTGGTACATAAAATATAGAATAGACAGCCTTTGTAAGGGTCAGGCTTTCTGTGTTCAAGAAAAGAAAAGTAAAACACACATTGCACAAATAAGGTGTTATTGAGAAACAGGCAGCTCTTTGTGCTGCTGAAGCTAGGTTAAAACTTCCTCTTTCTACTACATATATTAATTTAAAACCACAGCAGCACCACAAGTTATTCAGACAGTTACAGAGACATAGGCCAGTCATTGTTTTGTTTTTTTGTTGTTGTAATGGGCATTGTGGCAGGGCAAAAGCTGCTGCTGTAAATAGTGTGTGTGTGGGAATGTAAGGTTGGTACGGATGAGGTTAAATCTGTCCCTGCCAGCAATCAGGTGTGACAATTCCCTACTTAGATAATTGATTCTAATTGGGGAGTGGCCACATGTATAAAATGGAAGCAAAATCCTTTGTTTGTTGGAGGAGTTTGGGGGTGAGGGTGAGGATGAGGATGAGGTTTGTTGTTGGAGGAGTTTGGGGGTGAGGGTGAGGGTGAGGTTTGTTGTTGGAGGAGTTTGGCGGTGAGGGTGAGGTTTGCTGTTGGAGGAGTTTGGGGGTGAGGGTAAGGGTAAGGGTGAGGGTTGTGATTTTTGTATTGTTGATCAATGTGGTAGTGAAGGCTAATGCTCAGCCTACACATAGTTATTCTTTTGCTTAAACCTTTTATTTTGGCCCTAGTGGTGTGTTTTGTTTGTTCCTGTTTTTGTGTTTGTTTTAAACGTGTGTATATGCGTTTAAACTGCAGCTTTCTGTCTCTTGGTCTTTTTCTTGCCATTAAGAGCTTGGGCCGTGACGCTATCCTGTCACATGTCGAGTCAGAAGTGAGAAGTAACCCTTGTGACCCAGATCAGGACAGCAAAAAAAGTGGGAGCAGGAGCAGAGGTGAGAGGAAAGCTGAAGGGGTTTCGATTTGCAGGACTTGCCTGGGTTTGGGCACAAGAAAGAGGGGTGCCCACATGAAGACCCCTGCTTTGTAATGGTGTATGTGAGGAATGAGGTGGAGTCCCTGGACGAGTGGCTCCACCATAAAGCCCAAAACCAGCTGCCTGCCGGAAAGCCAGAGATGGGCTCCTCTGCTTCCCAAGCCATCTGGGACAGCGGATTAGACACCCTTTTCACGTGCCTCGAGGACCAAGGTTGGATCCTTGCCTGCGGGGAGTCCGGGCACTCGCTGGTATGCTGCCCCCTCCAATATCAGGAGGAGGAACGACCTGCCCGAATGAGGAAGAAGGGGAGCGGTGGCGTTCCGGAGGTGAGCAGAGGAAGGCCCTGCTGTCCCCAGAGCCAAAGGGGGAGGGGCTGTTGTCATCCTGAGAGCAGGAAGGGGAGGAGCCTCTGTCATCTATAGTGCAAAAAGGGGAGGAGCCGCTGCAGTCTCCATGACCAAGCGAGCTACCTGTTTCACCCAGGAACTCGAGAGCAGACGTCAGCGAGCTACCAACCTCTGGAGGACAAAGGCCAGCCCTGCAGGAGCCTTTGAGCTCACTGGGCACCTGGCCGGTAGGGTTTACTGTAGCACGATGAGAAGAAACACTACCTGGCATGCCTAACCCATGGGAGCACCAGAGCTAAAGCGACGCTCCCTACAGAGCCACTTGGGCACCCTAGTGAACTTTTGTTTTTAGCACAAATTAGCTATTACATTGTAATAAGATCTGAGACCATGTCAAGTGAAGAGGAGTGCTGTCTACAAGTACAGTGTATCGCTGTAGCTATCTGTATAGATAACATATGACTTCTACTGAACCAGTCAGTCAGCTCAGCCACAGGCTGCTGTTGCTGTGGTGTTTATCCAAACTGTACTGGGTCATTTTATTAACAGGATCTGGTACCCCAATGAAAGCTTTGCAGAGAGATTTCACTTGTCATATACAGTACATTACAATATATACAGTACTTGTACATTACAGTGTGGCTCTGGGGGTGGTTTGATTTTGTTCTCAAAAACCTGCAGATATTATGTTTTATTTCGTGTTCTATTTGTTTGAATAGGCTAATTCAGGGGGTAATATAACCAAGCCAAGTCATTATCTCACAACTACATTCTACAAGTCCCTTTTAATTTTTAAATCCTTTATCTTCAGAGCTGCTAAGGGAAAGCAATTTTTTTAACGTCAGGTTAACATTTTAGCATTATATAACGATAGAATAAAATGCTTATTAAATCAAATATTACAAATGATCTATTATCACAAACTAATTGTTTTTGATTTTTTTTTAGATTTTGATTGCAGTGTGTTTTAGATAGCTAGAATTAGATAGCACTATTACAGTAGGGTCATTCCAATCTAACTCAACCAGAAAAGGGGCACTTTGTTGCCCGACCATCTCAGATTTTGCTAGAAAAATTCACCTGGGGATTTTCTGGCCCGCTGAGTTCAGAAATGCTAATCTTTTTTTTTTTTTTAATTTCGAGCTGTGACCTGGCAAAGGTCAACCTAAAGTGAAAAAGTGACCCTGATCAGAAAAATCACCCTGGGCTCAAGTTAGACGCTACCATCATGTGTAGCACCTCGTTCGACTTGTAATGAATAGGGCTTTTGAGAAAAAAACACAAGGAGCACCTAACTCACTTTTGACAAGTTGCCAGACGAGGGATAAGTGACAAGTTTTATTCGAACTTCAGCCCAACCCTTTACTCTGTAGGGGATGTGGGTCCCAAAATGTTAGTATTGCTGTAAGAACCTTGGGGACCACTCTTCCAAATTTTGTGAAATACTTTTGGTTTCAAGTCCCCCCACTGGTCATTAACCCCCTGTGACAGGATGGCCTGTGTGATGACGTCAGGCCAGAAGGAGGAACTGAAACAGATACTGCAGGTAGGGTGCAATGGCGTTTGCGCCGTCTTTATTAAATACAAAAATAAAAATAAAATGTTTAAACACAAACACTGTGCTCACAGAGCAAAATAAATATTTAAACAAAACAAAATCACGAACACAAAAATCGAACAGCCAATACAGGTCAGGCTGGGCAAATGCCTTCACTGATCCTGTACGCTTTGTGTTTTTAATTTTCGCTCTCGCTCTCATTCCTCCTCCGAACATCCAACCCCCTCTGAGCCAAGAGTGGGTCTTTTATATTCGTGGCTGGAGCCTTAATTACCACATTCCCACGAGAGTTCTAGGGAAGGGGTTTTAACCCCATCACCACGACTACATATTACAAGACCGGTTCTCTCGCCGGTCTCAAACAGTAAATAATAAAAGACGGACAGTGCTCGACCGCCCGCACATAAACACAATAATAATGATTAGGATGGACGGCTTTGTCTGCCCGCATACAAATACAATAACAACAATAATACAAAACATACATATATACAAATAATAATAAAGGGGTGGGGTGTACTCCATCACACCCCGTCTGAAATTTGAATTGTTGGTATTTCTACCAAGTTTAGGTTGAAATAACTCACGTGGGGGCTTCAGAAAATCACCCAAACATCTTTTTGGATAGATGTTGATGAGATCTACAAGAACCAAGCAAAACATTATGGTATCTGTGGATTTTTGATTTTTGGCAGATTTTTGAAGTTGCATTTGTCATGCATTCGAGCATTGCTTATGGCCACTTTGGCGAGGCTAAAGTACCACATAGTCCGACCCAAACTGGCGTTATTCTTCAATTTAAAGTAAAATGTGACAGGCCTGCTTCTAGTGGCACTATTTGAAACTACCAGTTTTGAAAACTACAAACTGATAGAAAACACAAAAAATAGATAATCTTGGCAAACTTTAGGTGCTTGAGGGGTTAACCATTTCATGATCTTTATGACATGCTACTGTAACGGTTTCCAATCTCAAAATTTCCTTTGGCTGTGAGGTCTGGTGTTGAAAAAATTATGGTAAATTCACTGTTTTTAAAAAAGAAAAAACTTCCCCATTTACCCCACTATTTGCATACACATGCCTTCCGCCATCCAAGACTAGACTGGACAGAACGCTGCCAAGTTGCTACCATTTTTGAGTTGGTTTTTGGCCCTTGAGCCATTGTTTATTTTGTGTTTTGTTGAAATAAAACATTTAACCGTATTTGATTATTTTGTTTTGTATCTTTCAGAATATTAATAGGAATTATAAACAGTTTAAGTCAGTTTAAGCCGACAGATTTCTCTACCAATTGGTGCTTGCGCCCCTCATGCACGTGCACAAGAGCATGCACTAGTGAACAGCACACTCATTAAAGGGATCCCGCCAGATCTGACAGTGATGGAGGATTGCTCTTTCTGGTATCGAGATGTGCCACAAACTGACTTATCTTTGACCTAACTCAAAAGTCCCTCATCAACTGACGCCTTTGGTCGAATTCTCTGAAGATGACCAAAAGCTGTTACGGCTGAGGTTCTCTGGAGAAGGTGATCCAGTGAATATATGCCTGTACCATCATCAGGTTTGTCTTGATAAGTATAAGCATCTCATAGTTCTGAAGTGGTGTGCTGATCCTACTAAACAGTGTGCAGGTGCAGGTGATCAATAATCAGACAAACAACGATAATCCAGGTGCAATGAAGGCTTAATTGTATAATCCAATGCCTGATGGCCAACAGCAGTAAACAATAACAATGTTAATGAAGCAATACAGGGGCGTGTATTGCTTATTTATAATACGTGGGTTTGCCCCGAAATAATAACAGTGCTGTTTCAGTTCACCCACACGTAACACATACACAAACACCAGTCCACAGTGCATGCTCTAGTGCTTGTGGTGAATATAGTTTTTTAGTGACAACAAAAGTGCAGTGTTGTTGATCCGGGTTTAGTGCTGGCCTTTGGCGACAGCTACGGATCGTGTTAGCCGTCAAAATAATTACAAACAGTATTATTAACGACAAACAAAAACAAAAAAAAACCACTCACGTTTCACAGCACAGGTTCTCCTTCTGGTCATTTATTTTAACCATTCACAAAGGAACAGATCACATCACTACATCCCCTTTTTATAACGTCACCCATGACCCCTTGGTCAACGAGCGCATCTGCTCCTCCAATTCGCGGATGCCACGCCGTTTCCCGTCCGGGTCATTGGTTTAGTGTACCATAGCTCTGCCCCCTTGCTAGACGGCCGACTTCCGCCGAACCCTGGGAATAAACTGTCATGCCATTTAGTCCAGGGTATACTGTTCCCTTTTGTGACAAGATGGCTGCAGGGAGGAACTCAGACCAGAACTAAAAACACACAGAGCAGACAGAGACTTGGGGTTTTGGTGAAGCTGAGCGCGTGATCGCACTCAGCATTTAATAAACAAAATAATATAACACAAAAAACAGGACACGGCACTTGCGCCCAAAATAAATATATAAACAAAACGGACTAAACAGTAACAAACGGTGGACGGACAGACACACAAACACGGTGAGTAAATAAATAAAACAAGTATCGTGCTGGTACTACCAGCACGCGATAGCAATTGTTATAAATATTTCTTTCTCCTCTCTCTCTCTCTCTCTCCCTCTCTCACCCGTTCTCCACTCACGAACACCCAACCCCGAGTGAGTGAAAACATACAGCTTTTATGCAGTTGTACCGAGACTCGATTGCTAGTCAATCATTCAATTGGAATCTCGGTACAACTGCACGTGAATTAATTAAAGTGCAATTCCCCGTGCTCACATATTATTACTTTTTACTTGCACGTGATGTGATTTGTGCCCTCCTCGTGCCTAAATACAAATCTACAATTTAAACACATGTGAAACACAGACCCGCTTATATCCCGTGTACCAATGCCTATACACCAACATTTACACACAACACGTAACACAAAATACACACAGGGGGGGCACTTTGCCACACCTTTACACAGCGCCCTCGCAGGTCGAGAGGGAGATCTATCACACAGAATCATTCGATCTCTGTCACAATCTGAAACAGGTGGCCCAATGATTAAACAAATTCCGGGACACAAGCTCTGTCCTCGATGTGTCATCCGGATAAACGATCCCAAAGTGCAAAACCAGTTTAAGGAAAGCAAGCAAGAGTAGCCTGAGCAAGTACAAAGCACATCTGGCGAAGAAAGCTCGTCTTCATCATTCGTTTCCTTCATTGATGAGGATACTCTGAACAAGTTTCTTGTCAGCATCTGAATTTATTGTCATTTGAAATTAAAACAGAGACTTTATATTTCACTTAAATCTGAGCAGGTCAGATGGACAGGGAGGAGAGACAGCTGGACAGGGAGAGAGGGAAAGAGAAACAGCTGGACAGGATGCCTGAGAGAGAGATGGACAGGGAGACAGACATAGAGATGGAAAGGGAGAAAGAGAGAGAGCTGGACAGGGAGACAGAGATAGAGGTGGAAAGGTAGACAGAGAGAGCTGGGCAGGGAGACAGACATAGAGGTGGAAAGGGAGACAGAGAGAGAGCTGGACAGGGAGCCTGAGAGTACTGTGAGTACCGCCACTTTTCCATTTCAAACACTGCATACCAGCAGAACATACTGTATGGAGAAGTCATTAAATTATTCCCCAAAAGCAATTGTATTTATTCAATTAAATTTATACTGTACACTTTCAGTGGGTATAATTTAGGCTTGATATGTTTATTTTATTATATCTCGTCAAACATGGTTATGTTTTGGATAACAGAGAAGAGATGGTCACCAAGTCAGTCACAAGTTTCTGTTTGTTTTTCAGTAAAGGACTTCATCAGACCTAATTGTTTCTTTCTAAAGTTATATTTACATACTTTGCTCTGTGATAGCTCCAGGTAGTTTTACAGATAATTACAGTAAAAACCTGTTTTTGCCAGCCAGTAAACTTCTAAAAAGTATTTTAAAACAAGAGAATGGCTGAAGCATCCATAAACCCTAGTGACCTCCCATAGTGATTGTAGCTAACACAAATTAAGGAAATGTTATCTGTAGTTAAAACTAGGGCTGCCAATTAATCAGTCAGTTAATAACTTCTGTGATTAACACGTTCATTTCTTTGGAGATTAATTTTTTTCACGTGCATTAATTTCACTCCTCTGTCTTGACCCTCTTAGGATTCTGTAATTCATTCCCTGCAGCACCATTTTAATGTACAGTACTGGAGCGCCTGCAATGCAATGAGTGCAGTCGGCATTATAGTAGAAACTTATAGTACATGATCAGCCAAAAGTCAGAAAGCCCATAGTTTTTGAGTTGGCTGCACCTCCGTAAGACTAAGGTTTTTTGGTATCATTTTGTTCCTTACTATGTCTAGATTCCATTTCTGCCTGTTGCCAAGCTGAATAATTGTCTGTTTAGATGCAAAACAACCTGTTTTGGACCTACCCTTACTGCGCTTCAGACAGTAGAACGTCGTGATTGCAGATAATCAAACCAACCTTCTCACGTTAACTTGTGCTGCTTAAATATAAATATACTACAGAAAGTTGTATTTAAATATTTGTATTGTTTCTTGACTTTTCCTTTTTTAAGCTTATCATCTTGTTTGTTTGCACACTGCGCAGCTTCCTCACTTCCCCTGGTAACAGCAGGGCAGGGAAGTGTGTGCAGAAAAATATACAGAACTGTGCAAAAGTTTTAGGCAGGTGTGAAAAAATGCTGTAAAGTAAGAATGCTTTCAAAAATAGACATGTTAATAGTTTATATTTATCAATTAACAAAATGCAAAGTGAGTGAACAGAAGAAAAACCTACATCAAATCAATATTTGGTGTGACCACCCTTTGCCTTCAAAACATCATCAATTCTTCTATGTACACCTGCACACAGTTTTTGAAGGAACTCAGCAGGTAGGTTGGCCCAAACATCTTGGAGAACTAACCACAGTTCTTCTGTGGATTTAGGCAGCCTCAGTTGCTTCTCTCTCTTCATGTAATCCCAGACAGACTCGATGATGTTGAGATCAGGGCTCTGTGGGGGCCATACCATCACTTCTAGGACTCCTTGTTCTTCTTTACGCTGAAGATAGTTCTTAATGACTTTCGCTGTATGTTTGGGGTCGTTGTCATGCTGCAGAATACATTTGGGGCCAATCAGATGCCTCCTGATGGTATTGCATGATGGATAAGTATCTGCCTGTACTTCTCAGCATTGAGGAGACCATTAATTCTGACCAAATCCCCAACTCCATTTGCAGAAATGCAGCCCCAAACTTGCAAGGAACCTCCACCATGCTTCACTGTTGCCTGCAGACACTCATTCATGTACCGCTCTCCAGCCCTTCGGCGAACAAACTGCCTTCTGCTACAGCCAAATATTTCAAATTTTGACTCATCAGTCCAGAGCACCTGCTGCCATTTTTCTGCACCCCAGTTCCTGTGTTTTCATGCATAGTTGAGTTGCTTGGCCTTGTTCCCACGTCGGAGGTATGGCTTTTTGGCCGCAAGTCTTCCATGAAGGCCACTTCTGACCAGACTTCTCCGGACAGTAGATGGGTGTACCAGGGTCCCACTGTTTTCTGCCAATTCTGAGGTGATGGCACTGCTGGACATCTTCCGATTGTGAAGGGAAGTAAGCATGATGTGTCTTTCATCTGCTGCAGTAAGTTTCCTTGGCTGACCACTGCGTCTACGGTCCTCAACGTTGCCCGTTTCTTTGTGCTTCTTCAAAAGAGCTTGGACAGCACATCTGGAAACCCCTGTCTGCCTTGAAATTTCTGCCTGGGAGAGACCTTGCTGATGCAGTATAACTACCTTGTGTCTTGTTGCTGTGCTCAGTCTTGCCATGGTGTATGACTTTTGACAGTAAACTGTCTTCAGCAACCTCACCTTGTTAGCTGAGTTTGGCTGTTCCTCATCCAGTTTTATTCCTCCTACACAGATGTTTCTGTTTCAGTTAATGATTGTGTTTCAACCTACATATTGAATTGATGATCATTAGCACCTGTTTGGCATAATTGTTTAATCATACACCTGACTATATGCCTACAAAATCCCTGACTTTGTGCAAGTGTACCTAGAAGAATTGATGTTGTTTTGAAGGCAAAGGGTGGTCACACCAAATATGGATTTGATTTAGAGTTTTCTTCTGTTCACTCACTTTGCATTTAGTTAATTGATAAATATAATCTATTAACACGTCTATTTTTGAAAGCATTCTTACAGCATTTTTTCACACCTGCCTAAAACTTTTGCACAGTACTGTATATATATATATATATATATATATATATATATATATATATATATATATATATATATACCGCTTTGCAAAAAGTGTATCTAGCTGATGTGAGGCAGTGATATGTAACAAAAGAATCATACCGAACATAGCATCGCCTGCTTTATACAGAACATTCTTCTCATTAGTGAAATTCGACTCCTATTGCAGGTACTTTTTTTTAAACATACATATGTATATATTTACTAGGGCTGTTCCGATTAACAGATTAATTGGACTAAAGAGTGGTAGGACACTGTTGTTTTAAGCTTGTATAAAAAGGGGTTAAAGTTGTGTAAAAATCATAATTGTTGTCTTTTTTTGTACAAGGATTGCTGATAGTATGCTATGGATGTATATAGGTATTTGGAACTGGAATGATTAGCTACGTTGATTTAAATGATTGCCAAACATGTGTCTGCAAAATTACTTGTGTGCATTGTAAACAGAACTCTGGTTAACGCTGTGGTAAAATCCAGCGTAGCACATTTATCCTGAATAACATAACACACTGTTGATTTAGTTACAAACCTCAGATTGTTTTTTGTTTCAGTGTTTGTGCATTGCTACTAATTTTGCTGTTTAGGGGTTACCCCAGAGTGGTTAACAGTACATGTATAACTGTGCTGCTCTGGCCCTTGGGGCTTGTGTGACTGAGGTATCAGGTCTCTAAATCTGTTTTATTAGGGTAATAGGACAGAAAGGCAACATTTGCTATATTTACTATAATAATAATAATAATAATAATAATAATAATAATAATAATAATAATAATAATAATAATAATAAATGTTTTTAAAAAGACCAAATTCCCATTGAGCTTATTTATTTATTTTAGATTATATTGATTTATATTACTATGCAGGACAGTCGCTATTCAGTTGTTACCTTTATTAAAAATGTGCACAGATTAATCTACTGATTAATCAACTAATGCCCATAAATTAACCAATCAAGATTTTTAATCAAGTGACAGCCCTCATATTTACATATCAGTGAATAAAACATTTTTTGGTATATTAATGCTGACAGTCTATACATTACTAGGACCTGAAAACGTATCAGTTCATCTTAACCTGACAAATACTGTGTCACCAAAAGAAATTATATTGTCATGCATAATAATGTACACATGTATTTATATAGAGAGTTTTTTGTGGTTAAATACATTAAAACACTGAATGCTCATACCTACAGATAGATTACAGATTGATGTAAAACCTTTATGGATTTGTGTGACAAATACAACGATTCTTGGTTGTAAATCTCCCTCCTGACTGGTGAGGGCTCTAAGCAGCGAAAACAGAGTTACTTGGACTGGCTGGTCTGACAGTTCTTTCCCAGGGTTCAAGGGAAGTCAGCCAGCCAGGAAGGGGGCGAGACTCTGTTGCAATAACGCATTGACCGGGAAGGGAAACGACCTGGCAGCCGCAGATTGGAGAGGTGGTTGCACACGTTTACCAAGGGGTCGTGTGACAGCATAAAAGGGGACAGAGAATCGTAATCTGTTCCTTCGCATTGGTTTATATGGAGAGAACCGAGAAGGACTGTGAGAGACCCCGTACAGAATTGTGAAACAGTATCGTGAGTGTTTTTTGTTTGTCTGTGTGTGTGTAATCGTCTTATAGGGCAGCAGTGTGGAGTAGTGGTTAGGGCTCTGGACTCTTGACCGGAGGGTCGTGGGTTCAAACCCAGGTGGGAGACAAGGTACTTTACCTAGATTGCTCCAGTAAAAACCCAAACGTATAAATGGGTAATTGTATGTAAAAATAATGTGATATCTTGTAACAATTGTAAGTCGCCCTGGATAAGGGCGTCTGCTAAGAAATAAATAATAATAATAATATTTGTAACACTACAGTAGACGGCTAACACGATTCTGGAGCTGTCGCCGAGGGCCAGCACTAAAGCCGGAACAGCACTGCACTACTGTCACAAATAATCTGTATCACCCACCACGAGCACTACTGCACTCACCCAGGACTGGTGACCATGTATGTATAATTGTGGGACGGATACATCTGGTTTATTATTATTGTTTGGGTCTGCAAAGCAGTTATTGTTTATTGTTATTGTTACTGGTCACGAGACCTGGATATAAAAATAAAAGACCCCTTTTCCAAACCGGATTAAATCTCTCTGTGTTTCATTACCGCACTGCATCACCCCTGCACCTGCATCCACACAGCCACTTTGTCACAATTTGCCAAAGAAAGTGTTCTATAATATGTCAGCAAGCCAGCACAACAAAATTAAACAAAGAGCAATGCCTATGATCTGTCCAATGACTACTATAATTTTTTATAAAATAATAATAATTATTATTATTATAAACAATTATTTGTATACTAACACATCTTTTTAAAGAAAATATTGCTGGAAGTCGGCTTGCCACATCCCTGGAATCATTAACTCAGCTTCTGTGAACTGAGTTACAATCATTAAATCTTTCTCTTTTTCACCAGTCTGCATCGCTTTGCGTCACAGACTGCTTTGCATCTGCTGTGTGTGCGTGTGTATTTCTCCTGCTATTTGCAGCAAAAAAAAAACGAGATGTGCGATTTCCTCCACCGGGCCTGGCTCTGCTGCGTCTCGCTGTTGAGTCGACTCCGCCGGTTGTCTCGGCCCGCCCGCTCGGTGCGCTTGGCCTAAAAAAAAAAAAAAAAAATTTCACAGTCCATCCGCCTGGCTTGGCTGTTGTGTGTGCTTGTGTGTGTGTTTTCTTCTACTGCTTTTGCAGTTTAATAAATAAATAATTAAATAAATAAATAATAACAACTGACAACGTGTGCTTCCTCCACCAGGGCCTGGTTCTACCTTGCTGTTGAGTAGACTTCACTGGCTGTGTCGGCCCGCCCACCTCAGTGCGTTGGGCCTAAAAAAAAAAAAAATGGGAGTACCTTCTTTTTTTTTTCTTAACTGTCTGTCAGCAGTTCAGCCCACAGTTCAGCGCTTTCAGCCTGTGCTCCACTCCGGTATATGCTGCGTGCTGCCCTGGTTGTGTGACTGCATGCGATCAAGTGTTGTGTGCCCTCGGTGCCTCGGCGCTCCAGAGTTTAAGACACCCTCTGTGCTCGTCTCCCCTCGGTGCTTCGGCGTCTTGGGACCTCAGAGACCCAGTGCTTCGGCGCCCTCGGTGTCTTGGCGCTCCAGTGTTTAGACGCCTCGGTGCTCATCGCCCTCGGTGCTTCGGCGCCCTCTGTGCCTCGGCGTTCTAGAGTTAGACACCTCGGTGCTCATCGCCCTTGATAATTCGCGCCTCGGGCCTCAGAGCCTCGGTGCACGTGGTGCCCTCAGTGCATTGGCGCCTTCAGTGACTCGGTACTCCACTACTTAGATGCTAATCGGTGCTTTGGCACCTTTCAGAGCCTCGGTGTACTCAGTGCCCTTGTGCCGTGTGGTGCTTCGGCGCCTCAGTGCCTCAGAGCCTCTGTGTCCTTGCTGCTTTGGTGCCTCGGTGCCTCAGAGTTCCACTGAACGCCCACCAATGCTTCGCACCCTTGGGCCTCAGAGCCTCAGACCCACGATACCTTCTGTACCCTTGATGCTTCGCCTCCCTCTGTGCCTTGGTGCTTTAGATTAGATGGCCTTTGTGTTTCGACGCCCTCAGGATCTGAGAGCCTTGCTGACCTTGGTGCCTCGATGCCCTAGTGTTAGCTGAGCCGTCCGCGGCGCTGGGAGCCCCGGTCTCCCCCATCCTCCATCTATCCCGAACCCCTTGCAGAGCATTCCCTGTGCTCAGGCTCTGGCACCTCATGCTTGCAACCACTAAGTCTCCTGCGCGGAGTGCTAAGAGGGCGAAACAGTCAAAACAGGCACAGGACATCTCCGACTTGAAGGACCAAATGGCTCAAGTCCTGGAATATTTGGCAGGCAGCAGACCTAATCCTGGCTCTGGCCCCAGCTCCGCCGCTTGCACCTGCCCCGGAACTGACCCCCGCCCTTACCGGTGGTCGCCTGGGATGTTTCAGAGCCAGACTTGGCAGTGGCTGAGGAAGACCAGAACGCAATTTCAATCACAACCTCCTGGGATGGCAGCTGGGACGGATGAGGAGGAAGGAGATGTCCAGGAGCTAACCTTCGGGACGAGTCCGAGCTCCGAGGCAACCTCAGACGCTGGGCTTTCCCCTCTTCCCTTCCAAGCTCGATCCCATTTCCTGCAAGAGGTGCAGTCCTCTTGGAACCACCCGGCCTCGGCTTGGTGGAATTCCCACCAGTGGACTCGACCATCACGGTCCTGGTGCGAGTCCCTCCAGTAGGGGGTTAACCTAAGGACCCTGCATGCCCTAATGGTCAAAGCAGAGTAACAGAAGTCCATTTAAAAAGGCCTATGCGGGCGGAAGCGCAAGTCATGCACCTGGTTAAACGGCAGGCCTCCCACGGATTACCTGGATGGCATACTGCAGTCGGCACCCTTCCCTGAACCAGTGGCTTCAGAGCTGCGCCTAGTATCAGGCACGTTGCTCCAGTTTCTGGCTTCCAAGGCCAGGCCTTGGGCTGAAGCTGGCAAGCCTTGTTGTGGCTCGCAGGCAGCTTTGGCTGTCCCAAGTGAGGGTCCCTGAAGCAGACATTCCCTGATCGCCCTTGCTGGATGCGCCAATATGCGCAGCTCCTGTATGCGCATCTGGGACAAAGGAAACATGGTATTGTTACGTATGAACCTCGCATTCTTCCCTAAGGTGGTTGCAGCTTTCCACTTGAATCAGTCAGTGGAGCTAGAGGCTTTCCATCCCCCTCCTTTTTCTTCGGAGGAGGATCAAAGACTAAACTCCCTCTGCCCGGTTCAGGCATTGAGATGTTGACAAGAGCTCTGCGTTTTTCTGACCAGCTCTTCATCTGTCATGGTGTAAGGACCCTGGGTCAGGCCCTTTCAAAGCAGTGGCTGTCTCACTGGATTGACACACGTTCGATTGCATATACTAATGCCGGCCTACCCCCACCTGGGCGGGTGGCCGCACACTCTACCAGAGGAGTGGCTACATCATGGGCTCTCTTTAGAGGAGCCTCATTGTCTGACATATGTACTGGGGCTAGCTGGGCTATCCTGCATACTTTCACCAGGTTCTACCGACGTTATGTGGTAGATCACTCTACGCCTTCATTAGGCACAAAGGTCCTTGAGGTTGCACGCTCGAACCACTAACCGTAGTTTTGTGGTCTTGAGACGTCCCTTGTCTGCTGTCTCTGTTCATGCTCCTTCGTAGCGGTTTTGGTATATGTTTCCCAAAAGTATCGTTGGTGGTCATCTTCGAATTGAAAGGGAACATTAGGTTATGGATATAACCCTGCTTCTCTGAAAAAGAAGACCACCAACCTGCGAGGTTGCATCGGTCGCCTTCGCGGGTTCGATGCAAAAGAGTAAATGAGCTCCTTGGAGTGCCTATTTGTTCCCTCAGGAGGTGGGACCGAGGACGTCACTCCCTGGAGGGGCCTATCGGCAGCTCTGACATAAGATGCTCAGTGAACACCTGACCTGTGGCAGGCATATCCCAAAAGTGTTGATGGTGGTTGTCTCTCTTCTCCATTCCTCGTTTAAACAGCAAGAACTACATTTCTTTTTTTTCAGGAACAAAAGCAATTTCATAATCACTTTGTAAATCTCCATCAATTGCATGGACGTTAGCGTTTGCATTTCGTTCCTGGCTTAAACCATTGTTCAGACAAGCTTATAGCCTACTTACGTATGTCTCGAAAACCAATCGCTTGCAATGATATTTAGGTCTGCATCTGTTTTAGGTTTGGCAAAACTATCAATAACTTTACTCTCTGTTCTCGCTTCATATTCCTTTGTTTTTTGCATTTTTATTTTTCTAATGCCACTTTCATGTTCTACATCTAAAACATAGTCCTTGCTCATCTTCACTTACAAATGGACAGTTTTGTCTGTGTAAGTGGGATTTCAAACTCAAACTCCGAGGAACTCGAGACAACAATGCTGCAATGTTGTGAGAGACAAACATGTTGACTGTTTGAACTAAGCATAACAAAGGAGAGAAAACCAAATCCAATTACCAAATTAACAATCAATTGAATCTCGTTATCGAACAAGTATCAATTAGGAAGAAATATTTTAAGTGGCATAAACAACTCAAAGTGTTGAATCGGTAAGAAACATAAATTATTTTTACTGATTCAACACTTACCCCATACTTAATATCCATTCTATACATAGGTCTCAATTTTTGAAGAAACACATGTTATAGCAGACAAGTATTTTTCAATAAAAATTATACAGTATCTGATTCTTTTAAGGGGGAGTGGTCATTGAATTTTACTTACAATTTACCCATAACAATGTATTTTTGTCTATACAATACAATACTATACTATACATCGACTCTCCCAGTTCCCCAAATCTATTATATACTGCTTTATTAATATACAAGTTTAAAAAATCCAGCAATTTGAGTGTTTAAGAATGAAAAAGACAGTAAAATTATGACTAGTGTAAATCATGTTCAGAAGTTTAATAATGCAATAATTACGAATGAGTCCTCTAAAAAAATTTAAGCCCTAAGTTAATTTAATGAATTGATGTATTGTGATTAAATGTGATTAACAATGAGATGTATAAAAAGAGATTGTGTTTCAATTAACAATAATATTCGTCACTTGATGAAGACTCCTGTAGCCAAGACGTGTTGTGGACGTGGATGCAGCAGTTTTTATATATTTTTTTAAATGTTTGTTTAATAAAAATTAAATGAATTTTGGACTTCTGAGTAGTGTGGATCATTAAAGAAAAATCACAAAGTGTGCGACCAAGTTTTGGCTCTACTGTCCTGAACCAGAAGGAAATAAGGTTTGTTTGACCATTCCTAGCTGGTTGGCGTGAATCAACAGAGAATTGCTTATATTATAGACATTACCTTATATTGGTCAGCACCTCTGTGGAAATGAAGCATTGCAGTGCACAAAAGGGTTTTTTTTCTTTGTTTTGGATATATAAGTCATTTATTTCAGGACATTTTGGACAAAAGCTCTTCATTCAGATGAGACTTAAAACCGAGGTCCTATTGTAAGTGACTCTTAAGCAGCGGTTGTAATGCACAGTTCACCCCCTAGTCTCTGTCTCTAAATGACTAATTAATCAGCTGTGTAGAAAGAAAAGTACACAGTGCAGTAAAATTGTTATTTTTGAAGAATTCTGTGGCTGATGTCATGATTATGTCAGACAAGAATGGTACACATTTCCTATTCGCCACAGAAGGATGTCCCAGTAATTCACAAGCCCTAACAGGAGCTAGTGGTTTACAGTATGTAAGGACATCCTCTTAAGGCAGCGGTTTTCAAACTGGGGTATGCAAGCTCTCGTCAGGGGGTACGCGAGAAAAATCCTGTAATGGCAGACACTGCAATTTTTTTACCACATTGTAGTACTTTAGGACTTAGCAATCGAATCAACAATGTTGAATCTCCCTTCAAATAAAACCACAGCAGTACTTGTGTACGTTTCCTTTCTGTTGAGCGAGGTTAACTCTATAAACACCCAGCTGACTGCTGACAGTGTGCTGATTGTTGAGCGCACACATGACTAATTTAAATAGCAGGGTGGTGGTACTGCAGTCTGTGGGCTAAAAAAACAAACAAACTCAAAGATTGTCATTGTATGATGCTGCTTCTTTAAAACGTGTAGTATTTACCAGGTAAGTTTAATTTCTGAAGTTTAAATGTTCAGTGTTAGTAGTTTAATCACTTCTGTGTTTTATCTACGTGTACGTTTTTAAATAACAGTATTATTGAGTTGAGCAGGCAGCTGGGCCGCCCTACTTTAGACAGTGAAATCAATCACTTGTTCTGTGCTGGAGCAACACGACTGTTATTTTTACTTGCAATGCTTGTATGTGTGTTTTTCATTATTGATTAATTACTCCTTTGTAGTGTGAGTGCATTACCCTACACCTCCACACCGGTAATTATTAATAAAAGCAAAAGCATGCCATTATTATTATTACAAAAATGGAATCGCCTGATTAAAAAAAAAAAATCAATCCCTAAATCCTGGGATTGGCAAAAGTGTCCGGAATTGGATTCCCTACTCCAGACCTATTGAGTGTATTCATATAAAACAGCGACTGCCCATCAACAAGCTTTCATGTGCTTATTCTGTCTGGATTCGATACCGCACTAGACACACAGCATTTTGCATTGTCTCAGCTTTGTGACAGGTCGGCTTCGTGGTGGCGTCAGACCCGGAAGAGAATAGACACACAGACAGCACTGGGGTATGAAAGCGCTGCGGCATGTTTTAATTATAAATAAACAAAAGGTTTTAACAAAACAGGAACACTTTATAAAACAAAAGGCACAGTAGTCAAAACAAACAAACAACACAGACACAAAACAAAAACAAGTATCGTGCTGGCAATTGCTTTCTCCTCTTGACTCTCTTGTCTTATGACTCGTGTCCCGTTCCGCCTCTGAACACATACTCTCCGTTCAGCCAAAGCTGCAGGTCTTTTATATTGTGGCTGAGGGATCAACTGGCTATCAAATAGCTAGTTTACCCATCAACCACATTCAGTACAGGGTTTCTCATATCATAATCACTCGCTGTTGACCACACATTCTCACAGTTTTATCTGGATGGGCCATTTTAACCCCATCCAGGCTGTAAACAATAATAACAATAAAAACTGTGTGTTTTTAAATACATCAAACAGTACATTTTGAATAATAATACAACAAATATGAATACAAAATAACACAAATACACACAGGGGCGGGGTGTACCCCCATCACAAGCTTATATTTGTAACTTGTTTTCTCTCTACACTTCTGCATTCGTTGGAAGAAATGCGTGTCTTGTTGAGAATTGCTTTTTGATTTTGTTTTAAATTGGAACATTAGTTTTGTTTTTGGACTGATTTGGACTCATTTCAGCATTTCAGAGTCTGGATTTTGAAATAATTTTTAGTTGGTGCATTTGTTTTTAACAGCAGTTGTCCATTTACAGTACTTAACCTAGTAGAAAAGAACATATTTTTTCCTGTTTTCATAGGTATATTATGACCCTATCTCAGATGGGGGTACGCGGTAGACTAGATTATTTGGAAAGGGGTGCGTAAAAGTTTGAAAACCACTGTCCTAAGGGGAATACAAATCGCATACAAAGATCATTCAGTATCCTCTATGCATGCATAACATGCCCTTAAAATATATTATATACCATATGAATCCCCACCACTAAATAATTTAATATTGTAGATGACAAAATCAAGTCACAGAAAGGTGACACAGTGTTGCAAGGGGGGCACAGGTTATTGGTTACACTCTGGGGTAATAGCTGTACACATAGAGAATGTTTGAAAGCTCAGGGGTGCTTTAAAGTTATGTGAAGACTGAAACAGAAAATTCTACACAAAGTAAATCTAATCAAGACGACTGTGATATCTGCATTTCCACAATGTTTAGAATGACCTCCTAGCCTTGTATTTAATGTACTATGCCTGTATTTAATTCAGTTGCATTGTTTTTACTGGTATTTAATGTACTATGTCATGTATTTCACTGTATGTACTATGCATTGTTCCTCACTATCTTGTAAAACGCTTTGTGATGGTGGTCCACTATAAAATGCGCTATATAAAATAAAGATTGATTTATGGATCATACTCATCTTTTTGCTCCTAGAAAGGGGTGTAAAGAATGTTGCACTTCAAAAAGATGCACACACCAGCATTTAACTGTAAGATTTGTCTACTTATCAATACTGCTCCACACTAACAGTGGTATGCTGAACTCAGTGTTTGACTAAAGCAGTTACTGTTGTCACAGTGTATTATTAATCTTTAAATGTTTATGTTTTACAGAGCCTGGCTATCTGGAACTGTGTTAGACTGACATCTTTGCAACATAAATGCTCAAAAGCCCAAAGACAAGTAACCGTGTACTCCCGACTTCAACAGAATTTATTTTTCTTATCATCCTGGACTGAAGTATTTAGATGAAAACTGACAAGAATGGACTGAATTTCACAGCAGACAGTTTATGTCATTGCTGAGTGGGTAGTTGTGGCTGTTTACCTCAAACCAGTTGAACTGTATATGGAAACCTTTTCTATTTCTCCCTTTACTTTTAAATAAAAAAATACTTTTTGTAACAGACCAGTGTAACTGTACTATTTATTAATTTATTGTATTTATATCATATATTCATTTGATGATTTCCATAGTATATTGTAGACAGGCGACTCAAACAAAGACAGCTATTAGAAAAATAAAATAATAATACTAATAATCTCAATCAGTTGATGAGTTCATAATACTGTAGCATGCACGGGAGGTAGGGTAATACTGACATCAGCATAAGACACGTCCTGCCTCTCTACTACACAGCTTGCTTTTTAGTTGAATGGCAAGACATTTGTCTTTGAACCGTATGGTTTTCGGTTCACATCCTTCCTTTGATTTTTCATTCAGTTTAATGGGCTGAGATGCCAATTCATTACACGTTGCAAAACGTGCTCACTTTTATCAGTTTCAAAACTGTTAATCTGCTTTGATATTCTGTGGTGCTCAGATAAGTTATGATATATACAAAAATGGGATTTGCCTTTTTAGTCTTAGACCTTTATTAAGAAAGTTACCACGTTTTGAAAATCAGGCTTTTACTTTTGATGCCATTGAAGATGTTAGTCGTGGTTAAAACTTTAAAGTCAATTATGCTAATTTTATACATTCCTTTATTGATTTTAACAACTAATATTCTGTTGCTTAGAATTATCAGCAGAGGTTTAAAAATGTTTACACTGTATCTTGAGATAAAATCTTAATGTCTTGAATCGGAGAACTGAAACAATGCATCCTGTGTGGTTATTGTGGAGAAGTTAAGCTGCAGATTTGTGGGCCTGATAAAGCTACCAACATTTTTTCTCATGAAAATAACATTCTGCACTTGGACCTTTAAAGTATCATTATTCAATAAAATAAGTACATAACATTGTTCCTTCCGGTGCTACGTCTGTAAAGAAGTCTTCTTCCATTTAGACCCGTACAGTTCATCAACTTAAGTTCATTAGCTGGCTCGCTTCTCCTTTCATTCTGCACCAAATGTAGTTGGTTTTACATTGTGTTTTGTAACCATACATGATTTATCACTGGGCAAACAGACAGGAAAAACAGGGAACAAATAACAGGGACTGGCCAACAATATAAGCTGTGTGACGTTACAAGGGGCACGAAAACAGATATTTGTCCCTTAACACAGTGACTGTATCGACCAGCATTTCCAGCAAGACCATCTCCTGGGTGTTTTTAGAATGGAAACATTTGCAGAAAACCACCATTGGAATGAATTGCTCTGATTGCATTAGGACATGAAACAAATACAATGAAACAAATACACCAATTTAGTGAATCTGGTTTGGAGAATTCTCTCTCGAGATTTGTAGAATATTCAGAGGCTGGATACTTCTAAAGGTTACCAGAAGTTGTAATAATGGGCTTTTGCAAGGTGACATTTAACAAGTCACAAATTAAATGTTATCAAATAAATAAGAATGTCGATAGTCCGCAGTGTCTATATCAATTTTCCTAATTGACAAAAAAGGAGATTTAAGGAATCAAACCGCACAGCAGTTAAGTCCAGATTGAACTCGTATAAAATGAAAATACATTTCTATTAACTTTTATGTTACACTTTACAGCCATTAGAACAAATGAAATTTCAGGGTTAAGTGCATTGGATGACATCACTGTTTTTTTTACAGTAAGCTTTATTTGGCTTTGGTCAAATTTTATATTGACCAAGTACTGCAGTGTTTAATAGATTTTGCCAATTCTATGCAGTCTTACACAGTCTGTAAAGGTACAGATTTACCTTTAATTGAATGATTGTCTTTCGATTAGCGCATTTTCTTTTATAATAGCTGTCCTGCTCTCTTTCATTAATGGATGTTAGCTGCTGCTGGGGTTGCCGTCGCTGTCCGAGGATCGGCATTTTAATCGACTTACATTCCACCCATGATGAGGATGAGCTGAGGGGTTGCGTTATTAAGACGAGCAGTGGTGTGACACTGGACTTCAAACCTCCAGGAAAAGAATTAGTGCAAGTCTGTTTTCTAGGGCTTTATTTTTGTTTTGTATGTATTTCTAAAAATCGCAAGTAATTTAAGTCTGGTCCGTGTGTGAATTCTATTGGGTGCTCTCGCTTTTTAACGAGCCACGCAATTTTCTGAATAATGAATTGCGGTAGTTTCTGTCCCACTCCTAACACTTCTGATTGGCTAGCTGTGGAAGAAGCTGATCTTCTATTGGTTACAAAGAAACCCAGAAATGGCTGCCTGAGAGCTTTTGGCAAGGTAGACTAAGCTTTTAAATTTAAGGTATTATTTATGTTTTTTTTAAATTAGCAAATAAGTGATACTACTTTCTTAATACGTGAATCTGACATTTAAATGCAGCAATATAGTAAAGTTACAAAAAAAAAAAAAACACACACAACACCATAGTCACTAAGAGGATTAGAGAAAATCGTGTTGTGTAATTTATAACTCAAGCGTGTACTTGTTTAGAAGCATTACTGTTTAGAAGCATTCAAGATAAACTTTCCTTGTCAAAAAAAATGTAATGTTTTTCCTTTAGATTTTAGTGTTTATAACCTAGTATGCTATTTTCGGTTTTTTTAGATTTAAAAACTAGATTTGAACAGAAAAGATATTAGTTATTTATTGGACATGCACAATCCATTGATTTGTGAAACTATTAAAACATGAACATTAACAAATATGTTTATATGCTTATATATGAGATTATCTGTACAATATTTTATTTTAAAATAAAATACAGACTGTAAATCTCATGTTAATGTGTGTATGTATTTATTCATTTATGTATGTATTTTTCAGTCAGAGTAGTGCAGCTAAAGAATGTTGGCCTTCCCCCCTCCAAAAAAAAAAATATCGGTACGAAACCAGGATCACCCTGTAGCAGTGTTCCAGTTAGCCATCATGGGACAGGATGTTAGATGAGGAAAAATAACTGTAAAACATTGTACACTGTTTTAAAAAAGTATACAATAGAAATATATAAAAGAAAAAAACATTGTCTTTCAGAATTTGATGAAGCCTACTGTAAATATTGTGTGCATTTTGGTAGAAAAACAATACAAAATGCAGAGAAACCTTTCAGGTTATACACAAGTCCTTTAAAAATCTGCGGTTCAGCAGTTACAAAACTGAAAGAACATCAAGAAAAATCTAAATTCCACAAAGCAGCAGTAAGAGTTATCATTGATTTCTTATCTGCGATGCAACATCTAAAACACCTGTTCATCAGGAGTTGGATTCAGATTATAGAGAAAGAGTGGAAAAAAACAGGCAAAAGCTATTTTTACATTTGAATAACTCCCAAGTATTGCTTATTATAGTTGTACTCTTAGTATGTTACTTAAATTTACGAGCAAATGTGTTCCAAACTGCACTGAAAGGAACATTTCCTTAAAGTATGTAAAACATTTGTTGAGGTGAGGTGGGGTCACAGGGAACCTTTTATGTATTTTGAAGAATTTAGTGAACCCGTCAAGCTACAAGGCTAGATCTGCCCCTGTTCACTAATCTGTAACTAATTGATTGTGTTCACTGTTAAATAAAACCAAAGTCCTACAAGTTATATTCTACTTTTTTGTGTGTATTTTGTGCGACGGGGTGGACAAGTAGATTTTTAAGAAGGACATGTAGATTTGTCTAGTATTTTGTCCCTTGGACAATAAGGTTTTTTGAAAAGTTGCACACCCCTGCTATGTTATTTTTGGTAGTTATTACGTTTTATGATTTGCATGATTTATTCACTTTGATTTGCCACGTTTTAGATTCTTTGGTGTGCGTTTTTTCTCTATTTTGTATTTACTTTTTTTATCTTTGTGACGGGGTACACCCCATCCCTGTGTGTTTTGTGTTATTTTATATTTGTTTATTTTTGTTATTATGATTTATGTAATTTATAAATGTAGGACTGGTGGAAATGCCAACCACCATTATGTGTTATTGTTTTATGTGTTTGAGTACCTCTTGTGAGAACGTGTGGCTGATCAGCTAAATAATTCTTGAATTAGCTGACAGCCACATAGATTTATTAAACTTGTGCAAACTATGGCCGAGGGATTAATAAGATAATGAATAGCCAGTTAATCCCTCGGCCATAATATAAAAGACTTGCAGCTTTCACTGCACGGGAGGAGAGTGTACAGGCGGAACGAAGCTTGAGCTGTGAAAACTATTACTACAGGATATAACAATTGCTATGTATGCTGGTTTTGCAACCAGCATACTACTTGTTATTCTTTGTGTTCCGTGTTTGTTTATTTTGGCCCACCTGCCATTTTGTTTTGTATCTGTGTTTTGTTCTATTTAAACCTTTTATTTTATTTAATAAATATGTGCATCAGCACGTTTCATACCCCAGTCTGCTGTTGTGTCGATTCTCTTCCTGGTCTGTGACATCACACCACAAGGCTAACTTGTCACAGTCTTGTTTTCTAGGACTGTTGCACGGTGCACTTTTTCTTTCTCTCTTAGGCACCCTGGTTGAGAGGCGGATAGTTGTGCCTGACATTTATCTGACCCCCTCCTTTTATTTTTCTACGGTTGAGTTTTTAATAGCATCAAAACCTACTTAGTGGTGCTCTGAAGTATTGCATCTTTTGCGTTTTTAAAAGCTTGTAGTTTTTAATCCACCATTGTATTATTGTGAAAAATAAACTGTCATACTAAATGCATAATTTTTCTTATTTGTAAACAATACATACTGTTGTACTTTTGTAAGTCATGTCTCACTAGTTTTCATTCAATTGAAAAGTGCTTGCATTTTGGAAAACTTGGTTAAGTACTTACTGTGTTAAAATATCAAATAGGGTTCCTTCTGCTCTATATCCAATCAGGGTGTGGCGTAGTCGGGCGCGTTTTGTTAGTGTGTTTTGGTTAATTGGGTTTTCTGGGCAAAAAGTGTGAATTTACTTACGCCTCAATACCTATCACATGCTACAAATAGAAACACAATATGAAACACGTTTGTGTAAAGTGGTGGTCTTCACATGACTGACTGATTAGTTATTGAAATGGGTTCCCTGACATGCATTCTGTAACATACAAAAATGTCTTTGGTCGTAATGAACAAGACAGTGGTAGGTTGGCAGGTGTACAGTGTTTTTTTACAAGTACCCGACATGTCACAAGATTAACAGAAAATGGCTTCAGCTGACAGTTCTAGGGTGCATGTGATGGTAAATAAAAACATTCAGGTTGTAAAAGCAAATCTTTAAATGTTCTTTATGGAATTCACTTTGGTAAAGGGTGCTGTTCAGACAGCCCACATATCCCGGAACTTCAGGGAGTCTTCCTGATCCTCATAACTCCCTCCCTCCTCTCGAAAATTATAAAAAAAAAACCTCACAGAAATACAAGGCTGAATGCACTCTCTCTCTCTTTAAAACTACTGTATTTACAAGCATCAAACAGTTAAGGCATGAAAGCCAAACTTGCTAGCATTTGCTAAACAAGGTACATACATAAATATTAGTTCTGAGCATTGGTTAGTCAGTAACCTTTCCATCAATGATATCTACAGTAGTATATCGAAATAGCTACGGTTTTGAATGGGAGAAATCGATTGTGGTTGTAAAATGGCATCAAAGGACAAAACTGGAGCTCAAGCTGACGATGTACCCATTGTTAAAAAAAAATGAAAAAGATAAAAAGATATATATATATAACAAAGTTCTCGCCGGATTATACAAAAACATACCCGGGTATTACTTCTGTAAAAAAACAAGCCTTGTGTGGCAGGGTGAAAGCCCTAAATGTAAATTGTATATTTGTGTGTGTGTTGGAAATATAGGGTTGGTGGGGGGGGTTAAATGGGCACCCCCTTACAAAAGCCCTGGGGTAACCACGGGGGTTAAATGGGTGTCCCCTTACAGAAGACCCAGGACCTCGGCCGAAAGAGGAGGAGAGGGAACCACCTCCATCACAACCCTGACCACCACAGTCGGGACCAGCCCGCTCTCCAACCCACCCACAAGAATCCAGGTGGTGAAAGATGGACATGGGGGAGGGGGTTGGTGTTTCAAGTGGGGAGGTGGCCAATTGCGGCCATGTGTGCTGTGCACATGAGAGGTGTGTGGCGGTACTTGACTTTCCCTGCAGGCTGATTTGACACTTTCCCTGATTATCTCTGGTTTTAGTTATTGTTTGAATTAGTGTCTGAAGATTTCATCCTGTAATCTTGTCCCATGTTGTTTGTTTTATTTTAATAGCGCAGAGTTACATGTAAATACACTTAAAGTGTTTCTATGGAGGTTAAAAATATAGCTCCGGGCCCTCTGAATATCTCCCTGTAATGAATCTCATAAACTTGGGTTGTCTGCATTTTGTTGTACGATTGCTGAGGTATTGAGGCCTCACCTGGGCAGGGGTTGAATAACCACAAGCATTTCCTGTTAAGTGGAAGACAAAGGCCATGCATACATATTGCAGAAGAGGACAACAGCATTTAAAGGGTGACATAAGTGTAATATACCACAACCAGTTTACAACAAACACATCTTAAATTATTTAACCTTCACTAGAACTTTTAGGAAAAATTTGTCCACACAGATACGATAGTAACAAAACTAGTAGTGGAGTAGCAATGTCAATATTTAATTGTATTTGCTGTTTGAATTGAAAAGGAAAGTAGGCCTAATTGTGAAGCATGCTGTTTTGGATGGATGGAATAAGCGAGTAACATATAGATGACATTTTAGAACATTTAAGCAGTTTTAAAATATAGTGCACATACAGTGTTACAAGACAGTATGTTCAAAAATAGAGCAGTGAAACTATGGGACCACAACATACTAAATAGTGCCCAAGTAACAAAGACACAGACACATGCATTTCCCAGCACACAATTTTCGGAACCAATAATCCAACACAAAGTAAGATTACAGTATTTATTTCACAGAAAATGAAAGTGAAACTCCATAAAACCACTGGGTACATTGTCAAAAGTGAAAATGCCAAATCCCCCATGGGCCTTGAAACGCAAAGTAAAGGTAAATGCAAAATATAAAGAAATATTGACCATGCCCTGAGCCTCTGGCATATACCTAGGGTTGTATTTTAATGATCTATACATATAATTAACTTAATACTACTGCCCTAAAATGTATAAACCTGATTTAAAGTATAAAGGGCCCAAATAAATCACACCCAATGGACAACCCCAGATGGATTAATAAAGAGGTAAGGAGCATCTGCACTTAGAGCCGCCACTGTTTGGATCATAGCCCCCCTGATATTTGTTCTACAGTAGGGTTGCTAATTTCTAAAGAAAGTAACTACATCCTGAATATGCATATGTTTGACCACATGGAAGAGAACTGTAATTTCTATTGACTTGTTTTACATGTAGACATTGTCTAACAAAGTGTAATTGTAGGGTCTGTGATCACTCCTAAAATGTAATGTGACTACCCAGGTGTGGCAGTGAGGGCTGCAGGGGTGACGTCAGACCAGGGAAACGAAACAACAACACAAAATGTACGGGGTTAACCTGAGGCTCTAAACAAAAACAAGCAGTTTAAACAAAACACAAAAGAAACTGGCACATTGGCCAAACAATACAAATGAATACATACATAAATTAATATGCACAAGGGGTGGGCACACCGTCACACTTCACCCCCCTTGTGCGCAGCACACATGGTTCAAATATGTAGTGACATTGACATATGCTTTCCACATCAAGAACTACAAAAAAAAAACCCAAAAAACAAACAACTGTACATACACACATTTTAAAATAGTGTTGAATACTTTAACACCAAAGCGGTCTTTCTATGGCATGTGTTATCTCCCCATTTGAGAGGAAACTAAATAATAAACCATTACAATATGAAGCTATTTCTAGCTGCTATACTCTTTGACCTCAAAAGCCATTATATAGTTGGACATAGTTGAAAAGTATTATTAAATAACAATACAGGACTGTGTCACAGTGGTAAGTGGTACGTGCAGGTGCAGGGGTGATGCAGTGCAGTAATGAAACACACAGAGATTTATAATCCAGTTTGGAACAGTTTTTAATTGTATCCAGGTCTGGTGACCAATTAATAATCCCTGGCAATACACAGCAAAGTGTAGTGCACAGAGTAAATAACAACAGGGTTACAGTCCCAAACAATAAACACAAATATCCGTCCCACAATATACTAACACGGTCACCAGTCCTGGGTGCATGCAGTAGTGCTCATGGTGGGTGATAATAATTAAACAATGTTGCTCCGGGTAGTGCTGGCCCAATGCGACAGCTCCGGAGACATGTTACCCATCTAGTGATTTTCACAAAAACAAAAGACAATTACTAACAACGACAAAACAAACAAAACACTCACAAACTCTTTTCTCAATACAATTGTGTTTGGGAACTCTCCCAGTCCTTCCAGTTCCGTGCTTCTCTGAACCAAGTGAAGGAAAAGATTTATGATCCTCGGTCCCTTTTATGCTATCACGCATGACCCCTTGGTAAACGAGTGCAGCTGTCTCTACTGTCTGCAGCTGCTACATCGTTTAACTTCCAGGTCAATACGTTCCTGCAACGCAGTCTCGCCTTCTTCCAGACTGACCGACTTCCCGTCCTAGGAAAGTCAGGCCAGCCTGTCCAAAGCCTTCCCCTTTCGCTGCTTAGCGCCCTCACAGGTCGGGAGGGAGATTTACAATCAAAACTCATTATATTTCTGTCACAAGGACACAATGGGTTTTTACTCTGTGTAAATTACAAAAAATAAAAACAAAAGGGGAAAAAACAGTCTAACTTACTGACACTGTCTAGTTTTGTAGCTTAAACAGGTGTTTTTCTCCTTTTGAATAAATTAAGTAATTTACTTTTTGGAGTAAAAGTTCAAAGTACATAACTATAATTCATAAACAGAATTTAAGTAAAGTGAAGTTCAGGACACGGTAGGATGCACTTTTTTACATGAACAGTAATGAATTCATGAAATGTTTACCAGGTGAAGCTGTAACCGGTCTCATTAAAAATAATAATAATACAAAAATGGCATACTGCCCTGAGGCAGATGGTGGCCAAGCAGTGGATGAACTTCGATGGGCTGAACTGTCTCGTCTTATCCACAGCATTTCATTCTTAGCTCGTAAATCTGGTATTTTGTTCTTCAATGTTTATAGCTTATAAAATAATTCAATAAATTGTATCTGTCGTGTATGTCTATTTGCTATGTGCATCCTATGAGAATATTTGGAAAAACACACAATTATAATTTAATAGATGATATCTGGTACCATACTAAAGAAAGCTCTCAATTTGCCTGCCTTGCTTTCAGATTGTCTTTCCTGTCCTTTCACCAGCTGTGTTTTTGGAGTTAAGCAATGAGTCAGTGATGAGAATTCCATCTCCAGGTGAAATTACTTAGGATGTGCAACTTTGACTGCCTGAAAGGAAGCATGCAAACTGAGAGCCTTCTTTAGCTTAGTATGGTACCACATACATTTTTACAAACTGAAAATCAATTTTTGCTATGAAAAGTGTTTTTTTGTTTTTAAATATGAGACCTATGAAAGTGAGAGAAATGTTAGCAGTGTTGTGAATTATAACCCCTTTATATAGCTCTTAAAGGTATAATCTGAACAAAGAAATTGCTTTAGATCTTGTCCCTACCCAGATCCCTTTTACTCCTCGTACTGTACATTATTACTGTTTCCTCTGCTGTAAAACTAGATACAACACCACATTCAAGGAAATCATAAAAAGCACAGCAGCCTGTAACAATTACATTTTAATTACCTCAAGAATTCCCTGAACGACATTTGGCAAAATATGTAGCTGAACTGTTATATACCTAATGTCCCGTTAATGCTGCATACAGCCAATGCCAGAGCAATCATGACTAGACCACAACTGCCCACTAGATGGGGGTGTAACCTGCATATACTATTCTAAAAATATAACTATGAATTGAAAGTAACCAACTGAGCAATAAAATGTCTGTAATAAAGGTTTTACAATTCTAAAAGACGTGTCGTATCTTTTACTGTTTATTTTACTGGCACTGAAAAACAAAAACAAGAAACTTAAACACTAGTATTTCATGATTGGCCTACTCCCAATACCTTCAGTGTGTCTCCTGGCATCATACCTTTTTAAAAGCATCGTAAAGTGTAGTAAAGCATAGTATGAACAGTTAAATCGTGGTAAAAATCTTGATTCAGCATGATAAAGCATGATAAATATTGGGGATTCACCCTGAGAGCATCAACTACCTGTCTGTGGTTTTCCCAGGACTGCCCTTATAAAGGTTTCCCAAAGTAAAAGCATAGCAAAGTGTAATAAAACATAGTAAAGAACAGCAAAGTATAGTAAGACAAATTAATAACATGGCAAACCAGGCTAAACTATGATAAAAGCTTTGAATAACCAAGGTAAAATGCTCAGTCTTAAAAAATCAACACCTTTACTTTGTTTATGAAAACAGATCAAGAAATACATGCTTGTGCCACAGTTATAGTTATATGAGACATGTTTACGACTAGGTCTTTTTAATGTCTAGTTAAAATGTTTGTTTTAAAAATTTTTCAATGTTAGTCCAAATATTTGCCATAGAATTTTCACAAAGTTTTCTTTTTCATGTTACTACTTCTACGATGTTAGTGTTTTATAGTTGAGATTAAAGTTGGCTGGCATACGGTGTTCATAGAGAAGTGTATCCCGTACAAACTCAGTTAGAAACATCATGTGTGCAGGTAAGGATGCAAAGCAACAACTGACACTTGTCTGTTGAAATAGAAAAATGCATCTTTTATAGCTTCCAATCCAAGTCAGGGATTCTATCTCCACAAGAAATGATTCAGTCTTTCAGAGGGCTACGGGTTGAAGCTGTTCCCATTTTTTAACAAACCCTGTATATGCGTTTCATTTTCATTTAACAATTAAAACAAAACAATCCACGAGTTGCCAGCTAAATAATAAAATCAATTAACAAAGAAAATATAATCAAGATACACTATAAATAATAATAATCAATTCAACTTAAAATGTTCTATTAAAAATGTAATATATGGTAGAATTTAGTGATGCACTAATATTCCTTTTCATTATGTTTATTCCTAATAAATGCAAGACGATTTTCATGTGGGGCACAGTCATTTTTAGCTGTATACTAAAACAGAGTTCCTTGGTGTGTATTTACCTTTTGTTCACTCTGCTGTTTCAGAAAGCAGACCACGTTGACCCGATTTGTTTGCATTCCCTAGGTAGTTTTGGTTGTTTCTTCCTTTTTGAAACCTGTTTTCCCACACTGGAAAGCAACACTGTGATCCAAATATGCTTCTGTTACAATTGCAGCAGTAATAGGTTACGAAGGACATATTCAAGCAGTATAAACAAAGCAGTTATCATAACATTTTACAGAAAATTATAGTCGAAACTATTGGTCAAAAAGAGAATAATAATAACCATCTCAAATGTGCTAAACAAAGCTATATTTCAAACAAAGCATTACACATTAATTAACTTTCTTGTTTATAAACTACACACTTTTATGATTATGATTTAGAAACTCAACCAGTACATTCTGCTCTATTTCTGAAGTAAAATTTCTCATAAAAACTACAGTTGTTTGCAGGTGCTTTCAGTTTCTGCTTATTTGTCATTTTAAAACAGGAGAAACAGAAGCTTTTTAAAAGACCATATGATAATATGCTCTGTGTGTCTATGATATGCACGCTTCTTTCCTTCTTATTGCATTCCTTTTGGTTTTAATTCATGCAAAATTGAATCAAAAACCTCCTTTGCAATATGCAGATTCTTATGCAAAGCAGTGTTACCTATGGTGCTTGGACTGAAGCATTCTGCTTTGATCTATATTTCTGACATTCTCCATCTGTAAAGAAAAAAGGAACTTTAAAAATGGTAAAGAGCCTTAATTGAAGTTAACATAAAAGAAGATACATGGTCTTAATTGGTCTACTCTAAGAATAATTCAAGCCTTTGAGACAACTGTCCCCTACCCCCCTGCCAAAGTGTCACGATTTACATCTTTAATTCAAGATTTTCCTGTATTAATTACTTCTCAACCAGATATACATTATTTAATTATAAAGTATAATAAATACAAAACACAATATTTCTTCCCACAAAAGGAAAAACTGTGGAACTGATGTTTAACTTGTGTATCTCAAGTCAGTATGCAGCTAGAATTACTTAACACCCCCTTTCTAAAAAGGTAAAAGAAATGGTGCTGTGAACATCACCAGTGAAGCAATC
This sequence comes from Acipenser oxyrinchus oxyrinchus, assembly GCA_030684275.1. Lineage (NCBI taxonomy): Eukaryota > Metazoa > Chordata > Actinopteri > Acipenseriformes > Acipenseridae > Acipenser > Acipenser oxyrinchus. Next base: position 27,017,938 of record CM060253.1, on the reverse strand, counting down.
AGTTTATTGTGGTAATTTATGTAATTGTATTGAATGGTAGCCTGTGTTGTTTTTACCTCACGTTGTTAAAATATAAAAGCTTACTCATCAAATTAGCTAATATTTACATTAGGCCCTTATAACTGGCCTGTTTTTAATATTAGCAAAAATATTTTTTTTGGTAATCTAATCTTAAACAAACAAAAAAATATGTATATATATTTATGGTCTAGCCTTACAGTGGCTTTTAAAAAGCTGAGTACTGTGTGCAATTATGTAATGCTAACATTGCATACAGCACTAAAAACTAGCAGGTACATTTACACAGCTGTTTGTTTTATCTGTTACTTTTTAAAAACAACTTTAATTCTAGGTAGTATAAAATGCTTGGTTTAAAAGAAAACAGGTCAACAGAATACAGTATGGTTTTGCATGGGTAATGAATCCCTCATGGTTAAATGTCTGGCCACTCATTAATTATTTTAGGCTTTTCCCCCCTCACATACCCCTGTGTATACACACTCTTCACACAACAACCAGTTGTGGTAATTAGTCGTGCAAAGAGTTTTCACAATCATTCTAATATATATATATATATACATATTCATTTACCAAAATGTACCTAAATTAAGACCACATTTTAATGTACTTTTACAATAACACACCAGCTGGAATAATACAATCCAGGTACCAGTGTCAAAAATCAATTTACAGTATATTTATACACAGTATTAAAACCATCAGATTAACATGTAATTCAGATGATCATGTTAAAAACATGGACAGTGTCCTATTAATTTGGGATGTTCTGTATTATACATAATTATTATTTGTTTATTTAGCAGACGCCTTTATCCAAGGCGACTTACAGAGACTAGGGTGTGTGAACTATGCATCAGCTGCAGAGTCACTTACAATTACGTCTCACCCGAAAGACGGAGCACAAGGAGGTTAAGTGACTTGCTCACGGTCACACAATGAGTCTGTGGCTGAGGTGGGATTTGAACCGGGGACCTCCTGGTTACAAGCCCATTTCTTTAACCACTGGACCACACAGCCTCCTAGTATATGCTTATACTATGTTCCAAACAATGTGAATTGGCTCAGTTTAAAAAATGGTCTTTCATCAGAAAACAGGATACTTCTGTGTCAGAATACTCACACAATGCTTTCAGTTATGGTGTTGCCATCCTTAAAGTGGGTTTTAAAAAGTAACAAATAACAAAACAAACAAAAACTGTGAAACAGATATAAAAAAAAAGTTTGGCATTTTGTGCAATGTAAGCAATACATGTACACAGTTATCAGTGTTAGCAATACATGTGCACAGTTATCAGTGTTAGCAATACATGTACACAATTATCAGTGGCCGGGTTTCCATGGAAAGAGAAAAATAAGTCTCAGCTTTGTCTCACGCCATTTTGGTAGTACCGTTCAGGTAGTGTGGGTTTCCATTTAGTTTGCTTTTAGCCAGATAAATTCTTCTTCCAAATGGTAATAACCTAATTAATATTAATTCCGCAACTACAGATATCGTGCAGCTTTCTTAAACTGGGTTTCCACTAAGTTTTTAGGTTGTGTTGAAGAACCGCAAGTGCAGCCTGTCTCATTTGGCCACCAAAAAAATATAATTAAAAAAAGTAAGGAAAACAAAACAGAAACCGAGACCTAGTATTAGACAAATACAAAAACAAATTAAAAAAATACAAAAACAAATAAAAAAAAATACAAAGCAAAACACAAACATTCCATAAGAAAGAGGTGTGTACTATCCTTGTATTATTTGCTAAACATTTTTGACTGCATATATATTTATTATAATCCTATTATACATATATATATATATATATATATATATATATATATATATATATATATATATATATATATATATATATATATATATATATATATATATATATATACATGTTTTCCTACAGAACTATAGCTTCAGAAATTCTGATGAACGGAGCTAAAAAGAATAGCATATACAAATTATCCAGTCAAAATGTTTAGTACTGTACATTTTTTAAATACATTTTTAATAAATATCTGAATACAAATTGTGCAGTGACAGTACAAGGCTCTCTCTCGTCAGTAGAATGTGTGTGTGTGTATATATATATATATATATATATATATATATATATATATATATATATATACATTTTTTGCTGTTGTTATTGGGGATCCAGTATACCGGTAGTCCATTAGTTTAACGTATTTCTCAATAGATGGTAATCCACCCAGGACTTTCAGCAAGCTGATGGTGAACCCTGTATTTATCTTTTTGTACAAACTCATGGAACTTACAGGTTTTTTTTTTCTTTTTCATGTTTTAGTTCTTCTAAAACAAAAGAGATTTTACTGGTCGCTCAAGCCTGGTGCTGTGTGTAGCCTGCAGCAATGATAAAGCCACTGGCAACGAATTCCCAGCTATGTTAATTGAATATATTTTGGGGTACAAACGTGACTTTCTGGTCCTTGGTAGGTACCCGTGATAGATGCTACTTAAGGCTAGTGTACAGTGTATTGCATCTTATTGCTAAGGGCCAGAAAAGTCTAGGCTTAAAGCAATCGGCTATCTGATCTCCAAACGAGAAAATAACAAAAGTGTAAAGAATGGAAAAAATATCTGTGCTTTGCAAAGGGCTTTGTTTATTTATTTATTTATTTTTTATTTATTGCAAAGGGCTGCATTTTTTTTGTAGTGGTATCAGTATTTTTTATAACCTTGCTTTAAAACAACTATAAAGCACTTTCATTTTATAAGTCAAATGGCAATACAGTAATTTGAAACTTTGAATAAATGGTGTCACATAAAAAAAAAGAAAAACTGAATGAAGAGGTTTCTAAACCCCTCGTACTTTATGCAAATGTTTTCCTATTTGGTACAGCCTTTAGTTATAATAGAAAGTTGCGCAAGGTTTTGTTACAAACAAGATTTTCACTGCTGAAGTCTCATGAGCATAAGGTACAGCTTTCGGACATGTTTCCAAGCAATAAAAAAGCACAGTTTTTGGTCAATTGTACAGCGTGAGAAGGCGACTTACCCACCTTTTAAAGTCGTACAATGTTTTAGACGTACACCATGCATATTCCTCACGCTTCCTATAGTGTGAGGAATATGCATGGTATACGCGTGCTACGTCACAGAAGTCTTGACAGAAAGAATTTGGAGTTTCTAAACTGCGTGGATAACTATGTGTATTCAGCCATAGTTTTTGTTATTTGCAAGTATACTTTTTAAAAGCCACCAAAATAACATAAATGCATTTTAATCTTTGGCTCAGTCTCTGTGCTTGTATTATTGTATTATGTTTGATACATCGGTGGTAAAATGAAAGTACATTAAATAAATGTAAGCTAGCCCTATAGTCTGGACATCGTTGGTTCGAGTCCAGGCTATTCCTTTGCCGACTGAGGACGGGAGCTCCCAGGGGCCGGCGCACAATTGGTCAAGCACCGCTCGGGGGGAGGGAGGGTTAGGTTGGCCAGGGTGTTCTCGGCTCGCCGCGCACCAACGACCCCTGTAGTCTGGCCGGGCACCTGAGGGCTTGCCTGTAAGCTGCCCAGAGCTGCGTTGCCCTTCACGCTGTAGTCTGCAGTGTGAAAAAAAGCAGTCGGCTAATGGCACATGCTTCGAAGGACAGCGTGTGCTTGTCTTCGCCGCTCCCGAGTCAGCGCGGGGGGCGGTAGCGGTGAGCTGAGCTAAACAAAAATAATTGGACACTGTTAAATTGGGGAGAAATCTAATAAAAAAAACTAATTGGTGACTACTAAATAAAATAAATAAATAAAATAAAAAATAAATAAATGTAAGCTGTAAATGTATCATAGTTTTTAAGTAATTTCTGTACTGAGCTCTAGAGTATGACGCTTTTCAACAAGAATGTAAGTATGCATTTTTATTTATTTTAAAATAAATAATTAAGGGAGTAACTTTGAATGCTTTATTTTGAATTCATGTAATTTTTTGTTCAATGTATTTCTTAAATGTTTGTGTAAAGTAGTATAATTTAAAAAAAAAATTCTAAGATGAAGCAAAGACCTGCCAATGAAACCTTAGGATGTGTGTTTAAACTATATTAGCATGTGCTTTTGAATTCATGTAATTTTTTGTTCAATGTATTTCTTAAATGTTTGTGTAAAGTAGTATAATTTAAAAAAAAAATTCTAAGATGAAGCAAAGACCTGCCAATGAAACCTTAGGATGTGTGTTTAAACTATATTAGCATGTGCTCCTGCAGAGTGTCTTGGTGCTATAGTGCTGGTAATTATTATTCATTAGTATTCATTAGTTACAGGTCCTGCCTGGTATGTAGCTCATGTTGAATCAGCTCCAGTGTAACATTTCTGATAGGGGCTAGATGCTCAGGTCAGCGAAGAGGCATTAATTAGGCCCAGTATTCAAAAGTCTTTTTTTTCTAAAGTCTACACTTGGGGTTAAGAACCCACTGTAGCTACAACCAGATAATAAAAACAGAATTAATTTTAGACCCCATTCTTGTTTCAGTGTACACAGCATCCCTGAAAATACTGATGCAATGTCAGAATAACCATACCATATTTTAGTTGTTTGAATGTGAAATCAGAAAACAAATTTATTGATAATGAACATGATTATGAATTAACATTAATTGATTGTTAAAAAACAGAATTCCCAGGTTTCTGTTTTTATTAGATTACCATATATATTAGTACATTGAAAATTGTACTGTATATTGTAGATTTTTGTGGGTTTTTTTGTGGCTTTTTGTGGGGTTTTTTCAAGCTGCAGTATGAGTTATAACTGAAACTCAAGAAAAGGCCCATTTCATGCCCATGTTATCCCACTCATCTATCCATGACTAGATAATCATCTGTTCTACAAATACCTTTTGAATTTAAGAGACACCTTTTAAACACATTTTCTTCTCAAAAATGGCCTGCGTCTTAAATTCGAGTATAGTGATGCGTGTATTAAAATCGGCAACAAAAGATGTGACTACCCGAGTACACAAACAGGAACGTGACTGACTGCCCGAGAAAAGACGAACCAAAGCGTTACTGCCCAATCTCTAATCATCCATGACATACAGGCAGACATTTTTCAAAGAAGTGTTTTTGGCTTCCTGAGGAATTTGAAGGGAAGCTTTTACAATTTCAGCATTTCTTTATTAGGCTCTATTCTAACAAACAGTATCAGCTTGGACAGATTGGAAATGTTGATAAGACCCTTGTATTTTTCGACCTTCCAAGCAATGCCACAGTTCACAAAAAGGGAGAAAAACAGGTGCGAGTAATCACGACTGGAAATGAGAAGCAGCACTTAACTGTAATGCTCTGTGTGACAGCAGAAGACTGCAAACTGCCTCCATACGTTGTTTTCGTATATGCGTAATTGAGGTTGTATCTTTGTAAATGCATGTTTATTTGATGTTTTATTTTTTCCTCAAATTGAGGGTGGGAAATTTGGGCTGTTTCTTTAATTCAAGGTCGTCTTATATTCTTAAATTACTTAGAGTGGCACCCCAAAATGCATTAATTTTCAGGAATATATTTAGAATATATTGGTATCCCTAATTACATCTCTCTTCAAAAACAGTTAAACAATTAAAATTTTCACAAATGAAATGATACCCCAAAGGTTATCCATTTACTTCCAATGCAGAAATGGTGACTGCCAAGACAATAGAGTGTATTAACCAATGTTTGCTTAATAGAGTGTATTAACCAATGCGTGCTTAATAGAGTGTATTAACCAATGCTTGCTTAACTTTTTTAGACTGGGTTCATATACCAAATGACTGCTAACACATTGATGTGTATTTAGATAAACTTGAAACTGTTGGTAGCTTCAAAACCCAGGAATGCAAAACAGTCTTATCTAGAGTATTTGAAACAGTGGAGGTAGTTGTACATACATGCCTCTCCAGATATATGTCATACACATTTGTATGTATATCTATAACTGCTTATCCAATTGTCATGAGACTTTTACCATTATTCAGGTATTACCATTATTTTGCAAAATTACTCATCAGATATACAGTTGTAGTCAAAAGTTTTGGAGTTTTGCAAAAAAAATTCTGAAATGAATAATAGTAGACATTTATTTCTTGTAAGTTTTTTTCTCATCTACAAAAGCAAAACTTTTGCTACAAAAGATGTTTCCTATAATTATTTGTTTTGGAGAAATTTCTAGAAATTATAAATTTCCACTGGGGTATGTAAACTTTTGACTGCAACTGTGTATGAAGGTGTCTGTCCGTACATCCATCTGTTGTAACCCTTCGTGGTGGGGGGTGGATGTTACTGATGGTGCTGAGGCCCTGCACATGAAAAAGGTTATTTTTGTAAATATAAGAGAGACAGATGCTCCATCTGGGACTTCCTACCTGCTGTGTTTGCTTGCAGGGAAAAGCAGCTATTGATTGGCCCGCAGCGGATCCCTAACAAGCAGGTGGGTGTGTCCTGGCGGAACATCTCACAATAAAAGGGTCCTGCTAAAACACCTTGGGAGGCTGAAAGGCCATGAGTCAAGGACCAAGACCGTCCATGCTACCCAGACGACAAAGCTTAAGAAGCCAACTTCTTCAACCACAGTGAGTATAACTGGGATTGGAGCTTATTCATTGATTGTACCAAAACTGCCAACCACCGTGTCTGGAACTGGGCACAGGGTTTTAATTATACAAGGAACATTTTAGGGATTTAAAATCCCATTTAAAAGTATTGGAGTGTGTGTCAGTGGGCACCTCCTAGATAGCGGAGAAGCGCTCACGTATTCACAATATCTTTTGTTTGGAGTTTTATTTTGCATAGTGTTTCCTTTTACCTTGTTTTTTTTTACACTTTTTGTACCATTGCTGGTAGTGTCACATGTTTTTTTTTCATTCTTTTGTTTCCTGTAAATAAATCCTGCACGCCTGAGTGGCATGTCAGTGTCGCCTCCATATCTCTGTACAATCTGTCAGCCAAAAACTTGCATCCCCTAGCAATTGCAGCTCACAAATTGCTTTACTTTTCAAACAATAGTTTCCCTATGGGTTGTTATTCTCTAACTTAAAAAGGATGAGTTAGGATCATAGAGTTAGGATCATGCAAGCAATCACTAAACCTTAAGCAGTATTTAGGATTTGACTCTGAATGCTGAGAGGGTTATAATATGTGAAGCCATCACGTCTTCAAACCAGATATAGCAAACAAAACCAGTAGACACTGCAGGCACATCCCTTAAACTCTTAATGTTTCTCAAAATCCATTTGTAAAGGAACATTGCAAAACAGTTTTGCATTTTATACAGCTGTCGAAAAAGTAGAAAGGTCAATGGATGTAAAAACTGACTCATTTTGAAATACAGAAGAAAACAGGTAATTTCTAATGATCTGATTTCTCTTTCCTGGGTTTACATTATCTTTATGAAATTCTATCCCACAGGAACACATTATTAAGCTAAACATCCAAGTAAATTGGAGGTGATTGGTCCAGTTGAATTTAAAGTAGATTTTTGAAAAAATAATATATTAGTCACTGAAGAACTGAACACAAATGTATTATATGGTAACTAGTGAACATTCTCGTTTTAATTATCCTACAAGGTAAGGCCTACAGATAAACCCAGAATAAGAACAGAATAGAGTAATCCCAAATAATAGATTTATTTAAAAAAAAAAAATGTTTTAAAAAAAAAAGAATGACAGCAAACACCATGAAACATTTATACTTTTTGGGAAAAAAAGAACATTCCTCTCAGCCCCCTGTATTCTGACACCATTTTACTTAGAAGATATCAAACTACAAGTGAATACATGACATGCGCATGTCTCCAGTGTACACATTTTACTTTTGATTTATGACACTACTGTATAGGTACACTTGACAGCTTTCAGATTGAAGAAAAGACAAGATAACTTTTTAAGTGAGATGGGTTAGCTGGGTAAATCTATCAAGGGTTTTGTCCTGGGAGAAAAGGGAGAGAAGCTTTGTAGAGTCCTACTGTGGAGCAAGCCTCCATGCTGAGCACATCCACAGATTCCTGACAGTTGTGTACAGCCTTCACTGTAATAATGAATAAAAGGGAGCTCCCTATAGATTACAGATCTTCTGTTTTGACATTGACCTTAATACATAATTTAACCACAAAAGCCTGAGAAGTGTGGAACAAGATGAGAAAAGACCACAGAAACCAGGAAAGAGGTTGATGTACAATCACACATCACATTTGTACCTGAAATCAGAAATGCTGGCATTATACAAAAAAAAAAAAGAAAACAAACAAGGCCGTAAGGAAACACAACCCTCATTTTGAGAAGAGTTAAAGGATTTGTTTGTAAGACACAAAATCACTCTTGATGCAGCCTTGTTAACAATAGCTCAGACTGTCAAAACCAAGCAATGTTGACTCCTGTCCATCCAACTCCTCAGTTCCAGGGGTATTCAAGGAGATGCATTGTGCTGGAATAACTAAAGCTTTTAAATTAATTGATTTTATTTGCATAACAGCAGTCCCACATGTCCCTTATTGTTCTGCTGCCATTCATTTTGTTTTCCCACCACAACAGTATGGCCTAAATTTGAAAATGTATATAGGCACATTTTCAGAGAAGAATAAATCAATTGAACAACCTAGCAAGAAACTATTAATATCATTACCAAGAATCCTTTTGGATTTTTGTTTTTGCCTTTGCACCTGCTTCAAAATAGGGCTATATTAGTTTACTTTCTGTGTTACAGTCATGTTGTGTGCTGAAGAACATGAACTCCCATACCTGAACCCCTGACAGCGGGGGGTGGGGTGCTGTGCAGTGTGACATGCAGTCAGGAGACAGCAGGTTTGCATCCCAGTCCTGCAAAATTGCATGTCTTTACTGGGGATTCCACAGGGAGTGTCACGTTGGCTTTGGGCCTTCTTCGGGCCACAATCATCGCATCAGCTCAAGTGGAAACCTGTATGACTGGCCTTTGTTTTCCAGAGGCTAGTGGAGCGATGATATCCACTCTGAAGCTGCTATATATATATATATACAATGTGTGTGTTGTATTATTATGATTTATGCATTATATATGATGGCGAAAAGCCCTTATTATTGTTTAAATGTAGGACGGGCGGAAATGCCGTCCGCCATTATGTGTTATTGTTTTGTGTGTTTGAGTACCTCGCGTGAGAACGCGTGGCTGATCAGCTAAATGATTACTGAATTAGCTGACAGCCACGCGTATTTATTAAACTCCTGCGCATGTAGCCATCTCCATTTTAATTGAATTATTTGTTGATTTGGGGATAGCTGCATATATAAAGGGCACATCAGCTTTCACTGGGGGAGGTTGTTCGAGGATACCTGAGAGGAATGCAATTGCTATCTGTGCTGCTTACCTGTTTTCCCACCATCCTGTGGGTACTTGTATTCCGTTTGTTTGTGTTTGGTTATTTTGGCCATCAAGCTGTTTTGTTTATCATTTAAAAAGTGTTATTATTTAATAAATCTTGAGCGCAGCCAGTGTTTCATTTGCCCACACGTACTGCCTTGTGTACATTCATTTCCTGGTCTGACATCACCCACACAAGCTAACCGTGAGAAGTGATAAAATAACTGACAATGAAAAAAGAAACCATGTGGGGTCATGTGCTGTTCTATTGTCTATTGCCTTACAGCAGTGTATGTAGATACCACAACCCCAAGCTGTACTTATTAACATCCCTAATACCATAAAAAGTATAGTGGAAAGAGATCTGTGTTAGAACAGGGGCACATTTTTTAGGGCAGCAGTATTTAGTAGCCATATCGGCTATTTAGATTATTACAATAGAGGCAAGGGAGTGAATGTGGAAAGGATCCTAATTACTTACATAAACTGATGGTGTATGGCAAAATAAACCGGCTTTACCTTATTCAATGTGAAAATAAAGCAAATGAAAAGATCAACAGCAAAACAGTAAGGGACTTGAGGATATCATTTTGTTAATGAGAAGTAAGCCTTGGTTGTTTTCCCTTTGATTAAATTTATTGGCAGATTTGTTGATCTTAAATTGTTATAAGAGAAACCTGCGGTATGTAAAGTATTTCCCATGTGTGTCTTTGAAGCTTTCTATCTTTACATGTCAACAATGTAACATGCCAATTCTAAAAAATCAGTTCCTAGTAGCTAATTAAGGACCCGGTTTTAAATAACTCCAGGAAACAACCTGTTACTGCACTTATTCTATGTGGTCTAGTCACACTGAAGTCAAAGAATGCTTCCCATTCAAAGGAAAGTGATTGGAAATTTTGACTTGTAGGATTTGAATAATCACCTTGTCATAAATAGCATGGTAAATGTTAAGCATGGTAAATGTTAAGCATGTTTGCAGGAAAGTCAGTTTAACATAGGTAATGGGCAAGTTTTGACACAAAAAAGACACCTTATGCTTCCCCCGAATTCTCCCCTTAAACGTGCCTGCAGCATGGTGATGCCATCTTTTTGCTGTAGGCATACTTGGGGTCATTCCAGAAATCACTGGCTGCCTGTTTATCTCTAATAGAAGAGGTTCCTTACACTTCCTAATTGACGTTTCTGAGGTTCACACATCTTGCAAATTGAGTGTCAAATTTAGAGGAAACTTGTAAGGCCATAAACACACAGGTGCACCAGGAGAGCGTGGAGGCTTCCACCCTCAATTATTGTTAAGCCTTTTTTGTTCTGAATACACCTGCAGATGTAGTTGGTGATGTTAACTTTGTTTATAGCAAACAGGATTACTATTTTTTTTGTTTGTTTGAGCAATAGATTTCCCCTCAGTAGACAATCTCTTGTATTTGAATTAACCACAACCTACAACCATGGCAAGCTCCAGGTTAAAAAGTGTTAAATTGGCTAATTTGTAATCACATAAAGCTGTACACAGAAAAAGAATAGGTGCCACTTAGCCCTGATAATCTCCCTTAAAGCCGTACAGCTGTTTGAAATCCTGATAGCCTCAACTGCTATGCACCAGATATTTCTTTCTCACTTTACATAAAAAATAAAATCTATTCTTTCCAGCAATAATACCTGGAACTCCTGACAGCAGGAATAACCAAAATGTGTAGCATAAAAATGCCTTAATATATCCTGACTGCTCATTGTTACACAAAGCTGGAGATTAACATACCGTAATACTGTATATTATTGTAAATATTAGCTCCTCACCTCCTGAAAGATTTCACATGCAAACATTTTTTTTTTGTATAATGTTTTCATATTTATCGATGGTAATGGATGTGTAACAGGGGAGATGCATGGTTCTGCAGGAAGGGGGCAGCAGCTTCGTAAGATCCGTCTGTCAATCATGGCAATGACATGGAGAGGTTGGGAAGAAGATGTGTTGGTTTTCCCTTTCTCTGAGTGGTTGAGAGACAGGCCTTGGTGGGTTGCTCGGCCCATAAGAACTGCGCTTGGTTGTGCATTCGGGTGACAATGACCGGGGAAACCCAGTGACTCTAGCTGAGGAGGCGAGTGTACAGTGCATAGTGAAGTGTAGGACGGAGATCTGAGTTGACCGGCTTAGCGACAGCGGGGGCCTGCGTAAGCAGCACTTTTGTTTTGCATTTTTATTACTGTGTTTTATTTTCCCTTTTCATTTCGCCTTTGGTTTTCATTATTATTTTTGAGCACATGTGAGTGCGCCTGCATATACCTGTGTTGGTAACCTGTGGTCCTGATTACCGTTGCTGGTATACAGGCCACAGACAACAGCGCCCTCTGCTGGCTAAAATAAATCAAAAAGAAAATAAATAAAACTTGGCACCTGTGCGGTGTTTCAAGTACCATCTTCTGTTTCCCATGTCAGTGAATACCCCCATCCTTCCACAGGATGTATAAGTCTTTTTTAACACAATTGTGTGACATGCAATTCCATAGCTGAGTAATGAATAGGGAAGTGCTGCAGAACTATGGTAAGCATTCCTGCTGTGCCAAAGCATAGCCACCCATAGGCTGAGAATCCTTCTCATGAATGGCGATAAAGGGGGACTGCTAAGATCACGGAATGATCATTAAACCAGTTTGTTTAAGACACACAAATGATAAAGTAAGTCTAATAAGCCAAAAATCTAGTGGAGCTGGGTACCAGGTGCCTGTCATTTAGAAATCAAATGATTATGACAAGCTGAACTGTCATTAAAGGATAGCTTGAAAGTTAGCGACTGTATCAATTATTCAGTATACAACCTCTTGAACTAACATACTGATACGCCCTGCAGGGCCTGATTCACGTACCAGTGGTAAAACTGGAATTAAGATGAACTGTATTATTATCACTCCTCCAAACTGTACTCCTTGCTTCCACTGTAATTCGCGTTTTTTCGGTGGTGTTTGATCAGCTCTCATGAATAATTAATATGTGTTAATACCACCCTTTTTACCACGATAGTGGGACTCTTAATGTTATTCTTGCCTTTAAATAAATGAATGTGTAATACCTCCAGTACAGCTGGCTATGGGCACATTGGGATAATACAGCTTTGTTAAAAAAAGCCTATGTTAGGAGGCTCCCTAGTGGCATATCCGGTTAAAGGCGCTCCGCGTGGAGTGCAGGATGCGCTCTATAGTCTGGACGTCGCTGGTTCGAGTCCAGGCTATTCCACAGCCGACCGTGGATGGGAGCTCCCAGGGGGCGGCGCACAATTGGCCGAGCGTTGCCCCGGGGGGGAAGGTTTAGGTCAGCCAGGGTGTCCTCGGCTCACCACACACCAGCGACCCCTGTAGTCTGGCAGGGCACCTGCGGGCTTGCTTGTAAGCTGCCCAGAGCTGCGTTGTCCTCCGATGCTGTAGCTCTTGGGTGGCTGCATGGTGAGTCCACAGTGTGAAAAAAAAGCGGTCGGCTGATGGCACACGCTTCGTCTTCTCCCTCCTGAGTCAGAGCAGGGGTGGTAGCGGTGAGCTCAGCCTAAAAATAATTGGCCATTCCAAATTAGGAGAAAATAATAATAATAATTGGCAACGACTAAATTAAAAAAATAAGCCTTTGTTTAACTAAAAATGGCTTAACTAGAGGGGCATGTTTTAACATTCATGTTCTAATATAAGCTTGTTACGCGAGTTACTTAAAACATAATTTTTTTTTGTATTTCTGTTACTTTCAAGCAACAGTTTGTTTTCGTGATGTCAGCATTCAAACAATCCATGATTTACTTAAGTGGTTATAATTTCACACTACAATTAATTATTTTATTTTCTTTGCCATCCTAGTATATTGTTATTTAATGAATTAATTATTATTAATTGGTCATTTAGCAGATGATTTTATCCAAAGTGACTTACAGAGACTAGGGTGTGACCTATGCATCAACAACTGCTGCTGCAGAGTCACTTACATATGTCTCTTCCAAAGGACGGAGAACAAGGAGGTTAAGTGACTGCTCAGGGTCACACACAGTGAGTCAGTGGCTGAGCTGGGATTTGAACCAGGAACCTCCTGGTATGAAGCCCTTTTCTTTAACCACTTTATACCACACGACTACTTCGTCTCTATAGTCTACATAATAAAAAGAATGGTTGTTATATACATTGTCATATTTTTTTAATAAATTCAAATGCTTCCATAATAAGACAAAACTACCTAGATGGGGCACAAAAAAACCCCTCATATAATGATGATTATTTTTAATATATAGACTAGAGTAATTGTGTGGTATAGTTTTCAAGACGTGTCTGGGCAGTTTTGTCTTGGTCTGGCTTTCAAGCACTCTCATTAAAACATACATGCTGCTACAGCTGAATTGCTTTTCGTTGAATAGATTTTTAATAACTATAAAATTATATTTTGAAGTCAAGGAACAAAACCCCACCAGTCAAGGAGAGACATCATTTGGAAATTAGTATTGCAGAGAGTAAATGCTGTTGTCAAAAAAAAAAGAACTGTGAGTAAACAAAAAAAGCACAAACTAAAGAAAAAATAGCATTGGCAAAAAATAAATAAACCTGCTTGGTGGGTAGGCCGCCACTGGATACTTATTTAACCCTCTGGAAATAAAAGTTCAATCAACTATGAACATGGAATGAATTGTAGGAACAGAGATGACATTCAGTCCTCAGACAGTCACTAGACATCTGGTTGTCCTTCTCATTGAACTGCCAGTTTGTGTGCTGTGGTGAAGTCAGTTAAGATGCCCACAACCTGTAATAAACCTTATAATCTTACAGCTGTACATATTAAGACTGTAAATTCCGGGAGTTCTAACATAATCTATAGGGCTGTAAACGTCTACTACTGATTATAATAATAATAATAATAATAATAATAATAATAATAATAATAATAATAATAATAATAATAACACAACTTGGCAATTATGTGTTAATGATTAGGAAAATGTATTATTAATTTGAATATAAGACACAGATAAAATGAAAATATAAATGAAACTAAATGTGCACTTACCGTGCTCAGTCGTGGAAGAGCAGCAGAATTCAGATCATGCAGTAGTACTGTACTAACAACGTATTTGCCAGAAGAAGACAGTTCGGTGTTTTTACTGATTTTTTTCCCTCTGACATTCTGGATCATCAGAAGATATTTTTGCTCTTTTTGAAGCTACAACCAAACGTATCTGCTTCTGTTTGCTCATTTCTACCACTAAATGAACAGCATGCTTCTATAAGCTTAAAACGTCTGTTTTGCATCAACTGATTGCACAAGAGACATGAAAGTCCACACTTATGAAGATGAAATTTTGCAAACCAAAGGTACACACAGTGCGCAACGTGCATACGGCTGCCATCACCACTGCCATGTTTTATGGAAGCAATCATCTGCTGTTTCGATTATTAAACTGATCATTATTATACCTATCCAATTTCCATGTAAAACACACATTTTATAAATACATCATTTTTATGTTCATTTAGCATATTTGGCATCACACGAAACACCTGATGATTGGATACATTTTGATGAAGATGCAGGAAATAAAGACCATTTTAGTTAATTTTCCTTGCAAGGAAGAAATAGGTGGAGAAAATGGATACACTTGCTCACATCAGCAAGTACACTCTGTTTCCTGCTTTTATAGTTTGCATAGGCCATTTGAGGTAAAGCTTCATAATATATTTTTAAAAAAAATCAAAATACCATATTGTGATTTAATCTTTGTAAATGTATCGACTGTACAATTGCTTGCTAAAGCTTGGTAAGACTTTCTTTTCTGATTCAAGAAACACTGTGTAAGAGTGTGAACCACTGTGCAATACAATGTTAATTATTAAAGATACCTGGGATTTTAGTCCTGACAACAATAGTTTTTTGGATTGCTATAAAGCACACAGGTTAGTGCATAACCCATTCTGTTCAAAGCCAGCACAGCCAGATCGGTTACTCCAGAGACTTGGTTGGCTCATGTACAACTGTATCTGTACACACTACAAACTGTGACAGCTGTGCTTTACAACTACCAGCGCTGCCACTGCTGCCACTTCTTCTGGTGTGACCCGTTTGGTGCAGGCTGCTGCAGCACGCGAGTCTCTGTATCTGATCACGGTGCCAGGATATCACAACCCACAGAGACACAGTACAGCCACAACAACCAGCGTTTAGCCTGTAAACACACTCATTTTACATCATTATCTGGAAGAAGATCAGAAGACACGCTGAAAAGGGGTTATCCCTTCAGAGATCAAAGATGTAGACTATAATCCTTGATTATGCAACAGCGAGTGACATTAAATACAATTTTTAGAGATCATGTTGGGCTGTGTGATTGCAATAAGTGCACCTCACACACTGCAGTGGATTTATTAAACCCCATAAAATATTCTGGTTTCATTATATTTAATGTATAGTACCATGTTGTTTAGTTCATTAGGAATACTGGTTTACTAGAAGGCTAAAAAATGATTTAAGCAATAATATCCACCCATTGAATTTTTATTTGTTTATTTAGCAGACGCCTTTATCCAAGGCGACTTACAGAGACTAGGGTGTGTGAACTATGCATCACCTGCAGAGTCAGTGACAACAACGTCTCACCCGAAAGACGGAGCACAAGGAGATTAAGCAACTTGCTCAGGGTCACACAGTGAGTCAGTGGCTGAGGTGGGATTTGAACCGGGGACCTCCTGGTTACAAGCCCTTTTCTTTAACCACTGGACCACACAGCCTCCCACACAGCCTCCATTGGTCCTTTGCCATTAGTATGTAATGTACCCTTATTTAGTTAACAAGACAAAACAAAGTCAAGGGCTATTTACTGGGAGCACAGATGACATGAGCCATAAGGATAGACGGAATTACCACTAGAACGACCAAGGTAGTCATTTTTACCATTATTGGAATTGAAATTGAAATTGCAGTGCATGTTTAAGGTACGGAGTTGTGCTTTCCTGACTTTTCCTAAATATATACGTTCTAATTACCCTGCCAAAGAAAGTATAGCGTAGCTGCAAAAATTAGGGAGATAAAATACTGTCATACCTATTCAAATTGACTGCTACATACAAAACATATTATAACAATGAAATGTTGCAGTATTATTTGTATTTATCAGTCAGGACTTGCCACCATGTATTGAAGTTTGATTATATCAGTATGCATTCCTCAAGTGAGGAGTTGTCCGCTATTTAGTATTGTTTGGTTTGGATTGGCAGGGAGGGGGTTACATTCCTTCCTGCCAAAATACATGTGAGAATGTGGCTGGAGCCTTAACCCTTTGCGGTCCTATGTCGGACCAGGTCCGACATTACAATTTTCCCTTTCCGGTCTGACATCATCAAAAAGACGTAAAACACAGGTCTCTAGTCGTTTGTTCTCCAGAAAAAGTCTAGAAAACCATTCAATGGCCGAGTGAGACCAATAGGAGCCGAGAGAAGCCGAAAAAAAGGGGGCGTAACTGAGCAATACATATAGCCCCGGCACCACAGAGATAACACGGACATAAACAAACAAGATAGCTGCTTCTGCATCCAGTGCTCAAAGAATATCACAGACATTTGCAGATCTTTTTGAGATGTTATAGTAATAAAATAATGACTTGGATCGCATTATTGAGGAGTTTGGTGATAAAACGAGTGATCAGGAGATGATTTATCGGTATGCACGACTATGAAGAGGTATGTGAAAAATACAGCGAACAATGGGTTGGGCGGGGCTGGAGATGCAGTACTTGAGTGTCCTGTTGATATGCAGTGCCTTTTAAACCTGTTTTACTGTGAACAAAATTTAAAACTTTTAAACAGCGTGAAAATAAACTGTGCATGTGAAAATAAATTGGACCTGACGCGCCGAATAAATGGACCGCAAAGGGTTAATTACGTAATTGTTCATTATTGATTAATTCGGCTCCAGCCACAAACTATAAAAGCAAGGAGAAATCCTTTGTCTAGGTTGAGAGTAGGAGTATGTTTGAAGAGACAGACAGAGAGAGCGAAAGAAAGAATGGAAAAGGAAGATGATTGCTACCTTTATTGTGAGACATATAGGTACTAGTTTATGTTTGTTTTGTTTTGGCCCTTGTGCTTGTTTGTTTATATTTTGAAAGTCTTTATTTCGTTACCTTATTTTATTTAATACAAATATGAGCACAGCAGCGCAGTTTTGCCCCGCAGTTCTGCTTTTGTTTTGTGTACTTCTTCCTGGCCTGACACCACCACCAGCCAGCCTGCCACATACCCCAATACACATTGAATATGGATCGTGGAAGACACATGACAGCAAAGCAGTGTTTGGATATACTGCAAAGTTAACTAAACAACGATTTCGATGCAACAAAGACTGACAATGACGAATCTGGCTCTGAAGTAGACTGGGTTTACGAAGATGAATCTTCCAGCAGCAGTGTCTGAGGAGGATGCCAGCGAAGTGCCAGGACCGAGTACACAAAGAGGGTGCAGGAGATCCCATGGGAGAAGAAGCAATCCTGTGGCAGCCTCTGCAAGGATGCCAGCCACTTCACCTGCATCAGCCCCTGCAACTGATCCTGAGGCAGCCGCTTCTCCAGCGTTAGTGCCAGCACCACCTGGCACTCAAGAGGCTGGTAATGATGGCACTGTTTGGAACACTATAAATCCTGGTGTTGAAGCTGCAGGCAGAAAGGGTGAACATAATATTTTGAAGGAAGTTCCAGGGCCCACGGCATATGCAAAACGCAACATTGACAAGAGCACATTGAGTGCTTTTTGCCTATTGATTGACATGCATACGCTTCACCACATACAACGCTGCACTGAAGCAGAAGCCCACGGACAACTACAGGATGATTCCTGGTCAATGCCCTTGGAGGAATTAGAAGCTTTCATTGCACTAGTATATGCCCGTGGAGCATTTGGTGCCAGAGGCCTGGGTTGCTGTTGATAGCTTTGCCAAATGCGCAAAAACAGTCTGCGATACGTGCACTGCATATGTTAAAAAGTGCAGGATCTGTGTGAGATCATGTCATTTCAATTATAGTATGTGTGTATAAATGCATAGCTTCAGTTGCATATATGCGCTTTGTTATGTAAGTAATATAAACCCATTTATTTAAAATTATTTTGATACTTACATCATTACAGTTTTGTATGTACATGATATACCCGTATATACACTAATTTATTTTCAAATATTTATTTATTTACTATTTTTTGAGGTTGCGCTTCATGTAATATGTCTGTATATAAACACATTTCTGTACAAATGTCCGTTTATTTACAATGTTTCGGTTGTGTAGATGCTTTATATGACGTTCCTGAATAAAACTATGAATTATGTTGAATTGTTTGTCCTTTCATTATAATGTTTATGTTGTTTTTAATAAAGAAACCTAAGCAGATTTGAAACAAAACACGCACAGTGGTCCTGACACGGTAGCACTACTATTAGTGTACCTTTACATTAATTATGTTCACATTGTTGTGGCATGTTACCATTGTTGAACCAATAACTCCAACTACTGTAGCTCCTCTTGTGCTATCACTGCCTCTTAGTTCAGAACCATTGTCATTATATTGAAGATAATTTGATAAGAACTGCCACAATTGAAAAGCTTTTTTAGAAGCCAACTTTAGTTAGAGGAGCTGAGCTAAACAGTATTTAATGACTATTTCCATTTATTCATTATTCTGTTAGTGTGTTGTTACCATACAATACATTTGCCAGTGAATATGGATTTATACAAGATAAATGACATGCTGTGGATAGAATAATGTATTTAAGAATTGAAAACTATTTGACAATTTGTTTTGTCTATGATTCTACACTGAACATTATGAAGATTTCACTTTTCTTTGTGATTTTGGTCTGACACACGCCCTTCAGTTGGCTTTTTAAGTCATACATTACATTCTTAGTGGCTGTCATGTCATTTCGGCATGTTCTCTGGACTCTTACTGAAAGTGTCATTGGCATAATGGTCCTGTGCCTCTCTGTTCTTTTGATCATTGTAAGTGAGATGAATTCTGCAGTTAAAGGAACTGACTGGATTTTGTCAATGAATGAATTTAGTCATACTGGAAAACAATAGCACAGGCACTAGATTTAAATTTTATTGCATTTAACAGTTGAAAAAAAACCTGATGTATTTATATAACAGTTGAAGTAGTTATATTCTTAAATCAAATGAGCTGTGAAGACACTGTATCCATACTTGTGAAGCCCTGTCTGTTCTTAGCTATCAAGGATGCATGTCTAGTGTTGAGTCAAGCTTGTTATAACTTATAAGTTATCAACCAGATGTTGTTTTAGCTGTGAATTATACAGTGTCTTTTGGTTATCACTTCATAGCACTTCAGCAATCAAAATGGTATTGTACTGCATAATCTTATGAACCTGCTTCCATTCTGCAAAACATTTATCCTTGTGTGTGCCCCTAGATCTTATCACATTTAATCTAAAAGAGATGGACTTGAAAGGGGTAAGGATAATGATGTCATACCTTATAACATTTGCTTTTAACTGGATCCCATATAAAAATGCAATAGTTGACTTCTAAAATAGTATAGATAATAAAGGAAGTTTCCAAAGTTGCAAGGAACACAGAAACCTTATAATAACTTGGTGCAACTGCAGGTAACTGGAGACTGACCAGAACAAATACTAGAATAAGACAACAACTTGGAACATGTAAAAAAAAAAAATGTAATAAAATAATGCAAACATTTTTGAGGTAGTGACATTTTCAGCGCCTCTGATTAGAAACAGGATGGGAAACAGGCAGATTGTAAAAGTGTGGGAAACTGAACACTGCAGTATTCGTGAGTTAGGTGATACAGCCTATGGATGCTTGATGGCAGCAGTGTGAGACAAGAGGCTTTGGGAGAAGTCAGGGAGAGCTAATCCTCAGAAAGCACTCCATGACCTGCCCCCTGACCCTTACACTGTAAACAAATGGTTGTAGCAACACCACCTCTGATTGTAACTATAGTCAAACCTGTATTAAGAGACCACTCAAGGGACAGTCTAATAGTGGCCTCTTAACACAGATGGTCTCTTAAAAGTGGACCCATAACTTATGAATTATATATGTCTTTCATACACTGTAAAAGCCAGAAGATGTAATAAGAACAAAAGGAAGTATGTAATTTAATAACATTCATGTAGATAATGCATTTACAAAACAAATTATTTTGTGAAAGTAATGAATGTTTGCCTGTCCCAGGTCACACAAAATGTTTTAAATCCTTTGCAAATTTCAATGCCTGTGTATGCCTTTGAGGCACGTGTTGATTCATTGCATCCTGAAACCAACGCCAGCATAAGCATAAGATCTTTTCGATTACTGCGCACATTGTTTTCATACTCTTATAAGTATGGCTTGAATTTTTCGGTGTTTATTTTCCTTTCAACGGTTTGCCTTTAAGTCTTAAGCAAGTACATCCTAATTATGAGAATATTCTGTTAAATTAGCGGGAAAGAACAACACAACACGAAACGGACGCATTGGAAGCTACCTATAGATCCCAGGCAAGTGCAAGAATGAAATGCAAGTTAAAGTAGCATCTGGGGTAAGTGATTAATGTCATTGCTTGCTCTTGTGTTTGAATAATGAAGAAGGTGAAACAGAATCAGCAAGTCAATCCGGACATCAAGGTAAAAAGAAGCGACTTTGTTGAGTAATTAACAGTTTAATTAAGATATTGTCCGCCTTCACCAATCTGCCCATGGGTTCTGAAGTCTCTCTGTATCATGACTTTAGGGAGTTCACATGACCATGGCTCAAAACACAGTCACGTGTAAAAAAATAAAAACCTAAAACTTCAAGCCCTAGTTCTTTCCATTTCAAAATGCTGTATCTGCATCTTTCTAGTGAAATCTTTCAGCAGTTTTTCTGGCAATTACTGTCTTTACAAGTTTAATAAGTTTAATTCTGTTATCTGGGGAGGACCTTTTGTTTCTACACGTTTTCTCTCTTCCTTTACAAGAGAGCGCTGTTGTTTTATTGATTATGGATAAAAGACCATTAACCCTTTGCGGTCCATTTATTCAGCGCGTCAGGTGCGTCAGGTCCAATTTATTTTCACACGCGCAGTTTATTTTAGATGCGCTGTTTAAAAGTTTTTTTCACAGTAAAACAGGTTTAAAAGGCACTGCATATCAACAGGACACTCAGTACTGCATCTCCAGCCCCGACCCACCCCTTGTTCGCTATATTTTTCAAATGCCTCTTAATAATAGTACATACCGATAAATCATCTCTTGATCACTCGTTTTATCACCAAACTCCTCAATAATGCGATTCAAGTCGTTATTTTATTACTATAACATCTAAAAAAAGCTCTGCAAATGTCTGTGATGTTCTTTGAGCGCTGGATGTGGAAGCAGCTATCTTGTTTGTTTATGCCCATGTTATGTATGTGGTGTCGGGTCTATCAGAATTCATGAGATACGTCCCTTTTTTTTCGGCTTCTCTTGGCTCCTATCGGTCTCACTTGGCCATTGAATGGTTTTCTTGGCATTTTCCGGAGAAAAAACGACTAGAGACCAGTTTTTTGCGTCTTTTTGATGATGTCGGACCGCAAAGGGTTAAAATGGTTACCGTATTCCTTTGAATTTAGGACTTCAAACGCTCATCTATAACCCATGAATGCTTGTTTCAGAACTTTGCAAGAATCCATTTTTAAATGGCAACAAAGAAGAAATAAGAGGTCAACAGTACCTCTGTAGCCCTATGACAAGCCACTTGCAAATAAAGATTATACACATTTTATGGTTTTAGTTTTATGGATTTATTTATTTATACACATTTTATGGGTTCTCTTCGTTTAAACTCAAACTATTTGCAAATATTGTACAATATAACCCAAAACAGCATAAATGCGTGTTGTACACAACCAAGTCAATTATTTCACCACAAATCCTCATCTATAAGCCCACCAAAGGTTTGTTAGTTAACTCGTATCCCACAAGGGGTTTCAGCCCTTCAAAGATGGGGCCATTTTCGATACTTTCATCCTGAAGTCTTTTTGTGGAGTCATGGAGACAGTAAAGTAGGTAGACAGTAGCAGCTGCACATAGAAGGTCAGTTAAATTATGAGCACACCTAAGCAATTTGAAAGTGATATCTCTTCTACTTCAGAAGGAACATGTACTTAAAAATCACTCAGGAATTTGACAATTAGACAAATCTTTCAATTTTAAGGCCCCCAGCAACACAGAAATACTAAAGTGGTGGTACTTCTTTTGCATGAACTCTACAGAAGACCTACCTGGCTATCTGTACAGAAGCATTCATAGGGCTACTGACATTCTAAATATCATTTTTAGATACCCCCCACACACACACACACAAAAGGGGGTGTATCTTGCGCTAAAATATTTGGCCTGGTTTCATACCTGACCTGTGTCTTCCACTACACAAAATATAAGCAAAATCAAAATCTTGAGGTGGAGATTTTCCTGAATTTTGGTTGATTTGACACAGAATGACCCTATAGCTATATTTATGATAAAATAATGTCATGTCTAATTATAATCTTACAAATTGAAGATCTTGAAGACACAAAAATAGTATTTAGCATCTCAACAGTACTAAAAGTGAGAAGCCAATAAGACAATACATTTTCAGTGAAATAACACAAAGCCTATCAATTAGCTAAACTATACCTCAGGCAGTAGGGGTACGATTTCTAGAATTGGAAATAAACCAAATGCCACCTTGACTAACTCTATTTTACCTCAGAGATAGCCAGCTCAACCTATCACATTATACATAGAAATGCCTTTGTGTTTGGGGCAACAGAACAAACTGTTTGTAGTTTTAGTCTCCATGTTCCCTTTTTCTGTTCTGTTACTGTTGAGTTAAATATGCCTTTCCCAAAGTACGCCCCCCCCCCCCCACACACGTATGATACAAACTCTGCATACAATTACTGATAATAAACCTAGAAATTATGTGAGAGTCACTATCAAGATGTTGCCATATCAATGACACAGACATACATTTCAGTGCTCATTATTATTCCTGAATGCCTCCAATTTACATCTAAATACAATGACTAATTTTGATCCAATCTTGTCAAAAGTGATAGGTAATGTGCTGGAAGAGATGACAGTCTTTCCATCAGGAATGGATAGATGGAGGATTCCTTGGGGCAATGATTTAATGTCCATGTCAGGTAGTGCTGTCAAGTTTTTTTAGCCAAACATTAGAATGCAGTATTCTCTGCAATGGACTTAAATACATAGCTGCTGCCTAGAATGGGGTGTCATGCTGTTTTTAAAACCTAATGAAGTCATTATTGAACTGATAATGTATATACACTTGCCCAGACTCACAACAAGCAGTTTGTATCAAGAGATAAAGTTTACAGTTCAGGCGTCTATGAAATTTGGTATAAGGCAAGGTAAATCCACTTTAAGGTATGAGTATGCATTTGTTTTTCTTGTGCAAAATGTAAAACAAATGTTGTCTTCTATATGTTAGGTCAAAGTCAAAATATGACACCATCACAGCGATCCCCTCAGCTTGGGGTTCATTGATAAATTCAGAAATCTTATGTTTGTCTTGGTCTTGTCATGCCCCTATGGCAATGCAGAACCTTCACGTTTCCAAATCACCTGGGTTCCAAAGCAATACTTAATGACCACAATCTAGATTCAGAGCATGAAACAATAAAAGTGGGACCATAAATAATTTTAACCCTTTATGTCCATTTATTCAGCTGCCTCAGGCACGTCAGGTCCAATTTATTTTCACACGTGCAGTTTATTTTAGACGCGCTGTTTAAAAGTATTTTTTTCACAGTAAAACAGGTTTAAAAGGCACTGCATATCAACAGGACACTCAGTACTGCATCTCCAGCCCTGCCTCACCCCTTGTTCGCTATATTTTTCACATACCTCTTCATAGTCATGCATACCAATAAATTATCTCCTGATCACTCGTTTTATCACCAAACTCCTCAATAATGTGATCAAGGTCATTATTTTATTACTATAACATCTCAAAAAACTCTGCAAATGTCCGTGATATTCTTTGAGCGCTGGATGCAGAAGCAGCTATCTTGTTTGTTTATGTCCGTGTTACCTCTGTGGTGCCGGGGCTAGTGTATTGCTCAGATTCGCCCTTTTCTTTTTCGGCTTCTCTTGGCTCCTATCGGTCTCACTCGGTCATTGAATGGTTTTCTCAGCTTTTTCCATAGAAAAAACGACTAGAGACCTGTTTTTTATGTTTTTTTGACCGGAAAGGGAAAATGGTAATGTTGGACCTGGTCCGACATAGGACTGCAAAGGGTTAATAAAGCTCCAGAAGATTCAAGAAAATTGATTTGGTTTACACTGTTTTAAACAAAGCTTCTGAGGTAGAACTTTAAGAAACTGATAAAGCAACTGATTGAGATAAAAAAGCATTTCTACTGGGCTTACTGTAATTTTAATTTTACACATTTTTGAAGCATTGCCTTTATTTGAGGAGTTTAAATACAAACCCGTTTTCTTGCAGCTGTCATCAAAAACTGATGTTACAGTCAAGCCTTTATTTATGTTTATAACAATTGTACAATTTATGCTTAATTGATACACTGATTATGCAGCACATATAAACACAGTTTAAAATATGGCTATTCTTTGCTTTACCTCTGTAGGTTTTATACAGTGGGTGTGTGCATTATACAAGGTATTAGTGGTGTGATGTTACTCATAATTGCTTTTAAGAATTATTTATCAACAGGTATTCAATAAATCAATTTAACGTGTTGATTTCAAAACAAGAAAATCTGTCCTTCACTCACCTTTACAATTCAGTACCAATCAATGAAATTAACTTTCACACTGATTGTTCTAAAAGATGATGTTTAATTGGTTTGTTTGATTATTTTATTGTTAATTATCCCCTGCACCTGGTGGTAATTGTAAATTAGAACCAGGTGCAGGGTATTTAAGAGGTGCAGTCAGTTTGCTCGGGACGGCTGAGTAGAAGGAAGCGGGAGGTGTACCCTGCTGCCGAGCCATCACAGAGAAGTACTGTGTGTCAATTGTGTGTGTGTGGTGACAAAGAAAGCTGTATGTTTTGTTTTCAGCCAGTAAACAGCGTAGCTGTCTGGCTTATATAGAGTAAGTTCCTGCTGAAGTTTAGTTAGGGCTCATAAGAGCTAGGTTTTCTGTTTGGTTTATTTTGTTTGTTCGTTTATTAAAAAAATAGCGTGTCTGCGCTGGAAAACTCAATTCCTGTGTCCTGGGTCTGTGTTTTTAAAGGGGCAAGAACCCGAGTGGGTGCGATTGTTTTACAATGATTAGAAGATTTTCCTCTCATCCAGGGCACTGATATTTTTGCTGCAGTATTGGTGTACCTGGTGGACTTAAATACTTCTTAAAACCAATTCCGAGCATGAGTACAAGTAACAACACACCTCTACAAGGGATGTTAACTTAAACTGCTCAGTCATGCGCACAATGCATGGGGTGCAATGCATAACGTACATGTTATATCCATAAAATTACGGTAGTTTGTTTTTGATTAATACTTGAATGCGTTCTAATGGGTATTTACTTTTTAAATAAAATTATAACAAGCAGTATGACAACTGTGTCTAAATATTAAAACTGAAAATAAAAAGCAGAAAATAACACATGCCAGAATTAAACACAAGATACCGATAAAAGTATTAGTAACTCACTGGAAAAAAAAAGTGGCACAGTCAGTCAAAAGAGAATATATTGGTCAGCGCATGGGTGGTAGCAGTGAGCCGAGCTTAAAAAATAATAATTGGCCATTCTAAATTGGGAGAAAATAATAAAAATAATTGGCAATGACTAAATTTATATATAAAAAAAGAGAATATATTGTATCACAGGGGAGAATACAGAAAGAGATTCCTGAATCCAGCAAGCAGATGGACTTTGCTTTGCTTGATGTTTATCCCTGAACAGAGGCCTCTGTCATCAGTCTTGGCTTTTAGATGCCTTTTGTTTCTTGTGAAAACCTATAGTTTACTCAGGGCTCATCTATGAAAGGCCTCCAGATGCTACGTCTCATACCAGGGCCAAGTGAATTGGATATAGAGTGCTTGTATACAACTTTTTGATATCTTTTATACTTTTTAAACTATTAAGCTTTTTGTCTTTTTTTGTCCATCTTCATCCACTTTAATGGGAGTTGTTTCAACATTTTAAAGCTCCCCATTGTTTAAAAACTCCCAGACTTCCAACATTCTATTTACTGAAAACGATGTAACTTTTGACACAAATCAGCTACTTTGACCAGTTTCCCAACAAGTAAGACAAAAAGTTAGAGCATATGGAATCTTCCTCTATTTCTGTTATTCAAATCTGAAATCAAAACAGAAATAACTTACCAATCAAGAGGTACACCTGCTACATTTTCTGTGAACTTTTAGAAATAACTGTCCTTTTGACCACTTTCCCAACAAGTTAGACAAATTATATCTTCCTTCCTTCCTTATATCTTCCTTTACTTCTCTGCTATTCAACACCTCTCTACTTTCTGGTCTCTTTCCCTCTGCCTTCAAAAAAGCCTCTATCACTCCCCTCCTCAAAAAACCTACCCTCGACCCCACCTCCCTCCAGAGCTACCGTCCTGTCTCCCTCCTACCCTTCCTCTCCAAAACCCTTGAGCGGACTGTACACCGCCAGCTCTCTGCTTTCCTGTCCAACCACTCTCTGCTCGACCCTCTCCAATCTGGCTTCCGCTCTGCTCACTCCACTGAAACTGCCCTCCTGTCTGTCACCAACTCACTTAAGTCTGCCCGAGCTGCCTCTCTCTCCTCTGTCCTAATTCTCCTCGACCTCTCTGCTGCCTTTGACACTGTTGATCACTCTATTCTACTATCATCTCTTGCTGACCTGGGGATCTCTGGCACTGCTCTGGCCTGGTTCTCCTCCTACCTCTCCAACCGCACTTACCAGGTAACCTGGCGTGGAGCAACCTCCACACCTCACCCTCTCTTAACAGGAGTCCCCAAGGGTCAGTCTTGGGTCCTCTCCTGTTCTCTCTACACCTGCTCCTGGGCCCCTCATCGCATCCTATGGTTTCTCATACCATTTCTATGCTGATGATGCTCAGATTTTCCTCTCCTTCCCCACCACTGACTCCACCATCTCCTCGCGTATCTCTACCTGTCTGTCTGCTATTTCATCCTGGATGCACTCGCATCACCTCAAACTCAACCTCTCTAAATCTGACCTCCTTTTCTTTCCCTCCTCCTCCCCCTCCTCTGAGCTCTCTATCTCTGTTCCTCTGGAATCTACCACTCTCTCCCTCTTCCTCCGCTAAGAACCTCGGAGTCACCCTGGACCCCTGCCTCTCTTATTCCCAGCACATCTCCACTCTGGCACGCACTTGCCGATTCTTCCTGAGCAACATCCGAAGAATCCGACCCTTCCTCACCAACTATGCCACCCAGCTCCTGGTCCAGGCCTTGGTACTCTCCCGCCTAGACTACTGCAACTCCCTCCTGGCTGGCCTCCCTGCGTCCGCCACCCGTCCGCTCCAGCTCATCCAGAACTCCGCTGCCCGCCTGGTGTTCTCTCTGCCTCGCTTCTCCCACGCAACTCCACTACTCCGCCACTCCACTGGCTACCGATCACCGCCGCATCCAGTTCAAGACTCTTGTACTAGCCTACAGATGCCTTGACCAGACTGCACCCAGCTACCTCCAGACCCTCATCTCTCCCTACACCCCCACTCGACCTCTCCGCTCCGCCTGCACTAGAAGACTGGCTCTACCTCCTCTACGCCCCTGCCTCCAGAGCCCGCTCCTTCTCCACCCTCGCCCGCAGTGGTGGAATGACCTACCTACAGATGTCAGGACCGCCCAGTCCCTGACCACATTCAGCGCCCTTAAGACTCACCTCTTCAGACAGCACCTGTAGAACTCCTCTGTTTCTCCCCTGGGACACTTTCACCCTTCCTTAAATATGCTTTACTTACTCTTATCTGCCCCTATTTTACTGCATTTAATCCTGTACTTCAGAGTACTGTAATCTGCCAAGTGTTTAAACTGTAGTATTTGGTATTTAATCATATCTTGATGTAACTATCACTGTCACTTTTATCTACTGTATTATTGAATTGTATTTTGTCACACTTGTACTTGCTTGAACTAGTCATTGTATTTATCTTGCTCTTATTGTATTATTACCTGTACTGTAACACTTGAAATGTATTTGCTTACGATTGTAAGTCGCCCTGGATAAGGGCGTCTGCTAAGAAATAAATAATAATAATAATAATAATAATAATAATAATAATAATAATAATAATAATAATGGCATCTACCAATCAAGATGTACAGCTGTTTTAGTAACCACATCAACTTCTTTCAGTAGGCTACTTCCCACTGTTGAATTAACTGTCATAGAACTTTGAGAAATTTCAAATTATAGCAAATTCTAAGCATGAGACAATTTGTAAACAATGTGACTTTTGACACAAATCAGCTACTTTGACCACTTTCCCAATAAAGCAAACCCCACAAATTTACTTGTAAAGTTACCATATAGTTATTTTTTACTTTCTGAAACTTGGAAGAACATGAAGACCGTCTGAAATAACTAGAACAATAGACAGCCCTTACAATAAGTAGGAAGTATATTAAATACAATTTTTAAAAAAACAGAAAAGAGATGTTTTCTTGTGTTTTCCTGGTTTTTTTTCTTACAGTTCCATGTGTATGTGGTGTGCTTTTGAATTGATTATTATTAACTAGTATTTTTCTAAATAGTTTACCAGCATAATTTTGTCTTGGATTTTTTTAATGTTGATTTTGATGACCAAATATGTACAGGTAGTTTTGTGGGCAAAAAAATAAAAAAATGTTTAAGCAAATTTACGCCATGCCATTCCTAAGCTTGCCTAATCTGAATAAAAGATTTTAAAAATGTTTAGACCAAGCAGGGCTTTGAAAGATTCTCTGTAATCAAGAAGAGGGATGGTGTATTAAGTAACCTGGCTATATTTCATCCTTAAGGTTTTAATGAACATTAATTGCACATTGAATGAACTGCATATTTTGGCTCAAAGTTTATCCTCTGTCCATATGAGCTTGAGTCAGTGTGGTTGATTACAGCATTTGCAACGGCTGGACTCCAGAAAAAAAGACAATTCCAATTGAAAATACCTCATGCAGACAGGAACCGGAAACCAATTAGGACTGAAGATGATAAATGGGGATTTTTACCAGCAGTTTACTTAATATCCCTATTAAACAATCTTCAGTGCATTTGCTATTTCATCCTTTCAGACAAGGGATTCACTATAGTCTTGCCATTTACTTTTCCAGTGCATGACTACCAAGCCTGCCAAAAAGTGTCTAATACATCAGCAGCATCATAATATTCACATATGTAAGATATATAGGAGAGCTATAACTTCTGATCATGCCATCATTTGGTTTCATTTTTCTGACATTTTATGTGGACTATTATTAGCCCTTACAACACGGTATCTGATGTTTGTTTCAATATAACACATTTTTAAACCACTTGTTATCTCACTTTTATCACCATATACATGTATAGTGCTCACGTCAGTAATCCCAAACAATAATTATTTTTTACAACATTAAAACTCAATACGGTTTGCGTTATAAAAAAAATATTAAAAGCAAATATGGTAGTAGATTGACAACATGAGAATTGACAGGCACGGCTATACTGTACATCAGAGAACTTTCCCTGTGGTCAAGTGCTGGATGTTTATGCTGTTGAGTAGGACAAATTCCTAGGTTTTGTTAATCAAGCTGGGTTTATTTACCACCTGGAATCTGAGACTGCAAAGAATTTATAGCAGTTAAATATACATCATGCAGAATGCATAGGATTGACACAACATACATTTTCCAAACAAGCTACTTGACACTGCTGCCTTTCCTAAATTTCTATTCTGGTGCTCATACATCTACACCCAGCTTCTTCTGTTCCTTCTCATACTCACACATGTGATAATATTTGTTGTAATGTTGAATACCCATATGTATATATATATATGTATATTGTAGCGGTGTGTGCAGACGGACTGGCTTTTATGTGGCTGTTTTGCACTCCGGAACTGTTTTAGCTGAGTGCTTGGACAATGCCAGACTATTAACTTGCAGGACTTAATTGCTTGCACCATGCAGCAGGATGCTAAGACATGGCGCTGGATCAGACAGTTTACACGAGGGTCACCAGGTGCTGTTCACATGAACCCCATGCGGCTGTACAGGACTCTGATTGGATGAGGACTGTTATAATCTTTTACATTGTTGTTTGTTAAAGGTCAGTGGCCGCTGATTGGCCAAGCCTCACATAACTTGTAACTTTGTGTTCTTACCCTGTATGGTGAACTCCATACACAAGTTGAACTCCCGGTCTCCATATTGCTTTCCCAGAAATCCTCCTTGTAATCTTTTTCGGCTCCAATCCCAAGTCACTTCCATAAAAGCCCCTGTCATAACATGTTATTGTCCAGATTTCTCCTGCATTACGCTTGGGTACGGAGATAGTATAGGTGCTTACGTTTTCATATATATATATATATATATATATATATATATATATATATATATATATATATATTTTTTTTGCCCTACTAGCTTTCAGTTAGTTTGCTTCTTTTAAGTACCTGCCTACACAGATCAGCGTGTTAATGTATGGAGGTTTTTTCTGTTTACAGGTATGGTAGCCGGTAACTTGATGATAGTACTACCACAACAAACAATGTAACAGGAGATCAGCTGTACTTTTTGGCATGCAGCGGCTGATCAGGATGACGCCACTGACTCCTGCCCAGACGAGGATGCGCTCGAAGATACTGTTGTGTGATTTCTTAAGCATCATTGCTGCAAAAGATAAGAAAGCCTTGAAGGTTCCCCCTTACACGAGGCAGTCTGGAGGCCCGTTGAGGCTATATGAGGTAATCCAGCAATGCTGCACCACATAATCCCAGAATGGATACCTGTAGCATCTATAACTTGGTGACGGTGGTATAGCAGTAAACACAACTGAGCAGTGGTACTCTCTACCTGCAGGGGCCCGTCCGGATGACGTCACTTGACTCCTGCCCTGAGGATGCTGCATGGTATACACAGTTTGGGGCTGACTGGGGGTGAGTAGGTTTCACCCTCTCCCGAACGTCAAATACAGAGTCCCAAGGGGACGATTCCTGTAGCATTACTGATGCAGGGGATAGGAAACCCTCTAAAAGGAGAGAGAACCCAGACTTCAACAGGTACCAGATCCAAATAGGTGAGTTTGGTTCCAGTGCCAGTAAAACCTATTTGCCCAGATGGAAATCGACTGCATACATGTATGCTGAGGCTGGGATGAGAAGGGTTCACCTCTCGCAATGTAAAAACCCAGACTTACACATGTACCACACCCAAATAGGCGAGTAGGGTACCAGTAAATAAATAAAAATTATAGAAAGTCTGGAGGCCCAGGGGCTATGCTATTTGTAAATAACCTTGTAAGGTGACTACCAAAGGAAAATAATAAAATAATGGTAAATCATTCTATGCAGTTCTACTGATGCTGGTTAGGAGGGATTTCATTCTCTCAAGTTTAATAGCCAAACATATATTTGCCCTGCAACAGCCAAAATTTGCGTTATTAAGGCGTAGGCCAAATGAAATAATAAGAAATGTTGATGATTACTGTATTCTCTCAACTTAATAGCCAGATCTAAACATATGAGGACATTCCTTAACTTCTTAAGGAGCAGGTTCTACTTGTTAACTTAAGTTCTTTATGGCTGCACCACCTGAGAGTGGATTGACACCTATCTGGAGAGGGTGTGACAGAGAATGTCACAAGGCCTTTCCTTGGGCCTGGTCATTGAACTTTTGTGACTCATTGGATTGTTACTTTAAGGACTGTTGTTAATTAAAAGATAATCTTACCTGGCCAGGTTGAAGATCAACAGCAGGACCAGAACATCAAGGTATACACCAACAGCCATGGAAACCAAAGAGACAATGGACTGGTTAATTACATTTGTACCAAAACAAAAAGGATGCTGAATTGTATTGTTAATTGTTTGTTAAACACTGTTATTCCTGTTATGTTATGTGTATTATTTACCGGTGGAAAGAATAGAATTATTATTATGAATATTTACCTGTTAGCAGGTGTGTGTGTGTAATGATAGAGTGTTACAAAAGGGAGATGTTACAGAGTGCTAGGAAGACCAAATTAAATTACCTAGATTAATTGGGGCACCTGTTAGTAAGGGCGGATCTATAAGTATTTAACAGGTGCTTTGCAGCACAGGATGGAGAGGGTGATTGTGATTGTGACTGTGATTGTGATTGTGATTGTGTAGCAGTTAGCCATGATTTGTTTGTTTGGTATATTTTAAATTTTTATAAAACGTCACAGAGCTCAGGTGTTAAAGAAGCTCAGGGCATCTTACCATGGTAAGGAAATGCCGTGCTGTGTATTATCAATAAATCGCACAAGTTGCTTTTAACCGAAGTGTCTGTGTTATTTGTGGAAAACCCAAGAACATTTTAGTTTAAGGATGGGGCACAAAGCGCCGTTCACAGAGTGATTACACCATCTCCACAGGCAACAGGTATTTTGATAAATATAAGGTAAGTCAACTAATATCAATACAAGCTGGGGTGAAGGCTCTGCGGTCAGGCAGACATCTATGACAACTAGTATATACTAGCCACACTCCACAATGTAAGTACTCACTTATAGGTATACGTTTGGCACTAAGGTCAGGTCTTTGTCGAATGTCAGCATGGGAGGAGGTGTGAGATAAGACTTCCGCATTCACAGCAGACGTACAGTTAAACTGCTATAATCTGCCCCTCTCAAACGGGGGATCCCCCTTGGCACTGGTCTGAAGGACCCCATGGTCCATAGGAAGGAGGTGAGACAGGAGATCTATCCTGTTCAGCAACTGGTAGAGGCGCATTCCCTAGTGGGGATTCTTAACAAGAAATTGACTTTAGGCATCAGTGATTCTAGTACCCTTTGGAAAGGTAAGCCCATTTCTAGTGGGCCAGGGAGGTTGATCTTTCTATGGCCATAATTAGGAAATAGGCAAGTTAGTTACTCATATTCCTGCCTCTACCCTACTTTCTGGCAAAGTGGGCAAAATATGCATTCGCTCCCTACAGTCCTGGAACTTAACTTGACCGGCTATCCCATAGGATAAATAGCCAACAACATGGAGAACAGTTTACACCGGCGACGGATATATCCGCACACTGAGAACTGTTTACACACAGAGTAACAAAAAAGGCAGCATAATTTCAGTCGATGCTTTCATCCTTTCAGAAGGGTGTCTGGTCTGTTCTCCATCAGGACCTGCCAATACCACCAAAGTGGTTTAATTGGGGATCTCTATATATGTATTCATAGACGAGGTACATTCACAATGTATATACATACATCTTCAGACGTTTTGGAGGGTAATTTCTTGCTTTTGGGGGAAAAAAACATTACTTTGTCTTCAGGACAGAGGCTTTTTTGGTCAACAGGGAAATATCACCTCTCTCCACAGCATACTCTCGGTGTTCAGGGAAGCCAATTCCATACACTTGCAGGAAGAGTGTATTTCATTAGAACATTACAATCCAGACAACATGCGTGCTGGACTTAACAATAGCATCACGGACATACTTGGCAGAGAGGGTATCCCAGGAGTATAGGTGCAGGTGCTACAGGGGTATTCAACTACTAGTATACAAGAGTAATCTCTTTTTTCTCACAACAGAAGAACACCAGCTACCACTTTAATTGCTCCAGTTTCAGCGGGGAGCAGCCATGACACACAATCCAATCCATTTCTTTGTCGACTGGCACAGGCAGGCATATTTGTCTCTGACAATAGGCCAGGATAGTAAATGAGATGGAGACAGTCTTGTTCTTAGCTCCTCATTGAGCATAAATGTTTTGGAAATTCTAAAAGTCAGGAAATAGTGGAAGAGGTGCTCTCTGTACCTACAGTGGAGCAGTGATCTGCTGTCAAAAAACAACAGGCAATTTTTTCCGCAATCCTTTCCGGTTGAGGCTAGCTGCCTCAGGACTGAAGGAGGGAAGCCTTCAGGTTTCTGGTCCACACAGTGAATGGAAGGAATTTATCCTTGGCTGCGATCCAAAATCGGTGCACTAGGAGTCTTTCTATCTACAGGTATTCTCATACCTCAGCCACCTGTTGCACAGAGGTTCTACCTACCCTCAATCAATGTTCACATTGCTGCAATCTCCAGCAGGCTACCTGGCTGGGAGGGTCACTCTGTAGGTCCCATCCTAGGCTGGTTAGAGAGTTTGGTGGGACTACTACCCAAGACCCCCAGGGAAACACATCATCCCTCAGGGGAGCCTTAACCTGTATTCAACAAATCAGGTTACCACAGTCAGACCCTGACTACAGGTAAGAAAAAGGGGATCACAAAACCAAAAAAAAATAAAAATAAATAAATAAATAAACTGTCTCCAAACAGACAAATTTAAACTGGATCTCATTCTGCATCAAGTTTGGTTGCAGCTTTAGAATGAAACCACTTTCAGGATCCATCAAAACCCAAGGAGTAAGGTAAGGTTAATATAGTAGCAAAAATAATATCTGCTTCGCAAAGGACATTGACACGCTGCTACCGGGGCCTTCTCTGAGACCTTTATTAGCGTCTTCTTTTCAGCCTACTTTAAAGGCCATTGCACACTGGATCCGATAACGCATCCGACTTTAACGTGCATCTAAACAGATAAAAATGATCATGTGCATTCCCTAGTGCACCTTGCACACTGAGTCCGTAATTGTTGTATGACGGTGATGCGTCAATTTTGGAATCGAAACAAGTTCGATTTGATCCGATTTGACGTGCGTTAAAAATGACATTAACCCTTTGCGGTCCTATCTCGGACCTGGTTTGACATTGCAATTTTCCCTTTC
Organism: Acipenser oxyrinchus oxyrinchus; assembly: GCA_030684275.1. Taxonomy (NCBI): domain Eukaryota; kingdom Metazoa; phylum Chordata; class Actinopteri; order Acipenseriformes; family Acipenseridae; genus Acipenser; species Acipenser oxyrinchus. The sequence goes on along the minus strand of CM060253.1, from coordinate 26,982,707 downwards.
CGGTCCAATGTCGGACCCTGTCCGACATCATCAAAAAGACGCAAAAAACAGGTCTCTAGTCGTTTTTTCTCCGGAAAAAGCCGAGAAAACCATTCAATGGCCGAGTGAGACTGATAGGAGCCGAGAGAAGCCGAAAAAAGTGGCGTATCTCATGAATACTGATAGACCCGACACAACACAGATAACACGGACATAAACAAACAAGATAGCTGCTTCCGCATCCAGCGCTCAAAGAACATCACAGACATTTGCAGAGCTTTTTGAGATGTTATAGTAATAAAATAATGACTTGGATCGCATTATTGAGGAGTTTGGTGATAAAATGAGTGATCAAGAGATGATTTATCGGTATGTACTATTTTTACGAGTTATTTGAAAAATATAGCGAACAAGGGGTGGGGCGGTGCTGGAGATGCAGCACTGAGTGTCCTGTTGATATGCAGTGCCTTTTAAACCTGTTTTACTGTGATAAAAATACTTTTAAACAGCGCATCTAAAATAAACTGCGCGTGTGAAAATAAATTGGACCTGACGCGCCTGACACGCAAAGGGTTAACCAATGAAAAATTACTGGGAAGACACATGGGTTCTTGCAGTACCCTGAACAAAATGGAAAATCTAATTGTGTGTGCCGCCAAACAAAAATTACTTTATGATAAATCCAACAAAGATTACAAAGACTGTAAAAAAATAACACATATGGAAAGACATTGCCGTGGACTGAATGGGCATGAATGATATGTATTATAAAACATGAAAACGTGGATTTTGTGCAGTATAGGTTATTACAAGCATATACTTTTTATTTCAATTGTAGTCGAGGAAGTAAAGAAACAATGGCCTAACCTGGAGACACATATCAGAGAAAGAAGCATGACAGGACAAGAGCGGTCAGGGCTTAACAGTCACAAAAGAGGGGCAGTACATGAAAGTGATGTTAAGTATTTTCGGTAGCTCATTGCTAGCACAGGAGCGAGTGTTTGAAAAATTAAATATTGGTCATATGGTTCCTGATGCTATGACAACCGTGTTGTGTAATATCATATGGGGTTTTTTAATGTATTGCGTAACAACATTATTGTAGTCTAGTAGAAACATAATAATTAGCAAATGTTTTCCATCAGCATTTGCTGATCATTATACTACATTTAACATTTTTTGTGTTCAAAGTTATGTAAGAATTAACAGAAATGCATTTTTTTTTTTTTATTAAAATACTGAAACTAGGTATATTTACTATAAAGCCTCTACACTGCACATCAACGCTCTGAAGTATGATATTAAGGCATCTAGTGTGCAATGGATTGACGGATGACTTTTTCAGATCACGGATTCTAAATGACGTAACGGATCCAGTGTGAAAAGACCTTTATTCTATGTATTCTGCGTCTTTCTCTACCAGCCACCACCTTGTCTAAAATCCTTTGGTAAGGTTCAACTTGTGTGTGGAGTTCATCATAAGGGGTAAGAAGACGAAGATTACCTGAAATTTGGTTTCTTCGTCATATGATGAACTCCACACACCTATATCCCACCCTCCTTTACCCCTCTTTTCTTTACTGTTCTTATTTTCGAAATGTGGACAATGACTGGTTATGAAGGGGGCTTTTATGAAGGAAGTGACATGGGATTGGCGCCAAAAAAGATTACAAAGAGGATTTCTGGGAAAGAGACCGGGAGCTCAATTTGTGTGTCGAGTTCATCATACTTTTTATTATTATTATTATTTGTTTATTTAGCAGACGCCTTTATCCAAGGCGACTTACAGAGACTAGGGTGTGTAAACTATGCATCAGCTGCAGAGTCCTATTCCACAGTGTACCATGATGTCATGATCTAGAGCAGCTGAGGGGTTATTTAGTTGATATGTCGGGTAAACTGTATATTACCCCCTCTGTTTGGCAATGTAGTGTGTTTTTCCTCACCCTGTTGGTCTGTTCATGTGGTGGACAGTGTTCTTTATCGAACGAGCTGCACACAGAGATGCTGTGAAGACTGGGGTGAAACCCAGCCTAGATCCAAATCAGGGTAGCAGAATGTCCAAAATCTTCAAGGCACAGACTCCAAACCTTCCGGAACCAAATAATTATACATTAATAATTAACAAAAGACAAAACGATAGGCTGGGCTTTATATATATATTTCACTTCAAATCTGATGAGATTCGATTCTCTGGCCTAGTGGACCGCACTGAACTGAATCTGCTGATAAATTTGGTCAGAACAGGCTAGGCTGACCTCCCTAACAGAAATCTCTCAGGGCATTAAAAACACCTGTGGTGTGTACACGGTGTTTGAGTTGGTTGCTTGAATGCTTCAATTGTAATGCTTGAGCGCTGGTCACTTGGGGAGCCCACAATGAGAGAACGGCCTGAATAGTGGGTAGCACCACGTACACATGTCGTTCGACTGGGAACCAGAGTGTTGTGTTGGAGGTTGCACGCTTCAGTGGGCCTTCTCGTTGGGGTCTTCTGCAAATGTTACCATTCTAGGAATTATCCTGATGGACACACAGCTCAATGCAGCCACTACACTGAGGGACTAGCTGGTGCCATGAGCCTTTTGTGAAGTCACTGAGCTCCTTCTACTTTCACATGGTTAGTTTCTGAAACGCACAAATCTTATGTAGGTCTAGTTGATCACATGCCACATCACTGGAGATGCATTTGAGGATGTTCTTATTCTCCTGAAATTCTCAAATGCTTTGACACAGGTGAGTTACAGTCTTGCTGCTGTCTGTTGTTTTCATGGCAGTGTAGCTAACCATGCATTTATTTGCTTATTTAGCAGAAGCCTTTATCCAAGGCGACTTACAGAGACTAGGGTGTGTGAACTATGCATCAGCTGCAGAGTCACTTACAATTACATCTCACCCGAAAGACGGAGCACAAGGAGGTGAAGTGACTTGCTCAGGGTCACACAATGAGTCAGTGGCTGAGGTGGGATTTGAACCGGGGACCTCCTGGTTACAAGCCCTTTTTCTTTAACCACTGGACCACACAGCCTCCTAAAAGATTATAACGGTCCTTACCCAATCAGTCCTATACAGCCAGATGGGGTTCATGTGAACAGCACCTACTACGAGAAACCATATTACATACTACGAGAAACCATATTACAGGTAATCTTCGCCTTTTTGTGTCTTAGGGGGGATAAAAGAGGGTGCATCAGGTGTGTGTGTGGGTGGATTCAAGAGAGTGGATAATTGTGTAATGTGTTACTTGATGTGAACATGTTGCTGCAAATAAAGAGCCTGCCAGCTATTGAACCATGCTCTGTTGTCAAGACTGCCTTCTGTTTCCGATAATAATGTCATCCTGTGTTACAATAGCATTCGTTTTGTAACAAAATAAATATTAGGCCTATTACGTGGTTATCTTTGTTAATATATTTACTTTTTTTCTACAAAAGGAGCTGCGGTTTTATCCGGGAGACGAGACGCTTCAGCTTCGCTTCAGCCACGCTGTTAGGATTGCTCACTTTCGTGCACGGGATTGTGGCTTGGGTGATTATTTTTGTTTTGGCCTGCAAGCCAGCCGTGTACCCTTCGATACCATCGCTGGTCGAGGGGCGGCTCTTTTTGTTATTGTTTAAATAAACATGGACTTTTTGGGACAAATACTGCTTGGACATTGTATCTGTTACCACACCACACACACCTGACAACAGAAGGATACATAATACATTTCTTCTTTTTCCTTAAAAAAGCTAGTTTGTGTCAGTCCCGCTCTGGCAGCCAAACCTGGGGCGAGCCCATTCCCTTACCAGACCCGCTCTCCTTCTCGCACTTGGTTTGCTCATCTTTCGCTTCGAACTGAACTCCCGATCGCCGTTTAGCCAGGCTATTTATAAAAACTGCTAATTAAAATGATCCATGAGTGGGAATGCTACCTTTTTTTGTAAAAAATATAGCATTGATTACATGGTGCTTTATGCATGGTTAATTCATGGAAAGTTACATTTTTGCTTCAATATATGTGCATTATAGAGAGGTAGTTATTTTATTTAGTATTTTAGTCAGATGTGTGTTGTTATGTGTCCTGCGGCACACCCCCCACCCCCTTATAATGCTCTTCGGTTACAACGCTCATATTGTGTGTCCCCTGACACCTACATTATAGTGAGGGAGCACAGTTTATTATATATATATATATATATATATATATATATATATATATATATATATATATATATATATATATATATATACACACACAAAGGCAATTTATATATTGAGTCTCAATAAAGATCCAGATAATTTTATTGCTGTGGGCAAAGGCTTGTAGCTTGATGGTAGACGTTGTAGAGATGTCTTGATAGCACACTCATCATATAAATTCTATGTATAAGAACATGACCACTACTAATTACTTATTGAAACTTATTTCAACATTTTGAAAATGGTTCAAAGCTGTATAAAATCAAAATGGTTTTAATGATGTTTTTTCTGACTTGCCCGGTATAACTAATGTTATTTCACATGCTATTATTTCTCCAGCAGGTGTCAAGGTTCGAGAGAGACCATACTGGATCTCAGAGAGTCGCAGGGTTCCTGTTCGCAAGTAGGTGGAGGATATGCTCGAGCTTGGAGTATTTGACCCTTCCCAGAGTGAGTGGTGCAGTTGGCGGGCAAGAATGCCATCTCCAAGTTCGATGCATATCCAATGCCCCAAGTGGATGAGCTCCTCGACCGACTGGGTAAGGCGCAGTTAATCTCAACCTTCGATCTGACAAAGGGATACTGGCAGATTCTACTCACTCAGAGCTTGAGAGAGAAAACTGCTTTCTCTACCCCAGTTGGCTTGTTCCATTTCCGGACCATGCCCTTCGGGTTGCATGGAGCTCCCACCACCTTTCAGAGACTGATGACCAGGTCTTAGCTCCCCACCATCAGTATGCAGCCTGGTAACTGTCTTACCGCACACCCTGGAGTGGGTTATTTCTTATATTATATATATATATATATATATATATATATATATATATATATATATATATATATAAAACTAGGGATGCACTGAATCCAGGATTCTGTTTCAGATTTGGCCTGAATACCTACTGTTTGAGCAGGGTTTGAATTCGGTGAACTGAATCCGAATCCTATATCTGCCCAGACGCACATCCATTTTAATACATCCCTCCATTGTGTGCAGTTCTTCTTTAAATAAAATACACAAATCCGATATTGAACGTAACTGTTCTATTTAATAACAAGAACACGCTTTATGAACTGTCGCAGCTCTCAGCACCCTAAATTAGTGGTGGCGCACGCACCAAACACGTCACGCAGCTGCTGAATGCATCCCCCCGTATGCAACAGCACATTCACATCACACTTTTCATGAAGTAAAGTTATGCAGTAAACCTGTAATATATAGTAATGGCAAACTGACTTTTGTGCTTTGTTGCTTTGTCTGTCAAACGTGTTCTAGAGATCAAAAAAGTAAATAAAAAAATTGGTGCACAGAAATATATATTTTTTGTAACTTTACAACTGTTATATGTGCAAGACGTTGTTGAACAATATGCTTTAAAATTAAATTACATTATTGTAATGTGCCAATACAAGCTGAACCATTTGGGAACTGCTGTGTTTTATTAAAATACTTTTTAAAGTATTTTGTAGCCTATTTGATATGTGTTACACACAGGGTGCATTTAAATAAAGATGGGTTTTATTTCTCAGGGAGATTCAGGTCACTCATCACGGTAGTTTTTTCCTCATAGCTCTTAGATCAGGTGACACAGGTTGAACTGTCATTAAAGAAAATAGAGGGCTATAGCAAAAATGCAGCCTTTCTTTCTTGTAAAGGTAAACAGTTCTGTATTTTGACGTTTCTGTTTGTGGGGGGAGGGGCTAGTGATAAATTGTGTTTCAAACTGAAATCTTATTCAGGGAAATCTTATTCCATTCGGTAATAAAAATACTATTAACTAAAATGCTCAAAACTATAGATTGTGTGCATGGCCGTAACTAGCTATGAGGTGTCCTCGGTTGTTTTTTTGCATCATCAATGCTGATGCTCATGTAAAAATTCTGGTAAAATACAAAAGACTTCATCATTTTCTCTGTTGGCCTGCCATGTAACATAGATTTGGAGGTTGAATAGTAAAAATCAAGCAGTCATATAAATACTGCCAGCTATAGCTTGAAACCTAAGTTTGACGTTGGTAGAATGTCAGCTCTGGTTACGACGCTGATTGTGCGTGTCCATTGTAAGAGCATTCAGTCTATTTTTCATTCAACAGTTTCCTTCAATTTTCTTGACAGTTTTTGTAGATTCGGTATTCGGCCGAATCTTTTGAGATAGATTCGTTATTCGACCGAATCCCAAAAACTTGGATTCGGTGCATCCCTAATATATACACACACACATTGAGTTTAAGTAAGAACTATCATGCTTGCTTACTTTGTGAAACAGAATTAGATCAATTCCAAATAGGATATATTGCTTCACTGTACAATTTAAAATAAATAAGGCAAACTTACAGAAAAATGTTTTGTATAATCTATTGTATTTTAAAACTAACAATACACTAAATAAATATCAAAACAAGGATCCTGTATCTCAACAAGCCTTTTTCCATGTGCTGATTCAGAATTTACTAACAACACACAGCAAAACTGTAATATATGTGTATTACTTCAATAGCTTGCTGGTAAATTCACTAAGAGAATGCTCTAGGGAAGTAATTATAAAAAGAAATACAGTGGATGCTGGAGATTTTAATTTATGCTGGATTGTTGACAGTTAAAGTATTATTTAATGTGGATAGAGCAGCTTTACACAATGTTCATCTCCCTGGACAGCAGTCGTAGCCAATACTGCATTTCAGGAGACTGGTGTCCCAGAAGTCTACATGGAAAAATGACCTTGTTCATAACAATACAACACCCCACCACATTTTCTTTATTTTCAAATGATACAGCATTCCTCTGTGTTATGCTGGAATGCAATGTCAAACCACCTTTTGTTTTGTTCCCCTTGCAGCACACCAATTAGTTGGATCCAGCAAGTAGCTATCAATAGTTTGAAGCATAAGAGAGACTTGCTTGTGAAGGTTTTGAAATTGTGAACACAAATGAAATCCAAGAACTGGTTATGCTGTTTCCTGAAAAACAAATCTGTACGTTTACTGTTGTAACCTAGTGTGGTTCAGAGGGCAGGAGCTAGGGCTCCTCCCCATTCTGTCCTGCCAATAATATCTGTCAACCTTCATTTAAACCCAAGTCATGCCCTTATGCTCGGTCTTGCATTTTTCGTTTGTGTATCACTACACAGCTCTGCAGACTTCGATTTAATCGTTTAAATGTAAGTTATCAATTTAAAATCAAATGGCTACTCACCTGCCTCCTTTTTTTCTTTCTCTTCCGAATCTGAATTCTTGGATGGTGACCGCACTTCTCCTTTCAGATGTCCTCCAACTCAAAATCCAAGAAAAAAGTATTGAAAGAAATCTATCCATTCTTCTGCTGCTCCTCCATCTGACACCGTTGCTGACCCATCTATCCTTGCTACCGCTGGACCTGCTGCCTCATCCTCTGCCGATCCTGCTGTGCTTGCTTCTGCTGTCCCAGTCTTCCAAGCTTATTAGACTGGCACCAACAGGAAGGAATTTCAGTTCCAGTGAAGAGCGATCGGATCTCTGTGTTTACCAAGTGCTGCCATTCCATCTCAGCCGAGCCTGTCTTTCCTCCACAAACATGAGTCCAGTGAACCAGACTTCTCAGTTTGCACCCGTACCCTGCTGTGCAAGCTAACTCTTTTAGAGTCCCTTCAGCCTCCAGCTAACTTCATGCGCTCCCCATCCTGCTCCTTCTCCTTCAGCTTTCCAGCCTGCCGTTTTATCCGATCCTGTGACTTATCCAGATTCTTTCTCCAATCTGCATCTTCAAATCACCAGTGACATCAAGCAACTCATTCATCCTCTCAACACTCCCATTTCTTCAGTTTCTGACCACTTGTTAACAGGATTACTCATCTGCAACCAGCAGCCCTCCCTCCCCCCACATCAGCCCCTTCAGCAGCGCATGTCGCTTCCGCCTCTTTCGCCACGCCCACCCCTGCTGTGGAGCTGACAATATTCACTCTTGCAACAACTTCTCATTCTGGCTCCTCTGCTTCAGTGGTTCACTGGCACTGTCTCTCTCCTCAGATTAGACACAATATTATTGAAGGTAAATACGTTAACTTGATATAAATTCTTATTTCTACATCAGAATTTTTATATCATAGGGTTGCAGATTGTGGAGATTTACCTGTCACCCTTAGATCCCGGCATCCTGGGCTCCTAAAAAATCTTACTCTTGGTGAATTTGCCCTTGCATTTTCTGTTTTCAGAAGTGTTTTTTGTGAAGTTTACCCCCTTGACAGCAGGAACTGGACTCTTATTTGTTTAACATATTCGACCTCCCTGTCAGATATGGCGGCACTACTTTCTATCAATATCAGAAAGCGTTTTCAGCCAAACCAGTCATTTTAACCGGTAGCTTTTAAACAGCTGTAATATGATAATGAAAGACAAACGATCGTATAAAACTCAAAAGTTGTTATTTATGAACACAAATCAAACATCTGCATAGTAGAAACGCCATATTTAAGTGGAAAACAAAACATAACATTTTTTTTCAAAAGGAGTAGTACAACAGAAGAAAAACTTAAATAAAAAAGAAATAAAATAAACATTTCATTAACTATTTTGTAACGGGTCTCTGTACATATGAAATTGTATAAACATTTTATTTGTTTGTAAAAATAACATCAAATGGGTCTTTTTTTTCAAAAATAGTATATAAGGGCCTACTTCAAAACATAAATAACTATAATACAATAAACTATTTACATAACATATTTATTTAGTCCACACACAATACAGGCTTCTCCACTTTCCCTGAGCATTTACCACACACTGCCCTTCCACAACGGATGCAGACATCCAAAGTTTTGTTGTTGTTGCATTTTGCAACCTGGCACTTTCCTCTTGCATGTGGGTGCAGCGGCTGCAGCATTGCCAGAAGAGGCATCTGTCTCTGCCCTTTTCCAATCCATATGTGCTTGCCGAAGCTCCATGGCTAACTGCAAGATGAAGTTTCTCCTGTTACAGTTTTCCCAGGTATATTCATTATACAAAACATATGCATTGATGGCTGCCAGGTCCAAAATGTTATAAAATACAGCCACAGGCCACCGACAAGATCCACCTTTGACTGAATACTGTCATGTCATCTAGTCCAGCACATCCACGAAAAAAGGCAAAAAGGCAGGATTGGTAGGGAGCGTAACCTTTGTCCTGGCCTCTGTAAAAATTAAGCAAGCTTTTGCAATAGAGAATGTCTGCATCTCAATCACCCGCTTTGCAGAGGTGATCACAAGCAAGAAAGCCATTTTGAGCAATAAATATTTCAGCTCAGCTGAATGCATGGGCTCAAATGGAGGCTCCATGAGTGCATTAAGCACCATGTTTAACCGCCAGCGAGGATCAATGACCTACATAGGTGGCCGAAGCTGCCGAGCCCCTTTTAAAGATTGCCCACCAGGAAGTGAGCTTCTGTGGAGACCGAGTCCATTTTGACATGGCAAGCCGAAATGGCTGCCAGATAGAGCTTTAATGTAGAGGGGGATTTCCCCTCATCTAACAGGTCCTGTAAAAATAGCATTGCACTATTACTGTTATGAGACGAGTTGTGGGGTCGAACCCACAAGGCAGGCACCACATCTGAAAGACGTCCCACTTGTACCCGTACTGGGAATGTGTGAACGGTGCTCTGGCATTTTGTAGGGTGTCAATAACCCTACTGAACAGACCCAGACAGCTCAAATGCAGCCATTCAGGAGCCAGACCCAGAGCTGCAGGCTCGATGGGTCGGAATGCCATAAGGTCCCCCGTGTCTGACTAAGTAGGTTGCGGCGATTGGGCAGTCTCCATGGCTGAGGCCACCTTGGTGGTTGATGTAAGCCACCACTGTTGTGTTGTCTGCCAAAAAAAAGTGCTGCAAGGCCAGGAAAACTGCTTGCAGTTCTAAAACATTTATGTGGAGACCCTGCCAAGCGGGGTCCACACACTTTGTACACATGCTAAAAAAGCTGTCACCAATACAGGGATTTGCCCGCCTGTACAAGCCACTGGCAAAACCACTCAGTCAGTACCACACATGAGACTGAGGGAAGCCTGCTTGTCTGAGGTACTAACAGCCTTCATAATGGTGATACAAATGCAGTCACTAAAACGGCAGAAAGATACTGTGGGTGAGACTACAAGCAATCTCAATCTGAAGTGCGTATCTTGGTCCAGCGCAGCGCTGCTAAGCCCAGCAGCTGTGCGCGTATTTCTGTAAAAAAAAACAAAAAAACACAGAAAAATATTTCTCCACAGAAACCGGTAATACAACAATTACAATTCACAAAATAAACGTCTCATAATTTTAAAACGAGAATTTAATTTAGCTCCAACTGGAGCTATGCAGCCTGGGGAAGGAGTGACTCAAGCCTCAGGGCATTGATATATCTTATTCAGGTTTTAGGTCTTTAAGAGGTAAATAACCCACACATTATTGGTTTCACTTCGTACTTGAAAGGAAAATATATAGCTATAAAAATGAAACGCACAGTTGCGGGGAGCTGGGAGTCCTCTTGCCTCCATGCAGCCCTTGCTCTTGTCCACTGAATGACTATAACATAACCATTATCAACTGTGGACGGTCTCCAATACATGACTTGAATGATGTACATTTTTATTTAAAGTGTTCATTTTATTTAATTTGTGTTTTTGATTCCTGTAAGTTTCATAATGTTTAAATAAAGAACTGCTATCTGCTAAAAGCAAATATGTTGCTGTTGAAGATGAATGATTTATTACATTCCTCAAAATATATACTCTGCAGTTTATAGGAAAATTAAAGTTCACCTTGTATTATGTGAGACTGTTTGTCAATTATGAAAGAACTAGATGTGTGTGAGAACAATATTGTGTTCCATAATTTCTAACGGTGCGGAGTTGGGAGCTGCCAGTAGTATACAAATTCTTATAAACACATTGAGACTGGAATGCTGCTGAGCCACTCCTGCACCTTAAATCTACTGTATATGGAAAAAAAAACAGACACACCAATACAGCCTTTTTTTTGTTTTGTTTTTATCCTGAATAAAAAGATTGGTTTATTTAATTGGATGTAAATAATGAATTCCTGTGGAAATGCACAGTACAGCTGGTAATTGCAATGGATCACAGGTCCGCAATTTAACTTCAGATTGAAAGCATAACTGCATGAGAGCCATTATCATGACTTTCATAAAAAAAAAAACAAGCACAAGCCTAAGCTAATGAGTTACACATCTCTGAAGAAATCAAGTGTCTCCAAACTTGTCTTTAAACTTCTGAAGATTAAAAAGTCAGCTGCAGCTTTTTCTGACAGCCAAAGAGACAGCAAGCGTGTTTCGTAGAGCAGCAGCTTACAGTTGTGTTAATTCTCTATTCCATTTTTTATTATCTACTGTTTCAATCTACTGGGAGCCCGGAGATCCTTTTCTACACTCCCAACATTGATTCCTGAATTAGACTCTTTTATTGAATAATTAATATGCTCCTGGTGATTGATGATTTGCATGGCTTGAATATTAGGTTTTCAATCAAACCCTGCTTGTTCTAATGTAATAATACTGAAAACATATCACAAAGTGTTTACCCACTTTGTGCCTGATGTTGAGTTAAGAAGCAATATTGAAGCTGCACAATACAGTACAGTAGGGATTGCTCTTGTTAAGCATTCATAATGCAGCGATTACAAGCTCTCAATTTGAGGCTGCAGGAGCCTGAACACAGTGAACGCAATCTATTCTAATAATGAAAATAGGGGGTTGAAAATAGATGTTATGCATGGCCAACTCTGACTGTAAAATGATAATTATAAGGCTGATGACACAGTATTATTATTATTATTATTTGTTTCTTAGCAGACGCCCTTATCCAGGGTGACTTACAATTGTTACAAGATATCACATTATTTTTACATACAATTACCCATTTGTACAGGTGGGTTTTTTTTACTGGAGCAATCTAGGTAAAGTACCTTGCTCAAGGGTACAGCAGCAGTGTCCCCCACCTGGGATTGAACCCACAACCCTCCGGTCAAGTCCAGAGCCCTAATCACTACTCCACACTGCTGCCCTGTGTGGATGAGTCATTCTGTAGCGGTAAAGATCAGTCATTCTGTAGCAGACTGTGCTGTGAATCAATGGGACCCTTTGTGACATTTGTTGATCTGAACTGTAACATTGCATTGTTAATAGGGTGCAGCAAGATGGGTTGCGGGTGACGACAGACCAGGAAGTATACAGACACAGTACTGCTAGTGAAGCGCTGATGCGCCAATTTATTATAAATAAAAAGGTTGAACAAAAGACAAACACTTAAGCAAAAGAAAACGACACAATGGCCAAAATAGACAGACAGAAAACAAATCTCAACAAGTAGCATGCTGGTGTAAAACCAGCACGGGTAGCAATTGTTATATTTGATTTTAGCCTTTCTCTATACCCCACGACTCACGTCTCTCGTTCACTCTAACACCCTAACCCAGCCAAAGCTGCAGGTTTTTATACATGTGACCGTCTCCAGATTAGTAATAAATTAATCAATCCGGAGACGGTCACATTCTGCACAGGCTTAGCAGGATGGGGAATTTAAACCCCATCCATACTGTAAAGCAACAATAATTAACAATAAAACAATGTTCAAACACAAAACAGTACATTTAAATAATAATACAGCAAATACAAAATAATACAAAACATAAAATACGAACAGGGGCTGGGAGTACCCCGTCACACCCCGTCTGCGTTTATTTTTTAGAGATTTTCGAGTTTTATGTAGATACCCCGAAAGTTGTTGTTTTCTGAGCATTTGCTGTTTATATACTGTATGAAATTATTGTTTTCTGTTACTTTCCAAAAGTTTTTTTTCTGTCACAATATTTATAGTAACTCGCAATTCTGTATTAATTTCCACAGGTGTGTAATCCTCCCTATCAAACTATAATCTTGTTTTAAATCTCGCAAGTCCTCCAATCGAAATGTAGGAATTTGCTGCCACTCTGTAGTTGGGTGGGACTAAGGTATTCAGAATGAATCAATGCAAGATACAAGTCAGGAAGGAGGGACACTGCATTGGAAAAGTTTTTTTTTTTTGTAGGTTATTTTATGGATTTTTTCACCGGGAAAGGGGTAAAGTCAATGTGAATTGAGTAACCGTTTCCAGTGTTTTTCTGGTGTTTATTGTATATACACCGATTTCATTGTTTGTATCTGGGGTGTTTTATCTGTGTTTATCGGTTAAATTCGAAAACCAGAAACCCTAATTATAAAACTATTTGGAATCCCAATGAAAGTGAATGGTAGAGATATTCTACTTGTCATAAAATCATGACTATGTATTTTTCAATATATTATTAAACAATACATTTATGGTTCTTCGTTTTCATTTTTTCCATCTTTCACTAATAAATTACTTTTTTTTTTAATGATCCTTAGCAGTTTGTATGGCTTTTCTCCTGAGTTTTACATTGCTAAATCTTGGTCCTTCCGAATGCAGTCCCACTTAAAATCGCTGGCAATGCAATTCATTTTTGATGTGTGAATTGTAAACAAGTAAGAATTAATCTTTTATGCAAAGTGCTTCGGTTTTGCCAGGTTTCCAACGGGCAGTTTTTATTTGAAAAACAGATACCTGTATTTATTAGCTGTCTGTATGCATGTCGTGAGATTTAGCTCTGTGTGTACCAATGTATTTGCAAAGTGTTGTAACGTGATAAGCATATTAGAGCAACACTGGAAATGATACTACTCAGTTTCAAAAGAACACTTTATTTTGTATTTATTTGTTTTGTATAAAGCAAAACAATATTGAGTAGGGGCATTATTCTGCATGTACACATATATGCAAAACAGCTGTTTTTGAAACAGGGCTGCAGTTTGTGTGTAAATATTCCCTTAACTTATTTTTGGTCTACTGATGCAAGTGTGTTTATTATATACAAAGTTTTAAGCAGCGATGAGTGCATTAGCGGAATAATGTGAAAGTAGTATTCTGTTTTAACACTTACATGTATAATTTTGATTACTTCATCATTGATATACTATTGTCGCATGATTCTGTGTTTTTTTAAAGGTACAATTCATTTGAGACAGATGAATAAGAGGCTATTGATACACATTCATAAATAACGTTAAACACATTGAACAAGTAAGTTGTCTTTTATTTTTGCATTTTAACAATGTACAATACCAAAACCATCACATTGTTGACAATTATAAATACTGATCCCCCTACCACCCATTGATTTTCTCCCAATTTTCAATTGTAAAAAATAAACAGCAAAAAAAAAAAAAAAATGAAGAAACGTAATGTTTGATATTCTTCAATATATTGTTGGATGTAAAGCCACATATTACACTTTAATATTAATAATAATATTAATAACAAGAACATAATGAATGTTGAATTTGCCTTAGGGCTGTGATTGAGGTTGAGGAATGGGAAGATTGCTTCCAGGAAGCACTCTGACACACTCTGAGAAAGACGAGTGTGAGACAAGCATTCACTGGGACTAGAGCTACAGGACTAAGTCTCAGAGGCTACATTGTGAGGAAAAAGCTCATTTTTATTTATTTCTTTGATTCATTTTATGTTTCATCACTTGCACTCCTGTTCCAGCGCTGATCTGACTTATGTAAATCCAGTCATTAAAATCATTACTACACTCTACTGCATAAAACAAAACTCAGTTTATATAAAACTGCCTCGCATATTATAGAAGGCCATCTACATTTCTTAACAATTAAAAATGGCAAATTATCAGCAACTTAAAACACTTCCAAATAATAATAATAACTTTTTTTTTAAATTAACTATCAATGTGTTTGTGTGAATATATATATATATATATATATATATATATATATATACAGTACTGTGCAAAAGTTTTAGGCAGGTGTGAAAAAATGCTGTAAAGTAAGAATGCTTTCAAAAATAGACATGTTAATAGATTATATTTATCAATTAACTAAATGCAAAGTGAGTGAACAGAAGAAATATCTAAATCAAATCCATATTTGGTGTGACCACCCTTTGCCTTCAAAACAACATCAAGCATCAATTCTTCTAGGTACACTTGCACACAGTTTTTTTGGAGAACTAACCACAGTTCTTCTGTGGATTTAGGCAGCCTCAGTTGCTTCTCTCTTTTCATGTAATCCCAGACAGACTCGATGATGTTGAGATCAGGGCTCTGTGGGGGCCATACCATCACTTCCAGGACTCCTTGTTCTTTTTTACGCTGAAGATAGTTCTTAATGACTTTCGCTGTATGTTTGGGGTCGTTGTCATGCTGCAGAATAAATTTGGGGCCAATCAGATGCCTCCCTGATGGTATTGCATGATGGATAAGTATCTGCCTGTACTTCTCAGCATTGAGGAGACCATTAATTCTGACCAAATCCCCAACTCCATTTGCAGAAATGCAGTCCCAAACTTGCAAGGAAGCTCCACCATGCTTCACTGTTGCCTGCAGACACTCATTCGTGTACGCTCTCCAGCCCTTCGGTGAACAAACTGCCTTCTACTACAGCCAAATATTTCAAATTTTGACTCATCAGTCCAGAGCACCTGCTGCCATTTTTCTGCACCCCAGTTCCTGTGTTTTCGTGCATAGTTGAGTCGCTTGGCCTTGTTTCCACGTCGGAGGTATGGCTTTTTGGCCGCAAGTCTTCCATGAAGGCCACTTCTGACCAGACTTCTCCGGACAGTAGATGGGTGTACCAGGGTCTCACTGTTTTCTGCCAGTTCTGAGCTGATGGCACTGCTGGACATCTTCCGATTGCAAAGGGAAGTAAGCATGATGTGTCTTTCATCTGCTGCAGTAAGTTTCCTTGGCCGACCACTGCGTCTACGGTCCTCAACGTTGCCCGTTTCTTTGTGCTTCTTCAAAAGAGCTTGGACAGCACATCTGGAAACCCCTGTCTGCCTTGAAATTTCTGCCTGGGAGAGACCTTGCTGATGCAGTATAACTACCTTGTGTCTTGTTGTTGTGCTCAGTCTTGCCATGGTGTATGACTTTTGACAGTAAACTGTCTTCAGCAACCTCACCTTGTTAGCTGAGTTTGGCTGTTCCTCACGCAGTTTTATTCCTCCTACACAGCTGTTTCTGTTTCAGTTAATTGATTGTGTTTCAACCTACATATTGAATTGATGATCATTAGCACCTGTTTGGTATAATTGTTTAATCATACACCTGACTATATGCCTACAAAATCCCTGACTTTGTGCAAGTGTACCTAGAAGAATTGATGCTGTTTTGAAAGCAAAGGGTTGTCACACCAAATATGGATTTGATTTAGATTTTTCTTCTGTTCACTCACTTTGCATTTAGTTAATTGATAAATATAATGCTGTAAAGTAAGAATGCTTTCAAAAATAGACATGTTAATAGATTATATTTATCAATTAACTAAATGCAAAGTGAGTGAACAGAAGAAAAATCTAAATCAAATCCATATTTGGTGTGACAACCCTTTGCCTTCATAACAGCATCAATTCTTCTAGGTACACTTGCACAAAGTCAGGGATTTTGTAGGCATATAGTCAGGTGTATGATTAAACAATTATACCAAACAGGTGCTAATGATCATCAATTCAATATGTAGGTTGAAACACAATCATTAACTGAAACAGAAACAGCTGTGTAGGAGGAATAAAACTGGGTGAGGAACAGCCAAACTCAGCTAACAAGGTGAGGTTGCTGAAGACAGTTTACTGTCAAAAGTCATACACCATGGCAAGACTGAGCACAGCAACAAGACACAAGGTAGTTATACTGCATCAGCAAGGTCTCTCCCAGGCAGAAATTTCAAGGCAGACAGGGGTTTCCAGATGTGCTGTCCAAGCTCTTTTGAAGAAGCACAAAGAAACGGGCAACGTTGAGGACCGTGAGACGCAGTGGTTGGCCAAGGAAACTTACTGCAGCAGATGAAAGACACATCATGCTTACTTCCCTTCGCAATCGGAAGATGTCCAGCAGTGCCATCAGCTCAGAACTGCAGAAAACAGTGGGACCCTGGTACACACATCTACTGTCCGGAGAAGTCTGGTCAGAAGTGGCCTTCATGGAAGACTTGCGGCCAAAAAGCCATACCTCCGACGTGGAAACAAGGCCAAGCGACTCAACTATGCACGAAAACACAGGAACTGGGGTGCAGAAAAATGGCAGCAGGTGCTCTGGACTGATGAGTCAAAATTTGAAATATTTGGCTGTAGCAGAATGCAGTTTGTTCGCCGAAGGGCTGGAGAGCGTACATGAATGAGTGTCTGCAGGCAACAGTGAAGCATGGTGGAGGTTCCTTGCAAGTTTGGGGCTGCATTTCTGCAAATGGAGTTGGGGATTTGGTCAGAATTAATGGTCTCCTCAATGCTGAGAAGTACAGGCAGATACTTCTCCATCATGCAATACCATCAGGGAGGCATCTGATTGGCCCCAAATTTATTCTGCAGCATGACAACGACCCCAAACATACAGCGAAAGTCATTAAGAACTATCTTCAGCGTAAAGAAGAAAAAGGAGTCCTGGAAGTGATGGTATGGCCCCACAGAGCCCTGGTCTCAACATCATCGAGTCTGTCTGGGATTACATGAAGAGAGAGAAGCAACTGAGGCTGCCTAAATCCACAGAAGAACTGTGGTTAGTTCTCCAAGATGTTTGGGCCAACCTACCTGCCGAGTTCCTTCAAAAACTGTGTGCAAGTGTACCTAGAAGAATTGATGCTTGATGCTGTTTTGAAGGCAAAGGGTGGTCACACCAAATATGGATTTGATTTAGATTTTTCTTCTGTTCACTCACTTTGCATTTAGTTAATTGATAAATATAATCTATTAACATGTCTATTTTTGAAAGCATTCTTACTTTACAGCATTTTTCACACCTGCCTAAAACTTTTGCACAGTAATATATATATATATATATATATATATATATATATATATATATATATATATATATATATACAGAATAATATATGGATTAAAAAAATATGATAAAAATGTCATTCAAGATATCTATCAACACTACTAAGAACAGAATGCACCTCTCTGGGTTTATACTCTCTGCCTTCTCTTTTCGTAATGCATAAATGACAATAACAAGTGTTGAATTAAAATTAGTATTATATTTAATGAACATTTAATAGATGTGTTGTTTAGGATTTCATTGTTTTATTTACAACGTAATTTAAAACATGTTTGAGTTTGTGAGACAAACAGGTTTTGGTCCAGCTAATCTTGCTCAGAGAAAACCGCATTGTACTGTTAGCTGTTAACCATCACAAAAGTGCAAGAGAATTTTTTTTTCTTTCCATGGGACAGTTTAAATATAGCTACTATCCATTTAATATAAGCTATCATTTTTATGAAATTGATTATTTTATTAGTTTTTCTGATCTTTTCTATTTCTTTTTTCTATGTATGTATTTATTGGCCATTTATCTTTAGTCTAATATAATAAATGCAAAACACTTTTTGATTATTTTTCTTCATACTTAGCAGCTTTACTCTGTTCTTGATAAACATCTTTAGTTGTGCTTATGGAAAAAAAAAAAATAGTTCAATAGGTGGAAGAAAAAAATGCTCAGTGTTGCACTTTTGTTAGCAATTGTTTGTGTGTTCAAAAGCCCTGAATTCTGCACAGCTGATGTTGAGAGGTGTTTGGCTTGAGTGTCAAGCTATTTGTCTCTCTCCAGCTTTTCCTGTCTGTGAAGATCGGGGGTGAGCTGCACAGCCAACTCTACAGGAACTTGTGGAGCTGATGGGATCATGTCTTTCACTGTTGTCAAAAACGTATTTGCCTTCTACACCATTCTGTGATTTATTCTTTGTGGCCACTTGTCAGTATGTGCGTATCATCAATGCAGCGTTTTTGAAATCGATGTAAGATTATCCCAGTAATCATCAATTGCAAAACACACACATATACTGTATATATAAGGGCACATATGTAAAAGGCAATGAAACCTGTTATATTAATAGTGTATAGTAGTATTGACATTCAGCACACACACAAAAAAAAATTAAAATCATTTAAGACAAGTGCCACAGTCAATTTTGTGACATATTTCGACCTGGCCACACGGTGTGTAGTGTAGTGTCGTGTGCAAGTGCAAACAGAAAACCCAAGAATAAGGCAAAGAAACTGATAGCTTCCTATAACCGAAAGCATTATCAGAATTCATGTTTTAAAATTAAAATACATGTTTGCTTTAACATGTGTTTTTAACTGGAGATTTGAGATCTATGTAACTAATGGAAGATTTAGGGAATTATTTTGTTGGCTACAATTACTTTAAAGTTGTTCTAGTATAGCATGCTCACCAGTTAATATCTCATGCACACCACTTAGCATCTCGTGCGCGCAAGTTATTATCTCATGCACACCACTTTGTATTTCCTGTCTGCACAGCACGTGTGGTCAGACCAGTAAAAGGTGATCGCCACATGCTTGTGAAACAGCCAGAAGGTACAACTTGATATATGTATTTAGTTCAGTTTTGCTTGACCTACTAGGATCGCAGTATTTATGCAATTTAGACAATAATTATAGGATACAGAAATTGTTTTAGGAATAAATGTTCAGGGATTTTTGGCTGCGCTGTTTTACAATGGTTTTCCAATGGTTCAGAATATCTCGAGAACAGGTTCTCGAGAGAGCTGTTAATAAACGTTGCCCCACAGCTGGGTACCCGAGAGCTGTTAATAGGCGTTGCCCCGCAGCTGGTTCTCGAGAGCTGTTAATAGACGTTGCCCTGCAGCTGGGTACTCGAGAGAGCTGTTAATAGGTGTTGCCCTGCAGCTAGGTACTCGAGAGAGCTGTTAATAGGCGTTGCCCTGTAGCTGGTTCTCGAGAGCTGTTAATAGACGTTGCCCCGCAGCTGGGTACTCGAGAGCTGTCAATAGGCGTTGCCCCGCAGCTGGTTCTCGAGAGCTGTTAATAGGCGTTGCCCCGCAGCTGGGTACTCGAGAGCTGTTAATAGGCATTGCTCCGCAGCTAGGTACTCGAGAGCTGTTAATAGGCGTTGCTCCGCAGCTGGGTACTCAAGAGCTGTTAATAGGCATTGCCCCGCAGCTAGGTACTCGAGAGCTGTTAATAGGCGTTGTCCCGCAGCTGGGTACTCGAGCTGTTAATAGGCATTGCCCCGCAGCTGGTTCTCGAGAGCTGTTAATAGGCGTTGCCCCACAGCTGGGTACTCGAGAGCTGTTAATAGGAATTGCCCCGCAGCTGGGTACTCGAGAGAGCTGATAATTGACGTTGCCCCACAGCTGGGTACTCGAGAGCTGTTAATAGGCGTTGCCCCGCAGCTGGTTCTTGAGAGCTGTTAACCCTTTGCGGTCTATTGTCGGACCTGGTCCGACATTGCAATTATTCCTATCCGGTCCATTGTCGGACCCTGTCCGACATCATCAAAAAAACGCAGAAAATGTGTTTCTAGAGAAAACCATTCAAAATGTGTTTCAGAGAAAACCATTCAATGGCCGAGTGGGAGCAACAGGAGCCGAGACAAGCCGATAAAAAAAAAAAAAAAAAAAAGGCGTCTCTCATGAATAGTCATACTTGCCCCTGGCATCACATAGGGGCGGTCATAAGGAAACAAGCTGGCTGTTACTGTATCAGCGCACAGAGACTATCACAGACATTTGCAGAGCTTTTCTGAGATGTTATAGTAATAAAATAATGACTTGGATTGCATTATTGAGGAGTTTGGTGATAAAACGAGTCATCAGGAGATGATTGATCGGTATGTACGACTATTATTATTATTATTATTTATTTCTTAGCATATGTGAAAGCGATAGCGAACGAAAGGGTGGGCGGGCTGGAGATGCCTAGTGAGTGCTTTGTTGATATGCAGGGCCTTTTAAACCCGTTTGACTGTGGAAAAATACTTTTAAACAGCTGCCTAAAATTAACTGCGCGTGTGAAAATAAATTGGGCCTGACGAGCACTTAATAAATGGACTGCAAAAGGTTAATAGACGTTGCCCCGCAGCTGGGTACTCGAGACCTGTTAATAAGTGTTGCCCCGCAGCTGGTTCTTGAGAGCTGTTAATAGGCATTGCCCCGCAGCTGGGTACTCGAGAGAGCTGTTAATAGACATTGCCCCGCAACTGTGTACTCGAGAGCTTTTAATAGGCGCTGCCCCGCAGCTGGTTCTCAAGAGTTGTTAATAGGCGTTGCCCCGCAGCTGGATTTCCCTCAGAGGATGGAATGGTTTTGGAACCTTGAAAGAAAAGAGAAAAGAGTCTGAAAACATAGAAGCCTGTTAGTTGTGGGACTCGAGCACTAAGGTAAGAGGGCCACGTCCCAGGAGGATAGAGAAAGAGCCTTCTCGAGGCAAGATATAGGACATGAGCTGTGAAAGAATAGTTTGGCCGATGGTCCCCTCTGACCATTCGAAGAACCTGCGTGTTACCGACTCCAGGCCAGGGAAGTGAGACACACTATACCCCAAGAAGAAGGACCACCGGCTCCCTGCAGAACCCACACCTGTGAAGACAAAAAAGACCATGTGCCAATGTGTAACATAAAACAAGAAAGAAGAGACAAACAGAAATGGAAAGACTGGTTATGGGGAAAAGCTATGTGTAGGCCATCTGCTCGGCGGTGAGGAAAACCCCCCTCTATTAGGGGGAGACCTCTGGTAGTCCTGGCGGAATGGGCACCCCCACTCTGGGCATGCTAGTGATAGACTGATGTGCTGCTGCGATGTCACAAGGCAAAGATCGTATGTATGAATTAACTGCTGAGGAGGACCAGCGACCCATAGACTTAATTAAGTTTTGATTAATGTTTGCCTGAGCTGCTTAGGAGACTGCACCGATTCTATATGAATGAGTGGTGTAAAATTGAGGAGGGAGATGTGCTTTGGAAATGAGATTGGAGAGATGGGTAGTTAACCAATGCCTGACGCAGAAACTGGATAGTGATGGTACTGTGAGTTCTGCACTTCTTAGAAATCAGAAGAAAGCTGACAGGCACATAGCTTCCATTACCAGGTCGTCAAATGGTTTGAAACATCCTGAGCGCAAAATTGAAATTAATTGGGAAAGGACGTCAGTAGATATGGGTAGTCTGGATGGAGATAAAGGGGGAAGGCTCTTGGAAATTCCTCTGAGTGTGAGGCGCACAGTAGCGTAGGAGGACCGGAAGAGGGATTGGAGCTGCTGAAGGAGTCAGACTGCGAAACTTGGTGAACTTCAGTTATTTGACGGTGTAATTGAGGGGAAAGAGCGTGGCAGTGAATAGCTGCTGCAGACTGAGGAGAAGCTGAAGCCAGGTTGAATTCTGGAATATTGATGGTTGGAATTGAAATTGAAGCAGAGGCTGGCTGGGTTGCTGTGATGGGGGGGACTGCAATACTTGAGGAGGACGGAGGGCGGATGCAGCAGAAGCTGATGTTCCTCCTGAAGCGAATCGGACATCTATGCCATCCAGACGGGTGTTAAGTTGGAAGATGGCAAGCTTGGATGATGAAATTATGAGTAACTGATATCCAAACAATTAAAGATGAGCTGCTGGAACTTCATTTGTTGATTGTTCTAGTGTTGCAGCAAAGTGTACCACAGAGAGATGAGATGCTGTCCATCCTATATGTTAGTTAATACAGGATCGATCAACAGTTTGCTTCTATCATGTCTGCTTGGAATGGAAAAGGTGAACTCACATTCAGAGATTTGGGTCTCACAACTC
This sequence comes from Acipenser oxyrinchus oxyrinchus, assembly GCA_030684275.1. NCBI lineage: Eukaryota > Metazoa > Chordata > Actinopteri > Acipenseriformes > Acipenseridae > Acipenser > Acipenser oxyrinchus. The sequence goes on along the minus strand of CM060253.1, from coordinate 26,959,926 downwards.
ATTCTCCTAATAGTGGAACTCCTTAACTCCTTTCCAGTCTCGTACCACATCTCTCATCGTGTATTAATGCTTGTAGTATTTGAGAGGATGAGCGGGCATATTAGATGGGGATTAGCGTTAGCCTTGACTGCAGAAATGGCTGTCACGATCCAGGTAGTGAAGGAAAGCTGGAGCGTTAGAAGCTCTGGAGGAGGGTTTCTTGGTTCTGAAAGTGTTTTTTTTACGTGAGAATCCAGGTTTTTGTAGTTGAGGCAAGAGTGAGAAGGTGTGATATGAATATTCTGCCTTGAGAATAATGTAAATTGCGAAATTGAAGTGGCCGAGGCGAGATAATGAGTTGTGTTTAGATAGATTTATGATACTAGGAAGTTGTTAATGAGCTGACGAATGCGTTCCAGGATTGTCGAGTGGAAGGCTGGCTTCAGATTTGAGTGTCCCGAGTGATTTCGAGGAATTTTAGTCGGGCCGATGGTTTATCTTGACAGTGGGACACCTACTGAAGAAACAGGGATTGCAGATTGAAGATTGCTTGAGTGGGGCGGTCTGAAGGTGAGGATATAAGGAGAATTGATCGTTGGAAATTAGGGCGTTGAGACTGACACTGCGGGTCGCTATTCTGATGGGGCTAATCCTGAAGACAGGGAACAGAGCTGGAAGGGGCTGGCCATGAATTCTTTGTCCATCTTGACTTGAATTAGAGACTCGGTGATTCTGGGTTCAGAGGAAGCAGAACAAAGGTTTTTTGCATATGAATGGGACAGAGGGAGATTACGGAGGGGGCCAGCCAAGGTTTTTAAAGTAGGGCGAGTCTGTGACCACGGGGCAGTGCAGAGCGTATGTGTGTCTGTGACCGCGGTGGGGAGGGTATGTGTGTCTGTGACCGCGGGGCGGTGCGGAGTGTATGTGTGTCTGTGACCGCGGGGCGATGCGAAGCGTATGTGTGTCTGTGACCGCGGGCGATGCGAAGCGTATGTGTGTCTGTGACCGCGGGGCGGTGCAGAGCATATGTTGGTCTGTGACCGCAGGGCGGAGCGTATGTGTGTCTGTGACCGCGGTGCGGAGCGTATGTGTGTCTGTGACCGCGGGGGGGTGCGGAGCGTATGTGTGTCTGTGACTGCGGTGCGGAGGGTATGTGTGTCTGTGACCGCAGGGCGATGCAAAGCGTATGTGTGTCTGTGACCGCGGTGCGGAGGGTATGTGTGTCTGTGACCGCGGAGCGGTGCAGAGCGTATGTGTGTCTGTGACCACGGGGCGGAGGGTATGTGTGTCTGTGACCGCGGGGCGGTGCGGAGCGTATGTGTGTCTGTGACCGCGGGGTGGTGCGGAGCGTATGTGTGTCTGTGACTGCGGTGCGGAGGGTATGTGTGTCTGTGACCGCGGGGCGGTGCAGAGCGTATGTGTGTCTGTGACCGCGGTGCGGAGGGTATGTGTGTCTGTGACCGCGGAGCGGTGCAGAGCGTATGTGTGTCTGTGACCGCGGGGCGGAGAGTATGTGTGTCTGTGACCGCGGGGCGGTGCGGAGCGTATGTTTGTCTGTGACCGCGGGGCGGTGCAAAGCGTATGTGTGTCTGTGACCGCGGTGCGGAGGGTATGTGTGTCTGTGACCGCGGGGCGGTGCGGAGCGTATGTGTGTCTGTGACCGCGGGCAATGCGGCGTATGTGTGTCTGTGACCGAGGGCGGTGCGGAGCGTATGTGTGTCTGTGATCAGCGGTGCGGAGCGTATGTGTTTCTGTGACTGCGGGCTTGCGAAGCGTATGTGTGTCTGTGACCGCGGGGCGGTGCAGAGCGTATGTGTGTCTGTGACCGCGGGGCGGTGCAGAGCGTATGTGTGTCTGTGACCGTGGTGCAGAGGGTATGTGTGTCTGTGACCGCGGTGCGGAGGGTATGTGTGTCTGTGACCGCGGGGCGGTGCGGAGTGTATGTGTGTCTGTGACCGCGGGGCGGTGCAGAGCGTATGTGTGTCTGTGACCGCGGGGCGGTGCACAGCGTATGTGTGTCTGTGACCGCGGGGCGGTGCAGAGCTGTATGTGTAACTTGGCTATTGTATATTACTTGCCTTCGGATCAACGGGGAGGGGGCGTGACATTGGATGGTGACTGCTGATTGGGAGCCTGAAGCAGATGCTGTAACCAGGTTTGTAGTCTGGAATGCTGAATAGATAGGGTGGGGCCAGAACTGCCTGGGCTGGTGCGAGCAATGGAGCCACTGAAACAGAAAATGTAATGAAAGAGGGGGCAGAGATTGGCACATGAGAGGCTGAATGAGGAACTGTAATGGTGATAGCGATAGTCTATGCCATCTAAACAAGTGTTTATTGCTGACAAGGAGTTGCTGGTGCTGTTGAGAGAGCAGGCGCGGGTCGTGAGTGAAAAATTTGCCGCCGGGTAAAATCGAAATGATGAAAGAATATCTTAGTTCAGTTGCAGTGAAAACTGTTAGTGTACAGAATGGGAAAGTCCAGTGAAATAGCAGTGTGAAGCCTGTTTCCAAAATTAAACTTGACAGAAATGACAACAACAACTTTAAAGTCTAAATTAGAACTGTGCTTAAGAATGTTCCCTTTCAGAAAAATAAAATGAAATGAGCTATTGCACAAATATCAAAGAAACCATATGTTGTATTGATTGAAGCAATAGAGATGGCGATGGGGTGAATGAGGGACTTTATCTTCAAAAATGTCGTTATGGAGCTGAAGGATGAACTGTTCAGGTGCATGTGGTTGTTGCGCTGCTGTGCTGGAAAGGAGGCGAAAACCATGACTGGAGAGGAGGGGTTGCTGTCCCTGTGCTGGGACTCTGGGCGAGTGAGTTTGTGGAAGAGCGCTTGCGAGAAGGAGGCAACGTGGGTGTAGCAGATATAAGGTACAATTATTATTGAACAACGTTATAGGCTCGCTTCCAGCCGGGATGTTGATATTGTTGTCGCAAGGTTTTTAAGAGTTTGGCGAGTGGTCAATCCTTATAAAATAGCTGCTCAGGAGGCTGAGTATGCTGGCGTGGGGGTTTCATCTCCGTAGTGCCAGGGGAGCAGGTCTGGTTGCTTGGTAGAGGTCTGTATTAGAAGCAGACTGTCCTGAGCTTCCATCGGATAAATGATGAGATATTTTGAGGGGAATCCGGCAGGGATGGAGAACGGGTCGCAGTGTATGTAAAAAGCTAACGCATGAGAGAGAGCATAGGCTGTGAGGGGTTTAAATAGGGAGTCTAGATTGTTTCATAGGAGGACAGGAGGAAGTGGAGCCCTGGTTACCGTCCCCCGAATTACACCCAAGGATTAACATTTATTATGACAGCCCCACAATATTAGGGCAGTTTATATAATATCACATATATTATAATATCACATATATTATATCCCAATGCATGCAGGTACATTTTACTTCTCTCTTTTCTTTAAGAGATGTAAGACTACAAATTCCAGGATATATTACAACCCAAGTCCAAAGTGTCCCAGTGCAGCTGGAGCCATATGATAACTCTAATCCCAGCGAATCACATTTTTGTTTTCAGGATATTGAATGAAACGCTTACATAGAGTAAAAACAACATGATGTAAGTGTACCCCTTACCTAGTTGCTTCTGGTGTCAGTATTCTAGTTTGTTTCCAAAGACGTATTAATGTTTCAGACAGTAGTTTAGAAATAATATGCCTTCCCAATACAGGGATTATTCTCTGCTAGATACAGGAAATGACCATGGGGATAGTTGCTCATCCTGAGCTGAAGGGAATGGCCCTTCATTTACATACAGTAGCAAGGAATGCCCCCTGCATTGGGTATTATTGCAATTGTTAACTAACAACTTGTGTATGAAAGCATTGTAATGTAATTTGTAACTGATTTATGCTTGAAAACAAACATCTGCATACATCTGGGATGATGACAGCTGAACCTGATGAGATAATCCATGTTGTTTAAAATGTAGTTTGTGATGTACAAAATACTCATTTGCAAGTCATTTATCTCCTATAATGTCCTTTGATTGTTCTGTAATGGTTGTTGTTAGCAAATAAAATGTTTAACACAAATGTTTGTTATATTTATTGAGACAGAAGTAAAAGCAGTATGTAATAGTAAATGATTCCCAACAGTTTTCAACATATGTGCCCAATTTTCAAATATATTATAATAATCCATTCCTTATTTTTGAGGAATTTGGCCAAATTTGAGATACCTACTGTAGCATGTCAACAGCCTTGTTTAATAAGTAAATAAACTGGGAGATTTTATATTGAATGTATTTATTGAGTGTGTAGCATGGTGCATCAGAAAAAATAAATACATCAATAAATACATTTATAACTACAATGATGTTTCAGGATTATCACCTGTCGTGCAGTTATGTGTTAGCTCAAATAAGTTTTTGGACATTAAGTAATTGATTTTATTTAATGTTGATAACTATACACAATAGTCATATTTCTCATAGTTTTACATTACAATATGTAGTGTACTGACCTGTGCTTCATTTGTATAAATTGGGCTGTTGTGCTGTACTGTATAGCCGAAGGAATAGAAAAACACAACGAGAAAACACAACACCATCATTCACCTTAAGGAAGCTTAATTTAGTCCATAATGTTATCAAAAAAGTATAGTATCAAATATTGAATACTGTCTCAGTTGTACCATGCATAAATGAAATGTGTCTCAATATATTATCCGAATCAAATGTCTCTCACTTATCACATACCTACGACGGGTGTAGAGTTCAGAGACAATGTCTTATATTTAAGTCCAAGGTCAAAGTAAAACTCAATCAATTGCGAAGCCATAAATGCAACTACTCAGCTACTGTACTCCTAAAGAAATGCCACTACTGTTTCTCCAGCCAGCATTCTCATACATCATAATAGGTTGTGCTGACTAGATGCTAACTGGTGAGCAAGAGATATTAACAGGTGAGCATGAGATACTAACTCGTGAGCAGAAGAAACTAAGTGGATATTACCAATTCACAATGTCCCTTAGGGGTTTATCATTCCCCCTTTCCATATTATATTATACTCTTATGTAATTATTTTTTACCTTCTTGTGAATTTTGTGTTTTAATGAAAGGTGAGGGACAAAGGCACTGGATAATGTCTGACATGGTGGATGTGCTTAATTTTGTGGTGAATGTGGATAAATAATGTAGACCTCTATATTAAGACCTTTAGATTATACAATGGAAAATAATAACACTAATTTAAAAAAAAAAACACATACAATTATACTAGTTTAACCCTGGAAGTTCTTAACACGCAGTGTTAGTGAGTGAGAGAGGGTACGATTTATAAAGATCAAATGAATATAGTTTCAGAATATAATATAGAATTCCGAGATGCAAGGACACCAAACATAAAAAAAAAACAGCTGCATTTTTTTTAATTGTAAAAGATATTGGCCACATTTAAATAACCATTGAGGTGGTAGGGTCATCATTGGCAATAATCTGCTCATGAGGAGTGCAATCAATCACTCACCCTCATATCACTTCAGAGTGTCACTGCACATTTACTAACCATTAAAAGCAGTTTGTCAACTGCTGAATCCACAAGGGATTGTGGGTATGCATGATAAAGCTGCAAAACAGAAAACCTTTGACCCCTTGCTGAGTAAGAAGTCTGTCTTTGAGGAGAAATCAAAAGGGACAATCAGCGCTGTACACACAGGTGTAATTATCGTGCCTAACATTACAGCTGTCATTTTGGAGTAAAATAAACCTAGGGTTTTAAATAATGAAGGACCAAGATTCACAGGCCTTGCTTTTCTCACAACATTATTACTTAGTGTTTTAAAGAACCACGTTAGGGTTTTACTTCAGGTAGGGCCTTTGTGTACCGTTATTCAGAACATGAAACGCCTGATGAACCTGCATTAATTTGGAATGCAGCAGGGGAAAACATATTGAAATAAGGTTTTACTTGTCAGTGTACTTTAGTTTAAAGCAACAGTTGTATTGATACTGTACTAACTGACTTTTCACAAAATGCATTTCAACATAATGAATTCTAATAATATGAATTAACCTGTCACCAACACTGGGTTCTTCATTATATTCGTTATTAGTGGTGTTTATTATTGAGGAGTGCATAAAATACCATAATACATAACACTCCTTTTAGAGTATTTGTTTTGCTCAAATCAAGTTTTGTAATCAGTTGACATATAACTTAAATATATCTGAAATGAAAACATACAAAAAAAAAACATTTTAACATGTAAAAAACACCTTTTTACACACCAAATTAACTTCTTTATTTATCTGGTGGCCATCTTGAATTTTTTTTACACCTCTGACGACTTTGAGCTTTCATAATTTAAATATATTTGTACTAAATGAATAACACATTTTAAGAAAGGACGTTACTCTAAGCTAAACGACCGCTTTATATTGCAGGATCAATGTTTTATGTGTACAAGCCAGTCTCTTGAAAACCGCACATCTCACTATGGGCAGAAGGTGGCCGTGGCACCGACACAGCTGAACCGTCACAGCAAAACTGCACGGGTCATTTTTAAAAGCGTGTGATTTATTAACTATAGATCAAAACCAGAGTATTATTGGCTTGTATAAAAGAGGATGTATTGGACTTAAGAATATACAAATATATCAGTGCTGCATTATTTTTTTTAAATACATTTTGGGTGTTAAAAGCCACAATAACAACATTTTACATTATTGCTTTAATACAAAAGTGTCACTGAAAAGTAAATAAACTGTATATGTGCCATTTTTATTTGTCACATTTTTCTTTGTGAAAATTCCTATATATAGAGATATATACACACACAAGACATGTTAGCATGAATGTCAAATATATTGGACGCTGGGTAACAAAGGGATATAAATGTTACACGATAGTCAGGATTCGGGTCAATCACCGAAAAAAATAACCATTTCAAGCGATTTGAGCATTTACAAATTATCAGAGAACAAAATGAAAGGTTATCTCAGTTTCTGGGCAAATAATTTTGATCAAATTGCAAAATAGAAAATATCAAACAAGCAAAGAGCGAAAAGCAAAAGATGAGACAGCTTCTTCGGTCTTCAGCCTGCTGGAGGATCTCTGGAGCGCCTTGACATTCAAACTGAATTTCAATTGTCCGATAGTTTATTCCTAATTTGGACGAAGTACCCAAAGAAAACAAACTTTCTCTTCATACAGCAGCAGCAGCTGCTTCTGGGGTGATGCAAGGCTTCCTTTTTTTCAAACAAAGAAGTACTTCTGTGTGTGTAAGGGCATTCAGTGCAATACTAAATACCACAGCAAGCAAACCTTGCAAAAACAAATATAAGTGATGTGTATGTTTCTAAATCTAAATTGTGTTTTTTTAAATGAGCTCTCATTATGGTTTCTTTATATGTATCTAATTTGTTTGAACTGCTTCAATTTTACCTGACTGTTATTATCTAAACAATCAAAACAGTGTTTTAAAATGAGACAGTAGCCCAGTGGCGCTCTCAATATGGTTTCTTTTGAAAATGTTGTCATCTCAAATAAAAATCTTTAAGATGGGTTTTTTGCTGTCAAAAAGCAGTCTGTCTTTATTCCACAGGCACGGCACTGTCTGGTGCTGATCGGGGTCTGCAAAACCTGTTTTCAAAAAAGTGGTAGTTCATCCCTTCCTATGATTTATGAGAATATTAAACGTTTAAGAAGCATACTTTCTTTCTTTCTTTCTTTCTTTCTTTCTTTCTTTCTTTCTTTCTTTCGCTTAAAAAACAGTGATTAGACATTTGACATTGGATTGACATTTGATTTTGCAGTTTAAAGACTATGTATGCAGTAGACTTATAATATGAATAAAACAATCAATTTTAATTGTGTTTGTTTTTTTCCTCTAAAACTGTATTTTCTAAATAACAAGGCGAGAACATTACAAACGTTATTTCAAACTTGCTTGGAGTTTAATGTTTGAGGTCACTATCCTCCTAAATTGCTTACCACAACCCTCTTGCAAATGAGGCCACGGTCTCAATTGGTTAACTTCCTGCATAAATAATAAATACATAAAAAATGAATCAATGACATGTATCTTATTAATATAATTTACTGATTTTATGTTCATTCAATAAAAAAATATTTGAACACCCCACAATTAATTGCTAATCGCAGAGCGAGCAGCATCTTTAAAATCTGTATGGGAACTGTGCATTTGCTTAAAGCACATTTCACAATTCATTCTTTGTTTGTTTGGTATTTTCCATTTTGCAATTTGATTATATTGCTTTACTGAAAGACCAAAGAAGCTGTCTCTTTGCATTTCGCTCTTTGCTTGTTTGATATTTTCCATTTCACAATTTGATCAAAATAATTTGCTCAAAGACCAAAATAATCCTTCATTTCGTTCTTTGATAATTTGTAAATGCTAAATCGTGAAATGGTTATTTTTCCAGTGACTGACTGAATCCTGACTATGAGTGTAACATACATATATATATATATATATATATATATATATATATATATATATATATATATATATATATATACAGTACTGTGCAAAAGTTTTAGGCAGGTGTGAAAAAATGCTGTAAAGTAAGAATGCTTTCAAAATAGACATGTTAATAGATTATATTTATCAATTAACTAAATGCAAAGTGAGTGAACAGAAGAAAAATCTAAATCAAATCCATATTTGTGTGACCACCCTTTGCCTTCAAAACAGCATCAAGCATCAATTCTTCTAGGTACACTTGCACACAGTTTTTGAAGGAACTCGGCAGGTAGGTTGGCCCAAAACATCTTGGAGAACTAACCACAGTTCTTCTGTGGATTTAGGGCAGCCTCAGTTGCTTCTCTCTCTTCATGTAATCCCAGACAGACTCGATGATGTTGAGATCAGGGCTCTGTGGGGCCATACCATCACTTCCAGGACTCCTTGTTCTTCTTACGCTGAAGATAGTTCTTAATGACTTTCGCTGTATGTTTGGGGTCGTTGTCATGCTGCAGAATAAATTTGGGGCCAATCAGATGCCTCCCTGATGGTATTTCATGATGGATAAGTATCTGCCTGTACTTCTCAGCATTGAGGAGACCATTAATTCTGACCAAATCCCCAACTCCATTTGCAGAAATGCAGCCCCAAACTTGCAAGGAACCTCCACCATGCTTCACTGTTGCCTGCAGACACTCATTCGTGCACGCTTCCAGCCCTTCGCGAACAAACTGCTTTCTGCTACAGCCAAATATTTCAAATTTTGACTCATCAGTCCAGAGCACCTGCTGCCATTTTTCTGCACCCCAGTTCCTGTGTTTCGTGCATAGTTGAGACTCTTGGCCTTGTTTCCACGCCGGAGGTATAGCTTTTTGGCCAAGTCTTCCATGAAGGCCACTTCTGACCAGACTTCTCCAGACAGTAGATGGGTGTACCAGGGTCCCACTGTTTTCTGCCAGTTCTGAGCTGATGGCACTGCTGGACATCTTCCCGACATGGGAAGTAAGCATGATGTGTCTTTCATCTGCTGCAGTAAGTTCCTTGGCTGACCACTACGCCTACGGTCCTCAACGCTGCCCGTTCTTTGTGCTTCTTCAAAGAGCTTGGACAGCACATCTGGAAACCCCTGTCTGCCTTGAAATTTCTGCCTGGGAGAGACCTTGCTGATGCAGTATAACAACCTTGTGTCTTGTTGCTGTGCTCAGTCTTGCCATGGTGTATGACTTTTGACAGTAAACTGTCTTCAGCAACCTCACCTTGTTAGCTGAGTTTGGCTGTTCCTCACCCAGTTTTATTCCTCCTACACAGCTGTTTCTGTTTCAGTTAATGATTGTGTTTCAACCTACATATTGAATTGATGATCATTAGCACCTGTTTGGTATAATTGTTTAATCATACACCTGACTATATGCCTACAAAATCCCTGACTTTGTGCAAGTGTACCTAGAAGAATTGATGCTGTTTTGAAGGCAAGGGCGGTCACACCAAATATGGATTTGATTTAGATTTTTCTTCTGTTCACTCACTTTGCATGTAGTTAATTGATAAATATAATCTATTAACATGTCTATTTTTGAAAGCATTCTTACTTTTACAGCATTTTTTCACACCTGCCTAAAACTTTTGCACAGTACTGTATATATATATATATATATATATATATATATATATATATATATATATATATATATATATAAAGACTCTTTGACATCTGCTTAAAAATTGTCAAGTGAAATGATCTTCTCTGCCCATTCAACATATGTCGCTTCACAGATCCCAAGCTACTTGGGGTTAATCTCTAATATACTAAAAAATAAATACCAGTAGGTGTTAAGCTCACCTGTATTCATGTTCTATGGTTTAAAAATAAGTCAGTATACTAAAAATAAACAAATTCAAACTAGAATCAAGTAATCAAGTAATTTAATCTCTAAGCACTCTCTAAGCAACTGTTTATTTCTCATTTTGTAACGTTAACATGAATTTTTTTCCTTACAAAAATAGGGGTTCATTAAAGAAGGAGGCTTTGATATATGGTCCTACATATTGTACTGTTTTAGGAACGTAATAAATAGAAAATACTTTAATTATTTACACTACAAATCAATGTATTGAAATGATCTATCATATTTGCATAATTTGATACTAGCCCTGCAAGTGTCTGCACTATCTGAGCTGCCCTGTGACGCTGGATCAGTCATACTGTCTGTCAATCACTCGTGTGCTTGTAAGGGGTAAAGTAAAACGTGCTTTTGCGTTTTCTTAGTGGAGTTTTGTGACAGGGTGACTGGTGGTCTGACATCAGGCAGAAGCAGGAAGGGAAACAATACTGACACCAGGAAGTACTGCAGGTAAAAAGAATCGGTTGGCTGCCGCTTTTATTTATAACAAAAATAAATAAAATATTTAAACAAAAAAAACACGCAGCTCACAGAGCAAAATAAAAGGGTTAACACCAAATAAATCTCGCACACTAAATAATAAATAAACCATATAGGTCAGGCTGGGCAGATTGCCTTCACTGTTCCTGTTTTAATTCTTATATTCTTATTTTCTCCGTTCTCCGTTCTCCGTTCTCCGTTCTCCGCTCCTCCTCTGAACTCCTCCCCAAACAGAGTGCTGCAGGCTTTTTATATCGTGGCAGGGGTTTAACTAGCATGCAATTAATTATTCTATTACCCTCGCCACAATCTGCACGAAGTTTATTATTACAATGTGGATGGGGCTTCCCATCCATCGCTACTAATGACAAAAGCGGCTACGCCATCAATAACAAAACAAAAACATAATCGCCGCCATATACATACATATAATAATACTAATAATAATACAAAATAAGCACAGGCAGGAGGGGACCCCGCTCTAAAATAAAATAAACAAAACAATGTACAGGGCACCTAAGCCCTGTTACAAGTTTCTACACACACGGATAATTGTATATATATATATATATATATATATATATATATATATATATATATATATATATATATAGTACTGTGCAAAAGTTTTAGGCAGGTGTGAAAAAATGCTGTAAAGTAAGAATGCTTTCAAAAATAGACATGTTCATAGATTATATTTATCAATTAACTAAATGCAAAGTGAGTGAACAGAAGAAAAATCTAAATCAAATCCATATTTGGTGTGACCACCCTTTGCCTTCAAAACAGCATCAATTCTTCTAGGTACACTTGCACAAAGTCAGGGATTTTGTAGGCATATAGTCAGGTGTATGATTAAACAATTATACCAAACAGGTGCTAATGATCATCAATTCAATATGTAGGTTGAAACACAATCATTAACTGAAACAGAAACAGCTGTGTAGGAGGAATAAAACTGGGTGAGGAACAGCCAAACTCAGCTAACAAAGGTGAGGTTGCTGAAGACAGTTTACTGTCAAAAGTCATACACCATGGCAAGACTGAGCACAGCAACAAGACACAAGGTAGTTATACTGCATCAGCAAGGTCTCTCCCAGGCAGAAATTTCAAGGCAGACAGGGGTTTCCAGATGTGCTGTCCAAGCTCTTTTGAAGAAGCACAAAGAAACGGGCAACGTTGAGGACCGTGAGACGCAGTGGTCGGCCAAGGAAACTTACTGCAGCAGATGAAAGACACATCATGCTTACTTCCCTTCGCAATCGGAAGATGTCCAGCAGTGCCATCAGCTCAGAACTGGCAGAAAACAGTGGGACCCTGGTACACCCATCTACTGTCCGGAGAAGTCTGGTCAGAAGTGGCCTTCATGGAAGACTTGCGGCCAGAAAGCCATACCTCCGACGTGGAAACAAGGCCAAGCGACTCAACTATGCACGAAAACACAGGAACTGGGGTGCAGAAAAATGGCAGCAGGTGCTCTGGACTGATGAGTCAAAATTTGAAATATTTGGCTGTAGCAGAAGGCAGTTTGTTCGCCGAAGGGCTGGAGAGCGTACACGAATGAGTGTCTGCAGGCAACAGTGAAGCATGGTGGAGGTTCCTTGCAAGTTTGGGGCTGCATTTCTGCAAATGGAGTTGGGGATTTGGTCAGAATTAATGGTCTCCTCAATGCTGAGAAGTACAGGCAGATACTTATCCATCATGCAATACCATCAGGGAGGCATCTGATTGGCCCCAAATTTATTCTGCAGCATGACAACGACCCCAAACATACAGCGAAAGTCATTAAGAACTATCTTCAGCGTAAAGAAGAACAAGGAGTCCTGGAAGTGATGGTATGGCCCCCACAGAGCCCTGATCTCAACATCATCGAGTCTGTCTGGGATTACATGAAGAGAGAGAAGCAACTGAGGGCTGCCTAAATCCACAGAAGAACTGTGGTTAGTTCTCCAAGATGTTTGGGCCAACCTACCTGCCGAGTTCCTTCAAAAACTGTGTGCAAGTGTACCTAGAAGAATTGATGCTTGATGCTGTTTTGAAGGCAAAGGGTGGTCACACCAAATATGGATTTGATTTAGATTTTTCTTCTGTTCACTCACTTTGCATTTAGTTAATTGATAAATATAATCTATTAACATGTCTATTTTTTGAAAGCATTCTTACTTTACAGCATTTTTCACACCTGCCTAAAACTTTTTACACAGTACTGATATATATATATATATATATATATATATATATATATATATATATATATATATATATATATATATATATATATAAACGTGTTTGATAATACTGTTCTTCCTCCAGACTTCTAATATCGAGATCAAAGTTATGATTTAAGATGTCAGAGACTGCAAGACTAAAGGGCTATTCACACTATAGTGTTTATTTGCTGCATTTTCAAGGGTAAAAAATCGAACCTATGGAATTGAATACTACTTTTCATACTTGAGCGTAATCGCTGTGGAAAAAAATATGAAATTCGCTGCGGAAAAAAAATTGAAACAGGTTAGATTTTTGGATAAAAAATGTTGCGATCACCACCCTGCCCTGCTAAATTTGGATATAATCTGAAGACAATATGGATCAGGTGCAAGCTGCTGCATGGTTATTGCTCCGAAGAAGAAGAGAAAGAAAGAGAAGAATGTGTATTCACCCTACAAACGAGCAAATGTGTATGTATGTGTATAGCATATCCTACAAATTCTGTTGTATTTATTTTACATAATTATGAAATTTAAGAGTTTATCATATCACATATGATCCCGGGGTGCCAACAGAAAGGGAGCACGAGAGAGCGACTGGGAGAATGTGTGAGTCAGATCGGCCTCTGTTTGTTGGTGCTGTTTGTATTGTTTATCGAGATATTGCTTTTCTTTTTTTTAAAAATGTAGTCATTGCCAATTATTTTTATTATTTTCTCCCAATTTGAAATTGCCAATTATTATTATTTTTTTTAAGCTCAGCTCACCGCTACCACCCCTGCGCTGACTCGGGAGGGCGAAGATGAACACACGCTGTCCTCCAAAGCGTGTGCCGTCAGCCGACCGCTTTTTTCACACTGCAGACTCACCATGCAGCCACCCAAGAACTACAGCATTGGAGGACAAGGGAGCTCTCTGGCAGCTTACAGGCAAGCCCGCAGGTGCAGACTACAGGGGTCGCTGGTGCGCGGTGAGCCGAGGACACCCTGGCCTACCTAACCCTCCATCCCCGGGCGACGCTTAGGCTGATTGTGCGCCGCCCCTGGGAGCTCCCGTCCATGGTCGGCTGTGGAATAGCCTGGACTCAAACCGGCGACGTCCAGGCTATAGAGCGCATCCTGCACTCCACGCAGAGCGCCTTTACTGGATGCGCCACTCGGGAGCCCCAATCGAGATATTTCTTGTGCTGCTTATCATACAGAACAAGATATTCTGCACTGCTATAATCAGACATTCCCCATCTTGCCTGTGATATTTGGTGTGCAAGTCTGAATACAAAAATAAAAGTGAAACATCGGGTGTAAAAAACTTGAAACACAAATAAATGCTGTAGTGTGATTAGCCCTTTACACATCGCTCCTCGGCACGACTGCTGGCAAACTTATGGATGTCACGCATCACTCCATTTGCTAATAATGACACGTCTAATTTAACTTTTGATTTATCTGCATTTTTGTTGTTAAGATCAATTTCTAATTCTGCACAAAAAGCAAACTGCTGCTTCCCCTTACCTCTGTTTGGATCCTCCACGCTAACAATCTTGCTTAATGGAATTTACTCTTATAAGCAAATATTTTTCCTATGTTTAACTGCTCTTATGCGAAATCACTCTCAAACATAATTATTTACTGTATATTTGTATTTTCTCTTATTTGAATTTGTTTCTGTTTACTACTGACTTTATTGTATCTTATAACTGCTCTTATCTGTAATGTGATATTTTGTAACCACTCTAAGTCGCCCTGGATAGGGGCATCTGCTAATAAATAAATAATAATAACAATAATAATAATAATCACACCAGCACTTGTTGTTGCTGTTGTCTCAGAGCACAGAATGAGCTAAACTTGAATGTGGCTTGACACCGGTCAAACCGCCAGTGCACGTCAGTTAATCCAACCCATATATCTCATATAACCTCACAGCATAGGAACATCATTCAAAGAGGTATGTCTTACTGACACATAGCACTAACCAATAATGTACTTCTGTGTCGACTGGTAGGTGGTTACGGCTTCGAAATACTGGCTCAAAATATTTAAATGACTTTATTTTATGTTTTGCATGTCGGCGTTACTGTCAATCAGGTCTGCAGACAGTGCATAACGGCATTACGCTGATTTAAAAGCATTTTGCATGTGTAATATGAAGTGGACCATATGGGCAGGTCAAAATAGGGAGTCTGCAACTGAAAATGGTGGTGCCGCAAGCAAGTCCCAAAATTGACTGACAAACTGACAAAACCACTTAGAAAAATTTAATTTTTGTGCCAAATGTAATTTAGGTGAACAGTACAATCAAAATAATGGCATTTTGTGAGATTGATACAATACTTAAATGTTTTAGGACAGATGTGTAGCAGACAAAAAAGTTCTAATATATTGTAAGACAGCAGGGCGGGGGGTTAAAATCCTTCCTGTGTAGGATATGTGCGCAGGCACCTTTTTGTTAGTTTCCTTTATTGTTTGATTGTTTTGCTTTATTGTTACTTTGATTTGTTAATTGTTTTATTATTAATTATCCCCTGCACCTGGTGCTTATTATTAAATTAGAGCCAGGTGCAGGGTATTAAAGGAGAGCAGTTAGGTTGCTCAGGGCTGCTTAGGAGAAGGAGGCAGAAGGGGTGCGCTGCTTCCAAGCAGTCGTGAAAAGAACAGAAAAAGTAAGTTTACAGAACAGAGTGTTTTGTTGTTGGGCAGGTAAACGGCTTAGCCGTCCTGTGGATTAGTTTATGTTTCTGCGTGTTTAGTTAGTGCTCGAATAGAGCCAGGTGTTTATTTTGTGTTTTGTTTTGTTTTGTTTTGTTTATTAAAAATATACTGCGTCAGGCCGTAAAACTCCAATTCCTGTGTCTGGGTCAGTATTTTTGGAAGGTGGAAAAGTCCCGAATTGTGGCAAGGCACCCCCACTTTGTCACAATATGTATATGGTTTCCGATTGATGATTACTGGGATAATCTTACATCGTTTCAAAACTGCTGCAGCACACAGTCCTTCTCAAAGGGGATGTACACAATCACGCTCTATTTGTCCAAACTACTAAAGGTTTGTGGTAAAGGCAGAGGCAAGAAGCCAACTAGGTCTTTATTAGAAAATGTAATATATATGTATATGTGTGTGTATATGTATATATGTATATATATATATGTATGTATGTGTGTGTATATATATATATATATATATATATATATATATATATATATATATGTATATGTATATATATATATATATATATATATATATATATATATATATATAATGTGTGTGTAACATACAATTGTAGATTTCATTGCAGACTGCAGTGGCAGCCCCAGTTTGATACTGGGATGAGATGATGTTTCAACAACCGTCTCCACCAAAAATAATGAGTTACCCTCTTTATGTTGTATTTATCCATTCGATCCCCCTTGGTGGGTTTGCATTGTTATAATAAATAACGATGTGCGGAAAAGTCACATTTTCCAATTAATTACCTTTAAGAAATTTGAAGTTGTTAGGTATTATTTGAATTGAATAGAACATGTTAATGACTTAACACCAGGGATCCTAGTTTTCTGCATTAAAAAAAAATGAAATTCTCCAATAAAAAAAGAAAAATCTGTGTTACTCCGCGAGTAAAATAAAAGGGCTAAAAATGAGTTTTCCCTGTCACATTAGAAGACACACAAACAGTACTATTGGGTAACAGTTAACACAGGAAGTATTTATTGTTGTTATTGTTACACTTGTTGCGTCTCTTTATGTTGTATTTTAGTTAAACTTTAATTATTCTTGAACTGTAATATTATATTGTAACATGTGTAAGTCGCTTTGGATAAATGCGTCTGCTAAATAAATGGTTACACTTTCAAATTCTAAGCAAGTTACAAGCTTACCAGCGCCATTAATCAATAAAACAAACAAACATACTTTTGTTTTTTTGTTCTTTTACTTCAAATATTACAAATAGTTCCGTGTTGTAAAAAACAACAACAAAAAAAAAACTGTTGATCCCCTTTGTACAGACTTTCTTCCTATGCATCGGGACGCGGGACATTTGCTAAGAAATCAGGATTGTCCCGACCATATAGGGACTGTTGGCATGTATGGTGATTTTTATTGTTTTCGGCATCTTTGAACAGCTCTGAATACTTAAGTAAACTGAACTTGAATACTGGGAGCAGTTTTATTCGACAGGTATGTTTACGTAAATTTAAACCAAAGTTTTCTGTGTTAATGTTAATATATGAGACGTGTATTGATTTGGTTATTACTAAACAAACAAAAATGCCTTGCATGTTTTTTGCTCCTCCCAAGTGTAAAACTAACAAATCTTCGAAAACATAGAAAATCTGCATTTTTCCGTGTTATTAGTAAACATATTCCAAGGATCCCTGCTCAACACAAAACAATGCGGTCCCTCGGTTTCCCTTGTTTACACAATTAAGAATCAATCAATAACAACCTGACCGCATTATTTAATAATGAACCTTTCATGATCAACTAACCAAATCTCTTATATTTAATAAACAATTATTTACCTTATCTTTTATCCTTTTGATATGAAATCTTTTTTTTCTTCACTTTCCTTAGAAATGTGTCATCTGTGCAATGAATTGTGGGATTGTAGTCCTGGTCAAGGTGTTATCCCTGCTGAAACTCGACAAAGAACTACATATTCCAGTTTCCACAGCGGTAGCTCTAGTTTGGTTTAACGTGACAAATCAGTTGCATTTGTTGGTTTTGCAACATATTTTCATTGTCAGTTAATGGCGCTTGGGCCTCAGTACCACAGTAAAAATAGTAGTGTCATGGATGAGAGGAAAATTCGCTTCCAACTAGCTTTTAAAATATTGCCATTGATTGATGTTTAATTGTAAAGGTGAGGGAAGAGTAGCTTTTCTGGTTTTGAAATCAACACATTAATACATATAAAAGGTATTTGTGTGGATGTGTGGCTTCCCTGTATGAGCATGTTAGTTGGCAGAAAACAGATACTCAAAAGTGTCTGAGCTTTTCTGGTCATTCTTTCCAGGCATAAAGAATTTCCACAGGCAGGTTAGATATGGTCCCTCTTGCAGTTTCCATGGTAACTGGGTAAACATTTTTTTTGGCCTTAATTGTTTATCCTGAAAACAGCAAGTACTTGGGATGCTGAGTTTGGCAGGTGTAAATTTAGCCCCAAGACATAAGCAATTTGGGAAGAGCTGATTGATTGTTTGGTACAATGTGAATGACTTAACATAAAAAAAAAAACAACACAAAATTAGTTTTCATTCTGGAACCCAGAACGCCTCTCATCCACGTGTTGTCAAATCCCTTAACCCTTCTCTGCTATGAAACAGAAACTCCCCTTTAAAAACAACAGCTGGTTACAATGTAATCGAGCGCTTGGAAGGTGTAACAAGTCATTATTGCTTTTACATGACATCATAACTCACAAGAGAGAAAAAATATGGTACAACAATCCTGTTACAATAGGACTTGGTTCTGGTACCATGGCACTGCAATAGATGTGTGCAGTGGTTAATACCACTGTGATATAATTGGTATGACAAAATATGAAGCATTGTATTGATTGAAGCTGTCCTTGTGCTTAGTACAGAACCATTGTATTGCCACTGTACGGGTAGTCTTCCATACCTTGTGGTTCTCTAATAGCACAAGGGCAGATACAGTGTTGGTAGAATGACACCGCTGTGGTACAATCTTTATATTTTCACCAACGTTCTCACAGTGATATGAACTAACATACACGGGTCCAATTGCATATAGAAGACTGCAATATTTGTTCTACATTACTGATGTTAATGCTATGGTCTGCTACTTGCCAAGCTAAGTTTTCTTCTGGGAACACACTGGTGTAGTAATAGTATCCAAATTGTTATTGTTCAAACTATTTTGGTTAATTCTTATGTCTGCTTCTGATAATCGCATTCTAAGGAATCTTTATTAGGGCTGATGAAGAATCAAAACTCTTCTTTTTTTAAAGTATTATTTTTTTTTAATCTTAAGCCAGTATCCTAGTGATTACCTTTACCATTTAATGTTACACTTTAGTTTTGATAAAGGAGTTAATGACTGAAAAACAATTGGCAGACACATTTGTAAACTTTAAATGTATGCGTTTTTAAATCGAAATACTACATGCTGTTATGCATGCTTTTTAAAATCTAAATACTACATGATACTATGTATGCTTTTTTAAATCGAAATACTACATGCTGTTATGCATGAAAGCATGCTTTAGATGATCAAATCACTGAGAGTGACCTTTAGCAACAAAATAATTTCAACTTGTTTTTCCTGAGCATATTATAACAAGAATATATTGATCACTGTAACGCTCAACACAAAGCTGAGATTAAATTGCTTTAAAAAAAATCACAGCTAAAGGGTTACCTTTTCCCAAACACACATACTGTATAACCACTGTCCATGTAACCAGGTTTGAGAAAGAGGTAGGCAGCCATTTTCAGACGTGCTGAATTTATTTGCTTGGTTTTGAAGCAGCACACCACCTGTGTCTAATTAAATTAACCAATTCCCCTTAAGGCTACCTACATATTGTTGGGCTACTGGGGCCTGGTGGTGTTAAAGGCATCCTCCCTCTGGGATACAGGAAGCATTGATAATCTTACCTACAGAGAATAGTTATATTCTCATTGAAATTGTCAATGTGTGGAGTCAGTCACTTAAGGGAAAAGCACACTGATCTACACTGAGACAGAAACTTAATGCTGCAGGTTTTATTGCTGTAAAACCCCCAAAGGGGACGTGCACCTGAAAACAGTTCTGCATAGCGACTCCTGCTGGGAGAAGAGAGATTGGAGCAGCTGCAGACCCATATCAAGTAACATGAAAATATATTGGATTGACCTTGGGTTAATACTAAAAGGAAGCCATGGGTGGGGTGGTAAATTAGGTAGTTTTTTCCTCTGCAAAGATCACGTTAGAAAGGGGTCTGAGTCAATGGCTAGCTAATTGTAGTGTCACAAATTATAAAGCATATAAAGCACTTCACAACCATTTTCCAGTATAGAGAGCTTATTACATTATCTTGCTTTTTCTTTGTTATATAGTTAGTTAGCCGGGGGGAAAAGGCTTATTTTATACTTCGTTTGAAAGCTTAATGTCTAATAGCAGTTTCATTTTGTTCAGAAAACAGAAAACACATACAGTATATATTGTATGTGAAAATGAATGTTGAAATAAATACAAAAGTGCATTTTTATATGGTAGTTCACAAAGGTTTAATAATAAGAAATAATATGAAAGACAATATGAAATATGTGTACATCTGATAAAAAAAAAAAATAATAATCTGATAATCAACAATATCAAGCCCCCTCCATTCCCAGAGTGACAATTCTAAAGTTTGCTTATAGAATGTTACCTTGTTCAGAGACACTTTTGACCACCACAACAGAAAAAGCTAAGATATTAACGTGTAACAGAACAGCCTGTAGGATTTAAAACCGTGCATTACTTTCTCTAGTTTCCTGCTTTGTTGTAAGTATTCCTGCAATATCTTTTTCAACATAATTGCGATTATTTTTAATATATTACGAAGATGACAATATGAAAAATATGTACACCTACTTATTTTAGGATAATCAAAACATTACCTCCTCCAATTATTATTTGTTTATTTAGCAGACGCCTTTATCCAAGGCAACTTAGAGACTCGGGTGAGTGAACTATGCATCAGCTGCAGAGTCGCCTACAACTACGTCTCACCCGAAAGACGGAGCACAAGGAGGTTAAGTGACTTGCTCAGGGTCACACAATGAGTCAGTGGCTGAAGTGGGATTTGAACCAGGGACCTTCTCGTTACAAGCCCCTTTTCATTAACCACGCCTCCTAATTCCCAGAAGTGATGATTCTGAAAGCTGAAGCTGCTGATAGACCGTTAACTTGTTCAGATACCTCTACTGAAAAAAATGAAACTACTTTTGACCACAGCAACAGACATATTCCGAGAATGTTTAAATATGTGTAGCTAATACAGTATGTGGACTCTCAACTTTAGGTTTAAAGTGTAAGTTTATGTTAAGGTGAGGGGAAACAAGTGCATAAAACACCAATATACATAGAATCAAAAATGAAAAAAGGTAAACAGCATTATTATAAAAAATAAAAAATGACAGGACGTCTTTAATGCTGAGGTTTCATTTCTCCATTGGGTTATCATTTGTTTCTACGTACATTTTGAATATTAAAATAATAAGGGTATAATATAATGATAATATAGGGACTACAACGATGACTAATAATAATAATAATAGGCATTTCATGGAAATAATTATTATTAATTAGTCATTTAGCAGATGCTTTCATCCAAAGCGACTTTCAGAGACTAGGTGGTGAACTATGCATCACAACTGTTGCTGCAGAGTCACTTACAATAGAACCTCGGCCTTACGTCTCTTTCTTACCTCCTGGTAACAACTGGACCACCGATATTTTTTAAATACCAAAAAAAGAAAAAGGTTTAACAATTCTAAGTTGCCAAAAACAGTTTTTTCTTTTGCAGGATGGAGATGCTAATGATTAGCTTTAGAGGATCAAGCCAATATCTACCAGGGTTCTTAATATTCATTTCACATGGATATGGAATGGCTTTTTAATGACAGCACCCAAAAAGTGTTTTTCATCGGCACCATGCATCATTGTCAAGGGAGCAGATTGAATTGTATTGTTTCTTTTCGGAAACTCTGCACTGAGGTGGAAAAATGCAAAGTGTGTAGACAGATGAAATAAAACTGAAGATAAAACTGAGGCTTATAATATTACTCCCTAAAAGTTAACTAGCAGGATTATTGACATTTTTAAAAACAAGTTCATTTTTATGCCACTCAGCATTTGCACACTAAATCATGTATGCATTTTGTACATTAAAATGGTTGCAAAAGAAATGAAAAATAGGCCTATATATATATATATATATATATATATATATATATATATATATATATATATATATATATATATATATATATATATATATATATATATAAAATTTGGATACATATACAAGCAATAAATCTAACATTAGAAATGTATAATATTGAAAAGTCTGAGCTTATTATTTTTTCCATCAGTTTTTCGGACACAGTTGTTTTCCTAAACCTTCAATCAAGGAATGTAAAATATTCTTGACCTTTATTGAACCATGTTAGTAGTTCTATGTTGAGAATTATGTAAATGATCAAATAGTAGACAAATTTATAATTGAAAACATTACTTTGATTCTTTTTATTGGATCAACACATTTGAAGATACATAAGATGGAAAGGAGAAGAGATAAATGAATCACAGGCTTGAAAACAATAAGCGGCATGATTAGAATCATGTAAATCATGTACAAATCACATTTAGTAATCAATAATTGTTAGTACCTTTCGTTTTTTTAAATTACGAGGCAGCAATGTTCAGATAGTGGTAATAGCTGATTAAATAATTCCTTAACTCTTCCAGTTCATGCTCTTCATTTTTCAAAATAGGTCTCACATGAGTCGTTTTAAAAGCAAACATGTTTTTTTTTATTATTATTTAAAGATATCGGGTACTATACTACAGGAGGTTAAAAAAATGTTTTCTTTCCTTTCTTTCAGGTGGACATTTCACCTGGATAATGAAATTGTCCCCACCTATTCAACACCTCCTGTCCTGAACCAACCAGCTCCATCCCCAAATGACTGACATGCAGACAGTGATGTGGCTTGAACCAGAACACACAGCTGTGGTGAAGTAATGACTCAGGAAGTCACCTAAAAGTAATAGGGATGTGCTCAAGTATGAGTACAAATGAGTATTGGTAACGAGTATGGCCATTTTTTTTTTTTTTTAGTCCAAGTAATACATAAGTAATTTTGCTAATACTTGTTATTTGGAGAATATACAGTATATTTTCAAGGTGTGGTATCCGAAGCATAATCAACAAGTACAACCTTTTTATTTTCTGTTTTGCAGTAAACCGACGCAATTCACAATTCACTCACCACTCTGTGTGTTTCTGTACCGGGTCTGACGTCACCACTACAGCCAGCCTGGTGACATATGGTGTCCAGCGTGGGATAACAGTGCCTCCACGTGTCAGACCAGGGATACTGCGGGTGTAGTTTATTTATTTTTTTTTTCCCAAGACGGTGAGAGTTTTTTTTAAAAAAAGGAAATGGAGAACTGGGTGTGCTGGGACAAGGGCAGTGGCTGGTTCCAGCACGATGGCAGACTATGGGACCTCCTCGAGGGCCTGGAGGAAGAAGGGTGGTGCCTGGCTTGTGGGGAGTTCAGGCAAACGGTGGCATGCTGCCCCCTTCAAGAAGAGGAAGAGCTGCCAGAGAAGAAAAAAAAAAGAAAGAGCGGCCGAGGGATCACTCCGGCCCTGTCCCGCACTGCCTGGGGTTTCCTGTCCCGCACCACCTGCCCTTTTTATTTCAGCTTGAATGAGTATCTCCTGGGGTATATCGTATTCTATTATATGTATTTATTTTGGATTTAGAGGTGGCCTCAATGGTTATAGTGCTGCACTCCAAGGATGGGTCTGGAATTTGTACAAATTGGGGTACAGGTAGCCAGCACCATACACAAGGTGCAATCGACATGATCACCACTCTTGTCCTTGTCTGTGCAGCTGGTAAGGTACTTGTAAACTTCGATTGATTTTATTTTCATCTCTGGTGACTTTTAATGGTTTTAACTCACTTGTCTTGTTTAAAGAAAATAAAAATAAAACTGTTCTCCCTCCATGATTGTTGTCATTTGGGCTGCTCCCCGTCAAGATAATTGCGAACCTGTTAGCTGTTGGAGAGCTCCTTAAGCTCTTTAAACCTAGGGTGGTGCACTCACGACTACATATTTATACAATTGAAATACAAATTTGACACAGGTGCGAATAGCCAGTCACATTAACTTTTCTTTTTTTGTACATCACAATAAATACCTAGAATCCCCAAACAACACTCATATCATAAATAATGTGTCCTGCAGATTTGTTGTCTTCTCTGATTGATCTCATCATACTTTAGTAGGTAATGTACACAAGCCCCCCCAAAAAAACAAACAAAAAAAAACTAGTAAATAAATACATCTTGCAGATTTCAGATTTGCACTCTGGTCTAAGGGGTCTCCACAATAATCAACTCCCCACCACAGACATCCGATATAAATCCATAATAAATAACAAGAATTACTATTACACAACCTTGTGAGACCCAAGCATTGATCAAAATTTAGAAAAAAATTGTAACACTTTAAAATGAATAGCAATAAACCTCTGGGGATGGAAATTGTGAATTTTTGGAAATCTGAGTATTTTGGCCCACTTTGTGGCAATGTTGCTAATATGCAACAACAGGACTGAAGGGTCCAATTTTTTTTTTTTTTTCATTCAGCATCCCTGAAACTACACAAATCAAAACAAACAACACCAGTGACAATTGTATCACAAAGTAGTCATTTCTAATAATAAGAAATAAGTTACAAATTAAACATTTGTAATGCTAACTCATGTTCATGAACAAGAAACTGTGATAGAACAAAAGTTAAAACATTATGCCTAGGTCACTTGAGTCCTGTTTTGAAGCTAAAACTAAGAATAACACAAAAGTCATGTTTGAAGTTTAGGAGTGATACACCAGGAAGCAATTCTTCATGTCTGTGAAGCACAGACGGACATCACATTTCTTACATGCAGTAGATGTGTAGTGACCCTGCTTCTCAATCTTCATGATCCAGTGTCCCGGCAGACATCCATGGGAGGACCTGTGTGGATCTTCTTTGGTGGTTGTGGATGAGCTGGCAGGTTCCCCTCACTCAGTGATGGCCTACCTCTCTTATTCACCATGTTCACCGTGGTGAGTGAGGATGCGACTTGTGCTTGAAAGGGTCTCCTGTTCAGCACTTTCTTCTTAGGGATGTGGAGAGCTTTGCAGTCAAGGCAGTGCAACAACCATACATTTACAACCCCCAATATGATGGTGTGCCAGAAGATGTACATATACCAACATTTGGATTTCATGTGGTATTTGTATTTGGCAGTGTACGAATCCAGCAAATCAATGCCACCCACGAAGTGTTTACAATTGAGGGCCTGTCAATGGCTACATAGGACTTGCTACTTTTATCCCAGTGATGAACTTTGTCAACTATGTTGGGAATAGATTCTTTCAATGCAGCGGGTTTGTGCATTTTAGAAAGGAGAGGAAGACTTAAGTTGATGAGAAGCAATTACCCTCTGCAGTACAAATTAAAACAGTGTGTTGCTTCTTATACAAAAAATGAAAAAAAAGTGTGTTGCATAGAGGATTCATATTGAACTACATGTCATATGCAGACAAGCTAAAATAATTTAATCTATTCAGTCTTGAACAAAGAAGACTATGTGGTGATCTGTTTCAAGTATTCAAAATTCTAAAAGGTATTGACAATGTCGACCCAAGTGACTTTTTCAACCTGAAAAAAGAAACAAGGACCAGGGGTCACAAACTTTCTTATGTTCTTATGTTATTAACCTTGACACCCCCGTAAAAGCGAGGGAGTGGTTGTACAGTATTTGTTAGCCTATTTGTTTTTCTATGGGTCTCTCGCTATATCGCGACCCTTGATATATAGTGGATTTATATTGGACCCTAACACCCGCTATATATTGAGTGGGTGGTGTACAAGATCTTTGCTGACTTCTTCTCAA
Source organism: Acipenser oxyrinchus oxyrinchus (assembly GCA_030684275.1). NCBI lineage: Eukaryota > Metazoa > Chordata > Actinopteri > Acipenseriformes > Acipenseridae > Acipenser > Acipenser oxyrinchus. The sequence goes on along the minus strand of CM060253.1, from coordinate 26,934,243 downwards.
GTGTTCCCCTGATTGTCAAACTCCTTGAGCGTGGAATCCACTAGCTTGGGACAGTTAGGTCTAATCGCCTGCCCAATTGCAATCTCATAGAGATGCAGCTGAAGACACAGGGCCGAGGAAGCTTCGATTGAAGAGTGGAACAAACTCACAGTATCAGGTTGTTTGACAGTCACGCAGTTACACTTGTGTCATCATTCGTTGGAACACAACGACAAAGTTTGAAATAAACTGCGCACTTACGTATTTTTAAATAATAAACCCTGGCAGCAGTGGCATAGCCAGGATTTTTTTCGAGGGAGGGTGGAAATGGTAACTTTTTTAAGGTGAGTAATCACAGTGGTGCAATTGGCAACCTGATTTCTTATTAGTGCATTGATGTTTTATTTTCGAAAAATAAAGAACAATCTTTTTTTTTTTTTTTAACATAAAAGCCAATAACCAAATACACTGTTGTGCAAAAAAAAAAAAAAAAGATTCAGTTTAAAACACTTCCGATTAAAAACAAAAAAGGAAATACAAAGCAAAGGACCTGAACTTTTAACATGCGCATCAGATTTCAATTTCACATTTTGATAATAAATAAAAATAACTATATATAATTTCATTTGTACTTATGGTTGTTCATTTTTGTTAACTAACATTTGGTGTTCAAAGCAAATTTTATTTAATTTCACAAATCCTGACTAATTTAATTACCATTTGACTGACGCAGGACTGTCGGTGGTACCTAATCTTCTGGAGGTTCGGGGGAGGAGGGACTTGTGCACACAGTTGCATTAACTACATTGTATAACTACAGCCGAACAGTACAAACAGCCGATCCAAAAAAACACTTTGGTTGATTGACAGCAAATCCAGCCACACATTTTTATGGTATCACACTGCACTGACATTCGCTAGCCTATCAGGCTTTGTTGAGCTGACAGACACGCTGTAGCCTAAACAAATAATCAGAATGAAATAGGTAACCGAACTCAGGAATTGAAACAGTTTTGCCACAGTTTTACAGGTTACTATATGTGTATGGCAGGGGGTGTCAACCTTTTTTGACACTGTACTCCTTCTGTTGGGAGGTTTCAACTAAAGTACCCTTTACAATTTCCGCTCACTGAATGGTAGTTGCAATAAAAAGGAGAATAATCTGATTCACAACAGTCTGGGACTGACAAACTGCTGGTTTAAGACAGAATACCAAACAGTATCTTCATTCTTAAAACGTAATTACATGTCTTTGGATGCACAGAATTAAAAGACAGTATTTATGAATTTCTTTGGAAACACTAGTATTCGCTCTCTATTCGGCAAAGTCCAGTTAGGGTTATAATTAGGATTTCACTGACATTTCGCGGACCTGTTTAAACATTCAATACACCTAATATTTCAGAGCACTATAAAAGCCTAAAAATAGTGGTACTTGCTTCCTTACTAAAACAGAGTGCTGTCATTTGTTAAAAGGCAAGCATTCAACATCTCCCAACAGTTGCTGCCGACATTCTCTGTCTGGTGTGGATTTGCCCATACATTGAGACTGCACGTCTGCATCCACTGAATTGATTGAAAGTGTAAGGCAAAGCTTTGCCAAGCTATACAGATGTGGACATCAATTAGAAACAGTCCCAGAACTCGGTTACCCAAAGGTATCTGGCATTCTTTAATAAAGTGAATACAGTGCCTTGCATAAGTATTCACCCCCCTTGGACTTTTCCACATTTTGTAGTGTTACAACCTGGAATTAAAATGGATTTAATTGGGATTTTTACCATTTGATTTATACAACATACTTAACACTTTGAAGGTGCAATATATTTTTTTATTGTGACACAAAAGTTAATTAAACAAAAAAAAGACATTTGTTGGTTGCATAAATATTCACCCCCCTGAGTCAATACTTGGTAAAAGCACCTTTGGCAGCAATTACAGCTGTGAGTCTTTTTGGGTAAGTCTCTACCAGCTTTGCACATCTGGATCCTGCAATTTTTGCCCATTCTTCTTGGCAAAATTGCTCAAGCTCCGTCAAGCTGGATGGGGACCATTGATGGACAGCAATTTTCAAGTCTTGCCACAGATTCTCAATTGGATTGAGGTCTGGGCCTTGACTGGGCCATTCTAAGACATTCAGGTTCTTGTTTTTAAACCACTCCAGTGTAGCTCTGGCTGTGTGTTTAGGGTCATTGTCCTGCTGGAAGGTGAACTTCCGCCCCAGTCCCAGGTCTCTTGCAGACTGAAACAGGTTTTCCTCTAGAATTTCCCTGTATTTGGCTCCATCCATCTTGCCCTCAATCCTGACCAGTTTCCCAGTCCCTGCCGATGAAAAGCATCCCTGTAACATGATGCTGCCACCACTATGCTTCACCGTGTGGATGGTGTTCTCAGGGTGATGAGCACTGTTGGGCTTTGTGCCACACATAGCGTTTTGGCCAAAAAGTTCAATTTTGGTCTCATCAGACCAGAGAACCTTTTTCCACATGTTTGCTGTGTCTCCCACATGCCTTTTGGCAAAATCCAAACAGGATTTGATATGGGTTTTTTTCAGCAATGGCTTTCTTCTCACCACTCTTGCATAAAGCCCAGCTTTGTGGAGCGTACGGGTTATAGTTGTCCCAAGGACGGTTTCTCCCATCTCGGCTGTGGATCTCTCCAGCTCCTTCAGTTACCACTGGCCTCTTGGTTGCTTCTCTGACTAATGCCCTCCTTACCTATCACTGAATTTTGGTGGACGGCCTTCTCTAGGCAGAGTCGCGGTTGTGCCATATTCTTTCCATTTTTTAATTATGGATTTAACAGTGCTCCAGGGTATGTTCAAAGTTTGGGATATTTTTTTATAACCCAACCCTGATTGGTGCTTCTCCAGAACTTTATCCCGGACTTGTTTTGATGGCTCCTTGGTCTTCATGATGCTGTTTGTTTAGATATGCTCTCTAACAAACTCCGGGGCCTTCCAGAAACAGGTGTATTTAATCTGAGATCATGTGACACTTTAATTGCACACAGGTGGACTCCATTCAACTAATTATGTGACTTCTGAAGGCAATTGGTTGCACCAGAGCTTATTTAGGGGTGTCACAGCAAAGGGGGTGAATACTTATGCAATCAAGACTTTTCAGTTTTTTATTTGGAAATAATTTTGAAAAATATGTAGATTTTTCCCCCACTTTGACATTATGGACTATTTTGTGTAGATCAGTGACAAAAAATCCTAATTAAATCCATTTTAATTCCAGGTTGTAACACTACAAAATGTGGAAAAGTCCAAGGGGGGTGAATACTTATGCAAGGCACTGTATATGCAGCACGTTCGTTGTCATGTTATTTGTCCTATCCAGGAATTTATTTTATCAGTACCGAGTCAAAAAAAAGAAAACGTGCCTATTCGGGTCTAAAATTCTAACTGCGTTTAAAAGGTGAACAGCAGGTTGTTTGAACCAAGGTAGCTGTGCTTGATTGTACCTGTAGTGCTGATTTAACTTGGGTACAGCCAACACAAGAACACTTTTTTGTCTGCGCTGACTTTCCAGTTTGTTTTCTGAAAGCTGTCGTTTGTTTTACGTCCAGCAGCCTGTAGTAGCCTTTTGTAGCCTTTGTCCCACCTGCTACGTACAGTGCAGCAGGTCACAGAAAAGCCAGTACAGACGCACTGATAGGTTGATTAAAACATCTGAACAGTAAAGTTAACCGCTTTGGAGTATGTTTTTTTTTTTTTAGTTATATTTCTCTAAGGTTTTGTTTTTGCCTAAGTGCAATGCACACAGGAAGGCGAAGGAATAAAAAAAGCCTATCTACAGAAGAAAGATATGTAGCTTGCGTCGCTTGCATTGTGCAGTAGTTGACAAGGTTTCTTTCCTCCTCTCACCAACTGAAAGTGTCCTGATTTTTCACTCTTGCTATCTGAGTCATCCTCCGTACCCTCTGTGACCCTTAGAAGTACCCCCGGTTGAAAACCCCTTGTGTATGGTTAAAGCTAATGCTTCTAAAGAACGCTGACGCTGAAAAATAGAGTTTGAATCTTCAGACCAACTATGATTTTTGACTCCATTTTATCATTCAACTACTTTCATTTTAAACACTCTTGGTGCAGCATTTAGTTCCATATTGCTTACAAATGACACTCAGTACAATATTTTATTAATTTGAAGTATTTTCCTTTCTAAAAAAAAAAGAATCCCCCAGAAATTAAAAACATTTGTCTCTTCTTTGCTACAAAACCAATAATAATAAGCCATCTGGCTGATCTAAACATGAAAGATTAAAATGATATACAGTACGAAGGCTTCCTATTCAATTGCTAATGTCCAAGATCCAAGCTCCAGCAGCCAAAGCTGTCATTTTCTGAGGAAGAGGTAATTATAAGATTTCCTCATGGAGATGTCTTGGATCAGGAGACTGCCACATCACCGGCAAAACTAATTTACAAAAAGAGAACAATGAAGACCAAATGTCTTAAGAGCTAATCTCCTACGTCCTTTGTATTCATTTACGCCTGTTTATACAGGACCCTGAAGTGGGCAGACTGGTGGGGCCTAGGGGGTCAAAATGAAGAGCTACTGCCACAGTCTGTTTATGCTTTAATGTAATCGTTTGTCATTTTTACCAAATAAATTGAGGCAAAATGTAAAGGAACAGATATGGTATCAACACAATTGTATTCCTCTTGACCTGTGTGTATGTGCCACACAATTCATCGTGATCCATGTGTGTGTGTGTAAACCACACAATTCATCTTGATCCGTGTGTGTGCCTCATAATTCATCATGATCTCTGTGTGTGTGTGCCACATAATTAATTTTGATCTGTGTGCATGTATGTATGTGTGTGTGTGTATGTACAACACAATTCATCTTGATCCATGTGTGTGTGCCACACAATTCATCTTGATCCATGTGTGTGTATGTGCCACACAATTCATCTTAATCCACATGTGTGTGTATGTGCCACGCAATTCATCTTAATCCATGTGTGTGTGTGTATATGCCACACAAGTAATCGTGTTCTGTGTGTGTGTGTGTGTGTGTGTGTGTGTGTGTGTGTATGTGCCACACAATTAATCTTGTTCCATGTGTGTGTGTTTCTGTGCCACACAATTCATCTTGATCCGTGTGCGCGTGTGCGTGTATATATGTGCCACACAATGAATCTTTATCCGTGTGTATGTGGTTGTTTTTGTAATCTGTCTATGAAGTACATTCTATTTCTGGGGTATAATGTCAGGTGGGGTTTAAAATTCACTAACTTTGGCGCCCCGAGTGGCATCCAGTAAAAGTGCTTCACATGGAGTGCAGAATGCGCCCTATAGCCTGGAGATCACAGGTTCGAATCCAAGCTATGTCACAGCCGACCGTGACCGGGGGTTCCTAGGGGGTGGTGCACAATTGGCTGAGTGCCACCCAGGTAGGGAGGGCTCAGGCCAGCAGGGGAATCCACGATTCACAGCGCACCAGTGATCCCAGCGGCCGATAGGGCGTCTGTGGTTCTGCAATGGAGCCTCCAGATCTGTGTTGTCCTCCGACACTATAGGTCTGGTGGCTTCACTGTGGATCCAGACGACGCGTGTTCCAGACGCCATTTCCCGAGTCGGTGGGGGTTGCGGCGGTGAGCCCAGGATACAGATAACAATTGGGCGTAAAAAATTGGGGAGAAAAACCGGGGTAAAAAATTGGCAACGACTAAATTAAAAAAAAAAAAAAAACACTAACTTTCTTGGATTTTACCCAATTGGCTGTTAATATTATTATTTTTTTCATGACAGAGATTTATAAACTGATAGACAGAAGCTGAAATTGGAATAACATAAATGCTTAGCCTCACAGAAGGCCTGAATGCATTTTGTCAATCCAGATTACAACCAGGCCTGCAAGATAAACAAGGATAGAAGCAGGTTGGAAGCGGGTCGTAAAAATCGGACCCACTACTACAGGACATGACCCGAACCTGCAACCCGCTGCAATACCATCTTCTTACCCCCGACCCAACCCGCTTTAATAAGATCTGCAACCTGGCCCGAACCCGCAAGTGTTTGTCCTTTACCTACTGCCTGTGTCAACTGACTCTCTCACGCTCTCACATTCACACACAGATATCTCACACAGATAGCATTCTCTACAGATTGAGTTTATACAATAGGCTATACAGCGTGGTAGCTTTCTCTAGTGGTCTGTATATATTTTAATATTGAAACAATAACTTTCTCTACTTACTTTACTATAAAATATCTCTTCCTTTCGTGCCACCAGTTGAAAGGGAGCTACACCTGTGCTTTCGCAGAGATGTACCAGTTTTGTGGCTGCTGTTCACAAAAACATAATGCCAGGTTTTACAAGCAACAAATCCAGTCACATGTTTTTCATTCGCTATGATTCCAAAAGAATTCCACACTTGTGATTTACCTTTCGCACTGCATGATATAAACCCTGCACTATCTTTTGTTTCACCTTGTCCACAGACATTTTTAATATCACCAAGCATATGTGATAAAAGGATCTTTTGACGTATCAAACAAGCGAGAACACTGCTTAGTCAGATGACTCCTTCCTAATCGCCTCCTGCTTTAGTGCAGGAAATACCGATACATTTACCTTCTAATGTTATTTGGGAAAGGGTTACAGACGAGTACGCTGAAAGGACAGAAAACGTTTTTGGTGATTCAAATTCAGACGCAAAAATTACATTTTATTTTACCCGCACCCAAATCACAAACTGCAAAAAGTTCACATTCCAACCTGAACCTGACCTGCTTTTGCGTGTCACCCACAGGTACACGACCCGATGCAGGACTCTAAACCAGGATATACCCATATTTTAATGTTTTGTATTTACCGTATTTGCTTGAGTAAAAGTCGACCTCATGTAAAAGTCGACCCCCCCGGATTGTGAGGGCAAGATTGGGGTATCATTTATTTTTCCCAAAATATATGTATTAGATATCCTGACGGTGTTTGAGCGGCAGATTTGCAAAAATAACAACTTTATTAGCACTTCTACCTAGAACTGCCAGACGCCTCATTTTGACGCGTATTCTTTTAAATACATAATCCATATCAAACCACAATACATCCCAAAATAACACATTCATCAGCAGGGCTTTGTCATCCCCACTGATTACACACAGGGCTCTTCTGCCCTGCCACAACAACCTAATAATTGTAATGTACATTATAAAATGGCAATGATCGGGGGAGCAATCTCCTTCCAACCTGCCAAAGCTGCCCGATTCCAGCCTTGCTGAAGCACCCCCAGATCATCACCGATCCTCCACCACATTTCACAGTGGGTGCGAGACACTGTGGCTTGTAGGCCTCTCCAGGTCTCCGTATAACCATTAGACGACCAGGTGTTGGGCAAAGCTGAAAATTGGACTCATCTGGGGGTGCTTCGGCAAGGCTGGAATCGGGCAGATTTGTCTTTGAGAAGGACGCATGAATCAAGCCAAGTACAAGGTTATCCTGGAAGAAAACTTGCTTCCTTCTGCTCTGACAATGTTCCCCAACTCTGAGGATTGGTTTTTCTAGCAGGACAATGCTCCATGCCACACAGCCAGGTCAATCAAGGTGTGGATGGAGGACCACCAGATCAAGACCCTGTCATGGCCAGCCCAATCTCCAGACCTGAACCCCATTGAAAACCTCTGGAATGTGATCAAGAGGAAGATGGATGATCACAAGCCATCAAACAAAGCCGAGCTGCTTGAATTTTTGCGCCAGGAGTGGCATAAAGTCACCCAACATCAATGTGAAAGACTGGTGGAGAGCATGCCAAAACGCATGAAAGCTGTGCTTGAAAATCAGGGTTATTCCACCAAATATTGATTTCTGAACTCTTCCTGAGTTAAAACATTAGTATTGTGTTGTTTAAAAATGAATATGAACTTATTTTCTTTGCATTATTCGAGGTCTGACAACACTGCATTTTTTTTGTTATTTTGACCAGTTGTCATTTTCTGCAAATAAATGCTCTAAATGACAATATTTTTATTTGGAATTTGGGAGAAATGTTGTCAGTAGTTTATAGAATAAAACAAAAATGTTCATTTTACCCAAACACATACCTATAAATAGTAAAACCAGAGAAACTGATCATTTTGCATTGGTCTCTTAATTTTTTCCAGAGCTGTAGAGTATGTCACATCTCCATGAGGAAATCACAGCTTGGAACTTTTAGTCTGAATCACTTGACCCTCAATTAACTTTAGTATGGTTGAGGTATGGTGGGGGTACCATTTTATAGGAGAAATAACACAGTAAACTTGGCTTGATCTCATGCAGAACAACACCTCTAGATGTGCAGCTAAAGTATAGGACCATATTTCAACACGCTGTCATGTTATTGCTTTCATATCAATGAAAAATGCCACAGCATCATCTATGACAGCAGTCTTTTCAGACTGTGGCCCATGTTTCATTGCTGTACAGTGATACAGCTGCAGGGCAAAGAGTCTCAGTGGCTTTACTCAGAATTGCTCTACAATGTTTAGTGAAAATAAAATAAAACAGTTAATATTACAAAACTACAGCAGTTTCAACTGCAGGTGAATTGAAGTAGTTAGGCAGCTGTAACATAATCAGTTTGACTTTTTCAAAAATCATTTCTCAGAAAAAGGTTTATATTGTTCCATTGTGTCATATACTAGAAAGAGTATTTCTTGCCCGATCTGAAATTTGTCCCAAGCACAACCAAACATCCCATTGGCAACCAAGCCTGTAAACAGCAATTATGAAATGTAATTACAACAATGACCTTCAGGAGTCAAGTATTTCTTACAAACATGTGGAGATGCAGAGGGACAGGTTAATGGTTACACTCTGGAATACAGTACCTGATGTGTTAAGACTTTATACAGGATTTTGAGAGCACTGTTGATGCCATGGAGGTGATTTAAACGTCTCTATTTAAAAAGTCACCAGAATGTAATGAATGAAACAGAAAAAGATACAAACTGAATCTAAACAAGAAGAATACATTAATTAAGATAACCCATACCAGTAGCTTTTTAAGATAAAGTAGACAAACGATTCATCCATAGTCTTCACGTTTAGTGAACAACATGTTATCTACATTGCCAAAAGAGTTCCTTATACAATGTAATGAACACATTAGCATTAGCCATATAATCCTAAAAACATATCAATACAGTTATGTGTATGGAATTGTAACTTAAAATTGCATACAAAGGGTAGAATTGCCAGAAACTAAAGAATTGGAACCGTGAGAACAAATCTTTATTTATGTATTTATTTATTTGTATATCCCAACGGCGTGCCGTAGGACATGGGGCAAGGTGTGTCACACACACACACAATTTCCAGCTCATAAATGAATTGGATGTCTGTACAGAGTGTATTAGACAAATGTATGTTTCATAATGCACTGTTTTGTATCAAGAGGCCAATTAAAAATCAAATTGTGTTTCTTGTGGAGCAAATCTGTTGTAATACTTGATGTACTGTCCCTTTGGGCAGTGAATGGTGAAATGTTTTTGGATAGCAACACACATGCTGATTTAAGTTATTGGACTAGAATAATGAGCTTGACTTAGAAATGTACATGCACTGTTTCAATAAAATGGAAACAGGATCATTTGAAGGGACTTACGGAATTGGGTGTAGTTTGATATGATATGAGATGATATGCATGTGCATTTATTAGAGAATGGAAACATCATTTTTTTAAATTTGTCAAATGTCATTAACAGTCAATTTTTACTGAGTGAACTTGCAGCTGAGACTGGATCCCCATAGAGGTTAAACAGGTAAAATGAAGTAGTGTCTGTGTGTGATCCACACGATCATAGTTAGTACTGTAGGAGATCTAGGGGACAAATTAGTTGCCTCTTGTCAGTTGTCTGAGAAGGCTGGCATCCGTGCTGGTAAATGTGCCACTTTAGTCTTATTACAGCCAAATGCAGCTTGACTGTGTTCAAATGTAACAACAAAAATGAAGACTGTAAACAGTTATGTCAGTATCCATGTGAGGATAAGGAATGTGTTGCAAATGCTTCTTTCAAGTTGTTTAACTGCAACGTTGACGACTTTTTCACTAGTAATTGTATATAAATCAAAGTCTAATGGATCGGTGGTGGAGACATACACATAAAATACATTGCTGAAAGAAGAAAAAATAGGTTAAAAAATAATTCATTCAGGAAGTTTTGCCTTTTTTACTATAATCATTGAGATCAAAGCCTTGTTTCAGCTCTAATTAACAAAACTAATGCAGACTCCAGACCTTCTGGCACTGAGCAGAGCCTTGGAGGAATAGAGCTGAAATTTTCTGAAGATTTAAATAATTAATATGACACCTTGAGCTTTGCACAGAGAAAGGAGCTCCATGTTCAAGTTTAGAACAATGTCATTGCCAAGTGTAATGCCATTTGTTCAGATGAAAATGAGGTGGGTAGACTGCAGCAAGTTCATTGTCTGCCATTCTGGCAGATCAGCAAATTGTTCTGCTTTTTGTCATGCTAAACAAGGCCTTTCAGGGAAACTTTGTAAACCAGCCTCAAGTCTGTCTCCAGTTGCATGGAGCTGGGAAGGCCAAATCTGCAATGGGAGTTTGTGGTTGGTCATTTTATGTTTTTTAATCCTCTTAATCCAAATTAGAAGGGAGCTTGCTAGAGGAAAATCCTCTCCCCAAGGTCCTTAGGATTCAAACGCTTCGCCTGAGCAACTGTATCATTCGGGAAGAATCAAAAACAAAACAAAACAAAAAAAAACAATGAAAAATAAATAATTGAAGCGACTGTGAACCAATGCTGTGTTTTAAAAGCCATTTATTTACTTTATGCAGCTAGTTTGTTTTATTTTTTTGGCTTCTTGAATTCTGTGTTTGCAAGTGAATCTATTGCATCATGATATGTCCCAATAAATAAAATCTCTATAAATACATGGTCAGGCCTTTATGCAAATCTGCCTTATGTTCATTCTTGGACTATTCACGTTCCAAACAGTTTGCCTCTTCCACATGCTGTATGTACGCTTAAATCCTCTATTAATCCAGCAGGCTTCATACAAATTAATTCTGCACTGTTGGCATAAATCATAGCAAAGTGATTCTGCCCAGTTCATTATTACTTAATTAAAGCAGGGTGTCTGTGTAATGGAGGGACAAATATGAATGCTTCAGTTTAACTTTCTAAATGGAAATTGCCAAGAGGGAAGATTGAGATGTTTGAAAACATATATAATATAACATAATTGTATATATTGGTATATGTTTTATATATTACATACCTTCTTTCAAAGCAGGATTGAAACATCCACCACTGCATTTTCCCCCGGCAATCAGTAATTATTTGCAGCAATTTCTGTTTCTATTACTGTGCATATCTAGTCTGAAATACATCACCCTTCATTGAAAAAATGGTCTCAGCTCAAGCATACTGGGAAAGAAACTGTATGATCTTCTTTGACTTATGATTCAACAATGCAAGCTTGATAAACAATGTCTTTCACAATAGTGCCAAACCACTAAATCTATGTTTTCAATCAGTTATTAACCTTGTTCAACCTTTTTGATGACATAGTAAATAGAACATTGTGACTTTACACCGTTTTGTCTCTGATTAAGCATTTTTCAACCAAAAGATGTGAAAATATCCATAGACTCTAAAAGAAAACTATTTGATACAAGTAAAAATACTGATTTCAGACTTGATTTCAAAACAGTGGCTTCTGGAAAGTTTTTTTTTTCATAAACAGCACTATCATTTGCAAAACAAATCACATTGTCATATACTTTCCAGAAATTAATATGTCAGTAATGTGGCAAAAAATTTGACCATAATGCATATCAACAGTATCTACAGAATAGTGGATAAGTGGCATTTAATATTTAGATGTCATTAGGTAAGCAAATGAGGTTTTAATACCATGGTATATTAAGATGGTTGATTTACAGTATGTGAAATAACTTCCGGTGTTCTCAAGATCCATCCAAAAATGAAAGTGTGACATACAGATGAACAAATGTATGGACAAAGAAACCTCCATATACCCACAGAATCTAATACTCCCAATAATGTATGTTAAATAATGTCAGTACCAAGTTTAATCATAATTGGATAAGCGATTTTCTAGATTTATGGACAAATGTAAACTGTGACATTAGTTTGTACCGACGTCAGTACAGACGACCACCTTCACTGTATCCTCGTTGGCAGGGATTTCATCCCGTGAGGGATAATAAGGGTTATACTATTTTCTGAAGCAAGCACTTTTCTGAATGTCTTTAGTTTTGGCGTTACTATTAGTAACTACATATCTTTTTTAAACCCACCACTGTTAAGCTTGATTACTAATGACATATCACAAGATTACATTTACCCAACAAGATCAAAATGGGCCCCCATGTGACAGTATAAACCCTGAAACAAACTGGAGAGCTTTTAAGCTGAACATCATGTCCCTGAGTTGTTTTCAAACAAAATCATACATTTCTAGAACCATGCAGCTGCTAGTTTTCATTTTAATTTGTTTTTAGACTTGCTCTTCGAGTTTACAATGTTTTGCCTGAAGATTTCACCCGAGTTCCTATGATCATATGCACTGAAATCTCTATGTTAAACATTTCACAGCTTATTACAGGCCGAGCGCAAATGATTGATGCATATCAAAGGTAAAGATAGAAGAAACTAAGTCAAATGGTTCAGAATGTATGGATGATTAATAAATTCAAAGCAATCATGATTTTGTTGAAAAATGTATTGCATTGATATATACAGAAAGGTTTAGGTAATGTGCTTAACATTACATGGTGCTTAGTTGTAACCTGTCCCACCAATAATATCTGTCAATCTACCTATTGAAACCCAAAGTCATGCCCTTGTTCTCTGTCTTGCGATTTTCGCTTGTGTGTCGCTATACAGTTGACAAACGCCACTAACCAATCTACACTTGACACCGCTGCCTGAATCCTTGCTGATCCTGCTGTGTCTCCCTGTGTACCCTCAAAGCTTTTCTCGTCCTGAATTCTCAAATGCTGAATCTACACAGTCCTGCAGATTTCGAATCAATCATTTAAACCTAAGATTTAGATCAATTTAGATATAAAATGGATATTAATTTGCTGACTACACTGTTGACCCATCTCCTCTAGTTACCACCGGACCTGCTGCCTCAATCTTCGCCGCTCCTGCTGTCTCGTCACCTAGGCTTCTGAAGCTACTATCCTCCCTGCCTCTCTAAACACACTCAAGGTGTTTTATCCAGCTTGGCTTTCTTTAAAGACTGGTCCACTGACAGAATTCTGAAAGATCTTTTAAAATAAAATTGCATTTCCAACAGGCGATTCTTTTTTTACCACATACCACACCGATTCTTTTTTTACCACATACTGCCCTCCCACCACTTACTACTCCAGTTCAGCAAACCAGGCTTGAACGCTCCTCCCCTGCTGTGAGCGCTCCCAAAATTTGATTTGCTTTGTACCCTTCAACCAGGATTTTATTTTATTTCTCCTTGTTCACGCGTAAGATAATCTACAGAATTCAGCGATCTGATATTCAACTAATTTCATCCCTTTGAAATCTCCTCATGTACACTCAAGATTACATGGCCGCTGCCCTCGCTCCATATACTCACTCTTCCCATGTTCTCATCCCTCCTTCGCATCCAGCTGGTCAGCCTTCACAACCTTCAGACGTCTGGTTCTCTCAGCTCATCTTTTTCACCTGCCTGTACCTCCATTCAGCAAGCTCATATTCAATGAAATCCATCCCTTTCCAATTTCCTCACTTCAGCTCAAGATGATATGGTTGTTGCCATTGCTTCATCCACCCACTCCTCCTGTGCAACAGGTTGGTCTGCCTTCACCACCTTCCGCAAGCAAAATCACAGCCCTATTACCTTTCAACACAACAATCTTCCACTCCCGCGTGGCCCTTTGTTGCAAAAAAAAGGACAATATTCAGGCAAGAAGTGCCTTGTCGACCTCTCCAATCCCGCGGTTCTTCCACCAGCAGCATTAATTTGCTAATTTCTTCAGCTCAGTTCTCTCTCCACTATATCACCTTTTCTGACACTATCAATCCACTAAATTATCCGAACGGGGATCCTGGTTAACCAAAGCAAGCATTTCAGACGCATTCAAAGTAATGCTTATATACCCTTCTGTGGCAGAGTGTCCCGCCCCAATATATATATATATATATATATATATATATATATATATATATATATATATATATATATATATATATTTGTATTATTATTTGTATTTTTGTTTGTGGCGCAGGTCAAAGCGCCGTGTATTTCTTATTGTTTTGTATTTATATTTTAAAAACTTTGTGAGGATGCGTGGCTGATCAGCTACTGATTATTTAACTAGCTGGCAGTCACGCATCCTTACTAAACTCGTGCAGACTGTGGCCGAGGGGTAATAAGATAATTAACAGCTAGTTAACCCCTCGGCCAGAATATAAGAATCTGCAGCTGTCCGTGCTCAGAGGAGAGTGTACAGCGGAGAGTACGGGGAGCGGAGAGAGCGAGGAGAGAGAAACCTCATTTAAAAACAACTGCCAAGTATCGTGCTGGTGCTAAAACCAGCACTCTTATTTGTTTGTTTATTTGTTTGGCCAACATGCCCTTTTGTTTTGTTGTTTGTTTAAATGTTTTGTTTTATTATTTAATAAATACGCTGACCGCAGTAGCGTTCAGCTTCACCCGCCCATCCACTGTTTTGTTTCTGGTACTTCCTGGTCCGTGACGTCACCACACACGCCACTCAACGACAGCTCGGTCACACCTTCCCAATTCTATTTCGCCACACAGCCAAAATCTTTAATTCACTCTCCGAAGTTCTCTATGGGATTCAACACTTCTTGCTGCACTTATTATTATTATTATTATTATTTGTTTATTTAGCAGACGCCTTTATCCAAGGCAACTTACAGAGACTAGGGTGTGTGAACTATGCATCACTGCAGAGTCACTTACAACTACGTCTCACCCAAAAAACGGAACACAAGGAGGTTAAGTGACTTGCTCAGGGTCACACAATGAGTCAGTGGCTGAGGTGGCATTTGAACCGGGGACCTCCTGGTTACAAGCCCTTTTCTTTAACCACTGGACCACACGGCCTCCTCATGACTTTCTACTCCCTCCACCTATCCATTCCATATAGTCAAAAGTAATGTTAACCAGCATTTAATCAGAAGTGACATACAGTTATGGCTGTGTATTTTTTCACTGAAAATAAATAAATAAATAAATAAAATATGCATTTCTTCCTTATAGGTGCAGCAGCCAATGTCAACAGTCCCTCTCCATGATATATATTTGCCAAACACAGTATTGCTAGTATGCCTGGAGTGGAGTGGGGGGCCACTCTCCGACGAGACCACCAGGGAGGGGGCATCCTCCTATGGGGTGGGGGTTCCTCTCCACTGAGATTAGTCTTCAATTCCCCCATCAGAGTAAAAAAATATATATATATATATATATATATATATATATATATATATATATATATATATATATATATATATATATATATATATATATATATATATATATATATATATATATATATATATATATATATATATATATATATATATATATATATATATATATATATATATATATATATATATATATATATATATATATAACAATTATCATATATTTCTTTGCATTGGTAGCGCAGTTGCAGGGAGCCGCGAGACAGAGGGGACCCCCAGCCAAATCTATCCTAACTCTCTTTTGTTTTCCCATTCCCACATCTCTAGGTTCTCTTGGGGGAAGTATCGGTTGCTTCCCAGACTTGGAGGCTGATCGCTTTGGTCTTAGCTCCATGAGAATGGCTCTACGAGCCAAAGGTAAACCCTGTACTCTTTACTAACTATCTACTTTGACTTGAGCAAGGCTCCCTCTCTGGAGACCCCTCCTTTGAATGTCTTATTCTTTCTTTTCAGAATTCCTGTATCCTTGCGTGGCTCTGCCTCGGAGGTCTGGCTGTGACGACCTCCCTAAGCGTAGGCGACCCATGTAAGCCGAGGAGTCTTCTCTTTGATTTATCCACTATCCGTCCTTCATTTCCCCTTGTGGGGAAGTAAAGCCTTAGAGGCCGATCGGTTAGGTCTCACCTCTGAAAGGGCGGCTCTCCGAGAGCCAAGGGGAAACCATGTACTCATACTTAAGTCACAAAAGCACCTCTCCTATTCTCAATTCTGGGCATTCTTCCTTTTGTTTTCCACCATCCTTCCTCCTCACTATGCCGCTCCACCGTCGCAACAGTCTCCCTCTGGGGGTAAGTGAAGCTCACTTCACAACCTAGAGGCCCAGCAGCGCTGGCCTCGTCTTCCAGCAGGAAGGTTCTCAACGAGCCAGCGGGGACCCCTGGCCAAATTTATCCTAATTTTCTTTTGTTTGCTCCTGTCCCATGAATAATGGATCGATGCAATCATTGTCTACTTTTCTTCTGTCTCTGTTTTGAAGAAGCTGAGCACAAAAAGATGCATCATAAACTACCATACCGAAATTAAGAAAAGGAAAATTGAAGTTACCTCATCTGTCTCAAGCTACCATTCCATTTTTTGACTTCAGGCAATGTAATATGTCTTTTTCTAAAGCCAATGACTGTAATGTTTTTCCCTGTGTTACATTACAACATTGTGTAATGTATAGCAATTTTGCAGAATTGCTTAAAATGTATAAATGTATATAGGATTTGAATTATTTCCAGTAATTGAGAAAGCAATTCAAAGTCCCACCAGAAAAGAGTGATAATAATTTACAATTGTTATCCTTAAGAAATGTTTACATTTATAGACATGTAATTGTTTATTACATTAAAGGTACAGAAAGTAGTAGCAACTATAATGTAACTTTGAAATAGTCCAACTTTTGTGTAAGATATAATCAAAGATCCAGAGCAGAGGAAAAGTTATCTTTTTTGTGGCAACTACAACTTTAACTTAGCAATATTCATTTACAATGTGTTTGTAGATTTACTATTACATTTATGGCTAGTTTCTTAAAACCTTTTACTCACTGATAAGAAATATCAAATAAGAAATACATAACAAAGTCATTGCATTTAGGGGACTTTCAGTTGTCTAATTTATTTATGCATTTATTTTTTAGAATTGTAATTGCTGTTTTTTCCGCAGGTTGTCTATTTGTCGGGCAAGAATTGCTCTGGGAAAATCCACAGCGCCAGGAGAATCTACACACAAACTGAACACATAAGTATTTAAACTAAGTAAACACATCAGTATTTAAACTAAATGAACACATCGTTATTTAAACTAAGTGAACACATAATTGTAATAAATATACAGAACATTATATTATGAATTGTTTATATAACTACTTATTTTCTCTAAACTTAAGGACATATCTGATGATAATCAGTGAAATCCTAAACAAACAAACAAAAAAAACACAGTATCACAGTATCACAGTTTAACCTTCTTAAGAAACTTCTTGCTTTTCCATGCCAGAGACCCGCCTCCTGCAGGGTGGCCTGAAAAATCTTTTCGTACACTTTTTATTTAAAAAACAGAAGTAATATTCACAAACTCAAGAGTACTACTGACAAATAATACCAACGTGTTTTCAAAAGTGGCTGCGAGAGTGGGCCTTTGCCTGCAAATTCTAGACAGCAGTAATCAAGATTTACCTGCTCACCTCCAACACTTTGTCATTCAAATTCAGACTCTTTGAATCACATTTGTTATAAATATTAACTATTATTTATTAATAATGTATTAAATTAATTAGTTCATTAAATATGTATTATCTGTGGTGTGATTTCATGATGCATGATCATTTTCTAAACATATCCTTAACTCTAATACCAAATTCAGCATCTAGGCATATAAGGTAAAAAACAAACAAACAAAAAAAAAACACTGCAACTGATCCAATACCAGTCTAAAACAAAACACACACACACAAAAAAAGATAATTAGGTCTAACACAAATCTTGCATTACTCAACAATAAGAATTACTGGTACCCTAAGGTTAAAGAATACAAGGACGAATAGGCTAAATAAAATAAAATAAAATAAAAAAAGAATGTCTAGTCTACACATGCTAGTCAAAGGCACATTGTGACAGGGATGGCTGAGTGGTGACGTCAGGCCAGATGCAGGAAGAATAACAAATGCAGTACTGCAGGGCAAAAGACGTGGCACGCCATTTTTTATTTAAATAACTAAACAAAAAAAAAAGACTAACAAAACAACGCTCACAGAGCAAAATAAAAATTTAAACAAAATAATCATGAACACAATAAGAAAATAAGTATTCCAGGTCAGGCTGGGCAAATCGCCTTCACTGCTCCTAGATTTAATTTAGTTTTGTTTTCTCTCATCTCCTCCGCTGTCTTTCATCACTTCCGAACACCCACCCAGATTGCAGAGAGCTGCAGGCTTTTATGCAGGTGACCATCTCCCGATTAGCATCAAATTAATCACTTAATTAATTCGGGAGATGGCCACCTTCTACACAAGGTTTTTAAATTGTGGATGGGGCTTCCCATCCACGCTACCAAACAAAACCTATGGCTTCTCGCCATCATATATACAAATAATAATAATAATAATAATAATAATAATAATAATAATAATAATAATAATACAAGGCAAATACAAAATAATAAATTGCACAGGGGTGGAGGGGTACCCCGTTCTAAAATAAACAAATACATTTTTGGCAGGGCTTTGCCCCGCCCCCTTTTCATGTGCAGGGCTCCTCGCCCTGTCACACACATCTATTGTAATGTTGGTGCCCTAACAACAATAATAATACAAATTTATAAAAAATAAAAAAGTGAAATGCTGTTCATATTTATTTGATGCTAGAGAAGAATAGGGAGTGATGCAACATATTTTCAAAGTTTGTTGATTTTTTAAATTTTAACATCTTTTTTTTTTCTTTTATTACAGTAACATTACCATAGCCTAATGAATGCATGAATGCATAAATAGCCTATAAGCAAGATACCTTTTCTCCTGCATAACCAGTATACACTTCAGAATGGGGTTAATATTATGACCCGGCTTCAGACGGACCAGACTGTTTTCAAATTCTGGTTAGGAAGTGAAACAAGATTACAACTGAACCCTGTGGTTCTGACCTTGCTTAGGTCACAACCAAAGCAGCCTTGTAAACACACCCCTTGTATTGGTATTTCATTTTTATAAAACATTTTTATAAAACTGAGGCTGTTGTATTTCATTCTGTTTGCATTGCTTGCTGTCATCGAGGAAACACATTTAAAGCTGTAAAACATCCATACACTGTAAAGTCATTCCTCTTGCTGCTTTATGTGATGTCAGGCAGGCTGCATCCTTGCAATCTGTGCAGCTGCTGTCTGTAATTTAGCTCACAGGAACTCTTCAGTGGGAATAGGTGCCTCCACTGACTTTGATCCGGGTACACCATGCTGCTACCTGACAGAATTAAGCCGCTAATACCTGGGCAGGGGGAAGAATATAAACACTGCAGCCAAGTTCAGTATAGATTGGAGTTGCCTGAAGCTGTTTGCAATCCTGAAGAAGAACTGAATGTTATTTAAAGTTATCTAGGATGATAGGAAACAACACAACAAGGTACAATGCATCTCATGGCTATTGTTAAAACTAGATAGAAGTGATACTGTCTCTTTAAGGGAATGAGCCCAACTCCTTTGTGATTCGAATGCTGTGAAGATGCTTTTGAGACACAGATATTCCCAGTGCCTGCATTTTTGAGTAATAATAATAATAATAATAAAAAAAAGTTTTGAGAATTTCACCCAGTTTTGTCAAAATTCTGTTTTGATAAATTAAACGTGTTAAATTTATGAAAATGTTCTAGGCTGTTGTTGAAAACAGATATTAAATGTACAAAGAACAGAGCCTGTGTAGTCTAAGAATTTCTGTCAGTTCATATTTCTTCTGTAATAGAGTTCTGTAAATTGTCCAAGAAGCCTGGACTTGTACAGCGATACTTTGGTTTGACACTTACAGAGTAGAAGGGGAACCAAGACATTATTCATGTTTGCAGTTTTATATGGTGAGGCAATGAGGGTCCAATGCAACCCCAAATGTGCTGTGGTTGTGAACAATCACTCTGTGAACTGGCATTACATTGCTTATTGCCGCCAGCTATGAGTGGAGAGTTCAAAACAAGAACCACAAGTAGAAAGACTGTGTTTAAAATGTCAAAGCTTGTTAGTAGCTTGATGTTGGGGCAAATTCTCATCATCCACAAAACTGAAGTCCTTTAATTTTATAGCCTGTGTATTCTAGGATTTTTAATATTTTATAAAATGACTAGTTTTATTCTTTATTTCCTATTTCTATATTGAAGATGTCTGTTTCTCATTTTTTATTTGTTTGCACACTATCTCAAAGAACAAAAAGTAGATGATTATATACATTATAGCTCTCCTCCGCTCTACAGTCCAGGAGGTAAGGACATTTATAAGAAATAACACTGTAATATATTAAAAGAAAACTATTTTCAAATGGAAAAGAAAAGAAGTAAACAGGCTGGTGATGGTTTCATCATACTTCAGTGAGATCAAAGCTTAGATACTGAGATGTAATTGTTGAGGGCAGACTGTTGGTGCTCAGAACAGTACATACATTACCCAAAAATCATTTTCCAGAAAAGTAAAGTAATAACAATAATAAAGACAAGGCATCAGTTAAGGTGGGGCTATTATCGGTTATCGGGTCCCTCGATCGGTCACGCAGGCGTCCGTGGTTTATTAACATACAAATCACAGATTTTGCTATAATAAATCATCACTAGGGTAACCTAGCATAGTAAAACTCACGCAAGAAAGCATCTCTGATATCATCAAAAATTCACAAAAACAGTCAAAATCCTAACAAGCAAAAGGCTGCCTTGCAAAGTCTGTGTGCTAGTGTGGTCCTGTACCTTCTCTAATTTCTATTAAATGCTATGGGTTGTCAGAAATGAGGTTTGTATTCTTTCTGTTTAACTTCCTGATTACCTGAGGGTGAATGAAGCCACACATGCTGGCATTGAACCGCCTCCTTTGGTTGCCCAGGAACAACGTTTTCTTTTTTCAACATTTCAACTATCTGCTTTTAAAAGTCAGATGTCCCTGACGAGCAAAAGGTTGCCCACTAGCATTTCACCATTCCATAGCCGCCATTCCCCACATTCTCAGACAGCTAGTATTGGCTTAAACAAAGTGACCAGCTTTTTCCAGCAGCTGACTCAATTGAGCCAGCACTGGGTCACACCCCACCAGAGAAATATGAATATGCTGATAATGAATAACTGGGTTAGCAAAATACTTTGAAGAATAAGACAGATAAATACATATATTTTACATTTTTAGAGATGCATAAGAAGGTCATAAGTAAGATAATGTTTTTGAACTGTGACTACAACTACCGGCAAAAGAAAACAGCTCCCTCAAAGCCATGACAAATCAAAGTCACAGATAGAATTCTGTTTTTAACAAACAATAGGGAAAGCTTTATTATCAAACTACCATTTGTTTTTCTTAATGAATGTTATTTTTCATACGTTTAAGTAAGCAAGCACATAATAATAATAATAATAATAATAATAATAATAATAATAATAATAATAATAATAATAATAATAATTCCAAGCAAGTATGAACCTTACTGTCAGTGGAAATTATTATTTTGCTCAACTAGAACACCTCCAAGAACTGCAACATTGGCCAGTAAAAACCTCAAGCCTAGTCCCCTTGGGCTGGGGATGGGGCTGGGGAGGTGTATTATTAGCAAATAATGAGAACACAGTTTTGCCATATCTTAATCATTTAAATGAGATATTGCTTAGATCCTGGGTAGAATAATTTGTTACCAATTTGCATCATTTCAAATAAGACTGGGGAAGCTGCAGAGCAGGTGGTGCTCTGACCCAGTGCCAGACGCTAATTCACTTGGCTTGAACCCCCTCTCAAGAACTGTTTCTGCTTATGGAGCCTAAACTTGGGCTTAGTGGCATAGATTAAGTTAATGCTGGGTTGAATTCCTTGTTCTTCGTTTCAGCTACACAAGTTAAATTAATCTGAGGTGAAAGGTCGTTACTATGGAAATGATGAACTAGACACGCAAGTAGATTTTATTTGTATTTTATTAGATTGAAGCATTTTTTTGTTCCTCGCATACAAGCTAAAAAAAATGTTCAGCTACTGTTCTCAATAAATAAAGTTACTTGTGGCTACTTACTTGTAACCTCATTATGAGGATTGCGGGTCCTCAATCGCAAAAGTAAGAATGTGAAAAAACGTGAAAAAGTTCATGTACTGGTTAAAATATTTATGTGAATGTATCGGATTATAACCAAATCAATTTGAAAATTTTATATATGAGGCTAGGAGTGTAGAATAAAAATTTGGTAAAGATTTGCGCAAAATGAAGCCAGTTTTTATGTTCACCATGTGGAGTGTGACAGGCAGCGATGGATGGACAGACAGACATGATTAGTCAAAATTGTGAAAGAGAATGGCTGATGTGACATTACAAATACTGATATGTGTCAGAAAGCAACATTATAGTTACCGCTAGTAGTTCAAATTGGACATACATTTTAGGCATAATCGTTCTCACTATAACATAGACCAATACATACACATTGTAAAGTTGTATAATGGCAACTTACTGCAGAAGCATACATATATATATATATATATATATATATATATATATATATATATATATATATATATATATATGTAAGCAGCGGGATGTGTGAGACAGCAGGGAGGGGTTAAAACCTCCCTGAAGAGAAAAATGCACCTTTGGTTTAGTTTAATTGTTTGTACTTCTGTATTGTTTGTAATTGATTGTTTAATTAACTGTTTTATTATGAATCATTCCCTGCACCTGGGTACTTATTATTAGAATTGGGACCAGGTGCAGGGGTATTTAAGAGGAGCAGTTAGTCTGCTCGAGGCTGCTGAGTAGAAGGAGGCAGAAGGAAGGTGCTCTGCTTCCGAGCAGTCCTAGAAGTAAGTGCTGTGTAAACCTGTGGGGTTTTTGTTTGTATGCCAGGTAAACGGCTTAGCCGTCCTGCAAGTTAGTCAGGGAAATTACCTGTGTAGTAAGTGCTCCAAATCGGAGTCAGGTGTTTGTTTTGTTTTGCTGTATTTATTTTTGTGTTTATTAATATTAGCGCAGCAGCTTAAAAAATCCATTTCTGTTGTGGCTGGGTCGTAGTTTTTAAAGGGGCACAAACCTGTGAGTGGCGCAATCTTTCACATATGGTGGCAGAAAGTGTGGGCGCCCCTATGACCCAGAAGATGGATTTTAAAGAGTTGATCGCAATGATCAATAAGAACACCGCTGCTCAAAAAGAGCAAAACAAGAAGTGGAGAATGGAGCTAGGGCTGCCGGATCTGGAGCCGACAGAGCTAGACCTGCTGCTCCAAAAGTGGGAGCAAGCAAGCGGTAGCCCGCAGTCTCCGAGCTCAGCGGGGAGAGCTGCCGGAGCCCAGAGGGGAAGAGCTGCCGCTGCCGGAGCCCAGAGGGGAGGAGCTGCCGCTGCCGGAGCCCAGAGGGGAGGAGCCGCCGCTTCCGGAGCCCAGAGGGGAGGAGCCGCCGCTTCCAGAGCCCAGAGGGGAGGAGCCGCCGCTTCCGGAGCCCAGAGGGGAGGAGCCGCCGCTTCCGGAGCCCAGAGGGGAGGAGCCGCCGCTTCCGGAGCCCAGAGGGGAGGAGCCGCCACTTCCGGAGACCAGAGGGGAGGAGGTGAAGAGCATACCTCCACCACAGCCCCGACCACCACCCCTACGGTCCAGTCCGGTGTCGCTGCGTCCGGTCCCTCGCCCCTTGCTCCTGGACACCCTGTCGGTTGGCCTGGACCTCCCTTCACTTGACCTAGAGCCCAGGAGTCGGCAGAATCGGTCACAGTTCTCCACCTGGTCCCCTGCTCCGCTCCTCCCGGACACAAAGACGTCGCTGCACTGCTCCCAGACGTCGCTTACGCTCCCCTGGTCACTGCTTCGCTCCCCCTTGGTGACCGGACGTCGCTACACTGGGTCCCAGCTGCAGACCTCTGCCCGCTGCTGCAGCCTCCAGTGCCCCGGTTGTCGTTCCGGTCGCCCCTGACAAACCGTTGGGGTCCCTCGTCGCCGGTGCGCGGTCCCTACCTGGCTGGGCGGGGCGTGGACCGATCCACCCTCAAGTCCGCCCGTGGAAGAGGGCGAAAAAGGACATTTATGGACTCGAGGGTGGGTGGTTATGTTTTAGGGGGAGGTGGCCTTGGAATGGCCGTCAGTGTTGCACACTTGGGGAAGGATATGTAAGGCAGCGGGATGTGTGAGACAGCAGGGAGGGGGTTAAAACCTCCCTGAAGAGAAAATGCACCTTTTGTTTAGTTTAATTGTTTTGTACTTCTGTTAATTAGTTTTTGTTAATTGTTTTATTGTTTAATTTAACTGTTTTATTATGAATCATTCCCTGCACCTGGTGCTGTATTATTAGAATTAGTACCAGGTGCAGGGGTATTTAAGAGGAGCAGTTAGTCTGCTCGAGGCTGCTGAGTAGAAGGAGGCAGAAGGAAGGTGCTCTGCTTCCGAGCAGTCCTAGAAGTAAGTGCTGTGTAAACCTGTGGGGTTTTTGTTTGTATGCCAGGTAAACGGCTTAGCCGTCCTGCAAGTTAGTCAGGGAAATTACCTGTGTAGTAAGTGCTCCAAATCGGAGTTAGGTGTTTGTTTTGTTTTGCTGTATTTATTTTTGTGTTTATTAAAATATTAGTGCAACCGCGCTTAAAAAATCCATTTCTGTTGTGGCTGGGTCGTAATTTTAAAGGGGCACGAACCCGTGAGTGGCGCAATCTTTCACAATATATATATAATAGTTAAAACATTTTTTTGTTTTTGCTTGATACAAATATTTTCACCCGGGGCCATTAACAACAACAACATAAAACTTGCATGCAGATGGTAAACTTTTGTATTTTGTTAAACTATCAGTCATATAAATATTGCCTCTTTACAGCTGTGCCCAAAAGTTTTGCATCACCCAATAGAATTAACTAATGAAGTTGAATGAAACCTGGTGAATATTGTTACCTTAACATGATTTACATACCACTTGGTAGTTTTCCATATACTTAATGAAAAACGAACAAATTAAAAATGAAGGCTACTAGCACCGCCCTGCAGGTCCAGTGTGCCTAACAGAACATTAACAGAACATAAACAACCAATAACAGAACACACAGTCCAGTGGCCACACCCCCCTATTCAGTCCACAGTTCTGACTGAAAGCTCTCAGCTGTCAGTCTCGGGCACAGCAACATAATATCTTGTCTTTAACTCAGGATTTGCATATCACAAGTACAAGTGAGTAAACTCTGTATCATTATATGAGTGGGTAAATGCTATATTGCCCAAATTCAAAGTGGGTAAACGTTGTTTACCTGTGTATACCCTCGACTACACCACTGCTTCAGGGGGTTAGGGAGTTTCAAAACTATCCCTGCCAAACCACCAAAACAAACTATTTACGTATCTTTCTTTTGTTAATTTTTTTTAACATTTACATCTGAAAATGAATCCCTTAAAATAAAATACACCTGTCAGTATACTGAAGAAACTGGATCCCCTTTTGGGGTTGGGAATAACAGTTGTGATGTTTATGCAGGGGTGCAAATCATTTTGAAAATTGGTGCTAAACTATTTTGAAAGTTTAGCACCAGAGAGCCTACTGGTGCTAAATTATCACCCCCCCCCCCTTCAATGAGTTTTTTGTGATAAACGGTATTAGACACAATTGTGTGCTGTATATATGTATAATCGCTTAAGACCAACATTCCAATATTAAGAAACCAAAGACGACAGAGCCCAAACTTTCGACATATTAAAAAAGCAAGAGCTCATGAATTCAACAACACTCGACAGTTAGAAGGAAAGGTTGGCACATTGTTGCTTAATTTTATTGATGGATTAGATTTACAGTTAGCTGCAACAACTGATTTCATTTTAACTTAAATCCATGATTATATGCATGATGTTTTTTTTAATCAAAATGCTGTAAAATGAAGAGGCTTGCAAACACAAAACATTATTTTACAATATTTGAAAACCGTAAAATGCATTTATCATTACCTGTTAAGTCTACTATTGCCCACATACCCTTTTGAATTGCAAATTTAATTGATAATTGGGTAAAAGTGCACTGCGAAGACATGTTTGCGACCTGTTTCTATAGTTAAACTTCCCTGAAGACACATGCCTTTGTATGATGATGATTGTGGGAGGGTCAATGAGAAACTATCATCATCTATAGCTGCTAAGGAATTTTATATATATATATATATATATATATATATATATATATATATATATATATATATATATATATATATATAAAAGATACCCAGGTGCTAGTGCCCAAATAAAACAATACCAAGTTATAATAGTCTATAGAATATGTTATGCATATATATACATTATTTATTACACTATTATAAAGTGTGCATTTTATTCAAAACAAATACATAAAGTTATGTGCACAACTGATTGCTTGCATCATGATTTATTGACATTCACTAAAAATACTACGATGCTTATACATAACCATTTTCAAAATCAATCATGCTACCTGCACATTTTGTAAGTTATACAGAGATCAGCAAATTACCTGTTCAGAAATTGTAAGAAAAGAGAAAAATGGAAATCTGTTGCTTACAAACTTGAGGAATTTAGTACATTTGTTAAGTTTAAACTTTGTTCTGATTGGTTGAATGTTTCTAGTTTGTTAAAAACACTCACCATCATGAACTAGATACATATGCATCCTTCTGTATGTATGTAGGTATGTATGGATGCACTAAACTGTTTTTCTAAATTAAATAGATTTACAATAGCATTAAAACGGTAAATCTATGAATATATGCATGTGGTACTAGACCTGACTGGGGAAACATGATTTCCCAGTGGACCAAGTTCATATGGCTATGCTTAAGCCTGGCTGAGGTGCAGAAATCATGCAGCGAGTTCAAATTGGACTTAATATCATTTCTCAGTTAAGACTTGTCAATAAGTGGAGTATTTTGGGAAATCCTGGAATTGGTCAATTATCTTAATCATATTGCTTTAAATTACTCAAATTCCTCTATCTTCATATATCCTGTCTTTTATATTACAGTATTTAGTATTGCCCTCATTAAACTTAGAAAATTGAATTAGCAGTTACTGTACTGTAGCTCTCTGTAACCTTTTTTGCAGCATGTTTTTAATAGCAGGACGAATACCTACTAATATTGGCTAGATAAACCATAGTTTTGTGCTGCATACCTCATTATTTCAAGTTTGAAAAGTAGAAAGAGTACACAACATCATCATGCTTGGAAAGTTAAACATGTCATGAAAATGAAATAGTGCTGTTTATTCTATGCTAAAAAAATGAAGAATGGAAGTCCATTAAACAAGGCATTTATTGTTTTATTAAGCTAGTGGAATTATGTTTACACATCACTAGGGCTGTAATGAGCGAAGGTTTGAACCTTCGATAGTACTAATTTGCATAATCTACTGGTGACCGTCTGTAAAAGGGGAGAGACATGTTCATATTCAGTGCTTAATAGACAGGAGATCGAGACAGAGGTTGAGGTTGACATGCCATGCAGACAGATAGACACTCACATGACACTACCAGCGATGGTAGCGCACGGAGGACATACATCAGAATGTACAAAAGCAAAATTCAAACACTTTCCAAAAAACTATTAACAAACGTAGCCGTGAACACGACTAGCACTACTCCGCTAATAAATGGAGAACACATGGTATACACCTCGCTATACGTTTGGGGGATCTAAAAACCCTGAATAAATCCTCATTCATAAATAATCCCAAATCTCCGATCCCAGGTTAAGACACACGGTGATCAGAGAATTTCAACTTAGAGAGTTCTTGGTCTGGGTAGTGTGGATGATCTTCAGTCTTTTCACGTATGGCCTTGCAGCAGCCCTGAGGTGTATAAGTGGGACCTTTTTATACCTGAGGCTCCGCTGGAACACACCTATCTGCCAATAAGGATCCCACAGCTGGCAATCACACACAGCAGGTAGATTCTTGCAGGAGGGTCAGGTTCTCCATTAACTGTTTCCAAACACTATTCACATATATTTACACACACTATTTACAACAAATGCCCAGACAAAAAACCCTTCATGCGCAGGGCTCCTGCCGTGCCACACCATTACCATATCAACCAGTCTATATTTGATTGAAAATTCTATTATCTTACAGGTAATCCATATAAATAGAATAGAACATTCATATGTAGTTTAAAAATCTGTTATATAGAACAGTAATCAAGTTTTTATAATTTAAATAAAAATACACGTTTATGTACACATAATTGTTGCTGCTTACGATACTCACACGTGTACAGTTGGACCATAATGCAATTTTCTGTTATCGATTATCGGTAGGGGTCTACTTAAATCGCGGTAAATTTACGTATTTTTCACGAGTATGTTGCAGAATAAAATTAGGATTTCGCGGACCTGTTTAAACATTAAATAAACCTAAGTAGAAAGTATTTCAGAACACTGTAAAGCCTAAAAATAGTGGTACTTGCTTCCTTACTAAAACAGAGTGCTGTCATTTGTTAAAGGCAAGCATGCAGCATCCCCCTGCAGTTGACTTGCCCATACTTTTAGACTGCTAGTTCTGCATCCGCTGAATTGGTTGGAAGTTAAGGCAAACCTTTGCCAAATTGTACAGATGTGGAAATCGATTAGAAACAGCCCAAAAACTCGGTTACACAAGGGCATCTGGCATACTTTAATAAAAGCAATGTATGCAGCACGTCCGTTGTCATATCATTTGTCCCATCCAATAATTTATTTTATTAGTGTCAAAACATAGAGAACGTGGCTACTATTCCAACTGCGTTTAAAAAGCAAGCAGCAGGTTGAAGCGAGGTGGCTGTACTGGATCGTTTTAGTACGGATTTAACTTGCAGACAGGAATACTTTCTGTCTGGGCTGACTTTCCAGTTTGGTTTCTGAAAGCTATTTATTTTACGTTATGTTCAGCAGCCTCTGTAGTAGCCTTTTGTTTAATGTGTGATTCTGAAGCTAAATAGCGATCGATCATATTTTCTCCAAAGATACATTAAGATATTAAGATATTTGGGAAATATCTTGAAACAATCATCAGCCTAAATATACATTGCTTTTTTGTCGTCCATTTCTACTATTTTACCTCCAGTGCTGAAAACTAGATTTTAGCAACCTAAATCAAAACAATGCAGCACCAACTTTGTCCCGCCCCCTCCTGCACAGTACAGGTCACCTAAAGCAGTAAAGACGCACTGATAGGCTGATTCAAACTTTGTCATTTGAATAGTAAACAAGAACATTAACTGCTTTGGAGAATTTCTTTTGTAAATGTTACTTGTGCACATTTTTTTTATTTTTTTTGCTTAAGTGCAATGCACACGGGACGGCGAAGGAATAAAAAAGGGCTATGTACAGAAAGAAGATCACGTAGTTTGCGCTAAACTGCGTTGTGCAGAAGTTAATTTTAAATGAGTTTTTTTTCATATCCGTACTTGTTTGTATGCATTGGCCCTTAGAGGTGAATTTCGCGGTGACCCCTCAATTTCACGATTTCCGCGAAATCGCGATTTAGGTAGACCCCTAATTATCGGATGTATATTAATTTAGCAAAGCAGTGGTTCAGACAGGAAACTCACTTTTAAGCTAGATTAACATCAAGCATATAATAATAATAATAATAATAATAATAATAATAATAATAATAATAAACTTTATTTGTTGAGCACCTTTCACACCAAGAGGTTCAAAGCGCTTCACACAGGCAAAAAGCAGTAATTATAACAAATATTGTAAAAACAGTAAGAAAATAAAAGACAATGTAATATAAAAAGACAGGTAAAACAATATACCTGTATTATTATTATTTATTTCTTAGCAGATGCCCTTATCCAGGGCGACTTACAATTGTTACAAGATATAACATTATTTTTACATACAATTACCCATTTATACAGTTGGGTTTTTACTGGATCAATCTAGGAAAAGTACGTTGCTCAATGGTACAGCCTATTTAAAAGCCCGTAACAAACTGCGCCGGCTGCCTATTGGCAGCCGGCGCACCAGCTGCCCAAAGGCAGCCGGTGAAAAGATTCAGTTTGGCACCCCCTAATCAAAAGGGGGTGCCAACAAAAACCGGCCATTAACT
Organism: Acipenser oxyrinchus oxyrinchus; assembly: GCA_030684275.1. Taxonomy (NCBI): domain Eukaryota; kingdom Metazoa; phylum Chordata; class Actinopteri; order Acipenseriformes; family Acipenseridae; genus Acipenser; species Acipenser oxyrinchus. The sequence goes on along the minus strand of CM060253.1, from coordinate 26,904,086 downwards.
AACCCAGTTTTTTCACTGTAAATTAAATGTTCAAAACAAAGGGGGGGGTGGTACAGAGCACGCCACCCAGAGCCCACTGGTCGACAAAAGCCGTCATGTCGCCAGTGGACTCCGCGTCGGCGTGCTCTAAGCGCCACCGGGAGCGAAGGAGGGCCCTGAACATGGCCCGCAGTCAAAGAGACCCTCCCGGTGATCTTACGCTTCCTGGTCTTGTAGATGGTAAGTTTGCCAAGAGCCAGGAGCAGATTCACCAGGAGGTCTCTCTTCTTGCTGGAGCCACGAACAGGGTGCCCAAAAATAAAAAGGGTGGGGGAAAAATGCAGCCAGAACTGCAGTAGGAGGTTCTTCAGGAACAAAAAGAACGGCTGCAGCCTGGCGCAATGGAAGTAAATGTGGAACACCGACTCGGACTGACCGCAGAAAGGGCATGCGGGGTCCGAGTCGGTGAAGTGATGCAGGACCTCTCCTGACGCGAGCGCTCCGTGCAGCACCCTCCATCCCAGGCCCCCAGCACCTCTGGGGACCAGCGGGGAGTACAGAGCCTCCCACTGGGGACTCTTGCCCTCCGGGGGTTGGAGGGGCTCCCGCCAAGCGGTGTCTCGGCGGGAGACGAGGGCGAGGAAGTGGAGGGTGTGGAGCGCCATCACAGTACAGGGTCCTCCTCGACACGGAACGAAGGGGGTCGAGGAGAACTGCGAGATCCTGCTCAGGTGATTCTCGAGGGAGGCTGAGGGGAGCCCTGTCCTTTGGTCTTATCAGCAGGACCGGAGAGCCGGGGTAGGGAGGGACGATGGCTCCCGGTCCCGAGGACCCCTCGAGATACCTGACAGAGTCTGGGTGCAAAGCTGCTTTGCACTCCCGGATCGCTTCGGCGGGCCGATCTGAGGGTCCCCGAGTCGCACTGGCGACCAGCGACTCGGGAGTCAGCCACGCCGGCGTTGGTGATCCAGGAGATCCCAGACTCTGGTCACCTGGGCCGAGATCAACAGGCTCCGCACCGCTGGGATTCCAACGCCTGCGCACCTAGATGGGGGTTGTGCAGCAGGGGCTCCAGAAGGAATCTCTCCCCCTCGGTCGGAACCGCGTCTCGGCCGATGTCGAACATGCTCCGGGTCTTGAGCAGGTCCCTGTAAAAGACCGGCAGCTCGGGGAGACGGATCCCTGGGAGGTCGAGCCAGAACAGCTGCCGGTCGTAGCCCAAGCGGCGCAGCTGGCGCAGGAGGAGGGAGGCCAGCGCGCACCACTGCGGGGCCGGGTCTGTGTACAGGTATCTCTGCAGGGTCTGGAGGCGGAAGGTGTGCACCTGAGTCCTGATGCACACCAACCCTTGCCCTCCCTCGGCCAGAGGGAGGCTCAGCACCCCCACAGAGACCCAGTGCTTTCTGGCCCAGAAGAAGTCCGTCAGCTTCCTCTGGAAAACTGTCTTGGACGCTAAACTTACTATTATTATTTATTTCTTAGCAGGCGCCCTTATCCAGGGCGACTTACAATTGTTACAAGATATAACATTATTTTTACATACAATTACCCATTTATACAGTTGGGTTTTTACTGGATCAATCTAGGAAAAGTACGTTGCTCAATGGTACAGCCTATTTAAGACCGGAAAAACAAACTGCGCCGGCTGCCCATTGGCAGCTGGCGCACCAGCTGCCCAAAGGCAGCCGGTGAAAAGATTCAGTTTGGCACCCCTAATCAACTGGGGTGCCAACAAAAACCGGCCATTAACTAACCCAGTTTTTTCACTGTAAATTAAATGTTCAAAACAAAGGGGGGGGTGGTACAGAGCACGCCACCCAGAGCCCACTGGTCGACAAAAGCCGTCATGCCGCCAGTGGACTCCGCGTCGGCGTGCTCTAAGCGCCACCGGGGCGAAGGAGGGCCCTGAACATGGCCCGCAGTCAAAGAGACCCTCCCTGGTGATCTTACGCTTCCTGGTCTTGTAGATGGTAAGTTTGCCAAGAGCCAGGAGCAGATTCACCAGGAGGTCTCTCTTCTTGCTGGAGCCACGAACAGGGTGCCCAAAAATAAAAAGGGTGGGGAAAAATGCAGCCAGAACTGCAGCAGGAGGTTCTTCAAGAACAAAAAGAACGGCTGCAGCCTGGCGCAAAGGAAATAAATGTGGAACACCGACTCGGACTGACCGCAGAAAGGGCATGCGGGGTCCGAAGTCGGTGAAGTGACGCAGGACCTCTCCTGACGTGAGCGCCCGTGCAGCACCCTCCATCCCAGGCCCCAGCACCTCTGGGGACCAGCGGGGAGTACAGAGCCTCCCACTGGGGACTCTTGCCCTCCGGGGTTGGAGGGGCTCCGCCAAGCGGTGTCTCGGCGGGAGACGAGGCGAGGAAGTGGAGGGTGTGGAGCGCCATCACAGACAGGGTCCTCCTCGACACGGAACGAAGGGGGTCGAGGAGAACTGCGAGATCCTGCTCAGGTGATTCTCGAGGGAGGCTGAGGGGAGCCCTGTCCTTTGGTCTTATCAGCAGGACCGGAGAGCCGGGGTAGGGAGGGACGATGGCTCCCGGTCCCGAGGACCCCTCGAGATACCTGACAGAGTCTGGGTGCAAAGCTGCTTTGCACTCCCGGATCGCTTCGGCGGGCCGATCTGAGGGTCCCCGAGTCGCACTGGCGACCAGCGACTCGGGAGTCAGCCACGCCGGCGTTGGTGATCCAGGAGATCCCAGACTCTGGTCACCTGGGCCGAGATCAACAGGCTCCGCACCGCTGGGATTCCAACGCCTGCGCACCTAGATGGGGGTTGTGCAGCAGGGGCTCCAGAAGGAATCTCTCCCCTCGGTCGGAACCGCGTCTCGGCCGATGTCGAACATGCTCCGGGTCTTGAGCAGGTCCCTGTAAAGACCGGCAGCTCGGGAGACGGATCCCTGGGAGGTCGAGCCAGAACAGCTGCCGGTCGTAGCCCAAGTGGCGCAGCTGGCGCAGGAGGAGGGAGGCCAGCGCACCACTGCGGGCCGGGTCTGTGTACAGGTATCTCTGCAGGGTCTGGAGGCGGAAGGTGTGCACCTGAGTCCTGATGCACACCAACCCTTGCCCTCCCTCGGCCAGAGGGAGGCTCAGCACCCCCAGCAGAGACCCAGTGCTTTCCGGCCCAGAAGAAGTCCGTCAGCTTCCTCTGGAAAACTGTCTTGGACGCTAAACTTACTATTATTATTTATTTCTTAGCAGGCGCCCTTATCCAGGGCGACTTACAATTGTTACAAGATATAACATTATTTTTACATACAATTACCCATTTATACAGTTGGGTTTTTACTGGATCAATCTAGGAAAAGTACGTTGCTCAATGGTACAGCCTATTTAAGACCGGAAAAACAAACTGCGCCGGCTGCCCATTGGCAGCTGGCGCACCAGCTGCCCAAAGGCAGCCGGTGAAAAGATTCAGTTTGGCACCCCCTAATCAACTGGGGGTGCCAACAAAAACCGGCCATTAACTAACCCAGTTTTTTCACTGTAAATTAAATGTTCAAAACAAAGGGGGGGGTGGTACAGAGCACGCCACCCAGAGCCCACTGGTCGACAAAAGCCGTCATGCCGCCAGTGGACTCCGCGTCGGCGTGCTCTAGCGCCACCCGGGAGCGAAGGAGGGCCCTGAACATGGCCCCGCAGTCAAAGAGACCCTCCACGGTGATCTTACGCTTCCTGGTCTTGTAGATGGTAAGTTTGCCAAGAGCCAGGAGCAGATTCACCAGGAGGTCTCTCTTCTTGCTGGAGCCACGAACAGGGTGCCCAAAAATAAAAAGGGTGGGGGAAAAATGCAGCCAGAACTGCAGCAGGAGGTTCTTCAAGAACAAAAAGAACGGCTGCAGCCTGGCGCAAAGGAAATAAATGTGGAACACCGACTCGGACTGACCGCAGAAAGGGCATGCGGGGTCCGAGTCGGTGAAGTGACGCAGGACCTCTCCTGACGCGAGCGCTCCGTGCAGCACCCTCCATCCCAGGCCCCCAGCACCTCTGGGGACCAGCGGGGAGTACAGAGCCTCCCACTGGGGACTCTTGCCCTCCGGGGGTTGGAGGGGCTCCCGCCAAGCGGTGTCTCGGCGGGAGACGAGGGCGAGGAAGTGGAGGGTGTGGAGCGCCATCGCGTACAGGGTCCTCCTCGACACGGAACGAAGGGGGGTCGAGGAGAACTGCGAGATCCTGCTCAGGTGATTCTCGAGGGGAGGCTGAGGGGGAGCCCTGTCCTTTGGTCTTATCAGCAGGACCGGAGAGCCGGGGGTAGGGAGGGACGATGGCTCCCCGGTCCCGAGGACCCCCTCGAGATACCTGACAGAGTCTGGGTGCAAAGCTGCTTTGCACTCCCGGATCGCTCGGCGGGCCGATCTGAGGGTCCCCCGAGTCGCACTGGCGACCAGCGACTCGGGAGTCAGCCACGCCGAGCGTTGGTGATCCAGGAGATCCCAGACTCTGGTCACCTGGGCCGAGATCAACAGGCTCCGCACCGCGGGGGATTCCAACGCCTGCGCACCTAGATGGGGGTTGTGCAGCAGGGGCTCCAGAAGGAATCTCTCCCCCTCGGTCGGAACCGCATCTCGGCCGATGTCGAACATGCTCCGGGTCTTGAGCAGGTCCCTGTAAAGACCGGCAGCTCGGGAGACGGATCCCTGGGAGGTCGAGCCAGAACAGCTGCCGGTCGTAGCCCAAGTGGCGCAGCTGGCGCAGGAGGAGGGAGGCCAGCGCACCACTGCGGTGCCGGGTCTGTGTACAGGTATCTCTGCAGGGTCTGGAGGCGGAAGGTGTGCACCTGAGTCCTGATGCACACCAACCCTTGCCCTCCCTCGGCCAGAGGGAGGCTCAGCACCCCACAGAGACCCAGTGCTTTCCGCCCAGAAGAAGTCCGTCAGCTTCCTCTGGAAAACTGTCTTGGACGCTAAACTTACTATTATTATTTATTTCTTAGCAGGCCCTTATCCAGGGCGACTTACAATTGTTACAAGATATAACATTATTTTTACATACAATTACCCATTTATACAGTTGGGTTTTACTGGATCAATCTAGGAAAAGTACGTTGCTCAATGGTACAGCCTATTTAAGACCGAAAAACAAACTGCGCCGGCTGCCCATTGGCAGCTGGCGCACCAGCTGCCCAAAGGCAGCCGGTGAAAAGATTCAGTTTGGCACCCCTAATCAACTGGGGTGCCAACAAAACCGCCATTAACTAACCCAGTTTTTCACTGTAAATTAAATGTTCAAAACAAAGGGGGTGGTACAGAGCACGCCACCCAGAGCCCACTGGTCGACAAAAGCCGCCATGCCGCCAGTGGACTCGCGTCGGCGTGCTCTAGCGCCACCCGGGAGCGAAGGAGGGCCCTGAACATGGCCCCGCAGTCAAAGAGACCTCCCGGTGATCTTACGCTTCCTGGTCTTGTAGATGGTAAGTTTGCCAAGAGCCAGGAGCAGATTCACCAGGAGGTCTCTCTTCTTGCTGGAGCCACGAACAGGGTGCCCAAAAATAAAAAGGGTGGGGAAAAATGCAGCCAGAACTGCAGCAGGAGGTTCTTCAAGAACAAAAAGAACGGCTGCAGCCTGGCGCAAAGGAAGTAAATGTGGAACACCGACTCGGACTGACCGCAGAAAGGGCATGCGGGGTCCGAGTCGGTGAAGTGACGCAGGACCTCTCCTGACGCGAGCGCTCCGTGTAGCACCCTCCATCCCAGGTCCCCAGCACCTCTGGGGACCAGCGGGGAGTACAAGGCCTCCCACTGGGGACTCTCGCCCTCCGGGGGTTGGAGGGGCTCCCGCCAAGCGGTGTCTCGGCGGGAGACGAGGGCGAGGAAGTGGAGGGTGTGGAGCGTCATCGCGTACAGGGTCCTCCTCGACACGGAACGAAGGGGGGTCGAGGAGAACTGCGAGATCCTGCTCAGGTGATTCTCGAGGGGAGGCTGAGGGGAGCCCTGTCCTTTGGTCTTATCAGCAGGACCGGAGAGCCGGGGTAGGGAGGGACGATGGCTCCCGGTCCTGAGGACCCCTCGAGGTACCTGACAGAGTCTGGGTGCAAAGCTGCTTTGCACTCCCGGATCGCCGGGCGGGCCGTTCTGAGGGTCCCCGAGTCGCCCTGGCGACCAGCGACTCGGGAGTCAGCCACGCCGAGCGTTGGTGATTCAGGAGATCCCAGACTCTGGTCACCTGGGCCGAGATCAACAGGCTCCGCACCGCTGGGATTCCAACGCCTGCGCACCTAGATGGGGTTGTGCAGCAGGGGCTCCAGAAGGAATCTCTCCCTCGGTCGGAACCGCATCTCGGCCGATGTCGAACATGCTCGGGTCTTGAGCAGGTCCCTGTAAAAGACCGGCAGCTCGGGGAGACGGATCCCCGGGAGGTCGAGCCAGAACAGCTGCCGGTCGTAGCCCAAGTGGTGCAGCTGGCGCAGGAGGAGGGAGGCCAGCGCGCACCACTGCGGTGCCGGGTCTGCGTACAGGTATCTCTGCAGGGTCTGGAGGCGGAAGGTGTGCACCTGAGTCCTGATGCACACCAACCCTTGCCCTCCCTCGGCCAGAGGGAGGCTCAGCACCCCCGCAGAGACCCAGTGCTTTCCGGCCCAGAAGAAGTCCGTCAGCTTCCTCTGGAAAACTGTCTTGGACGCTAAACTTACTATTATTATTTATTTCTTAGCAGGCGCCCTTATCCAGGGCGACTTACAATTGTTACAAGATATAACATTATTTTTACATACAATTACCCATTTATACAGTTGGGTTTTTACTGGATCAATCTAGGAAAAGTACGTTGCTCAATGGTACAGCCTATTTAAAAGCCAGTGACAACCTGCGCCGGCTGCCTATTGGCAGCCGGCGCACCAGCTGCCCAAAGGCAGCCGGCGAAAAGATTCAGGTTGGCACCCCTAATCAAAGGGGTGCCAAAAAAACCGCCATTAACTAGCCCAGTGGTGGGGTGGGGCTTGGGGCTGATGGGGGTTTCCCTAAATTAAATGTTCAAAACAAAGGGGGTGGTACAGAGCACGCCACCCAGAGCCCACTGGTCGACAAAAGCCGTCATGTCGCCAGTGGACTCCGCGTCGGCGTGCTCTAACGCCACCCGGAGCGGAGGAGGGCCCTGAACATGGCCCTCGCAGTCAAAGAGACCCTCCCGGTGATCTTACGCTTCCTGGTCTTGTAGATGGTAAGTTTGCCAAGAGCCAGGAGCAGATTCACCAGGAGGTCTCTCTTCTTGCTGGAGCCACGAACAGGGTGCCCAAAAATAAAAGGGTGGGGAAAAATGCAGCCAGAACTGCAGCAGGAGGTTCTTCAAGAACAAAAGAACGGCTGCAGCCTGGCGCAAAGGAAATAATGTGGAAAACCGACTCGGACTGACCGCAGAAAGGGCATGCGGGTCCGAGTCGGTGAAGTGACGCAGGACCTCTCCTGACGCTGAAGCGCCGTGTAGCACCCTCCATCCCAGGTCCCCAGCACCTCTGGGGACCAGCGGGAGTACAGAGCCTCCCACTGGGGACTCTCGCCCTCCGGGGGTTGGAGGGCTCCCGCCAAGCGGTGTCTCGGCGAGGCGAGGGCGAGGAAGTGGAGGGTGTGGAGCGTCATCGCGACAGGGTCCTCCTCGACACGGAACGAAGGGGGTCGGGGAGAACTGCGAGATCCTGCTCAGGTGATTCTCGAGGGGTGGCTGAGGGGAGCCCTGTCCTTTGGTCTTATCAGCAGGACCGGAGAGCCGGGGTAGGGAGGGACGATGGCTCCCGGTCCTGAGGACCCCTCGAGGTACCTGACAGAGTCTGGGTGCAAAGCTGCTTTGCACTCCCGGATCGCTCGGCGGGCCGTTCTGAGGGTCCCCCGAGTCGCCCTGGCGACCAGCGACTCGGGAGTCAGCCACGCCGAGCGTTGGTGATCCAGGAGATCCCAGACTCTGGTCACCTGGGCCGAGATCAACAGGCTCCGCACCGCGGGGGATTCCAACGCCTGCGCACCTAGATGGGGGTTGTGCAGCAGGGGCTCCAGAAGGAATCTCTCCCCCTCGGTCGGAACCGCGTCTCGGCCGATGTCGAACATGCTCCGGGTCTTGAGCAGGTCCCTGTAAAAGACCGGCAGCTCGGGGAGACGGATCCCCGGGAGGTCGAGCCAGAACAGCTGCCGGTCGTAGCCCAAGTGGTGCAGCTGGCGCAGGAGGAGGGAGGCCAGCGCGCACCACTGCGGGGCCGGGTCTGCGTACAGGTATCTCTGCAGGGTCTGGAGGCGGAAGGTGTGCACCTGAGTCCTGATGCACACCAACCCTTGCCCTCCCTCGGCCAGAGGGAGGCTCAGCACCCCCGCAGAGACCCAGTGCTTTCCGGCCCAGAAGAAGTCCGTCAGCTTCCTCTGGAAAACTGTCTTGGACGCTAAACTTACTATTATTATTTATTTCTTAGCAGGCGCCCTTATCCAGGGCGACTTACAATTGTTACAAGATATAACATTATTTTTACATACAATTACCCATTTATACAGTTGGGTTTTTACTGGATCAATCTAGGAAAAGTACGTTGCTCAATGGTACAGCACCAGTGTCCTTTACCTGGGATTGAACCAACGACCCTCCGGTCAAGAGTCCACAGCCCTAACCACTACTCCACAATGTATACATATAAATTCAGTTGGCTAAATTATAAAAATAGGTCTTAAGCCTTGATTTAAAAATAGCCACGGGGGGCGAACTTCTAACACGATTAGACAGAGAATTCCACAGTTGTGGAGCCCGAACACAGACAGCAACCTCTCCTTTCCTTCTGAGCCGAACTCTTGGAACAGAGAGAAGGCTACTATCAGTTGATTAACGCGTAAATGTTTTTAGAGATTAATTATTTTAACGCACGTTAATCGCATTGCTGTGTCTTGAGCCTTTCGGCACACCATACTTCAATCCAGGCAACATGCAGCAACATTGTATTGAGTGTCTGAGTGCAGTTATTGTTTAAATAGAAAGTTAGTCACTGAAACGCATAATGGAGCAAAGCACTAAAAATGAATGGGATTTTTTTTTTGACGGGCTCACTGGACAGAAAGACGCTTACTTGTCTATTGTCAAAGTGAGTTCCAGTATCAAACACTAGTACATCTAGTCTGCTGCGTGCTGAACATGCCTTCATCTCTCAAAATACACTAGCAGCTCTTTTGCTACAGACAATAACAACAACAAATTAAACCCACCAGTTTCGACAGAAATGCAGGATCGCTGCAAGCTCATGTCAAGCTAAGTATGATCATGATAATAAATGAGTTAGGCTGCTGTTTTTTTTTTTTTTTTTGCACGTAGTATGTAAAGCCTAACAATTGTTAGTTTGCAGTTTTGGGATATGATGACAGTTTTTTTTGTATGTTCTCTTCACATTTAAACAATTAACAGTTCATTTCCTAGAAGTGCTCACTATAGCTACATATTTATAATTTTATTTAAAAAATAAATAATTTATTTCAGTTCACAGTCACATTTAAAAATAGATATCCTATGTATTATGTTTTCTGATCTCTGTATGCTGCTGATCAAGCTTGAACCGCACATTTTATTGTGTTGGTTGTATTTGTAATTTCTAAATTATTGACCCTAGTACATTTTGGTGGTGGTCTCAATGGGTACATTTCCTGGTTAAATAAATACATAAATAAATACATTTTAAACAATTTTATTTACAGTTAAGGATAATAAAAACAATAGCATTTTAAATTCAATGGATGTAGTAATTGTAACAATTTAATATGCGATTAAAACCGAGATTAACTAAGATTAATTTTTTAAATCGTGAGATTAATCGCTTGACAGCCCTAATATATATATATATATATATATATATATGCAAATGTCAAGCTTCTTGGGCCACAGCATATTCTCACATAATCCTAAGCAACATTGAAAAAAGGCATACTCTCTGTAAACTATGCAGGACTGATTTTAACAGTGGGATGTGGGAAGAAGAATAATGATGTTTGTGGTAAGCACGAGAGATCACAAAAACACCAAAAAGACAGTGACACTCAGAAAAACAATGGCTGAATAACATCTTTCGTTGCCAAAGGAAAAATAGAGATCAAGAAAGTTACATATGCAGAGACCTTTACATGTTGTGACTGGTTCAGGAAATCTATAGTAGACATGTTCCCAGACTCACAAATTGCAAAGTATTCTGCAGGAAAGTCTAAAAGTCACATAATAGTGAGAGGGCATTTCTATTAAAATTTCATTGGTTTATAAATTTAGATTGATTGATAATATGTGTTCATATACAGCAAGTGTGTGTTCATTTAAAATAGAATATAGTTGACAATGAAATGTTAAAGAAAGTGGTATTATTGATCCTCTGCCTGCCTCTCTAGTTACTGTTTTTCCCATCACAGTATGTTAACTCTACTTGTAGACAATCCATTAAGTATTAACTAAAGTGTAAAGCTTCCCCATGTTTTGTTTTGTTTTTTCAAAGAAAAAAATAATACATAACTAAAAAGAAAAAAAGTGAACTTGCATGGATGAACACAAATGCTTCAATTTGGGACATGATAAGAAGTTTACGAAAACAGTCATTACAGGGGTAAGTAGATTTTATTTTATAAAACAAAATTATGTATCTCTACTAAGAATAGTGCGAAATGAATCAAACTGTGCGACTGATATCTGTGTTAAGACTCCAAGATTGATACATCAAGGCTGTGGGATCAGTAATATCTTACTATAGTATCTACGGTGTGTTCTGAACTTATATATATAAGTTTTAAAATAAGGCTTTATTGGTATTGAGTCTGCAGACAGAAATAATTGCACCAACTCAGAGCAATAAAAACACTGTTTATTTAAGCAGAAACGTGTTCTGCCAACAATTGCATTTTTGACAGGCCCAGTGTGGTCACGACTGTACAAGGGATATCAATGAGAGGGCGTCTGTCTGGGGACAAAGAAGCATATAGTGAGGAAATATTTTAAAGTGAAATATCACCTGAGACCATAACCTGTTATACTTACCCAGTCTTGTGAAGCACTTCCTCTGCAGGACTCCGAAAGGAACAGAGTCCACCTTGTGAATTTATTGTGACAGCACCAGACGATCTCCCTGTGGAAGGAAAACAAAGCAACAGAGTTACCAGGACATCAAGGGGAATACAACGGACAGACTTGGAGTATACAGCCCTATCAACCCTGAGGTCTTGTGAACCATATCGTGCACCCAGATACGGGACTTTGGCCAGCTGTAGCAATTTTACTACAGAATACCACACCTGACTGGCCAAGGCGCCAATTTTATGTCCCAGCTAGTCCGCAGAACATGTAAACTTTTGGGGATTAAGACCATTAGGACCTTGGTTTACCATCCTCAGACCAATGGTCTTGTGGAGCGTTTTAATAAGACTCTCAAAAACATGTTGCGCAGATTTGTTAATAGTGACTAGTGCTACTGGGACCAGATGATTCCTCCCCTTCTGTTTGCTATCAGAGGTGCCTCTGCTTACATAGATGACGTGGTTATCTACAGTGAGGACTGGACAATTAATCTATGTAAGGTAGCGGCAGTACTGCAATTCTTGCGGGAGGCTGGGCTCACTGCTAACCCAAAGAAATGTGCCATTGGGAAGAGTGAGTCGGAGTAAACTTGCAGTATCATTAAACAAATGACCTAGTATTTCAAGTTGAGGTATTTTTATGATAATCCTGTCCTAATTAATTACAGGATTGCTTCAAGTGTACAAGGAGGTACAGTAACTGTCATTGGTGGGTATCCTCCATGATAGTATGGAATTTATACTACTGTCTCCCAAGTACACCAGATGCATCCACCAGTTAAAGCTATTACATGACAAGTGATTTTGTCTTTCCTTGTTTTAAGGCCCTGAGTAAGTCAGTTAAGTGTTTCTTCCACTCTGAGTTTGACTTCAACCAAAACAGTAATTTATTTCAGCAACAGGCTGTCAATGGACTCTTTGTTAATCCAATCTGTAATGTATTAGTTTTAACAGAACAAAAGGGACAAGGTGGAATGCCAATGAAAGCAAATGGCAGAGAGATTCCACTTGTCACTGTATCTATTTCATTACCATGGTACCATGTCAGTAATAGTGTGCTACCATATCAGGAGCACTGCATTGGATCCAAATCTATTATGTTGCTTTTGCTAGTAATGCACCAATCTAATACTGCTTTCCAATAAACTGGTATTATATTATATGTTCTGTTCTGTTCTATTCTGGGATGTTAGTTGTGAAACATATCAACGTCACGTTTTAGAGCTGTGATGGGGTGCCAGCTCGCCCCTATAATTTGTGTTGTTGTTATTGTTATTATTTTGTTGTTTTCATTATGTTTTATTAGAATTCTTGTTTGTTTTGGATTGGCAGGGAGGGGGTTAAATTCCTCCCTGCAAAATACATGTGAGAATGTGGCTGGAGCCTTAAGTGGTTAATTGTTAATTATTGGTTAATTGGGCTCCAGCCACAGACCATAAAAGGCATGTGAAACCCTTTGTCTGGGAGGGTGGTTTAGAGTGGTTTGGTTTTGGAGAGACACACAAAGTGAGTGTTGCCTGCAAAAGAGTATGTATGTATGTATGTATGTATGTATGTATGTATGTATGTATGTATGTATGTATGTATGTATGTATGTATGTATATTTATATATGCTTGTTTAATTTCATTTATTTTGTTCCAGTGTTTTGTTTGTAACCTTTTGTTTAACCCTCGTGCCTGTTTATTTGTTTTTTAGTCAAAGTATTTTTGTTTCACTGCATTTTCTGTCTCTGAGTCTTCCCTCTGCGGCTATCCTGCCACAAGAGCATAAATCGGATATTATAAAATTATAACCGAATGTGGCAAAGTGTTTAACAGTGTGCAGGTGCAGGTGATCAATAATCAGACAAACAACGATAATCCAGGTACAATGAAGGTTTAATTGTATAATCCAATGCCTGATGGCTAACAGCAGTAAACAATAACAATGTTAATGAAGCAATACAGCGGTGTGTATTGCTTATTTATAATCCGCGGGTTTCCCCCAAATAATAACAGTCCCGTTTCAGTTCACCCATACGGAACACATACACAAACACCAGTCCACAGTGCGTGATCTAGTGCTCGTGGTGAATACAGTTCTTTAGTGACAACAAAAGTGCAGTGTTGTTGATCCGGGTTTAGTGCTGGCCTTTGGCGACAGCTCCAGATCGTGTTAGTCGTCAAAATAATTACAAACAGTATTATTAACGACAAACAAAAACAAACAAAACACTCACGTTTCACAGCACAGGTTCTCCTTCTAGTCATTTTATGTAACTATTCACATAGGAACAGATCACATCATTACATCCCCTTTTTATAACGTCAGCCAGTCAATGAGCGCGTCCACTCCTCCAATCTGCGGATGCCACGCCGTTTCCCATACCGTAAACCGTAGCTTTGCCCCCTTTCTAGATGGCCGACTTCCACCTACCCCTGGGAATAAACCGTCGTGCCATTTAGTGCAGGGTATTCTGTTCCCTTTATGCAGCTGGCTCGCAGGTCGGGAGGGAGCTCTAACACCAAGAATCATTCGATCTCTGTCACACATCCCACCGCTCAGACTGGAGCTGAAGGAACACTCAGCTAAATCTGCTTTTCCCATTACTCCCCCATCCCAGGAAAAATAATCTGCATTTTGGTGGTCTTTCCCCGCACGGTGTACCATGTGGTACATGAAGGGCTGCAATGCCAAATACCACCGAGTTATCTGGGCATTGCTGTCCTTCATTGTACTTTGGTGGGGCACGGTCAGTGACGAGATCAAATGAATGTCCCAGCAGGTAGTATCGTAAAGAGTGAGTAGCTCATTTAATGGCCAGACACTCCTTTTCAACCACAGAGTAGTTGCGCTCCCGAGGGAGCATCTTTTTACTGAGGTACAGGATAGGGTGTTCTACTCCGTCTACCGTTTCAGACAAGACTGCACCCAAACTGACATCCGACTCATCGGTGTGGAGGATGAATCTCTTAGTGAAGTCTTTTGATGAGAGCGGGGGTCTGTCAGAGTCTCTGCTTGATAATATCAAATGCCCCTTGACATTCTACTGACCACTTAATTGAATTTGGTGCGCTCTTTTTGGTGAGGTCATCTAAGGGATTGACCATTGTGGTATACTCGGGGATGAATCGGCTAACCCCAGTAGAGATCTCACCTGAGCCTTAGTCTCAGCATCTGCTTCAGTGTCTGACTGAAACGTTCCACCAAACCATCCATCTGTGGATGATAATCAGATGTCCTGATGGGATGTATTTTTAGTATTTTATAAACTTGCTGTAACATGTTAGACAGAAAGTTAGTTACATGATCAGTCAGGATTTCCTTGGGTATCCCTACTCTAGCCATAATCTGCAATAATTCTTTGGCTATCGTAGCTGCACTAGTGGACCTTAGTGGAACTGCTTCTGGGTACCGCGTTACATAATCTACCACTATTAATATATGCATATACCCGGAGTCAGAAGGTAGCAAAGGGCCTACTATGTCCATTGCAATGCGTTCAAAGGGGGTGGAAATAATTGGCAGTGGGACCAAAGCGGCGGGGTACACTCGACCCAGCGCTACTCGCTGGCAGTCTGGGCATGTGGTTACATATTTCGACACATCAGTATGAAGACCAACCCAATAAAATCGAGCCAATATTCATTCCCTTGTTTTGTCAGCTCCGAGGTGCCCCACAAAAGGGATATCATGCGCCAACCTCATGACTTCGGGCCAACAAGACAGGGGAACCAATAATTGTGTTACAGGCTGTCCTGTGCCCGTGGCAAGGTTTACCCTATACGTAATTGCCCCTTGATAATTAAGTGTGGAAATACTAGCACCCCAGCGCCTTCAACATCCTTACCTTCATTAGACCGGACCTGTCCTCAAGTGTGCACTAGTGAGGGGCCGTTGTGTTGGCCCTACACTATGTCCACACTTGAGTGCCACATGTCTGGTATATTGAGAGGAGTGGGAGTAACATCTGCCCTAGATGGCCCAGTAACCTCGTTCTCGTGGTCACACAGCATTCCAACTCACTTTGACTGGCGTTTGTTACCATTGGAGCATTTTTCCACCAAACCCTAGCCTTGTCTCATTAATGCTCCCTCCCATTTTCTTATCCGTCTCTCTTTATTTATTTTTCTTGGATATAAAAAGGGGGGAATCATTTCAATTTGAAAGGGAAAAGCATTACCAATTATTTCCCTTTCTTTCTCTTCTGCCACATTTATGTGTGCGGTCGAGACTGCCATTAATTTCACCAATTCCTTATAGTTTGACCAGTCTCAGCCCACAATTACTGGGTGTTGTAGCCTTTCCTCCACCCCAACTGCGAGGTGACGTTTTATTGGTCCTACCGATAAGCATGCTTTGACTGTGGGGTATGTTGTCGTGTCTCCATGGATAGCGAAGATAGCCACCTGACCTTGTGGTTGCCATGACACACCGCCCAAGAGAGCTGTCCGAATTAAGATCTGCTCAGAGGTTAAATATCTGTCCCGTTGCTGGTATGGCAACGGGGTAGGGGCAGCAACTCTACCCCAGCTGAGGGTCAACCTTGGTCTCCATGGAGGGGAGGCAAGGTTGCCCATTGGGGTTGGCGGTCTAGAAGGTCTTGGACCCGGTCCTGGTGATGGTGGAGTGGAGCAAGGAGGTGGTACTCATCTGCTCCATTGTGCTGGAGCAGGCCGGTGAGTAGGCCGGTCTGGGCAGAAACCAGGGAGTCTTCGAAGCCCTCAGTGAATTTCACTGCCTTTTCCAGGATGTCAGGGTTGTGGCGCCGTATCCACACTTGTGTATCGATGCCGACCACATGACAAAACTGCTCAACCACAATAGCCTCTCCCATCTGTGGGCTTGTTTTCTGGGTGGGTTTGAGCCTTATATATATATATATAAAATCTCATATATAATTATATGTATATAATCTCTTAACGCCAAAATTCCTATATTAAGAATCCTAAAATGGCAGACCTGAGTGGCCCAAACATTCGACATATTAATGAAACAATATCTTGTGAATTCAGCTACATTGAATTTTATTAATAGATTAGATTTATTTTACAATGTATTGTTACCTGTTGAGTCTACTAATTGCCCACATACCTTTTTGACTTGCTGAACAAAGATTTAATTGATAACTGTTTAAACGTACAGACCTGTGTATGTCGATGAGTAAGTGAGTGGGTCACGTGAGTAATCCAGACCCACTGAGAAACTATTGTCATCTATGGTTGCTAAGGAATAAAAAAATCAATTTAAAAAAATGTAAACATGTCTACTGGCGCAAGAATGTGATGTTGCTGGTGCTAGCGCTAAAATCTAGCACCATAGCGCCAAATTTACACCCCTGAGCGTTTTAGTCGCATGGAAAGAACACATTGACTCTCATGGCACATTAAATTTCACAGCAGTCCGGTTGAGCGCGGGGGCCCTAGGTGGCTGGTCCTGAACACAACAATCAATTCCAAATCCAAAAACAAACATCAGTGGTCTGCAGATTTCAAGATTTGTCCTTCAGCGAAAAGGAAACTCCACCCTCCAAAAAAGCCAATTAATGTGTTACTCTGGGGCCTGTTTCTTCAAGGTCCTGCGATTACAATTTGCTTGCAATGAGGCTGCGAGGACGCAGAGGTCGCGCTGCGTGTATTTTATAAAGCATTTCACAAGTGCCCTCACTTGCGATCACTGTTTTACGATCTTCACTCAAAAAAATCAGTAACTCTGTAATCCACTTTAAAGCCCAGTGACCTATTAGGTAATTACACAATGGCAGGGCTGCAAAGGAAAACATTTTTTTTCAAAGAAGAAATTGATACAATTATAGAAATGGTTGGCCAACACAAATCTGTAGGATGGCTTGAATGTTAACGGAATTAAAACCTTTCCTGCATATACAAGAGCTCATTCACAGCAGGGGACAAAATTGGTATTTGAGTTTCCTCTATGGCAAATTTCTTGATCTAATAAATCACATAGATTACAAAATGCAGCACATGTAATTTAAAAAAAAATTTAAATATTGATGTTATATATATATATATATATATATTTACTATTGAAACTCAATGTTCAGCATGCATAGTAAATCCAAGATGGACTTTTGGTTTAATGAGCTGATTTCGGAGGACAACGCAGCTCTCTGGCAGTTTACAGGCAAGCCCGCAAGCCCAAGGACACCCTGGCCGACCTAAACCCTCCCCGGGCGACGCTTGGCCAATTGTGCGCCGCCCCCTGGGAGGTCCCGTCCGGGGTCGGCTGTGGAATAGCCCGGACTCGAACCGGCGACGTCCAGAATATAGAGCGCATCCTGCACTCCACGCGGAGCGCCTTTACCAGATAAGCCACCGGGAGTCCTAATGAGCTGATTTTTCGCATTAAAAGCATTAATGGTTTAAATGTTTTTTTTTAGTTTTTTTTAAAGTTTTGTTTTAAATATCTTTAAGTTAAAACTGATCAATAAAAAATCTATTTAGATTTGTTTCTGTTTAAAACTAAAATACATTTGACCACCCTAAGATTATTAATCGGTACTTTGATATTAATTCTGAGTCTGTATATGCATTTGACTATATTTATTGGATCAAGAAATTTGGATCTCAAATACCAATTTTGTCTGTGTTTAGATGCTGTCATTCGATACCCTGGCAGTACAAACGGCAGTTTCATTTGGGCAAATTGTTATATTTGCTGATCGCTTTGCAAGTGGAGATATTGGTGATGAGATATTGGGAGACAGTGGGTAAGATAATAATAATAATAATAATAATAATAATAATAATAATAATAATAATAATAATAATTTATTTCTTAGCAGACACCCTTATCCAGGGCGACTTACAATTGTTACAAGATATCACTTTATCTTTAAATACAATTACATTATTTTTTACATACAAATACCCATTTATACAGTTGGGGTTTTACTGGAGCAATCTAGGTAAAGTATCTTGCTCAAGGGTACAACAGCAGTGTACCCCACCTGGGATTAAACCCACAACCCTCCGGTCAAGAGTCCAGAGCCCTAACCACTACTCCACAGACTTGTTTACTTACGTTTGTTTAAAGGCAGCAGGAGGAGCTTTGCTATCTGCTTTTCTTTTCTTTTTTCCTTATTCCAATCCTCTCTCAATACCAGCAACAGCTACTTCACCAATTATATTTAGACAATTTTTTCCTCCTCATTTGAGGTATTTTTCATTTCCCTTCTTCTTTTCCCTTTTAATTTCATTCTACTTACTAGATCTATAATTTTTTTTTTCTTATTTCAGGCACAGTTCTCTGCTCCACCCCTAGTGCATTTACAGCATCCCTGATTATCTGCCACTTTTTTCTTGTCTTTGTTAGTTAAACTTCCAGACAACTTGCCAAATAGAACAGCTGTGTGTTGGTCAACCATTTCCTTAATTGTATCAATTTCTTCTTTGGAAAATGTGGTTTTCCTTTGCAGCCCTGCCATTGTGTAATTACCTAATCGGTCACTGGGCTTTAAAGTGGATGTGACAGAAATACAATGAATCTTGGTTGTAAATCTCCCTCCCGGCCTGTGAGGGCACTAAGTAGTGAAAGTAGATGGCCTGGCCTGACAGTTCTTTCACAGGGTTGGGAAGTGGTTCAGTCTGGAAGAAGGCGAGACTCCGTTGCAGGAACGTATTGACCCGGAAGGTAAACAACGTAGCAGCTGCAGACTGTAGAGACAGCTGCACTCGTTTACCAAGGGGTAATGCGTAATAGTATAAAAGGGGACGGAGAATCGTAATCTAGTCCTTTGCTTGGTTTTTGGAGACAGAGAACTGGGAGGACCGGAAGAGACCCAGAGAGAACAAAAAAAAAAGCATTTGTAAGTGTTTTTTGTTTGTTTGTCATTGTTAGTAATTGTCTTGTTAATCATCAAACGGCGCTATTAGTATCCGGAGCTGCCGCCTTGGGCCAGCACTAAACTGGAACAACACTACACCACAGTCACTTAATAAATTGTTATCACCCACAACGAGCACTAATGCACGCACCCGGACTGGTGACCGTGTCCGTGTCCATTAGTGTGGGGCAGATAACGTGTATTTATTGTTTGGGCTGCAACCCATTATTATTGTTATCTCCATGCATTACACATTGGTGTGTATTGCCAGAGGTTATTGTTTGGTCACCAGACCAGGATTTAAAAATAAAAGACTGCAACACCTGCACTGCATCACCTATGCATCTGTTCTCACTCAGCAGCCACTTTGCCACATTTTTTTTTGAGCACAGATCATTTAAGAGTGATTACAAGCGACGGCACTTGGGAAGTGCTTTATGAAATGCACAAAGCAACGACCTCTGCGTCCTTGCAACCTCATCGCAACTACATCACAATTGCAGGACTTTTATGAAACGGGCCCCAGATGTCCTCAGAGTCAGTCAAAAGCAGAGGATGTCTATTAACCTCCCAAATGTGGATTATTTTTCATCAAGGAAAGTCAGCAAATTCAAAATGAAATGCAATGATGCGGCCAGAGATGGCGCTTTTGTGCATGATTTGTAAACAATGAACAGGGTGTAAATAACTAATTTTGTTGTAATTAATTGTCCAAAGGCTAGAATAACCATATTGTCCTTTTGAGTGATATGTATTTCCATACATATCTTTAAATGCACCGTTAAATGCATTCATTTTTTAAGAGTCGACAATTAGGTTTTGTATTTTCGCCCATCCCCAATTTGGTTATAATAATCTTTTATTTTTGTATAGTGCCTTTCATAGTGGACCACCATCACAAAGCGCTTTACAAGATATGAGACTAGGGTGTGTGAACTATGCATCAGTTGCAGAGTCACTTACAACAACGTCTCACCCAAAAGACAGAGCACAAGGAGGTTAAGTAACTTGCTCAGGGTCACACAATGAGTCAGTGGCTGAGCTGGGATTTGAACCGGGGACCTCCTGGTTACAAATCCGTTTCTTTAACCACTGGACCACACAGCCTCCTATAACTAACTGTATAATCTCATGACAGATCGTATCAATTTTAATATGATATTATGGTTTATTTTGAAGATTGCTTTGAGGCGAATACCCTGGAAATGCTATATCAATTCTAGTATAACACTGACATGGTCGATTCGCATGAGAGTAAAAAGACACAGGACGTTTGAGTTTGAAATTTTACAGCAGGTCCCAATGTCCTGTCAAAAAAAATCAGAGGACCTCTGAGAAAATTATCTGGCATAGAAAGAAATGGACAGTTTGCACGGGACTAAATTTCACCCATGTCAGTAAAAATTCAGAAACCACCTGTTTATGTGGTAATTTAACATCCTGTGCAAATTGGGCTTTAGTAATAATAAATGTAGTTTTACCGTGCCCCACCCATGAAAAATGAACTTGTTTAAAAAAAATGTAATTCTGTTTTCCATGGTTGCTTTCAACAATTCGTAAAATGAAACACTGCTAGTTCTACAATTTCTGCCTGTTATGTCACCATGTATTATAACAAATGATGTACACCAAAACTATACATATAAGGCTGTAATTACATCTCGGATTTCCTGTGACTTTGATAAATCAGTCGCTTAGCTTGTCGTGATTTATATGTCACCAGAAACCCAAATAGAATTACAGCCTTATTATGCACAGGGGGGTATGCATTATTATTATTATTATTATTATTATTATTATTATTATTATTATTATTATTATTATTATTATTATTATTATTATTATTTAAAAACCACAACAATGTGATTCTACAATTCATTAGGCAGTAATATATTCCATGCTGGTCTGTTCCTCGAATGTGCCTATGCAGAAAAGGTTTTCAAAGCGTCAATGTTTACTGGGGACGTACTCATTATAGCTGATAATCGGGTTCACACAGAGCTGTAATGTTTCATTGCAAACAAGAAATTGTTGTGCCCTACAATATGTTGGCCGCTATAATGCTCTCAGGCTGTCAAGACCAAAAATAATTAGGCATCAAAATTATTATTTTTTTTTATTCATGTCACGAAACTCAAGAGACTTGGGTAATGTGGTTAACATGCACACATCATGAATTTTTATTACATCATTACATTGATACAAATGCACAGCAGAACAGAGGAACACAACTGAAGAATATTCATTTCCTCCATATTAGATTGTTTTCCCTTTCACACCAATTCTTTTAAATTGAGATTTATTCCACTTTTGAGAAAAAAAGAAAATCCTTTATTGCGATGTTGTAGATTGTATGTTTTTTAATATTTCCCCCCTCCCTCGGTTTCCCTGCTTTACATTTCACTGTTTGTGAGCAATATTCCCAAGTGGCACTGACTGGCAGGTGGGCCATTATACACAAAGCTGATAGGCCCATCTGTCTTCCTTTAAGACAAGGTTTTTAATGTGTCACAAGTAGCTTATTATACACACACTTTAGTTTCACAACCATTTTATAGGGTATTTATAATAATTTACTGCTATTTTTAATGGGACGGAATTAAGAGACTGGCAAAGTTGGCTGATATTTTATAGCCTTAGTTTTTTCACACCGGTCTGCCTTTCACCTCTGGTAACCCTAAAATTCCTTGCAGTGAAGTGTCTAATATTAAAGCAGATTGCTTCCAGTAATATCATATGCTTCACATCAGCCCATGCTCCGGCTAGCTGAATTCCCACTGTATGACGACCTCTGATTAAACACTATGTGCATGCTAATAGTCTTTACCGTTCTCCAAAGGAACCTATGAACCTGCTTATCAAAGTGAGTGGACATCACAGCTTGACATATTCATTGTTAAAGGATACTCAGTGGAAAAAAGAAAGGTTGGGGTTTTAGACAGTCCAGCAGTGCCATATTGAATTGTAATTTATAACATATACTGGTCAAGTACGGGTCAGGTTGATACTGTGATCTGAGACCCAAACAAGACACAGAGCTGGATAAATAGATAAACTACTTGCAAACATTGTGGGACCATCATGGAGAGACATGTGAATAGTCTTCAATGACTACAGCCTTGTCTCCTTATTGGGATGCATATAGTGGAGATGTCTTTATGCATTTTACACTTTATAGTTTTTTTTTTTGTAGCTAGAGAATTGTTCATCAAATTGTGATGAAATGTACTTAGGACAATTATTAGCATAAGCAATGGAGTGTGTTGTCTGGGAGCGTATGGCTGTCTCTCTGCCTGACCGTCTGTCTCTCTGTCTGTTTGTCAGTTTTTATGTATAGCTAGAGAACCATTATCAGGTTATGATCAAGTTTGAAAAAAGAAAATTCTTTATCATACGTTATTCAGTGTGTCAGAATCTGGGGGATATATTGAGACTGTCTGTCCATGTGTCAACTGTCACACACAGTTTTACATATATCAAGAGAAGCACTTTGTTTGTTTTGTGTTTTACATGTAGCTCAATCAGTTGCAATGAAACTTGGTTTAGACATTTTTGGATTATATGGAGGTATCTGTCTGTACATTTTTACTTGTGCAAACAGGGTATGTATTGAAAGCTCTATTTACAGATGGAACTTTATATGTACAGCCGTGGTAGGGGATAAGTCTTTTGTCCAGAATGGCCCATATCGTCATCCCTTTTGTTCCTCATGAATTATTAGTAACTGTGCAGTCTGTGACTTGGAAGCACTTGCTAAATTAGCACCTGAAATGTGCAGCTTATATTGTGTATAAAGTCCAGTCTTGCTCTTTTATCATCCATTATGCTGCCAGACTTTTTCATTTGGCACTTTTCGCAAAGAACAAAAGGGAAAAAGTACATTAAATCTGCATCATAGAAAACACCAGTAAAAATGGATACCTGTAAAATAACAGCTGAGGCATAGAAATTGAACAACCAAGGCTAATTGAATCCTGCAGTGGCTATCGTTTATTAGAAACTATACATAGGCTGTAGTTTATTATAAAGATTCAGAACTACCAACCAAAAGAATATTTTAGAACAGATATTATTTAAATATGAATTTCCTTGGAATCTGCTGAGGGCATCACTAATGTATAGTGTAATTGAAGCTAATTATGGTTATTTTGTAATAAAATCCTTTAAAAAATAAATATATATATATATAATTATATATAAATTCATAGTTCTTTTTCTCAACCAATCAGACTGAAATAAAAAAAAAATTTCCACAGGGAAATGCCACACTACGTCAATCAGTAGAATTATTTCTGGAAAATGTCCAAAAATACTAATGCTCCTCTAATTTAAATAAGCAGCTAGAGAAGTCATGTTTTGTACTGACATTGGGAATGGAATTAAAGCAAATCAATTTTAGTTTAAATGTTTAAATTGAATTAAGAAAATTAAGGAGGTTTTCTGACTTTACTGAACCTAGTAAAAGAGACACATGCCATGATTTATCAGCCAAGTTAAATTAAATGTCTATTTGTGACATTGCTAAACAGAAAACAAAACATAAATACCAAAAATCCAATATGTTGGGGACAATATACAGTACTGTGCAAAAGTTTTAGGCAGGTGTGAAAAAATGCTGTAAAGTAAGAATGCTTTCAAAAATAGACATGTTAATAGATTATATTTATCAATTAACTAAATGCAAAGTGAGTGAACGGAAGAAAAATCTAAATCAAATCCATATTTGGTGTGACCACCCTTTGCCTTCAAAACAGCATCAATTCTTCTAGGTACACTTGCACAAAGTCAGGGATTTTGTAGGCATATAGTCAGGTGTATGATTAAACAATTATACCAAACAGGTGCTAATGATCATCAATTCAATATGTAGGTTGAAACACAATCATTAACTGAAACAGAAACAGCTGTGTAGGAGGAATAAAACTGGGTGAGGAACAGCCAAACTCAGCTAACAAGGTCAGGTTGCTGAAGACAGTTTACTGTCAAAAGTCATACACCATGGCAAGACTGAGCACAGCAACAAGACACAAGGTAGTTATACTGCATCAGCAAGGTCTCTCCCAGGCAGAAATTTCAAGGCAGACAGGGGTTTCCAGATGTGCTGTCCAAGCTCTTTTGAAGAAGCACAAAGAAACGGGCAACGTTGAGGACCGTAGACGCAGTGGTCGGCCAAGGAAACTTACTGCAGCAGATGAAAGACACATCATGCTTACTTCCCTTCGCAATCGGAAGATGTCCAGCAGTGCCATCAGCTCAGAACTGCAGAAAACAGTGGGACCCTGGTACACACATCTACTGTCCGGAGAAGTCTGGTCAGAAGTGGCCTTCATGGAAGACTTGCGGCCAAAAAGCCATACCTCCGACGTGGAAACAAGGCCAAGCGACTCAACTACGCACGAAAACACAGGAACTGGGGTGCAGAAAAATGGCAGCAGGTGCTCTGGACTGATGAGTCAAAATGTGAAATATTTGGCTGTAGCAGAAGGCAGTTTGTTCGCCGAAGGGCTGGAGAGCGTGCACGAATGAGTGTCTGCAGGCAACAGTGAAGCATGGTGGAGGTTCCTTGCAAGTTTGGGGCTGCATTTCTGCAAATGGAGTTGAGGATTTGGTCAGAATTAATGGTCTCCTCAATGCTGAGAAGTACAGGCAGATACTTATCCATCATGCAATACCATCAGGGAGGCATCTGATTGGCCCCAAATTTATTCTGCAGAATGACAACGACCCCAAACATACAGCGAAAGTCATTAAGAACTATCTTCAGCGTAAAGAAGAACAAGGAGTCCTGGAAGTGATGGTATGGCCCCACAGAGCCCTGATCTCAACATCATCGAGTCTGTCTGGGATTACATGAAGAGAGAGAAGCAACTGAGGCTGCCTAAATCCACAGAAGAACTGTGGTTAGTTCTCCAAGATGTTTGGACCAACCTACCTGCCGAGTTCCTTCAAAAACTGTGTGCAAGTGTACCTAGAAGAATTGATGCTTGATGCTGTTTTGAAGGCAAAGGGTGGTCACACCAAATATGGATTTGATGTAGATTTTTCTTTGTTCACTCACTTTGCATTTAGTTAATTGATAAATAAAATCTATTAACATGTCTATTTTTGAAAGCATTCTTACTTTACACCATTTTTTCACACCTGCCTAAAACTTTTGCACAGTACTGTATATTTGCAACACTAGAATCTAACTTTTTAGCGTACATTTCACTGAGGGCATACACAAGTATTGTTTCTGAATACAGGCAGCCAGTACCAAATTATCTTTACTTGTAATGCAGAGGCACAGCTGTGGCAAGCAATGACTAGAGTAGTAGCATAACAATACACAGTGGTAATACAATGAATTATCATGGTACCATATAGTTAACAGTAAGCTACCAAATTAATAATATAATATGGTATATTCCAAATTCAATGTGGATAATTTTATGGTTTGTTTAAATTTGTGCCCAGTATTTATCAGGTCAGATACTGGTATTATATCTCAACTATTTTTAAACTCAATCAAAGAAAAGGTGGGAGTAATAACAAGGTGTAAAAACAAATATTATTCTCAGAGCTACTTCCGTGAAAGAGCCTCATAATCTTCCTGTAGATCTGATTTTCACTTTGAAATGGGTGAAGCCCATTTGTTCTTCAGCATCACTTCCTAAGAAGCGGGAATTTACCCTACATCCTGACATCACTTCAAGTTCTACAGTTTGAGCTACAAATAAAGTTTAATGTTCCAGGTGTGTCTTAATATTTATTGCACTGGCTGTGAACCTACAGTGACTTCACCAGAATCAAAATGGAAATGTCTTGAAAACAGTATAATCCACACAATAATGATAAGAGCTTTGCAATGTAGTCATCACTGTTTATGAAGCCTTGGTTATTATTCTTTCAACATACTTAAAAGAAAAGGAATTTATCCAGCAAACTACGATTTGTCATGGTGTAACACAATAATAAAAAAAATCTACAATTAAATTAAAAGTACTATTGATTGCAGTGCTGGGCGGTGGCCAAAAAAAAAAGCGGGAGGCAGAAAAAAGGCAGAGGGCTTGGGGTCCTCTTAAGCCCCCAGCAGCAGAATAATCTTGTTATTGTATTCTGACTCAACACTTCATCTTCTTCATGTTGTATCCCAATTCGGCTGTTTAACTCATTTTCTCCATGAACCAGCAGACACAAGAAAAACAGTAGCCCATCATAATTTAGTCTAATAAAGTTACACACGACCGGTGTATGTTTAAAAATGCACTGTTTACAACATTAATATAGTATTTAGATTTCAAGACCACTTCAAGTCACTTTAACATACTTTGCCTCCCTGCCACTGCTATCTGTCCGCTCCAGCTCATCCAAAACTTTGCTGCCTGCCTTGTCTTTTCCCTTCCTCGTTTCTCTCACGATACACTGCTGCTTAGTTCCCTCCAATTCATGCTTGCATCCAATTCAAAACCCTTGTACTCGCCTATTGTTGTCTCGACCTTTCTGCTCCCTCCTATCTCCACACTATCATTTCTTCCTACACCCCCTCTCACACCCTCCGCTCCTCCACCCTCGGCAGATTAGCTGTACCCCCCATCTGCTCCCCCGCTTCCAGAGCCCACTCCTTCTCCACCCTTGCCCCTCAGTGGTGGATAGACCTACCCACGGATGTCAGGACTGCTCAATCCTAGACCACCTTCCTGTGCCTCCTCACCTCCTCAAGACACACCTGTTCAGACAGCATCTGTAAACCTCACAACTCTTGACTATATTGGACTATATCGCCCCCAATTGTACCAGTACTTGCATCAGCTTGTACTTGCACTGAACTGCTCCATACCTTGCCGTACTCTACTACTGCTCTTAATTATAACTATTTCCTGTATTGTACTTGCTTTTACTCTTATAGGTATCCGTATTCACGATTGCTTTTTTGTAATTAATTAATTAATTTTAATAATAATAATAATAATAATAATAATAATAATAATAATAATAATAATAATAATAATAATAATGTTGTTAAAGCAGGAGAAAGGCAGACAAAAATCAAACACACCCTATCAACTTAATTTGCTAAACAAATAAATGACCAACAAAATAATTATATACTGTTCTGTACCAGTGGTGGCTGGTGACTTCAAAGTCAGAAGAGGCACAACTACAAACCCTTGGGGGGCTAAACACGGTTGCTTGTTCAATGTCAACAGCAAGGAACTTGATGTAGCGAGCAATTATTTCTGTAAGTTCCCTGTGTAGTAGTTTCCGCTGAGTGAATCTGGCATTTCATCATGACAGAACTAGATATGCTGTGGCCCGTTCCAGATTTTTTAAAACAGTTGTCATAATTTGTCCATGTGAGTGAAATACCACAGTTACTGAAAAGTAAACAGGGCCAGCAATAAAGACAGTTATTAGCTGAATCCCCAGTCAGCCAATCCACTCTGTCAAACCAACCACTCTGAATTGACCTGTTCTTGTTAGAATTTTCAATTTTTGGTAGTGGCCTACTTTCAGATTTTATACCGTTTTTCTGTGTAATCTAGCCTAGCAAATGGAGTCTTCATCAGCCGATCAACGATGTTATCCTCTACCTTTCTGCCTGCACAAAACAAGCACCAAGGGCAGTGTTTAAATATATTGTGTTTTTTTTTAATTTTTTCTACCGTTATGATGGATTTCTTTTTTTTCTGGTCACTTTTTAAAATTTCTTCAGAAAATTGGATGCAAACCCAAATTATGCAATTTGCTTTATTCAACACTCATAATCGTGCATACTCAGTACAGCAGTGCTTCAGCAGGGGGCAAGAGGTGTGAGTGGCTCCTCCAATTAAAACCATTAAAACCAGATATATTATTCTCTGGCTAAGAGAATACTCCTCGGGAGTTGACCACCACAACAACATGAATCAATAAGTAAATAAATATGTATTAGCTGTCATGACGCACATGCATCAATAACTTTATTTAACAGAATGGTGAAGCAATTCACCAGAGCGGGAAACACCAAATTGCTATGTGACTTGTGTCTGATTGAGGTTTTGAACTATTTCCAACATTTTGTAGCAAGAGAAACAGCGGTGCGTTTTGACGTTTGTTTACATGCCATTTTGTAGCAATGCGGTGCACTCGTGGAAATCACAAAATGAGGCAACAATAAATGCCGGTGGTTCTGAAAACATTGAATAAACCAATCACTGTTCCTCAAAACACTCTCGCAATGACAAGTCAGTTTTGAAAAGATTGAATAAACCATTTGAATTTAAGTTTGATGATGATGAGTTATCAGGTTACAAAACAGTACTGTATCAGTTGTGAACGAATTGCTATCAGTGCCAAAAAAGGTGTTCTTTTAAGTGAAGTTCCGGTTCCTTTATCAGGTGCATTTACAATGGGAAAAATCTGTTTCATCACGAGGTTTTCCTATACACGGAGACTACTGTACACATACACTACAGACTCTTAAACACACAAAATAAAACAAAACAAAAACCTTCTCTTGAAGATACTAACTGTAGAACTGGATTGCTATGCCATTTACTGGTCACAAAGCACGTTTTACACAGTATTATTATTTGTTTATTTAGCAGACGCCTTTATCCAAGGCGACTTACAGAGACTAGGGTGTGTGAACTATGCATCAGCTGCAGAGTCACTTACAACTACGTCTCACCCGAAAGACGGAGCACAAGGAGGTTAAGTGACTTGCTCAAGGTCAAACAATGAGTCAGTGGCTGAGGTGGGATTTGAACCGGGGACCTCCTGGTTCCAAGCCCTTTTCTTTAACCACTGGACCACACAGCCTCCTACGTCAGACCATACAGATCTCCACATAGGCTTAACTTTTGAGGAGGCACTGCCTCTCTTGCCTCCTCTAGGGAGCCTGCACTGATTGATTATTGTCCTTACTTTTACAGTCAATAGGTAAAATAGGAGTCTAACCCTTCTGCTGAAATTACTGTTTTCTGCCAACCAAAACAGATTTCTGGCTTTCATGGTGTGAGTGATTGGAGCAGTGGGTGACCACTGCTGTACCACAGAGTGTGCCACTGGATCTGGAATATTTATAATAAATGATGTAACTGTACAACACTGCTCATTGTTCCACTAGAACTATTGCCCCAAATCAAGAAATATCTGGAGCACCAATCCCTCTACCTACACGCAAACATATATTACAATCCATGAAATTGCTCATGAGTTACAGCATGCCAAAGTAGAAGAAAGAGAAGGCTGACAAAAACAGAAAGTCTCCCAGTTGACAGGGTAGACATAATTAAGTGCTCCACATGACCGACTTCCTTTTAACCCTCAGAACGAAGTGTCAGGCCAAGCAGTCCAGAGTACTCTGTTCCCGTTACTTAGCACCCTCACAGGTCGAGAGGGAGATTTACCACCAAGAATCATTGTCTTTCTGTCACAGTAACACTTCATATTAAGGTGCTGCTTATTAATGTTTTATAAATATTTTATAAATGTATAATAGATGCTTAATAACTATGTTATAGGGTGTTAATAAAACTGTTGATGGTTTATTACCATGCAATAGCCATAGACAGAACTACAGTTTTATAAAGGGGACAGTTTCTAGCCACCTATTCTACTTTGGGATACTTAACCATGCAATAGCCATAGATGGAATTATGTTTTTATAAAGGGGACCGTTTTTAGCCACCTATTGTACTTTGGGATGTTTAAATGTAATTCTGGCTATGGCTATTGCATGGTTATAAACCATCTATAATGATTTATTAACACTCTATAACATAGTTATTAAGCATATATTATATATTTATAAAAACAATATAAAACATTAATAAGCAGCACCTTAATATAAAGTGTTACCCATCAATGTTGGTAACAGTTATTTTGTTATGTGGGTTTATGCTCAATGACAATGTCTGGCATGTTTTACTCTGATCTCTCTATCAGTTTGGATAACTGTATAACAAAGTCTTGTTAGGGGCTGCAATTTATTTTGGTACCAGTTGTCTCACTTAACGTTTTGCAGTATAAAGTATATACACAATATTTCTGGATTGTGTCTGTTATTGTTATTACTATTACTATATACTGACCACTAGTTTTCCATTTTAACTGCCTTGTATACATTCTGTTTAATCTCACTACTTAGAAGTTCTTTGTTCTGTTGCTCTTTCTATCACTGTCACATCAAAATATCTGTCTACGTGTCCTTCAATGTACACAGGGATTTTAGAAATGACTGTTTTTCTCAAATAAACTAAACACTATAAATTATCTATGAATTCTATAAATTATCCAATTCTGTAAATTATCCCATTTGTGGGGCTCCCGAGTGGAGCATCCAGTAAAGGCACCCCGTGTGGAGTGCAGGATGTGCCCTATAGTCTGAACGTCGCGAGTTTGAGTCCAGGCTATTCCTTTGCCGACCGAGGACGGGAGCTTCCAGGGGGCACCGCTCAATTGGGAGGGTTAGGTCGGCCAGGGTGTCCTCGGCTCACCGCACACCAGCGACCCTTGTAGTCTGGCCGGGCACCTGCGGGCTTGCCTGTAAGCAGCCCAGAGCTGCGTTGTCCTCCGACGCTGTAGCACTGGGTGGCTGCATGGTGAGTCCGCAGTGTGAAAAAAAGTGGTTGACTGACGGCACACGCTTCGGAGGACAGCGTGTGTTCGTCTTCGCCCTCCTGAGTCAGCGCAGGGGTGGTAGCGGTGAGCTGAGCCTAAAAATAATTGGCCATTCCAAATTGGGAGAAAATAATAATAAAAATAATTGGCAATGACTAAATTTAAAAAAAAAAAAAAAACATTATCCAATTTGTGTAGAAAATGTGTTAAGTCTTTGACATATGAGGGCAGTGATTCAACAAGGGGCTTAAAGATATTGTCAGTAAATTTGGTCATAAATTCAGTGAGGCAGGAACAGGCTGATACAATGGGATGGTGTGGCAATGTGCCCCACCCCTGTGTGTATTTGTGTGTTATATGTTGCATGTAGTGTGTTAATGTTGGTGTATAGATATTGCTGCACGGGATATAAATGGGTGTGTGTGGCATGAGTTATTTAAAATGTATAGTTGTATTTAGGCACGGGGATTGCACTTCACTTCACATGCATTTAAAGTACTTAATATGTGAGCACGGGGTTTTCACAGATTAGTTCACGTGCTGGGATTCAAGTGAATAATTAATTGGTAATTGATCCCAGCACAATTGTATATATAGATGCACAAAGCACTCACTCGGGGTTGTGTGTTCGGTGAGTGGAGAAGGAGTGTGGAGAAGGAGAAAATAGAACGTAAAGTAAATTAAATATAAGTTGCTGGGACTCATCGTGTTTGTTTGTCTGTTCTTCCACCGTTTGTTTAGTGTTAATCTGTTTTGTTTGTCTATTTATTTTGGCCTCAAGTGCCGTGTCCTGTTTTCTGTTTTGTTCAACATTTTTTTTCTGTGTGTTATTAAAACACTGAGCACCGCAGCTTCTCAGATTCACTCACCACTACTGTCTGTCTGTGTACTCCTTTCTGGTCTGACGTCATCACTAAAGCCAGCCTGTCACAAGGATATATCATAAAAATGTTTTGGATAAGACGTTTTGACAGAACTGAAGACCTTACATACAGTATGGTCCTATTTTCTGTCGAAAAAGAAAAAAAGGCCTGCACAAGAGCCTTTAAATCCCCTACTGCTGTATACAAGTGTTTCAGGTTTGCATAGTTTTGCAGCAGCCTATATCCTGAGTATTATGCACCCACAGCATCCCCATCTCAGTTGATTGCATGTTGATTGAAGCACCCTTATAAAAAAAAAACGAAATAAATGTTTGTGTTGAAGGTGATAACCCTTTTGTTATGTCTGTAATCCATCACACAGGCTGTCAGTCCCAACAGCTACAGTGGGTTTTTGAACACCCCTTAATCTGACAGCTTCATGCATCATAAAGCACAAAATAGAATTAGATCAAAGTCTGGAAAGTCAGTGCTGGATTGATGTGCTATACGATCTTGTTTGTATCTTTATACTGGTTCTGACACTTCACTCTAGTGTAACTTATAAGTTGGGTGGGTATGGAGGGGGCTGTCTGCTTTAGGATGTCCCTGTGACTGACATTAATGCATGTAACCTTTGTACAGGTATAGGCTGAATGACATCTGTGATTATGTTACAGAATATTTAACTATATATGTTTTTGTGTCATAGAAAACCAGCAGGTTGACAGGTCTCCAGCGTGTGCCAGGGATCTTAACGTGCACGTTAATAGGACACAATGGAGGTGCCTGAGCCGATTGAATTATTAACAAGCAATCGAGCCCAGGCACAACTGTATAAAAGGTGCAGATCAGCCGCTCATCATGGTTGGGTGTTCAGAGGTGGAACATGAGTTACAGAGAACTAAAGAACTTGGTCATAATAAAGGCCTGTGAAAGTTCTAATGTGCACAGGAAAGTAGTACAGATATTAAATAAATAGTTGGGTTCTCGTTGAAATAAAATAACAGTCCCAGAGGACTGCAGTTGGTAACCGCTGTGGGATGTTTAAACCGAAGGAATGCTTTAACATTTAAATGTTATGCTCTCTGGCCTGCTGCTGGGGACGACTCCTGTAGGTTGTTTCAAATCTCCAGCATCCAACTTAATGATAGCAAATCACTTTGAGTGATGGCCTCATAACAACTATATTTCTTGTTGTAATTCAAACCTTTAATGTGAAATTTGGTTTAAGAAAAGAAAAAGAGAAGAAGTCAGACATTTTGATAAATGGAGGCCTATGCTTGAGAAGCTGGTTTAACACACAGTTTTTAGAGATCAGGCTAAACAACCGCCAGCCTTCAGGACAGTAAGAAACGTGACCTTCTGACAGCTCAGTTAGTACAAGGGATTCTAGCATCTTCACAATTCACCTCAAGGGACTAAAATCATTGCCACCCAAATCCTGGATTTAATATACAGTGGACCCTGCTAACAAAACCAAATGTTGCCTATTTTTAAGATCTAAACGCTGGATCTAAATGCCACTCTGTACAGGATAGCGCTGTGGGCCCAGATGTTAGCGGCAGGGAAGGAGACTCAGACACAGAGAAGCTGCAGTTTAAGCACTGATGCGGGAGTTTAATTTACAAATAAACAAAAATAAAAGGTTTTCTCAAAAACAACACAAACCAAAAAGCAGCAAAAGGACACGGGGGCCAAAATAAACAGTTAAACAAAAACACTAAGTCAGGCTGGGCATGCGCCTCCACTGATCACTATTCATATAAACCACACAACACAGTGTTCATTCACCAGTTCCCTCCTCCTTATAGAGCTCTGTGCTTTCCATTTATAGGATGTGGCTGCTCCCAATTAGCACCAATTGTTCAATTAGGAGCAGCCACATTCTCACATGTTTTTGACAGGGACAGGAATTAACCCCATCCCTGCCAAACACCACCAAAATACCACAAAACACTGTTTACAAGCAGGGCCCTGCCCTGCCACACACTCTTTAACTTTATATTAATCCAGCTGGGGTTTTCCCCAGAGAGGATTATTTGACCCACTTCCTAACTGACTGTGGCAATGTGGCCACGCCCTTGTGCGTAGTTTATGCGTATATGTTATGTGTTGTGTGTAAATGTTGGTGTATAGTCATTGGTACAAGGGATATAAGCGGGTCTGTGTTTCATGTGTGTTTAAAAATGTATAATTGTATTCAGGCATGAGGATGGCACATCACTTCACGTGCAGATAAAATGTGTTTAATATTTGAGCACGGGGAATTGCACTTAATTA
Organism: Acipenser oxyrinchus oxyrinchus; assembly: GCA_030684275.1. Lineage (NCBI taxonomy): Eukaryota > Metazoa > Chordata > Actinopteri > Acipenseriformes > Acipenseridae > Acipenser > Acipenser oxyrinchus. Next base: position 26,870,545 of record CM060253.1, on the reverse strand, counting down.
ATTCACGTGCAGTTGTACTGAGATTCCAATTGAATGATTGACTAGCAATCGAGTCTCGCTACAACTGCATAAAAGCTGCATGTTTTCACTCACTCGGGGTTTGGGTGTTCGTGAGTGGAGAACAGGTGTGGAGAAGGAGAGAAAATATAATAAGAAGAAGAATAAGTGTTTTTTTACTCACCGTGTTTGTTTGTCTCCGTGCACCGTTTGTTAAGTGTTAGTTTGTTTTGTTTGTCTGTTTATTTTGGCGTAAGTGCCGTGTGCCGTGTTTTGTGTTCAAACCTTTTATTTTCTGTTCTGTTTAATTATTAAATGCTGAGCGCGATCACGCGCTCAGCTTCACCAAAACCCCATCTCTGTTATTATTTATTTCCTGGCTCTGGTCTGACGTCACCCACTCCGGCCGTCTTTGTGACACGTGGTGTCCTGCGTGGGATCTACAGCCTCCAGGACTCAGGCCAGAGCGGGAACCGCAGTTTTTTGAAAGAAAAAAAAAATGGATTTTTTGGAGAAATGGAGGAGGAAAGACGCTAGAGAGGAAGCAACAGCAGCACCCATCCTGCAGGCCAGTGACAGAGGAGGTGATCGACTGGCTGCTGGATCAGGAGAAGCAAGGGGGCCCAGAGTAACATCAGAGCAGCAGTTGCAGGCGGTGTTAAAAGGTGCCCTGCACCGCTACTTACAAGGCTGTTGTCCTCTCTAGCGCCCAAAGGGGAGGAGCCCGAACGTCCCACGCCTGAGTGGGAGGAGCCCGAACGTCCCACGCCTGGAGTGGGAGGAGCCCGAACGTCCCACGCCTGAGTGGGAGGAGCCCGAACGTCCCACGCCTGAGTGGGGGAGCCCGAACGCCCTAAGCCCAAGAGGGGGGAGTCGGTGCGTCCACAGCCCAAAAGGGAGGAGTCGTGCGTCCACAGCCCAAAAGGGAGGAGTCGGTGCGTCCACAGCCCAAAAGGGAGGAGTCGGTGCGTCCACAGCCCAAAGAGGGGGGAGTCGGTGCTTCCATAGCCCAAGAGGGGGAAGTCGGTGCTTCCACAGCCCTAGGATCCAAGCTGCCAGCAGAGGGAGAATGCCTGCTGTCCCCATCTCCACCAGCAGAGGAAGAATGCCTGCTGTCCCCATGTCCACCAGCAGAGGAAGAATGCCTGCTGTCCCCATGTCCACCAGCAGAGGAAGAATGCCTGCTGTCCCCGTGTCCACCAGCAGAGGAAGAATGCCTGCTGTCCCCGTGTCCACCAGCAGAGGAAGAATGCCTGCTGTCCCCGTGTCCACCAGCAGAGGGTGAATGCCTGCTGGGTTCCCATCCACCAGCAGAGTGTGAATGTCTGCTGGTATCACTTCCCCCACCATCACCACCCGGAGGAGGGGAACAGGAGCTGCCTCTGCCTCCAGCACAGTCCCCTGCAAGAGCGGGAGAGCCGCACCAGTCCCCTGCAAGTGAGGCGGAGCCGCACCAGTCCCCTGCAACAGTAGGAGACTACACGCTGCTCGCACCTCCATCGCCAGGAGACTACACGCTGCTCGCACCTCCATCGCCAGGAGCCTACACGCTGCTCCCACCTCCACCGCTTCCTCCACTAGAAGCAGAGGAGCAGGAGCTGCCTCTGCCTCCACCGCAAGGAGCAGAGCAGCAGGAGCTGCCTCTGCCTCTGCCACCTCCACCGCTTCCTCCACTAGGAGCAGAGCAGCAGGAGCTGCCTCCGCCACCGCCCGGAGCAGAGGAGCAGGAGCTGCCTCTGCCTCCGCCACTTTCAGGAGCAGAGCAGCAGGAGCTGCCTCTGCCTCCACCACCACCAGGAGCAGAGCAGCAGGAGCTGCCTCTGCCTCCGCAACCTCGAGGAGCAGAGCAGCAGGAGCTGCCTCTGCCTCCACCACTGCCAGGAGCAGAACAGCACGAGCTGTCTCTGCTTCCCGCACCTCCACCACAGGGAGTACGGGGGCCGGAGCCCCAGAAAGGGGAGCTACCGGCTACAAAGAAAGGGGGAGAGGTTAGGAGACCAGCATCCCCAGCAGCAGTTTCGCTGCAGGAGTGGACCAGCATGCTGTCAGCCGTGCCACTACCGGCAGGGGTGCTGACAGCATTGCCAGCAATGGGCCCACTGAAGCCTCCCTTCCCAGCCCGAGACTTTGTCCTGGACTGCTGGGTTTTTAAGGGGGGAGGTGGCCGTTGAGGCCATGTGTGCTGCGCACAAGGGGGGGTATATGTGGCAATGTGGCCACGCCCTTGTGCGTAGTTTATGTGTATATGTTACGTGTTGTGTGTAAATGTTGGTATATAGTCATTGGTACACGGGATATAAGCGGGTCTGTGTTTCACGTGTGTTTAAAAATGTATAATTGTATTCAGGCACGAGGATGGCACATCACTTCACGTGCAGATAAAATGTGTTTAATATGTGAGCACGGGGAATTGCATTTAATTAATTCACGTGCAGTTGTACCGAGATTCCAATTGAATGATTGACTAGCAATCAAGTCTCGGTACAACTGCATAAAAGCTGCATGTTTTCACTCACTCGGGGTTTGGGTGTTCGTGAGTGGAGAACGGGAGTGGAGAAGGAGAGAAAATATAATAAGAAGAAGAATAAGTGTTTTTTTACTCACCGTGTTTGTTTGTCTCCGTGCACCGTTTGTTAAGTGTTAGTTCATTTTGTTTGTCTGTTTATTTTGGCGTAAGTGCCGTGTGCCGTGTTTTGTGTTCAAACCTTTTATTTTCTGTTCTGTTTAATTATTAAATGCTGAGCGCGATCACGCGCTCAGCTTCACCAAAACCCCATCTCTGTTATTATTTATTTCCTGGCTCTGGTCTGACGTCACCCACTCCGGCCGTCTTTGTGACACTGACATACAATAAAAAATACAATGAAATGAGGTTTGGAAGTATAACAATCAGCCACTGTTTACATCATTACAGTAGACCCAAAGGATTTCCTTTTTAGGAAACATTATGTTAAAGTTTTTAAAGCACATTTTGATTAATTAATTAAATTAGATTCGGGGTTAATGAAATCCTTTTTAACAGTTTTATAGAGGGGTTACAATTTGTCAGTCCTTTAATCTAAGACAGTAGTTTTCAACCTTTTTTAACCCTTTGCGGTCCATTTATTCAGCATGTCTCAGGCGCGTCAGGTTCAATTTATTTTCACACGCACAATTTATTTTAGACGCGCTGTTTAAAAGTTTTTTTTTCACAGTAAAACAGGTTTAAAAGGCACTGCATATCAACAGGACACTCAGTACTGCATCTCCAGCCCCGCCCACCCCTTGTTCGCTGTATTTTTCACATACCTCTTCATAGTCGTGCATACCGATAAATCATCTCCTGATCACTCGTTTTATTACCAAACTCCTCAATAATGCGATCCAAGTCATTATTGTATTACAATAACATCTCAAAAAGCTCTGCAAATGTCTGTGATATTCTTTGAGCACTGGATGCAGAAGCAGCTATCTTGTTTGTTTATGTCCGTGTTATCTCTGTGGTGCCGGGGCTATATATATTGCTCAGTTATGCCCCCTTTTTTTCGGCTTCTCTCGGCTCCTATTGGTCTTACTCGGCCATTGAATGGTTTTCTCGGCTTTTTCTGGAGAAAAAACGACTAGTGACCTGTGTTTTACGTCTTTTTGATGATGCCGGACAGGGTCCGACATTGGACCGGAAAGGGAAAATTGTAATGTCAGACCTGTACCCCTTCTGTCTGGAGGTTTCAGCTCAAGTATACCACACGCTTGTGCGTATTTTGTTTAGTTTGGTTATGTGTTGTTATTTAAAACGTATGTATTTGGGCACTGGCGTTTTAGGTCGGCAGGGTAGGGTTAATTACCTTTCCTGCCAAATGACTTCATGTGTAGAATGTGCCTGAGCTCAATTGATTTATTAGCAAGCAATCGAGCCCAGGCACAACTGTATAAAAGGAGCAGATCAGTCGCTTATCAGGGTTGGGTGTTCAGAGGTGGAACATGAGTTACAGAAAACTAAAGAATATAGAAACAATTGCTACTCCTGCTGGGTTTAAAACCAGCACGATACTTGTTTGTTGAGTGTCTGTTTTGGTCATCATGTCTGTTTTGGTATGTATGTTTTTTTTTGTTTAAACTATTCATTTGCAATAAATATACACACCAGCGCTTCATACCTCGCAGTACGGTGTTTCTCTTCCTGGTTTGACATCACCACAAGTCATCCTGGTCACATACTCCTTTACAATTTTCGCTCTACTGAATGGTATCACAGATGCAATAAAAGTTAGAATTATCAAAGTAAGAAATTACATTTGTTACCTGCTTATTTAATATATAATTTGTCATAACAGTTTGGGACTGACAAACTGCTGGTTTAGGCCAGAATACCAAACAGTATTTTTTTTACATTTTTAATTAGACTTCTTTGGATGCATAGAATCAAAAGACAGTATTTGGAAATAGTATTCTCTTTCCATTCGGTTACTATAAGTTACTATAAATAATCTAAAAGAGCCTGCACTGTAAATGTTTATCACGTTACCATATACTTCCCATCTCAGCATAATTACGTGTGACATGTATAATGTTTACAACATCAAAAACATTAACCTCAAGAAAAAACTGGCAAGAAAAAACTGACAATGATAAAATTTTTTATTAAAGCCAACATAAAAACCATCCAAAGGGACTTGCACTTTCTGTAGACTCTTTTATGTTTTCTTACTTCATTCTTCTTTTACAAGTAAGGAATGTAACCATACACAGGATAATCTATTTGTACAGTACTCTAAAACACCAAAAAACTAATTCAACCAGCTGTTATTGGTGTTACTAAAATGTCGCTGTGCCTAATAAATAAAACAAAAAATGTATTGTGATTATTATTTATGTTTACCAGAGTATTTATGCTTCTACAAAATGTAGAAAGACTGTGCTTCACTGATTAGTATTTAATTATACCATGAGTTGAAAACTGCAAAGTTCATGAGCAGCACAGAGCACTCTGTGCACTCTGCGTACCCCCTATAACCCTTAAAAGTACCCCCAGGGGTACGCGTACCCCCGGTTGAAAGCCCATGATTAACAGTATGATTATAAATGCCACAAGTGACGTTTTATTAATTATTATTACTTTGTGCACTGAATTGATTTATTATTTTGTTTTCTGTTTATGAACTACGCTTTTGTTTTGCTTTTGTATTTTCTTTGTGTTGTTGCACTTTGGAATCTGCATGTTAAATCACTGTTTATTTTTGTGTGCACTATTTGTGTGCACTATTTTGTGTGCACTATTTTACCATCTGCATAAGCACTTTCCCTACATTAGTAGGAAGTCCCGCCCCACACCCAGTCCAGTGAATGAGAGTATCCAGGGGGATATAAAAGAGGAATGACAGGAAGGAGGAGCAGAGCGTTGTAGGGAAGCAGTCTGGTTGTGGCTGCTGAAGGAAAAACTGGTTGCTGGAATCGTTAAATGGATGGAAGAGAAGGAAAAAAGGAAGAGAGTCTTGGCTACCCTGAAAGAAGGGTAATTAACGGATTTGGATTCCTTTGTTTTGCTGTTTTCTGGATTTTTGTTGTTTTGGGACTGTGCTACAATTTTTCAGTTTATTTTTTGGATTCTCTTTTTTTTTTTGTTTATGTACCTGTGACAGGAATGGCGTTGTGACATCAGGCCAGATGCAAGAACAGAAACAAAGACACCAGTACTGCAGGGCAAAAGGTGCAGCTCGCGGCGTTTATTTAAACAAAATAATCACAAACACAAACAATACAACAAAACCCAGGTCAGGCTGGGCAATCGCCTTCACTGATCCTATACTGTTTCGTTTTTTTAGTTTCATTTCTAATTGCCTCGCTCACTCTCGTTCCTCCTCTGAACACCCACCCGGAGTGCAGAGAGCTGCAGGTTAGCAACAAATTAATTCGGGAGCTGGCCATCTTCTGCCCTGGTTTTTTAATTACTCCTGGCAGAGGACGAGCCTCTGCCAGAACACGTTTAAAATAAAAACAAAACAATAACATATGGCTTTGTCGTCATATATATATATATATATATATATATATATATATATATATATATATATATATATATATATATATATATATACAGTATATATATATAATCTGTCATATATATACACAATAAATCACAAATAAACAATAACACACCATCATAAATACAATAAATAAATCACAATACACAAATACAAAATAACACAGGGGCGGAGGGGGAGACCCTGTTCTAAAAATAAATAAACAATACATTTAAACACTTGGCCCAAACGGCCACCTCCCCACTCAGTCTCAAAGTCCTGGAGAGGGGAAGCACGATGTCCATGTGGGCAGCCATGGTGGGAGGTCCTTCACCCCCCACTTCTTCGTGGCTGGACTGGACCACTGGACTTCAACCGTCAATGGCGAGCCGGCAGCGACCCCAGGCGAAGCAGAGCCGGCAGCGACCCCAGGCGAAGCAGGACCACAGGCAACCCCAGGCGAAGCAGGACCACAGGCAACCCCAGGCGAAGCAGGACCACAGGCAACCCCAGGCTAAGCAGGACAGGCAGCAACCCTAGGAGAAGCAAAGGACACAGTCACCCCAGGCGAAGTGGGACATTCAGCACCCCCTGGCGAAGCAGGACCTTCAGCAACCCCTGGCGAAGCAGAACCAGCAGGTATTCTCCCTCTGCTATTGGGTACCTGGGCTGTGGGAGCACCGACTCCCCCCTCTTGGGCTGTGGATGCTAAGGCTCCTCCCACTCAGGCGCAGGACATTCGGGCTCCTCCCACTCAGGCGCAGGACGTTCGGGCTCCTCCCACTCAGGCTGTGGATTCTCAGCCTCCTCCCTCTTGGGCTGTGGTGGGGATGGGGTTCGCTGCTCCAGCAGCCAAAACCATCCAGATGCCCCGGACACCCTCCCCAGCGAGTAGGCCTCCCAGAAGCTGGGGTTTTCATAGGGGCAGTCCTCCTGGTCATGCCCAAAGTCACTGCACCTGATGCACAGGGGGCCCCTTCAGCCCTCCACTGCTCCTGTTCCATGTCCCAGTATGGGGGCCCAAGTCGGGTGGGGTCACGTGACCACCATCTTCCTCACTCCACAAGCGGCCATGGTGGGAGGTCCTTCACCCCCCACATCTTCGTGGCTGGCAGCTGCCTCTTCTGGGGCTCCCGCCACACACTATCCTGCAGGGAAAATGTTATGGGGGAAGCTGGTCTATTGACCAACTTTTTGTGACTGCTTTTCATATCCTTTCATAGTGTGCTGTTTTTTTTTAAAGCTACCAGACACTGCGAAACTCTTTGGGATTTTAGAAAGACGTTTTATAGAGCATTTGGCCGGGTTACTTTGCAGGGGCTGTCCAGGTTTGAGCAGCCGGTGCCAGGTGAAGAGAGAGAAGGGAAGTGATGTTCATTATTATTCGCTTATTTTTTTTCCATAACTTATATGTACCCACCCTGAGTCTGCTCTGTGTTCTGTCAGGGTACGCCTGAAGCCCACCAGGGTGATAATTACCGGTTCCACGTTGGAGATTGAGGAGACTTTCCTGTCCACCATTGGGGGTTGAAGTCCAGTGGTCCAGTCCAGGGTGCAACAGTTGGGTTCCAGAACCGGAGAGAGGGAGATAGGCGAGAGTCAGAGATAATCTAAGGGGAAGTAACCAGCTGGAACACAGGAGTGTATGAGAAAGCTTTACTTAACGTTGTATACGTTTCTGACGTCCTTTTTCTTTTACCCTCCCTTCCCCCTCTCAGGTTCCCCGGGGGTCCATCTTCATCTTCTTCAGTGGGTCGGTGTATCGCTGCAGTGAGGTCCATTGACAGTTTGATACGTGGGATAGTGGACGTCGGGACGAGTGGGCAGCTGAGCGGTTTGGGAACCAACTTTAATCGGACTTCCAATACTTTTACTGGACTCTTTGTGTGGCAGCTAAGCATGATCATTATTTATATATTTTCTTTTACCAACAGGAGGGGATTACATCAGTTTGTATTTGTTGCGAGTTTGTGTGTGGTTTTTAAAGAGTATCTTTTACCCTGTTGAACAACAATAACATTTGTTTTAACCTACCTGGGTTTCCCTTAGTGTGTGCGTTGGACCTCCAGGGATCAAAAGAACCTGTTCTGGGAAGGTTATTACTACTCGGTCATAAAGGTCCTTGCCCTTTTCAAACTCAAGGTGGAGTAGTTGGTACTATTCAAGTCATTTATTTACTTGTGGTTACCCCTGGTCACCCCACCTGTGACAAACACTTCAAAAACCACAAAAAACCATGTCTTAAACAGTTCTTAACGTTTTGTAAATAGAACTCAGGATATGTAAAAATGTGGGTGATATTTTTTTTAAGTTCTTTTGTTTATATATATATATATATATATATAATTACTATATTTTTTTCAAATTGGGAAATACACTTGCTAAAAAACTTGAAAAACATTTGCTGTCCCATAATTTCCAATTAATTTTTCTTAAGAATAAATAAAACCAATGTGTTGAAAACATTTTTAGGAAATTGTGTTTGGTTGGTAATAGCAGTTACAAATACAGTTATGCTTCATTTCTAACTTGAAGTGGGTCTTTTTTTTAACCTTTTGCGAAAAAATCAGAACACTTTGGATGATAAATCTTTTAAAATTGCCCCTACTGTGAAAGCCATTATGCGAGGAAGATTTGACAGTTGGAGTGTGTTTAGATCAGAACTCGTTGTAAACATGGATTTTATTTATTAATGTCCTTGAATGAAATGTCGCATAAGACATGTCAAAAACTAAAGGTGATGTGTTGCACAGCATTGTGCAATAAATTGCATTTATATTTTTTAGAATGTTAACATTTGAAAGCAGTATGTGGCAAAGTGGTGATTGATTACAGGTCCGTGCAGAGTGGATACAAGAACACACAGACAATGATTTTCCAGGTGCAAGGGTGTTTATTGATTTATTATACAATGTCCAGAGCCTTATGGCGAACACCTGTAAATAACGAATGATGGAAGCGATACAATGGCGTGTATCACTTCGTTTGTAATCCTCGGGTTTGACCTGAAACCAAATAACAAAAGTCCAAGTTCTATTATAACCACACAAAACACAAACACAGTTACCAGTGAATGATTATTAGTGCTCGTGGTGCAAGACAGTTCTCCGTGAACAAAGGGGAAAGTGTTGGTGTCCGGGTTTCATGCTGGCTGAATAGCGATAGCTCCGGATCTTTAGTAGCAGTCTAAAATAATATAAAACAGTTTTTACTCAGACAAACTAAAACACAACACTCATGTTTTTAGCAACACAGGATACTCCTTCTAGGTTTGTTCTAACCGTTTACAAAGGAACAGATCACTTACACTATGTCCCCTATTTATACCCTCGCTCATGACCCCTAGGTTAACGTGCGCATCCGGTCCTCAGATGCCACGCCTGTTCAGCAATTCGTCCATAAATTCATCACTTCATACAGTTATTCATAAACGTGTTTGTTAATTCATCTAATAATTCACTAATTAATTTGTCAATTCATTAATACGAAAGGCTGTACGGACCTGCAAATTTCCAATCAACCAGACAAACTTCCCTGCAAACTTCCCAACAAACAGACAAACTTCCAACTGTCAATCTCACACTGTGCTGAAAACACTGCAACCTTTCTAGCCAGTAGGAGGACACACTAATATTTTAACCAATAAAAATCCAGCCACACTCAAAACTCCTTCAGCCAATAATATTGCAGTTTCTTAGAAGGGTGTTTCAAAAGATATTCTATTGAACAAGATACTCGACTCTGCTGATTTTCAATGGAGCCTTCCGTCTCACTGCGCGCAAAGCACTGTGGAATATACAGAGAGTTTAGCAAGAAAAATTCTATGGAGAGTCAATGGAAACGTAAGAAATGTTGGTGGTTTTCGCCATGTTAAAAAAAATGCATCAAACTTTTGAAGTAGATTTCACATTTGCCGAAGGCCTTTTGAAGAAAATGGCAACATTAGCAAATTATGACAATATGTAATTTTTATGAAAATGCTATTTTCTCAGCACGGTATCCCTGTGCTCAGAAAGGTTCCCCGGTATAAGAGGGGCACTTGTCCCCTGGGGAACATGCATATGTGTATCTGAACCAAAAGCGTTTCCACTCCCTCAAGGTGCAAATGACAACATCAGATTGCAAAATCACCAGCGTCGTGTCACATTTCCCGGGATCATGCCATGACTCCTACATTCTGCGGCAAAGTCCCCTCGAAGCATTTGGCAGAGAGGGACACCTCGGCACAGGTCACCTCATTGGTAAGTGCATGTGTGTTTAATACTTTATACATCATGTTATATCAGTACTGTACTGTTATGTTATTAGGTGTGTTTAAATATGATAATGCATTAAAAAAAATGTAAACCAATGTTTATTAAACTGCAATATTATTTTCTGCTATAAAAAAAAAAAAGTTATTTATTTATTTATTTTTTATTTGGAGAGATGCTCCTGTCTGTCCAGGATGCTTTCCAGGATGGGGGCCAGGTCGTCTTCTGGAGGTGGAGGCAGTGAAGGCTGTGGACGGCACTGTGGGCTCTTGTTGGTGTTCATGGCTGCACTCATTGCTGATGGTGTCTGAGTCTACAGTGTCACGCTCCTCGATCTGTGGCAGGGTGCTGGAACTTTCCTCCAGACCAGACAGTTTAATGTTAATGTTCTGTGAGTGCAACTACATTTGTTTTGAAAAAAAAAAAAATATATATATATATATATATATATATATATATATATATTCAAACATGTTAGTTTCATTTCTGCTTTAAAAGACAGGTGAAATGGCAGGCTAGTATTTATTAATGTTGTAATTCACAGCTTTAATGTGTATGGAATGCATTCACGTTTCACTCAGCATACTTGTGAATAGTTACTCCCCAGAACATAGGTTATATGCGTGTGTGTGTGTGTAGACTGAAATCAAATCCTCATGTTGTGATGACTACATTTGCTAATCACCTTTATATACTTACCAAAGCCAACATCAGGAGCATCGACACCCCCCACACAGTCGTGGCCCATCAGGGACAGCAAACGTTGTTCCAGGGGGGTGAGTTCCGGTGTGGTGTTAACTCCCCTGCCAGTCTGTGTGGTGGACGGCCACTGGGCAGCCACTTTGGTTCTTAAGCTCTGTTTGATGAAAGTCCATTTTTTGCGGACATCCTCATCATCTCTTACAACACTCGAGGATGCCGAGACCTTGAGCGAGAGAAAGGCTCTGCACACCGAAGAGCTCGTCCCATCTCTCCACTACCTCTGCCATGAGGATGTCTTTGTCCTCTCTGCTGAACCGGACCCAAGTTTTATTTTGCACTTGGGAAAGAAGAGGTGTATTCTACATTAGCATCAGCTGAATAAGGTACAATAACAGCACTTTGCATATAGGGTGTTCCACCCGATATGCTATATGTCTGTATAATTAAACAGTGATTTTCTGGAAATGCAGCCATTTACAGTTAAACACAGTTGCTTGCAGGGTTGGGGTCAATTCCAGTTTTATTTTTTTATTCAAACTCCTGCTTATAAGTAAACTAACCCTGTGCTGTATTGGAATTGTAACTGTGTGGAATAGGCTGTATTAGAATTGGATTTGCTTATAAAACTGAATTGGAAATGGAAAATAGGAATTGCTTGTAAATAGGAAATTGGTTGCTTGTATTGTTACAGCCTAGTGTACGACATATTCATTCTCAAGTGTTGTATGTAAGGTGCCTTGTTGGCTAAATGCTTTAGCCACACTACTACTGCGACTACTAAAACATCAACAACATATGAACAAAGGTCATATTGTAGGTTGTGCTAGCTTTACAATATCACCACTTGGTTCTGATTGCAGAAAAATATGTATTCATGTGTTGGTTTTGTTCTCATTAGCATCTTGTACACGTAGATATGACCTATACAATAATAAACATCTAGAAAACAACCCATATAATTGCACGAAACATAAACTATCTTGTAAACAACTTTCGAATACAAACTCATAAACAAACAAAACTTCAGAAAACAACTGCGTAGTCAAAACACACAAATAAAACACACATCAGAAAACCACTGCATAGGGAATACACACAAATAAAACACACATAACGTTAAACGCCTGTATGAAAAACACACACACACAACGTTAAATGCCTGTAAGAAAAATACTACTACTAAAATTATATATATATATATATATATATATATATATATATATATATATATATATATATATATATATATATATATCTTTCAGCTGTGATTGGTCGACAGCTGCTGTTTTGTCCCTTCCTACTTTGCTTCCCTTTCGCGGATTGGAAATGGCTAGTTTTGGTTTCGGCATAAAGAAAATGAGATATGGAAACCAGTGATATTATCGCAAGAGCGATCGGGGTTTGATTTGGTCCGGCCCTTAATTAAAACACAATTATTACAAAAAAAAGGTGGTACTTTAAAATATTACATTAAAATCACCAGTCTATAGCAAAATCACCAGTATAGTAAATAACAACAAAAATCAGGAAGAGAAAAGAAAAATATTGTACAATACTACTAGCTATCTTTGTATTCATCTAAATAAAATTTATTAAAATGATGGAAGTGACCAGAGTTTTTCATTTAATATCTGTTGTTTTATATACGACCCCATGATTTAAAGTTATGACTAAATATAAAGTTCTAAATGCAACCCGATACACAAGACCTGCAAGAGACCTTCTCAAAATGGCTACCTTAAGCAGCTATCCAAACACAGCACCAGACCTTCTCAACGTACCTGCCTGCAAAGCTTCTGGACAAACAATAAGAATACAACCCTGAATCAAAGTCTTCCTTGACTCCAATTCCCCCCCCCCAAAAAAAAATCTATTTGTCTAAAAGGAGAAACTTAGATTATGTTATGTAAAATACAAGGGCTGTTCTTAGGGTATGTTAATAATCTGAACGAAAACTAAACAACTGAAGAACCCTGTTACTAATTTTAATAGTCATACAAACAACAAAGGTTTATTAAAATCTGATTTCCTTTTTCTCCGTGCTTGGCAAAATGTTCATAACAATGACAAGAGAGATGATATCTCACTGCTTAGGGTTATCCTTTAATCTCCCTGGAATAAGTGGAACAACGAAGCAGTAGCAAAATCAACAGCAGATAATCGCCTTCCTGCAAATGAAAGGCATGAAAACACATGGCAGCAGCCCTCACCCACACCTCATACCCCCCCCCAAGTGAAAAGGATTTGCCCATAATGATTAATTAGATTAGTTTACATAAAGCTTAATTATAGCTCATCAGAACATAGGACTTCAAAAGCTTTCCTCTTTTAGTATTTATTTTACATTAAGTAATTTTATAATGCAGTTTATTTCAATCCGTTTCTACACAGAAAACACTGCATACTAAAATATTACCAGTACAAAGAACTCTTGTACACATGGTATCCTCACACTGGGGTCATGTAATTAGACAATTCATTCTTTGAAGATCTTCTTTTAAAGGGACAGCTTATAGTACTAGGAGACTGGTATTGCTGTCAGTCCTACCTCGTTGTATAACGGATTATTAAACCTTTGCAATCAGAATTAAATAAAAAAATACTTTCTGAAAGGAAAAGCAATTCAAGTACCTCCATCGGGAGAGGTTGATAAACCTTAACCTTAACAACAACCCTAAGCACCACTCCTTAACACTACTCTACTCGCCTACATGCCCGTGCCTCACTTCTCGTGAAACAAAATTCAAGATAACAAAATGATAAAGTGGTCTGTGTATGGACGTCAGAGAAATTCCAAAAAAGTCTATTTTAATCCGAGTTGTACTAACATAGTAGCCAATGTGTTTAATTTGGCATTTTAAAAGACTGCAGTATGTTTTAAAGGTTATTAAATAGTTTTAAGAACCACAATCAAATAGTTAAGAAGATGCTAGTAATCTAATTGTTAAAAGTTAATAAAACTAATCTTATCCCTAACTTAGTGCTGGACCAAATCAAAGTTAGCACTTAGTGAACGAGGACGAGAAAGCATTCGCGGTAAAAAAAACACGAGAAATTCGAAGCAAAATTTCACAGAACCAAAACAAACCCTTTTCACCCTTCAAAAAGCAGCTATCGCTTGTGGGTTGAGAAGAGGGAGTGGTTTGCTATCGCCCGACCAAATCTACTCAATTCCAGCTATAAATCACATCGCAAGACTTTCGTAGGACCGGATTTTATAGTCAACTTCGAACTTTTGCAAAGCCATCACGTATTAAGCAAATAGTAAAAAAATAACACTAAACATCCTGATATTTGCAAAAAAAAACAGTACATGCCTCAAGACGCTCCACTGACCTCATATATCAAACATTTGCATACAACACTGAATAATTTAAAATGAATAATTCACATAAAAAAATATTATTATATGTATTATGCCTATTATTATCATAATACATGTTGTGTTTGTTGCACCCTTAAACGAAACACGCACAAGACCGTGTTCTTCTTTACTACTTTTTTTTTTTGCACCAGTTCGAGTTAAATGTTTAATAAAGCAATACATATTATTTCCTTAATACGTACAAACATTAGAGGTTTGCTTGAAGCTGTGTCTCTTTCAGTGATGGTAAAGCTTTTCAGATATATTTTATTTTATGATGTTTATAGTAAGCTATGACTATGGTACATTTTTTTATTTTTAAGTCCATGGACATACTCGCACGTCATCTGTGACATCACCTACTTCTGATCAAATTATTAATTTCTTAAAGGCACAGTGCTCCATTACATTGAACTTCGATCAAACTCAAGGCTAGGAAATGTAAACAAATTTGAATACTAATAAAGAACGTATGAATGTTTTACCTATAATGGTAGCCTAACTGTCATCTCAGAAACATCAAGATGAAGTTTTTAAATTTGCTTTGGGTTTTCGACAAAACAAATAATCCTGGCGACAGTGTTGCATTGGTTTTTGGATGTTCTATTCACCCCAAGTTTTTTTTTTTCTTTTTTTTTTTTTTTTTTATCAGCATTTTAATTTTATAATACTTGCACGAAGTTTCTTTGTTAACTGACTTTTTTTTCTAAATCTTCGCTCTTGTGCAGTTATAGCTTACTATACAGCCTTGTGCACAACGTGCCAGTCGGGTATGAGGATGCTGGCATTGCATGGTGCTGACACAAGCCAGGGCACAGTATGAATTTTTACAAAAATCATGAAAACAATGTGGCACACTTTCATAACAGTGACAATGCAGCACGATGTTGCAGACGTTGTGGAAACAAAGTAATTGACAAGTGTTTGTGTGTGTGTGTGTGTTTCATAATTTCAAACTCACATCCATATTTTTCAATATTTTACACAATAAAAGTAAAAGCAAATTCTTCTTCTTCTTCTTCTTCTTCTTCTTCTTCTTCTTCTTAGTAGTAGTCGTAGTAGTCATAGTCATATTACATGTATTTCTATTATTATTACTAGTCGTAGTAGGTGTATGTAATGGCATTCACTAATATTCAAACGAAACAGTAGTACAAAACAGATTTAAAGAAAAAAAAAAAGTTTTCTACCCTGGCTGTCTTCGCCTGCCTTTTCGCATGTTACCGCCTTGTTTCCGCCCCTTAAAAAGGTCACAAATACCGGCTGGGGATTGGTCAACAGCTGTTTTCATGTTGCTTTTGGCGGTCCCTCCTACTCCTGCAAAACTTCTCTCCCCTTTCGCGGATTGGAAATGGCTAGTTTTGGTTTCAGGATAAAGAAAATGCGATATGAAAACAAGCAATGTTGTCACATAAACTCTTTCACAAGAATGATCAGGGTTTGATTTGGTCCGGCCCTTACTCTTTAAAACGTTCCAAACTTTAGCATTATGACTGAAGCTGAGGTATATAGCTTGTGATTTGTACTACTGCGTATTAATGTAGAACATTCTAGTCAATTTACAGACAATAATGATGTTTTGTTTTTTTTTCTTCAGAGCAATTTTTTAAGACAATAGGAAATGGTTTCTTAGAGAAACATAAATCATCCCTCATGATAAAAAGTAGTGAATGTTGTTCTAAAAATTGATTTAATAAAATATATGTAATCCACTTTTTTTGCATGCTGTGTCTTTTAAGTTTTTTTTTCAAAATTCCGTAAATCTGAAAGAACGTCACACACTATTTTCACTGTAATTTGCAGTTTATACTGCAATGACATACAATAACAGGATGGTTTTGGTTATTTTTATTAGTTCATACTGTGGGCTCTTTTAACTGCATACTGTTTTATGATATATCTGAAAGAAAATATACGTTAAAGTCAGATGTGCAACTAATTATGTGTTGTATGCAAAGATACATCATGGCATTCACAGATTTTAAATAGTACCATGATGGATGTTCTCATGGGACAATTCTGATTTGTTTCCTGCATAAAGGGAATTGTATGAAAAAATCAATATACATAGCAGATTACTTTAGGTGTGAGTGGTTTACCAGAGAAAATCAGAGTACATCTGCAAGTATTATTAGGCTTAAATACTGTATGTTGCACAGTACACTATGTGAGGCTTAGTTTGGCATTCACTTAGCAGAGGACCTACAGGGAGTGATTCATTTACCTTTGTGCTATAGCTAGATCAGGAAGGAGAACTGGCTGAGGTTATTTCACCTTATTGCATTTCAGCAACCACTACTGGTCAGGCACCAACGAACCCATGAAGAAACTTCCCAGGCTGGGCCCTCATCTCCTTGGTTCACAAGCTGTGTTTCTTAGATTTGGCAGGTGTAAGAGGCAACTGGCCACAGTGTCAAGGGAGGTTGCTTGTAGTTCTACATTACCATTTTAAGTGGTGAGACAGGCATATCAATTAGAAAAAAAATATTAAAATTGACTAAAAAAAATACCAATGACAAATCAAATACTGTATTATCAAACTATGTGCGTTCATGCTGTATGTACAGAAAGCTTAGAGCTCCTTTTGCACGAAGACCAAACTATTATGCAATTGAGTCATTCTTATATCACAGCTTTTATTGAGCCAAGTGCTTTTTGATCACTACATTTGCTGTACTTGTTCTTAACTGAGTAGGTGTAGTTAAACAATGCTCAGGGCATGCATTACCAGCACAGTTCTCCTTTAAGGACCTAAGGGATACTTCATCGCTTTATGAGTCCCCTACCTTATGTCCTTATTGCAAGGGTAATGCCAGTAAGGCCTGACGTAACATATGACTGATATCCAACTTGTGTGCACTGAGCATTGTTACCTCCGAGCTACAAGGGGGGCACGAACGGCCTCTCTTTTGATGTTACACTGATATATTAAGAATTGTATGTACAGTTTGGGTTTTATGATGTCACCTGGAACCCAATGAAATTATAATTAATATATATATATATATATATAGTTTTCATTTTATAGAATTTTTTTTTTTTTATTATCTATGATGATGTGTTTAAAGCCATGGAGGAATGAAAACTTTGATTAGCTAAAAGCTAAATTGTTTCTGAAAAGACTCCTCAAAACAATATAGAATCATACAGAACACAAATAATAGGATATTAAACAGGTAAGATGATAAATATTAGGGAAAAGTATCCCTTCAAATAAAGACTGGTGTAAAATATAATAAAAATGAAAGTTGGTAATAACTAAGTTCCAGTACTTCACTTGTAAAGGGCATACAATTCCATAATGTATCCAAAGTGAAACACACGAATATAATAAGGCAAAACCTGTTATTTCAATTGACCTCTTTCATATCAACCTGTCAATGATCTCAGCTGAGAGCAAACTTTCTGGCCAACTATATATATATATATATATATATATATATATATATATATATATATATATATATATATATATCCGTATTAGTGTAGGCTTCATGGAAATGGTTATTTGTTTTAGAACATGGCCTGTAGGAAGGAGCAGGCATCACTCTTTGGAGAAACGCATATGATGTGACAGGGAATTTAGCCCAACTGCATTCAAAAATAATAATACCTTAACAGCCAGGAGCAGTTATGGAAATTGCCAAATGGGGGGAGACCAAATGCACGCTTCTTTTTCTTAGCCCAAAATACATATTATTCATACTCACCATCTGACATCAGTCAATTAACATGGCTCAAATACTTTATGTCACACAATACTGTTTGAACAAGTTTCTTTGCCTCACATTGTCATATAGTGTGAAGTTAAGTACAGGCTAATTACCAAGAACTAGCCTGTTTGACCCAGGCAGGGTCTGTATTAAGAAAACAAACAATGGCAAGATTAACATAAAGTTAAAAGCAGGGGTAGATTTTCTGCTCTTTAGGTAAGCCTTAAGATGGACTCAGTACGTGCTTTCATAAAAAATTGTTAGTAGGTGTTGTGGTGAGCTGTATTGTTTAGGCAAAATTCAATATTTTAATGCTTTGTTAAAAATAGTTTTCTGCTTAAAGAATTTACTCATGGATGAATATACCAAATGTAAAATTGTAAACTATCTCTCAATCCTATTAAGAAAAACAAACCTAATCTACCACTGTTTATTTTTATCACAATACCTACACATGCATATATGTGATGTCTGTTTTATCCCACTCAGAAAACTATCCCAAATGTTATAGATTTACAAACAACCAATGTTAGTCTTTTTGTCTGTCTATCTTTCCAAAACAAATCTAAAAATGCGTCAGCTATAAATTGATACAAAAAAGAGAAAGAGAGAGAGATGGAAGTCAAAATAATACACAGTATCTGCTGTTGCTGTTACAATCTTTATAAAAATTAGATGAAGCCTCAGAAGGTCAAAAGAATTTCTTTGATTGTAGCTCTAGTGCTGAAAAATAGATTTGTTATGGTCCTCAACCCAGTGAAAGAACTGCGTTCACCCTCGCTAGCATCTGCAGAAAGAATAATAGAAAAGACTCACTGTCATCCTCAATTCCAGTGATCTAAATGTACAAGAATTGATGGTGCCTTCCACCAAATGCTGTTATAGGGAACCTGGTTTGTTTATTTAATGAACACAGTGTCACAGAATATCTGCGTCCTGATGTCTGAAATGGTGGCAGGTGTTGGTGGTAGATTTCCTGAAATGTCGGCACAGAATTAACAAATTAAATTTACATAATATCCACAAAGACAAGAACCTCTTGTGAAATATTGCCTTTTTCTTCAAACATGCTGCTTGTGACTGGCACACAGATGTCTAGTTCTAGTCAGACAGGAAAAGAAGTGAAGTGACTGGTACTTGTATGGTAAAGAGAATGCTGAACTGTTCATTGTAAAAATATAAATGAACCATTTTTATTTATGTTCCTCAAATGTGATATGAAGTTAATAAACCTTAAAATATTTCAAAATTACAATGACTAATATAGAATAATTCTGAGTATAATTCCTTATTTATGATTAGATATTGTATATTTAAATTATAATATGATGTATTTCTGCCTCCATTCATGCAATACAGATTGCAAATAGGGGTTTTACCCAATATAACCAGATTTCAAAGGAAATGGAAACATTAAAGTCACTAACAATACAGCAAATAGAAAATACAACTTGTCCGTCCATTTTTATTCATGTTGTTAGCCGTTTCCGGTTGCAATTAAATGTGACAAAGTTAGCCACATTTTCTTTATAACTTGGCCCTTTTAATTGATATAACATCTTAATAGGGTTAATCCCTTTATTCTAAATTGGCTGCTCTTGTATTGTAAAATGTTTTAGGCTAATGGAATTTTTAGGTTTTGTGAAAAAGTTGAAGTCATGCATGCCACCAGGACAGATTAGTATCTAGACATAATTCTCTAGAACGCTTGGCTTGAGTGACTTATATGAATGCTGTTACTCAATAATGGAGTGGCCAGGGGGTTATTGAGCATTCAATTGTAAATATGGAAAACAAATACAAAATGAATCCATGCTCGTTCATCTTACTCCCTACAAGTATACATCACGTTGCATGAAGATCTTCTTTTACAGTATGTTTTACTTCTTCAAAAAGGAGACACTAATGACCCAAAATCAAAAGAAAGAAAAAGTTAATGAAAGGTAAAAACCAAAAGCCAAGGCAATAAAATATTGCAACAAAACTCTTCGGTGTAAAACAGATTTGTATTGAGGAAACATCTACATTGCAATGCTCAGGTACTGTATCTTAATCATTTCTGAATTTTTAAAATCTCATTTGCACTTTACAAATGAAGCTTGAAAACAATATGGATAAACAATGCTTCACTTTAGTGCTGGTATTGTATACAGTATCTGTTACAGGGATGTCAGAGAACCCTACTGTGTATATTTCAAATTATTAAATTGTATGAATGAGGATATGCCTGTGTAACAGGGCAAGGAGCCCTGTACATTTATATTGTTTCTTTATTTTTAGAACGGGGTCTACCCCTCTGCCCCTGTGCAGTTTATTGTTTTGCATTTGTTTTGTTTTAGTTGTTATTATTATTATTATTATTATTATTATTATTATTATTATTATTATTATTATTATTAATATTATTGTATTTGTTTGTGTTATGATTTATTTATTGTAGTTATGATGGCGAAACACTGTGTTATTGTTTTGTTTCAACAGGAGGCTGTGTGGTCCAGTGGTTAAAGAAAAGGGCTTGTAACCAGGAGGTCCCCGGTTCAAATCCCACCTCAGCCACTGACTCATTGTGTGACCCTGAGCAAGTCACTTAACCTCCTTGTGCTCCGTCTTTCGGGTGAGACGTAGTTGTAAGTGACTCTGCAGCTGATGTATAGTTCACACACCCTAGTCTCTGTAAGTCGCCTTGGATAAAGGCGTCTGCTAAATAAACAAATAAATAATAACGTGTTCTGGCAGAGGCGAGGTTGGTCACTCATCCTCTGCCAGGAGTAATTAAAAACCTTGTGCAGAAGGTGGCCATCTTCCGAATTAATTGGCTCCGGGTGGGGTGTTCAAGAGGAGGAATGAGAGAGGAGAGTAGAAATAAAAGAAATCTGTGTCAGTGAAGGCTACTGCCCAGCCTGACCGATCTACGTCTTTTGGGTTGGAGATTTTGTTTTGTTTAACTGTTTTATTTTCGCTGTGTGAGCAAGTGTGTATTTTTTGTTAAAACTTTTATTTTATTTTTGTTGTTTAAATAAACGGCACAAATGCTTTTGCACCAGTAGTACTGCCTGTGTTTTTCTTTCCTGCTTCTGGCCTGACGCCACCACTCGCCATCCTGTCACAGCCCGTCTTAACAGCGTAAAGTTAGATTATGCATGTTATAATCTAATATAATGTTATTTATTGAGTTTGAAAGAGAGTGAAATGCAAAAAAGATTTTCTTTTGCTTCTTACATCATATTAATTTGCAACCTTTCTACTGACATGAGCTGTACTTTTGGAAGGTTAAAGATTTTTTAAAATTATTTTTTTTAATATGCTGTGGAGGCAATTAGAGATTTAAGTTTTTCAAATGTCTTTCTTTTTTTTGACTAAGCTCCTTTGTGGCTGTACTGACTATACTAAAAAAGCTGGGAACCTGCACAGGGTGATCCGGGACTTAACCCCTATTTCCAGCTGATGCAGTTATAATGTAAAATCAGTTCATCTAATTAATTTAAAGGGGAAGTCTCCCAGATTCTACAAAGTTTCAGTTTGTGTAAATGTACAGTACAGTCTCCATTCTTGCTGGAAAATTTGTAGTGTGAAGAGATCACCTCTAAATATACACATAAAATAATCTGTACACCAAACCAGGACTACCACCGGCCATAATCAAGAGAGTGATATTAAACTAAACTAAGTCTGCTTTATTCTTTCGCTCGGCAGCATCATTTTGAATAAAGTTTTGCACAGCATGCTGGGTACCTGCAAAATGGCGTGTTGGTAGCTATAATGAGAAAAGGCAGATATTTTTGTACCTGCAGCATGGCGTGCCGGTAGCTATAATGAGTAAAGGCAGATTTTTTTGTACCTGTAGCATGGCGTGCCGGTAGCTATAATGAGAAAAGGCAGATATTTTTGTACCTGCAGCATGGCGTGTCGGTAGCTATAATGAGAAAAGGCAGATATTTTTGTACCTGCAGCATGGCGTGTCGGTAGCTATAATGAGAAAAGGCAGATATTTTTGTACCTGCAGCATGGCGTGTCGGTAGCTATAATGAGTAAAGACAGATATTTTCGTACCTGCAGCATGCTGTCACGTGACCCTACAAACCCTTCTTCCCTTGTACAAGGTGCAAGCTCCTTTTTTATGTGCATGGCTCTTTGATAGAACCAGCTTAGTGTCTTTGAGGTTTTCCCACTGATGATGGAAATGAGAATGTAAAGATGGGAGCCCAGCTAACAAGGTTTAAGTTTTTTTGCAGGTATCAGGCTTTTAAACACTGTCACCCACACCTGTGATGTGCAGAAATAGATAAAGGATCCTGTAGTGGCTTTGACACTCACTGAGAGTAGAAGCAGGACGATCTTTGGGATAGAAATTGAACATTTGTGAAACTGCAGCAGTGTTAATATATTGTAATACCTGTACTGTGTTTTAGAGAATATAAAGCCAGCAGAAAAATTATTGCAGAAAAGGTAGAGCAGGCATTGACCTAATGTTAGAAAAAAAAGCATGTCTGTGTGCCAGTGCTTATTGGTTCTTGGAAACTGACCAGTGACACCTGTGAAATTAACTAAGTTTGTCCTTATCTAAGAGCTGCCAGGGCGGAAGCCTGTCTTAACCTTGAGGAGAAAAGCAGAAGCGAGCATTTCATTTAATTTAAATTAGCAAAGTGTTCACAGTGAAAGTTCTTATCAGTTCTTATCACACCTTATAAGTTTGTCTCCCATTCAAAGCCCTTGGCCATGTATAAATTGTTATATTTTACTAACAAGAAGTACTGCATGAACAAGGCTATAGTGGACATTAGCAGATATCTTGGCATCCAAAAGCAGGATTTGCTGGTCAGGTGGTCTCGGATCCAAGGTCTCTCTACAATGTATAATTCTTATATTAACTAACAAGAAGTACCTCATGGTACTAGGAAATAGAGAAAATTATCTTACTTTCATTACCTTATTGTATTATAAAATTAATGAGAACTTGGCAGTATTATTATTTTATTATTATTATGTATTTCTTAGCAGACACCCTTACCCAGGGCGACTTACAGTTGTATACAAAAAATACATAAAGAATTACAGTACAATTAAGAGCAAGATACAAAAATACTACAGATAAGTACAAGTTAAAGATCATTAAAGGCAAAGTGCTATTAGACCAGAAAGGGAGAGTTGAGTTCTACAGGTGCTGTCTGAAGAGCTATGTCTTGAGGAGGTGCCAGAAGGTGGTCAGGGACTGGGCAGTCCTGACATCCGTAGGAAGGTCGTTCCACCACTGCGGTACAAGGGTGGAGAAGGAGCGGGCTCTGGAGGCAGGGGAGTGTAGAGGAGGTACAGCCAGTCTTCTAGTGCAGGCGGAGCGGAGAGGTCGGGTGGCGGATGCAGGGAGGCCGGCCAGGACAGATTTGCAGTAGTCTAGGCGGGAGAGTACCAGGGCCTGGACGAGGAGTTGCGTGGAGTAGTTGGTGAGGAAGGGTCAAATTCTTCGTATGTTGCTCATGAAGAATCGGCAGGTGCGTGCTAGAGTGGAAATGTGCTGGGAGTAGGAGAGGCAGGGGTCCAGGGTTACTCCGAGGTTCTTGGCTGAGGAGGAGGGAGAGAGCATGGTGGATTCCAGAGGAATGGAGATAGAGATCAGAGGAGGGGGAAGATGAGGAGGGAAGAAAAATAGGTCAGATTTCGAGAGGCTGAGTTTGAGGCGATGCAAGTGCATCCAGGAGGAGATAGCAGACAGACAGGTAGAGATACAGGAGGGGATGGTGGGGTCAGATGGGGGAAGGAGAGGAAGATCTGAGCATCATCAGCATAGAAATGGTATGAGAAACCATAGGATGCAATGAGGGGGCCCAGGGAGCGGGTGTAGAGAGAGAACAGGATAGGACCCAAGACTGATCCTTGGGGGACTCCTGTTGTCAGAGGGTGAGGTGTGGAGGTTGAGCCGCACCAGGTTACCTGGTAGGTGCGGTCAGAGAGGTAGGAGGAGAACCAGGCCAGAGCAGTGCCAGAGATTCCCAGGTCAGCGAGAGAGGATAGGAGAATAGAATGATTGACAGCAGAGAGATTGAGGAGAATTAGGACAGAGGAGAGAGAGGCAGCACGGGCAGTTTAGCGAGTTAGTGACAGACAGGAGATCAGTTTCAGTGGAGTGAGCAGAGCGGAAACCAGATTGGAGAGGGTCGAGCAGAGAGTGGTTAGACAGGAAAGCAGAGAGCTGGCGGTGTACTGTCCACTCAAGGGATTTAGAGAGGAAGCGTAAGAGGGAGACAGGATGGTAGTTATGGAGAGAAGTGGGGTAGAGGGTAGGTTTTTTGAGGAAGGGGTTGATAGAGGCTTGTTTGAAGGCAGAGGAAAAGAGGCCAGAGAGGAGAGAGGTGTTGAGAAGGGAGGAGATGAAGGGGAATAGAGCAAGAGCAGCAGCTTGAAAGAGGTCAGTGGGGAGGGGGTCCAGGGTGCACGTGGTGGGTTTGTGGCCCTGGAGGAGGGAGGAGAGGTCAGAGTCTGGGAGGGGAGAGAAGGAGGAGAAGGAGGGTGAGTTAGTAGGGGAGACAGAGGGTGTTGTGTTGGGGCAGGAGGGAGAGATGTTAAAGAGTTTGCAGAAATTAGAGATTTTAGGGGAGAAGAAAAAGGGAAAGTCATCATAGGAGATAGAGGAGGGGGGAGGAGGGGGGGAGGGTTGAGGAGGGAGGAGAAGGTAGAGAATAGTTTCCGGGGGTTGTTAGTGGAGGATTGGATAATAGATTGGAAATAGGAGCGTTTAGCAGAGGAGAGAGTAGCGGAGAAGGAGGAGAGGAGGGAGCGGTAGAGGTCTATGGCAGCAGGGAGTTTGGTTCTCTTCCATTTCTTTTCAGAGAGTTCTTGCTGAGCGGAGTACAGAGGAGAGCCAGGGTTGTGGAGGGGAGGTGAGGGGCGGGCAGGTCAGGCAGTGAGGGGACAGAGGGAGTCGAGGGAGGAGGTGAGGGAGAAGAAGAGGGTTGAGTTAGCAGAGTCTACAGAGAGTTGGGAGAAGGAGTCGATAGGAGGGAGGTGAGAGAGAGCGGTGGAGGCAAGGACAGGGGAGAGAGAGCGGAGGTTACGGCAGAAGGTGACAGTGGGGGTATGTGGAGTAGGCAGAGAGGGGAGAGACAGACATATATATAAGAAGTACATGGAATCTGACAACTTGCTTTTACTTTTGTGATTGATCTTATAAAGTTCCAATGAGATCTTATAAAACCCCTTTAAATGGAACACTGCTTTTCTTCCAAGGGCTTGTTTCTATATACCAATACAATGATGTATCAGGTTAGTACGATGTCAGGCGCAGAATATACTGATCAAGTAGCTTTCTATGTGACATTCTCACACTACTTGATCGTATTACCTGTCGTATTCCACTAACACCTACTTACCTGCCCTAAAATCACAGTAATTTCCCTCATTGATACTGCTACAGAAGGGAACGGTTATGTATAACTTATGAGACATAATAAAAGTATTAAGTTGAATTTCCTGAAATGCTGCGTGTCTGTGTGTTTGTGATCTCTCATCGAAACCTGCAGCCGAACCTTCCGCTGATGGACGACCACAAAGGACCCCTCGCAGCGACCTCCAAGCAGTGATCACACTGCCCTATAAGTACGACAGGTAAACCACAGTCATTTCCCTCACTGCAACCTAGCTAATCTATTTAAAACATAGGCTGAAACAATTACAGTGACAGAGGGCATCAGAAGATGTGTCCACAACATCTTTGAATGGTTCCTGATCAAGAAATCATAGCGAAGTACCACTTAAGAGGTAGGATATGTGACAGATGTACCCAACATTCCAATGACCCTCTCTTCTTCTGCTGTACCAGGGTGGGGGGCCGCCACCTGTTTTGTCACACTCACTTCTCCACACCCAGTGTTTTTTTGTTTGTTTGTTTTTATGGGTAAAGCTGCTATAGCTTTTACATTTTTTTTTAGCTTGCTCCCATATTATGGACTGCTAGCATCACTTATTTTATTTGTAATTTCAGTCCTTTTCATCCTCTTTGAGGAAAAAGTTACATGGATGCTAATTTTACAAAATAACATTTCCTTATAAAAATATATATTTTAGCAGTATCTGTAAGCTGTAGCTCTGCTAGTATAATGCTTTCTTTTTGTTGCTGTTTCGGCAGATGTCACTACTGATTTTCCTATTCAGTTTGTCTCCTAGCACAACCCACAATTTCCCTTAATAATTAGGCTCAGTATATTTAGTTTTTTAAATTAATCGCATGTGTTCTAACACAGTGGTGCGCAAACTTTTTATACGCCACCCCCCTCTTTTAGCACACAACTTGGCGATTTAACATTTACCTAACAGATACATCTGAAAAACATTATCGTTCAGCAATTGAATCTGAAAAAATACATATGGGTTTTCACAAAAAAATATTTATTTTGCTAGCTAAATCTGAAGCTAACATGCAAGCCTGCGCCCATTGACATGTTTGATTTGGCATTGTATGCTGCAGAGTTGCCGTTACACTCTGACTTTTAAGAATGTGTTTGTTATATATTTTGCTAAATCTGGACTTTTTTTAAGGTTAAATCTAGGGAAAAATAAGCGATTTACATTAAATCTGGTAAAAAAAACAGCTGTTAAAACAATAGTGCTTTTTTTACACTTGTCGCCCCATACATGGGAGCCATCATTTCATCTCTTTTCATCACTGCAGTTTCTCTCACACTCGCCACATAATTTCTCTGGTTGTACAAATCCTAGAGTGATTGTCAACGGCTCATTTGAAAGGTAAGAGCTTGGACTAATTAGCTGTCATCTGTATTTATTTAAAATGTTCTAACAGACTGATTTAAAAAAAAAAAAAAAAAAAGTTAAATTAGACTTATAAGGGGACTCCCGAGTGGCGCATCCAGTAAAGGCACTCCACGTGGAATGGAGGATGCGCTCTATAGCCTGGCTATTCCACTGCCAGCCGTGGATGGGAGTTCCCAGGGGGCGGCGCACAATTGGCCGAGCGCCACCCTGCCTGCAGACCTTCCTCCAAGCTGCCCAGAGCTGCGTGGTCATCCGACACTGTAGCTCTGAGGTAGCTGCATGGCGAGCCTGCAGAGTGAAAAAAAGCGGACGGCTGACATCACACGTTTCCGACGACGTGTGTGTTCATCTTGGTGAGCCAGGCTTTAAATTGGGTATTTCAAACTGGGGAGAAAATGGGGTAAAAAAATAAAAATAAAATAATTGGGGATTCCAAATTTTAAAAAAATAAATAATTGACTTATAAATTACTCTTTATAATGTTTAGTGCAGTTCCAAATATGGAAATTACATAGGAATATATACAGTTTGAATTTTATTATATTAGAGTAGCTGTTATTTACTTCATGCTAATATTGGACTCGGCTTTAGCCAAGATAAAATGAGATAATTGTGGTGAGAACAAACCAAGACATAGCTTCGCTCTAATATACAAGCCTTCAATGCCTTTCCTGCAGGTAATGTGGATTTCCTATTGGCACAGTGTAGATGGCTGAAGTGTAATGCTGGCTCCAGGAATCAGCCTCTTTGTGGCCTACCTGGCACATAGCACACACAATGCCAGCGCTGCTGGCTCCAGGGATAAACTAAAGTGCGGCCTCCCTGCCGCTTCAGCATGGCAACCGTCTGGAATGGGCTGGGTGGGGCACTTCACAGGGGTCATCAGATGGGCACCTCTCATCGTCTGTGTTTCATTGACTAGCTCACGACACCTCAGAAAGGCTCGACAGTGATGCTGACATTCCAGAAAGTAATGATTAGAGGAGAAACCTCAAAATGGAGCGAGGTAACCAGTGAAGTACCACAGGGATCAATCAGTATTTGGTCCTCTGCTCTTCCTAATCTACATTAATGACTTAGATTCCGGTATTGTAAGCAAACTTGTTAAATTTGCAGACGACACAAAAATAGGAGGAGTGGCAAACACCGTTGCAGCAGCAATGGTCATTCAAAATGATCTAGACAGCATTCAAAACTGGGCAGACACCTGGCAAATTACATTTAATATAGAAAAGTGTAAGGTACTGCACGCAGGCAATATAAATGTGCATTATAAATACCAAATGGGAGATAATGAAATTGAAAAAGGAATCTATGAAAAAGATCTAGAAGTTTATGTTGACTGAGAAATGTCTTCATCTAGACAATGTGGGGAACCTATAAAAAAGGCCAACAAAATGCTCGGATATATAATAAAAAGTTTTTAATTTAGATCAAGGGAAGTAATGTTAAAACTTTACAATGCATTATTAAGACCTCATCTAGAATATTGTGTTCAGTTCTGGTCACCTCGCTATAAAAAGGATATTGCTGCTGTAGAAAGAGTGCAAAGAAGAGTGACCAGAATTATCACAGGTTTAAAAAGCATGTCATATTGGCAGGCAGGCAGGCTAAAGTAACTGAATCTATTCAGTCTTGAACAAAGGAGACTATGCGGTGATCTGATTCAAGCCTTGAAAATTCTAAAAGGTATTGACAATGTCGACACGGGGCTTTTTCGTCCTGAAAAAGAAAAAAAGAAGGAGATTAGATAAAGGGGCATTCAGAACAGAAAATAGGAGGCACTTTTTTAAACAGAGAATTGTGGGAGTCTGGGACCAACTCCCCAGTAATGTTGTTGAAGCTGACACCCTGGGATCCTTCAAGAAGCTGCTTGATGAGATTCTTGGATCAATAAGCTACTAAAAACCAAATGACCAAGATGGGCTGAATGGCCTCCTCTAGTTTGTAACCGTTCTTATGAATACAGTGGTAGGCAAGAGCAATGGTAGCGAGTGGAGAGTGCAAAGCAGAGGGTAGCATGAGAGTAGCGGGGTTGGGAAAATACCAGACGGGCAGCAGAATTTTGAATAAGTTGAAGAGGGTGAATAGCCGAAGCAGGGAGACCAGCGAGGAGAGAGTTACAATAATCCAATCTAGAAAGAACAAAAGCTTGGACCAGGAGTTGAGTGGAATAAGTAGATAAACAACGGTGGATTCTATTGATGCTGCTACGTGCATGTTAGTGAGGAGATGTGTTGAGAATAGGAGCGGGAGGGGTCCAAAATAACATCGAGGTTTCTTGCAAAAGGAGAAGGAGAAAAATTGATAGGGAGACTGAGATAGAGAGATCAGAGGGAAGAAACATAGAAGAAAAGTGAAGGACAAATTTAGAAAGGTTGAGTTTGAGGTGATATGTCCAAGATGAGATTCCTGAGAGACCATCTGCGGGAGGAGATATGGGAGTCAAAGGAAGGAAGAGAGAGAAAGATCTGAGTATCATCAGCATATAGGTGATATGAGAAGCCAAAAGAGGAGATAAGAGTACCTAGTGAGCAGGTATAGAGTGAGAATAGAAGGGTGTGACAGGATGACAGAGGTTGAGACTCAGAGACAGTGTGAAATTTAAAAAATAAAGCCCTTTAATACACAAAAATACAAAATAAACCGGCAAGAGGGCCAAAAATAAAGGTTTTAAACACAAATAATAGACAATAAGCACAAAACAAAACTTACAAAAATACGGCTTCCAGGCTGGGCATTGCCTTCACTGGTTTACCAAAAACGAACAAAAACAGCACACACAGAAAAACACTCTTGCTTCTTCTCCTTCTAGAACTCTCCTCCACTGGGACGCTGAGACCTCCTTTTTTGCCAGGTGGCTGGGTGATCATTGAATAATTAATTAATTGATTGCTCCCACCTGACGCAATCAACCTGGGTAAGGAGGAGAATTTAACTCCATCCCTGCCAGTATTTACAAGGGCAGAGCCCTGCTCTGCCACAAAGGGGTCCTAAGACAGATCTTTGTGGTACACCTGTAGAGAGAGCCACGTCAAGAAACCTGAAAGGAACGGTTAGAAAGACAGGAGGAAAACCAGGCAAAAGCAGTGCCTGAGATTCCTAGATCAGAGAGAGGGGAAAGGAGAAATGCATGATTGACAGTGTCAAAGGTAGAGGAGAGGTCAAGGAGAATTAGAATGGATAATTAAAATCTTATTGACCACAAGATTCTTAGAATCTTAGGTGCTCTCTTGTAAACTCGGTATGGTTCATCATGGGGCCCAGGCGATAATGAAGCCCTTGTTTTCTTCATGGCTTGCTCCACTTCCTTCCACAGAAGCAGATTCCTCCATTTGGTATTCTGGTGGATTAATAGGTGGAATATGAGAGGGGAGTTGGTATAGCCCCCCCCCCCTCCCCTTTGATCAGTGTATGTCTCTTCAAGATATCTCTCAAATTCAGGCTTAGTTATTACCATTCTTTTTGCTTTGCTTTGCGCAACTTAGCAAGCTTCTGTTTTAGATCATTTTTCAGAAGACTGAGGACCTCCTGACTTTCTTCAGAGCTTTTCCGCTGCTTCCTCAGTTGCCTCCTTTCTCTAACCAGATATTCAATATCCAGCTGCCTTCTAGACTTTCCTGGAATCTTAGTTGTTCATTGCTTTCTATCTTCTACTCCAAACCTCTCACTCCCATATGCATTGATGGTCTCCTGGAATTTATCCAGCTTCCTTTCTACTGTTCTGCTTAACTTCTCCATCAAAAAGCAGATGTCCTTGTCAACCATGTGCCAAGCCATTTTCTCTTGGCCACTTAATTCATGGTTTGCGCCCATTAAGGTTAATTTCTCTTCAAGACTGGTTCACAGGAGCATTGATTTCTTTACTAGCTGTACTCCTATTGGAACTACTGTCATCTATAACAGGAATACTGATATCCTGCAAACAGTGTGCCTCCTATTGCTGGATTTCACTTAGGGAAGCCAGTCTAACGTGACTGGCTTTGTAACAAGTACCGATCAATGCGAGGCCACTGCCCCTTCCCCCTCAAGCATCTCTTTCTCCATTGATGATTCTTCAGACCCCTGATCATTGTCACCTTGGTCCAGCCACAGGTACAAACCTGGAATGCCACATCTTGTCCCAGAGCTCTAACTGCAGATCTTGAGCTTTGTTATCCAAACTTGAGTCATCTTCCATTCCCTGCTCTCGCTGAGTGGGGGTATTTTCCTTCTACATATACAGTATAGAGTAGATAGAAAATGGAGTGTTAGGTCATTTAAACCTGTAATTTCTGTCTTGTATATGACTAATGATTGTACAAACGTGATTTCCAAAACCATTCAAATTACATGGTTTCCTTGTGTTGCATAGTTCATGTATTTTGAGACACATGACATGTAGAACTAGGGTAGTATTTGCTAGCCTACCTGTCGTATTGAAACATGACACCTTTTACGGCTGGAATATAAATATAGGTGATAACTGATCAAAATAGCAGGTGATAACTAGTCGAAAGACCTATCATATTTGAACTGACGATCTTGCAATACAGAAATGAGCTCCAGGTTTTTATACCATTTTTTTATTGAAACATTTATGTTTAGATGAGGTAATTAAGAACGACACAGTTTAGTTTAGTGATTTAAAAAGAAAAAGAAAAGCCAGCAAAGCAGTACTTTTTGATGTGGGACAATCAACACTGCAATAAGGTAATGTTTAGCTAGATCACTGCCCTATAAAAACAAAAGTTAGCATCGGTTCCTTTTTGTAACTTTTTATAAAGTCTCAAAGTCAATCATTTAAAACTAATTTGATTTGTCCCCTTAAAACATTGTATATGCAGCATCAGATATACCGGTAATAGTATTTTGAGATTTAAAAACATGATGGATGTGATCCTAACAGCCACAACCCAATCAAACACACCTGGTCCCCCCGACCCACCTGTTGTAAAAGCACATCCTCTGGTTTTGACATTGTCATCTCGCTACAGTACAAACTGTTCGTAGTATTCAGAATAACTACAACCATACAGTACTTTTAAAAATGAATTAATTTTATTATTAGTTGAATGTGACATTTGAGAATTTACAGTAAGACAATTTAAACAGGGGTCCTATTTAGTAATTTAAAGGATGGTGGTATTTATATCTGCCCTCATTTAGATCGTAACTAGACAACCACATGTACAACACTCCTTTTGTTCACTTGAAAGGTTTGTATAGGATCTTTTTTCCCTGCTTCCCTCCGATCACCATTAAAGTCTTCAAATGTGAAATAAAAAATGTTCAGAAGGATTTTGTGCTTGCATTGAAAATCATATGTGGATTTAAAATGTCTTCTTCCTGAAAATTAATATGAAAAAAGTCAGTTAACCCATTATGTTGGGGTCAGAAAAATCAATTTAACATGCTTTTCCCTAAACCTCAAACATGCTTTGCGAATTCATGGCTATTGCCCCTTCATAGCAACTGAGAGATACAGAACACCTTATAAGAACATTTACATTTTTCCTATGTAAAACAGAATGGTAATAATGGTAAATGCACACAGCAAACACAAAAATCTCATCTGAGCAGAATGCTACTTAATATTTTATAAAATAAATAAACAAACTACAAATTGACGATGCCCAATGGGAGTTAAGTAAGATGAGTAGTTAAGTAAGCTCTCAATAATACATTTTATGTATAGCAAATTTGAATATTTAAAGTTAAACCAGTGATCGATGCATTCCCTGAACACATGCATCATTTTGAAAATGTTTCTATTCCAACATCAAGATCAGTCTGCTTTTAAACATTTGTTCCTTAGAGGGACCTGATTTGTCTTTTTTTGTTAATCGACACATGTACAGGTAAGAAAACGCTGGCAGTGTTTAAGATGCTGCCTAAATCAAGCTACAAAAATGAGAGAAACACATTTCTCTGCATGGCAGGAATCAAAGAAATATAAAGTGAAATCACCTGCAGGTTTATTTAGGATGATGGCTCATTAGTTAGAAAAAAAACCTATGCTAAGTTCCAATCTCTTCAAATAAAGTAATGAATGAGACATTGGCGATGCCAGATAACTTCCCTGTTCTGCAAGGTAAAGGACTTGTTTGTAAGAATGTCTGGCAATTAAAAATAATTGGGAAGCAGGTTTGCCTCTAAATCTTCCAAGAGTGCCAGTTATGATCTAATGATGCTTCATTAGGCATGCTGAAAGCTGAGAGTTCTG
Source organism: Acipenser oxyrinchus oxyrinchus (assembly GCA_030684275.1). Taxonomy (NCBI): domain Eukaryota; kingdom Metazoa; phylum Chordata; class Actinopteri; order Acipenseriformes; family Acipenseridae; genus Acipenser; species Acipenser oxyrinchus. The sequence goes on along the minus strand of CM060253.1, from coordinate 26,837,552 downwards.
TATGACAACGGCAATTAGGGAGGATTGGAAAAAAAATCATTAAAAATACCCTGGCTAAGATTAGCTTTTCACTTAATGGCCACTTCATTAGCTAATTGATTTCTTATTACTTACAGGCAGAAAAGCCTGTTTAGGCCTCTATACAGCTAATTAACAGCATTTACACCATTAGTCGATTGCTCCATTTTCAGCAAAACAACTTTGGAATCAAACATAGCTGTGAGGCTTTGGGGCATTTGCTTTACTGTGTTATTTTTTCTAATTTTAGCTTAATTTTTGTATAATTTATTGGTTTGGAAAAACATTTAGAATCATTACACTAATTTTCTGTGCTTTAGTTGGCATGTCAAAACACAATTTCCTATTTCAGAAGGCTATTACATTAGGAGCGCCATGGTCATAATAGGTACTATATCCTTACATTCAGGCACAATAACTATGTGTGCAATATCAAAACAATAGTTGCTATTGGCCAGATCTGTCCATTGTGGCAATTTAAGTGTCGTAAAACACATGTCAAACTCATAGAAAAAGTAATTAGGAAAAGATTACCTAAAGTCTATTTTGCCCTGTGTGAAGTTCAATATATTGTAATGACCCGGGCAATGGCATCGTTGCAGGACTCTTTGTCTGTCTCGTTTGTTTGTCTTGTTCCATCTGTTACATGTATTGTGAGGGAACGGGTCATGCCATTAGAGCAGGAAAGGGGAGAGGGAGTGTGTGGGTGTGTGTGCAACCGAGGCTATATAGGAGGGGCATGCCCCTGCAGGAAGAGACCGTGCAAAGACTTGAACCTGAGGGGATGGTGAGAGACAGTGACAGGCTGAAAGAAGTGGCCTATGCTGTGAACCGAGTTGGGAGGATCCTAAGGTGAGTCTGAAGAGTGGGAACGAGAGCGTGAGAGTTGAGTGATAGGGTAAGGAAGGGTTTTGAGAGAGTGAAATAGCTAGATTAGATTCCTTTTACTTTTATTTTTATTTTGGCGTGAATCCCAGCACGAACAGTGATTCGTTGTTTTTATTGGTTTCAACCAGAATAATAAACCAGTATTATTTGTAATCCCACCTTGTCTCCAGAGTCCTGCTTCATTCAAACCTAAGGAACACTACAATATTCATGTTTGTTTCATCCAAAAGTATTTTACATTAATTTACATCCAATTAGAGCTTACCAGTTGTGTCAAGTGCACCAAAGTGTTTGTTTTTGAGTGCTGCACCACAACACTGCTTGTCATATCCAAAATGGATAGGCAGATATTTCAATATCAAGGCAGGATGGGCTCTAGTCACAAAACATTAACAAATGTTTGAAGGACTGTTTTTTGCAGTGTTTATAAACAGTATCTTCTGCTTTGTTAAACATAATACACTTTTAGCCTTCTCTTAAATAGTTTGTGAACTGCAAAAACGCTCTTAACAAAATATTCCTAAAAGTCCTTAAAGTGGACCTCTTGTGCTTAGTTCTATGCTGTTGCATCTAGACTATACCACCATATACAACCTGTACATTTTAGACCACACCAGAAAAAAAGAGAAACAGGATAATTCCCTTAGAGGCCTGTGGAACGGCAATGCCCTTGTATATTATACTGTACAACTGGGTGCTTCAAGGGATAGTGTGTTTAAGGCTGTCTTCTTTTTTTTAGTGTTAGTTTAATTTCGGATGATACTTTTGTGCATTTTGTTTAGCAACCAAGCCAGTTATTGGTGTTATTCTGTTTTTCCTGGGTAATAAGGATGTCTGAATGAAACACCACTCATTTGTAACATCATTATATATTTCAATTCTTATCAAAAGTCTTAGCTGATTTCGTCCTGATCAGCTCAGCACCTCCTCAGTCCCACCTTGTATCAAGCTTATCCAGGGGGAAGGTGGCCATTTATCTGTCTACTTGGTTTGCATGCTGTTATTTAAAGATATCTATAATATCAGTATCTGTATATATTTTGGTTATTACCTGTATTTTATTTTTATTTAGTCTATATTAATGATTATACCAGTGGGGAGGTGGCATTGTGGATTGTGCTCCAAAAGAAGAAGCCATTAACTTGAAGACTCTTCAGCAACTTTTCAACATCACACACGGTCACCACCAACACAGCTTAAGTTCTGTTTTTCTACTCACCTAAATAAAATGTGTGCTACTCAAGTAATAAAAGTCAACAATATCCTATACTACAAACTGTAAAAGCAGCCAATAAGATGCTGGCTGAATGAGTCATTCTATTTTGTATATTGTACCTGAATACATGTTAAAAGGTTATGCAGTTAAGCAGTGTTTTAAAAAAAAAATGCCTGCAGTCTGTTTTGAAGCAGCAAGAAAACAATTGCACAGCAATTTGAAACAAACAATATACAAAACAATATATATTATTCCTTCATAAAGTTTTTGGGTGCTGCGGAGATAGGTGTCCAGGGATTATATTTAGCATAGAAATACTGTCCATCTGTTTTCATTTATGGATCTTGTTGAACAACAAAGTTTATCTTTATATACATTCTGAGTCATTTACATTGTGTATCATATTTATTTGGCAGGCGCCTTTATCCAAGGTACATAGAATAAATACAGATATGTAATATATGCATTATACAATGTGAAAGTGGTATCTCTCTGCCATTCACTTTTATCAGGATTCAAAAATCCTGTTATCCTTTAAGAACACGGCACAGTTTGAATAAACAAACACCACAAAGGGTCCACAGCAATATCAACCTGTGCAAGCTGAATGACTGAACCCAGGACCTTACAGTATTACTCTAATATAATAGATATAACTATACATACAGTGTACTTGAACAATGTTGTCACAGATCTTTCCCATTGGACAACTACTAGTTAGTGATCATCTAATTATAAAACGTTAGGTTACTTACCATAACCCTGTTTCCCTGACAGAGAAGACGACCACCAACATACTTATGGGATATGCCTGCCTTAGGTAGGTATTCACTGAGCTCTTTATATCAGAGCTGCCGATAGGCCCCTTCCTGGGGTGACATCCTCAGTCCCGCCTACCGAGAGATTAAACAGTCAACCCATGGAAGCCACTTTCTCTTTTGCATCGAACCAGTGAGGGCGACCGATGCAACCTTGCTGGTTGGTGGTTGTCTTCTCTTTCAGGAACCAGGGTTACGGTAAGTAACCTAACGTTCCCTTTCAATTCGAAGACGCCCACCAACATAAGTATGGGAAGGTATACCAGAGCAGTCACAAGGGAGAAGGAACGGCAGCAGATGAGGGACGCATCAGAACCGCATAACCCAAGGGTTAACAGTGCAAGTGTGCAACCTCAAGGACCTTTGTGATTAATGAAGGCAGGGAAGGATCTACCATTTTAAGGCGGTAGATCCTGGAGAATGTATGCGGCGTAGCCCAGCTAGCCACAGTACAAATCTCAGTCAATGAAGCTCCTCTAAAGAGGGTCCATGACGTAGCCACACCTGGTAGAGTGCATGGCCACCCTCCCAGGTGGGGATAAGCCGGAATTAGTATATGCAGTCGAGACTGTGTCCAAAATCCAATGGGACAGTGGCTGCTTAAAGAAGGCTTGACCTCGGGTCCTTTCACAATGACAGACCAGGAGCTGGTCAGACTTACGCAGCGCTTTCGTCCTATTTACATAATCTCTCAATGCCCTAACAGGGCAGAGGGAATTCAATCTCCGTTCTGTCTCCTCCGCAAAAGGAGGGGGATGGAAAGCCTCTAGTTCCACTGATTGATTCAAGAGAAAAGCCCGAATCACCATAGGGAGCAAAGCGGGGTTCGTGCGCAACAATACCCTGATTCCATTGTCCCAAACATGCATACAGGAACTGTGCACTGACAGAGCCTGTAGCTCAAACGGGGCCTTAGTGACAGCCTCCAGTACTACATCTAGACTCCATTCGGGGAGGACATCCTTCTTAGGAGGACGTAACCGCCGAGCACCCTTCAGAAAACGGGTTGCTAGTATATGAGCGCCTGGGACACTGAGTCAGTGGAGACATGACATGCAGATATGGCTGTTAGGTACATTTTCAATGTAGAGGCGGATTGACCCGCCTCTAACAGATCTTGCAGACCTACAAAATAGTTGCTATAGGGCAATAATTGGGGTCATGACCTCTGATCGGGTCGCTGGACATCCCTGCACATAAATGCGCAGGATCTGAGAGCGGTCCACCTCACGCTTCAACATTTTCATTTTTTTTTTAAACTGCACTAGTTAAAATTCTAAGTAAAATTCTAGCTAAAATTCACAGCACAACACAGGCAAAGCGGGGTTGAGCGACAGGGTCAAACACACAGGTGGAGGGAGACGCAACAACAACAGTACACAATAGTATTTATTTATTTATATTTCACCCAACTGCGTGCACGGCAGCCAGCGGAATCACTCAACGGCGGGGCAAAGCCAAACCCTGGTGGAGGAACTGTGTTTTCCCCAAGAGCGTAGGCTGAAAAGACAACACACATGCACATCATTGAGGGTGAGACCCAGCCTCAACAGATGCTTCGTCACAATCGCTGTATGGGCCACTGCTCCTTCCTGCGACTGGGACAGATCGACCAGTCATCCAGGTAGTTCATCACCCTGATCCCTTGCAGCCGCACGGGAGCTTGGATGACATCCATTCCTGTGCGCTGGACTAATAGGGACGTGGAATATGCGTCCTTTCGGGCCACTGTGATAAACCATTCGCCCGGCCAGACAGACTGGCGAGCACGGTGGACGTCAGCGTCTCGTTCTCTCCCGTACCAGAGTACAGGAGAGGAGCATTGAGGCTACCTGCCTAGATTCCTTGCATTCTTGGTGAGAGAGCTGAAGCAATTCCTCTAACGCTGGTCCAAAGGAATGGTCAGGGGAGGTAGGGGTTGCTTCTGAAGGAAGGACCCACCTTTCCATGAGGCCGCAATCGAAATCACATCATGGTCCTCCTCAGCAATGCTGACATCCGGTTCTGTAACATCTGGGGTGACCACCGGTGCTATGTGCACCAGGTTACTAGACACATTGCATACTGAGCACTGTGTGCACCGAGTGCACCGAACACCATGCACACCGGGTACCATGCGCACTGAGTATCGTTTGCACTGAGTGCCCCGAGTACCGTGAGCAACGAGTGCACTGAGCACTGAGGGCCCCGAAGCACCGGGGGGCAGCTAATGCAGCGGTGCCTACCCTGACAGCATGTAGTCACACACCTGGGAGACACACAGGCTAAAGTTGTGGCGGGGGAGAACACCCCTTTTTCTTTTTTTTTTAAGGCCCGACATATCAGGGTGGGTGGGCCGAGGCAGCCAGCGAGGTCTACTCTACAGCGGGGCAGGGTAGAACGCAGCCCCGGTGGAGGAATTACATGGCTGACTGGCTGTGTTTGTTTGTTTTTCTGCTAAAATTCACAGCACAACACAGCCAAAGCGGGGTTGTATGACAGGGTCAAACACACAGGTGGACACGCAACAACAACAGTACACAATAATATTTATTTAGTCTGTTTCATTGTTTGCCGCAGTGCACGTGAAATATTTGACCATGAATAGTCAATTTTTCAAGTCCAAGTGTTGCTTTCCTGAACAAAAATAATTTATTTCATGGGTTGTGTAATTGTTAAGACTTTCAGAAACAAAGCAGTAGCTTTCTATGGTGAAGGAAAGTGGAAAAAGGATTTGTAGGGTTCGGTTCTTTTGTCCACATCAAAAGGTGGTACGAGACACGTCAATTATCATTTCAGGAAACAACAGTGCTACCTTGGTCAGCCAATCCATAAGAAGTGCACTCAATTATTTTATGAGCTCTTCTTTGCCTCCTTTAATCTGATTACCTTAACACTTTGATGACAGTCCAGTATCTGGTCGCTTATTGATATCTGCAGAAACATATTACTGCTCCAAGATACCATCTTGTGGTGGTAGAGACTTAAGTCAATATGCACCTAGGCTGTGAAATTCACTATCTGGTTGTATTTGTTAGACCTGCTGATTTGACAAGACATTTGCTCTGGTGTAGTTTGAGTCCTCTTTATTCTGTAAGCTTCTTGAGTTGCTTGTACATGAAAGAGAATGTATTGCATTTTAATCTCAAACTTTGCAGTGGGACACAGTGGCATACTAAATGGTCATTCATAATCCAAAGGCTGCGTGCATAGACATATATAAAACAAAATCTGCTGTTTCACCAAGAGTGAAAGAAAGAGAGAAATGGAACGGGAGCTTTTATATGTAGTTTACTGTTGCACAATATGTTTGGTTATAAGAATTATAACTTATTTCAGTGTCTTACTACCTAACTATTTATTTAAGTCATTTAACATGCCTATGTCTTACTAGATATGAAGAAGCATGCTATCAAAGAGATGTCACATGTGCCCCTTTTCCTCTCTCTAGGATGTCTCTAGGAATCTGTTTTTTTATCTTTGTAGTCCCTTATTGAAGCTTTGTTGGAAACTGGAAAATGGCAATTTAATAAATTGAAGATAAGGTTAACAGAGTGAAGCTCTTTCATGTGAGCTGGCAGCTTTGCTTACTGGACCTTTCAAAATTACATAACAACAAGAATTGTCTTTCCTTTATAGGTGAGTCAGTAATAAGTCAGTAAAAATATATCTTTGTATATTTCAACATTCTTTGTTTTTATGCCATTTACATATTTTTGTCATCAGTTAACTTTCAATGACATTACATTTGTTTTTAAAGACATATCAAACAAAAAAAGTCTAAATAAAAAATGAATTTCAAGTTATTATTTTAGAACTTCTGTGTGATGTTACTGGTGTGGAAATAAATCAAACCCCTCCATATGAAATGTTATTAGAAAAGACCTGGTATCATTTTAAAGTAACATGTAACTGTTACTGTAAATGGAAAATTAACTGACCTTATAACTATTTTATAGATGTTTTTATGAGTTCAAAAAACAAGAGAGATATTTACAACTTGCGTAAAATCATGTTTTCTGATGTTCATGTAGTATTACACAAATAAACTACTTTGTTGCTGTCGCCTCTTTAAATAGTGATATTGTTTATTGAGATTATTTTCTTGGGCCTGTTCTAAAAATAAAGAAATCGACATTTCTCAGCAATTTTGTTATAGCTCTCATTTCCAGGTCTATAACATTAGTCTAAGTATATTGCTAAGTATATTGCTTCCAAGTTAGAGGAAGATAAACTAAAATTACTTAACTTCTTGAAAACCTCCCGGGAGACAGATTAACTTTTTTTGAGGATGCATTCCTGAGTTAATAATTAAGATTATTCCACATTCCAACCCCATATTGAAAACAGCACTGATTTCAATAAGTGGGTCTAATATCAGCCATCTCTTGCACATAAGGGATTAATCTATGTGAATGAACAAGTTCAAACGATATTATGGCATTTGACAGTGTGAGTCCTGTATTCATGTGTCAAAGTGACAGCAAAAAATAGTCAATCAAGTAATCATTTTTTTGTTAGTTGCCTGTACTTTGCAGAAAGTGGAGCAGCACTGTATGACCTGGCACTTGTAATAATCTGCAGAATCCAAAAACGCTGTTTTCTTACAAAAAGGTGAGAAGTCTCAGTGCTATTAATATTATAGGGACACCAAGTTATTTAAAAATGATCTCAAGACTACACACACTTTCTTTTTACATTTCTCAGCATGGCATCATATTAATAAATGCTGCTTATTACCTAATAATGTGCCAAAAGTTAATCAAAGGTAGGGAATGGGAACAGCTATGTCATCATACAATTATGAGTACTAAGATGCAATTACTTCTGTTAGCATAACTGAGACCAGGACTATATATGTTACCTCTGCCAAGTGTTTAAGCAAAGGGAAATAATGCAGGTCAATTATTTCTTAAAGCAGCAGAATCCCATCTGCTGGCATTTATGAGCGAGATATTAAACACAAAGTGGTCTGCTTGTGGTCTCACAAAAAGATTATTCAACTTGATGAGGGCCAAACATTCCCATCAAAATATGCAAATTAAATAATATAATGTTGGATTAGGAGTGCATCCAGACCTAAAAAAACAAACAAAAAAAAAACCTTCTGGGGAGCTTTATTAATGTGTCTGTAGGTCACATGTCCCTTGATACAAGGATTAAGAGCAGTCTAACTTGAATTGTATTTACTGTCTAATTCAATTCTCCCAAGGAAAGAGGGTCTTTCATGTAAACCCGTTTAATATTTACATGCCTCGCTTTTAGCTATCCTTTGGTGGAAATCAATTAACAGAGCTACTGGGTCCTATTAAATTGCTTAGCTATAAGAGATCTCAGATCAAAATTGTTTAAATTAGTCTCCAGCCTGGTTTTGTGTGTTTCCGTTTTACTTCCTTAAGTTGGAGAAAGTTAATTCATCAAGTTAATATAGAAAGGAATGCTCAAAGCAAGCAGCTGTTTGTCAGGATACAAGGATAAGAAACGTTAAAAAATATTAAATAAAGTTCTCACAAAAGAATCCTATATGTACCTATATAGTGTTCAGTGAGCAGCATTAAGAACAACAGAGCGCTGTGCATGAACCTCAGGATTTAAACTAATCTGTCTCCTTCAGCCAAACAATATTGCACAAATGAACAGCGGCCGGGTTATTAATGGAAGCATTTGTGTAGACAGCAATGCAAAACAAAAAAATTCCCTCTATAGCTATGGGTCTATCCTACAAGATACCAGGAGCATGAAATATGTGTACAGGGGCAGATCCCGACTTTCATGAAGGGTGTGAGGGTGTGTGTGTGTAGGGGGGTGGGGGTGTTAACACTGTCATGAAGGGGGGGGATACCTAATATGAAACATACCGTTAAAGTAAACAATATTT